>JAEIFK010000033.1:137500-852500 GCA_018901825.1 Drosophila funebris
ATACATAACACAGCCACTAACAATTGTAACTCTCTAAAATTTAAGTCAACGAAAAAATATGTCAATTATACACACCTACACACCTCACACACACACACACACACACACACACACACACACACACACACACACACACACAAACACACTATCTGTATCTGTATCTGTATGTACTTATAAGTATCTGAGGAATTCACAAAGTACTGGTGAAGGTGCCAACAACAAAACAACAACAACAACACTTTTAACATGTAACTGCCCCCAAAACGCAAGACCTTCAGCATCTTGTACAGTCAACAAAATAAAATACCAAGAAACCACCAATTACTGCCCAATGCATGTCCCATAAAACGATCCAACTGCCTCGAACCAACCACTCAACCACCCAACCACCCAACCACCCAACGCGAATCACATGCAAAACAAAGCCACATACAGCCATACTTTCGATACTTTTCAAAATTAATTTCCTAATCTTAAGCTAAATGCAAGAAGCAACAACACAAAATGAAATGAAAAGAAAGGAAAAGAAAAGCAACAAAAATGCCAAAAAATGCAACAAAAAAAAACTATTAAAAACAAAACACAATGAAATTATTCAATTCAATTATAATTATATACAGCATATTTTTTTATGAATAATGCAATTGAAGCATTTGACATAACATAAACATATTAATAATATTTTTAAAGTTTTAAGCTTACAAGTGGCTGCCATATCTAATACAATACTTTTTAAGTCCCAGCAAAATCCACTAAGTGAAAAATAAAACAACAAAAAAAATATTAACATACACTTTACACAACAAAAAAATCCAATTGTGTAAAGCAAACAATTGTAACATATTCTTTTTATTTCCCTAATTATTAACATTTATTAATGTTTTTAGTTTGCAAGTCCTTGCAGAGGCGCAGCTTGTCTATATCTATTTATGTATATTGTAGTTTTGTCTGTTGTCCGAGTTAATTAATCTGTAGTCTACTTTGTGGGGCACTTGATCTTAATTGATATAATCCTAGAAGTGAACTCTCAGTCTTAAATGCCCAATGTTTCGTAAAATCTTAAACTTCTGCAAGGATATTTCAACTTCGGCATGACGAAGTTAGATGTCTTCTCTCTTATGTGTTTAATTTGATTTTTGACTTTGTGTCTGTTGTTTGCGTTTATATTTTATTGGGCTCTCTCATGTCTGGTGTCGGATACGTTCTCTTTGTCGTTTCTTGTTCTGGTGTTTGTTCATTTTTCCCAATGGTTCCATGATTTATCTACGGCGTGCAAACAATTATTAATCATGGTTATGGTTATTGTTTAGTAGTTATCCTTCGTGTTTTGTTTGTGTTTTTTATTTTTATTAGCATAACAAGGCTATGAATCAACAACAAATGAATATATAAATAAATACTGCACTGCACACTTTTTTCCTTTATACCTTCTCACTCATCCACCCTCTTCCATTTGCACACAAGCAGCACCTGCACTTCAAAAAAAAAAAAAAAAAAAAACCAAAAAATTATTAAGAAAAATGTATTAATAAATACCAAACCAAATATTAAATATCATGTATTTGTGATCGATTAAAAACATACAAAAAATGCCAACCTACACATAATAAACTATTGTAAATAATCTCAAGTTGGAAATGTTTTAGATAATCGTCTGTTGTATTTTATACCATGAATAACTTAAAATCAGTTTCAAAGCATAAAAAACGAAAATTACAAATTGGCAAAGCAATTAATTTCAATTCAATTATTAAATCTAAATTAAATACCAAATTCTTCAGTCTCCAATTAGATCTGCTCTGCCAAAATCTTCCACAAAATCAAAGAAAAAAGAAAATAAAAACAAACAACAAATGCGATAAGTGAAATATAGTTCTGGATAGGTCAGAATCTTCAAAATATGGTACAAATCAAATGATTTCATATATATTTTTATTTCTCTCTTTCTTTACTGCTTTATTCTCTTCTCTCTCCCACTTTATCTCTCTCTCTCTCTCTCTCTTTCTTACATGTGCGCTTGTGCAAAATGCAAAACATAAAAAAAATCAACACACACACACACACACATATATATAAATATATATTATTGTAACTATGCAATGTTTCGTGCGCTTTGCAAATGATAATACCACAAAAAAACATTAAAAAAATCCTAAAAAAAAACTACAAAAAATACAAACACCACACGAAACATTACACAAATATCCAACCAATCAACCGAATCTGAATCTGAATATGAATCTGAATTATCTATGCTCATGTATACATAATCCATAAAATACATATATATATTCATGTATATGCATGTATAAACTATATACTATATACACTATATATATGCGGCAACAACAACAACAACATCAACTGCTACAACAACCAATCAACCAACCAACTACCAACGCCAACAACAACAACAACAAAAAACTACAACTGTAACAACAACAACAACAACAACAACTGTAACAACAACATTCAATTGAAATACCCTAGCAAATAAGTACAATACGGGTGTGTTTAGGGGCCACAAAGAGATACCCTGCATGTATTTCTATATATGCGCAGGTGTGTTGCCGCTACAGCCTAATAATCTTATTCATAATTGAAATTCATTTTTTAGTCCCAAAACTAAATTAGTATTTTTTTATTATTATTATTATTATTATTAATTTTATTATTGTTTTCTTATGAGTTTATTCATTTTTTTGATCTTTTTTTACTAAATGTTATTTTTTTGATTATTATTATTATTAGTTTTTTTATTGTAAATCTTTTCGCTTTGTAATACCGTTCTACAAGTACTTTATCAAGCTAACACTAGTCCTACGATTTGTATATAAACGAGCAAAATGATCTTCGAATCGATGGAAGCTAAACTCTATGTTAATCGCTAACTAAATCAGGCTATTAAACAGAAAATACCTAAAAAAAAAAAAAAAAAAACAAAAAAAAAAAAAAATACTTTGCACACCCAAGATGCCTTCAATTTAACTATCACTTATAGTTATAGTTAGTATTTAGTATTTAGTTGTAGCAATTATTTGTTGTTCGGCCACAATTCATTTTCCCGCAGAATACTAAACTAGCACACGAACCCACAAACACACACAATAGTCGATGATATACATACACACGTCTGTATGTATGTATGTATGTATGTATCTGCTGCATATATGAACACTATTTAAAGCATGTACAACTATTTTCTTAGTATGTACGATTAATGTTTTGAGCGTTGGAAAACGGTGCGTATGCGTAATTCTTGAGTAGGGGCAACTGTGACGGGGATACTACTACCACATACTATTAGTACTAACAGTGGCTGAAGTGCCAATCTGGCGCCCATTTGCTAATCAATCTTATCTTATGCTTTCTATACGAAAATACCAAAATATATCCAAACAAATATGAAATGCAAAAAAAAAAAAACAAAAAAATACGAACAAAATTATCGAAATTACATTGCGAATACTGAGCTGTTGCAACAGATTTCAAAATGAGCAAACTCACGCCAAACAAATCAGTGGCACCGCCAGCACGCCCCCCTATCATCTCCTACGCCTGTCAGACGAGCGACTTCAAGTGTGTTTCGCATCCGCATACGTGCGTCAAGGCAAGCATGGTCTGCGATGGCATCTACGACTGCACGGATCATTCGGACGAGTTCAACTGTACGCGGGATTTCGGGGGCAAGGCAACCAGCAACGGAGGTGCAGCGGGAATAGCATCGGGTGTCGGATTGGGCAATTTCAAGCGTTGGAAGAAAAGTGAGGAGCGTTTTGGCGGAGGCAGTGGAAAGCGGAAGCATCAACAACAACAACAACAACAACAACAGCAACATCAGCTATGGAAACAGGATTATCGACGGGAAAGGACACAAAAGCGTCAAGTTGTGCAAAAGCTGAGCAAAAGCTTCGGTTTGTCATAATTTTCACATTTCTAGCTTCTTCTGCTTCTGTAACCTCTCACTTTATCTTTCTCTCTCTCTCTCTCTCTCTCTCTCTCTCTCTCTCTCTCTCTCTCTCTCTCTCTCTCTCTCTGTCTATCGCTATGTCACTCTCTTTCTTTTACACCTTCGGATTCCCTGTATATTTTCTTTTTCAACTAAATCTACATCGATCTTTATCTTTCTTTGGTTATATATCTCTCTATCTCTCTCTATCTCTGTCACTCTCTCTAAATACTCTCTCTCTCCCTATCGTTTTTTATTGTAACACGACAAAAACTGCAACTATTGCAATTTGCACCCAATTCACGTTTCAATTAAGAATAATATTGAGACAACAACAACAACAGCAAGAACTGCAACAGCAACCACAACATTAATATCGATAAATTAGCAATTGCAACAACAACAACAACAGCAACAGCAACAATAACAACTTGAACAACAACTTGGGTATCTGCTTCTCTGACTATGTGCGGGTTTTGTAGTTCGTAAGTCGTAACGGTAGCGTTAATCCGATCGATACCCCCGTCTCGTGATCGATAACACACACGCAAATTGCTTGCAAATTCCTTTTCCACACCTTTACAGCATCAACAACAAAACAACAAAAGCGTTTACAGATTTGGCTCCGGGTTAGACTGTAAAAATATCGACTTCAATGTCGAATCGAAATCGAAATCAAAATGGTATCGGAACTCAATAATCAATAATCGCATGTGGGCAACCAACCTGTACTAACCCTTAAGAAAACAGTGTAAATATTGAGAACTTAAGACAAAATTCCTGTAAATAATATGCCACACTCACACACGCACACTTCACACACACACACACACACACACACACACATGACTCGTTAATGAAAATACTGAAAATCCAAAAACGTTTTGTGAACTAAAAATCTTTCGATCGCCAACAAAAAATCGTCATCAAAATATAATAATCGATAAACTTAGAAGACATTTTGTACAATCTGTAATGTATTTAGATATTGTATAATCATATGTATGTAAGTACCTGTATCTGTATCATACATAGGTATGATTTGTGTCCATATAACATCAACATACGAAATGAAATTGGGCCAATGGTCTGTCATCGATAACAATCGATAGCAATCGTATCGTAAATAGAGCAGATAATGTAAACAATCCTGAAATATCTCATATGTAATCCTATAAACAAACCTACACATACAAACACACACACACACACACATTCACACACACATACTTATGTACACGTATTCAATGTGATTCGAACCTGTAGCAATTTTAGCTTAAATGTAGCTGTGTTTCTCCTAGTTTTTGTAATTTTTTTTCTTCTTTCTGTTGATTATTATTATGTATTTTTGTTAATTTAGTATCGACATCACCACTCTTCTATTTTCTCCTACCTCTACCCCCCTACTCCCCCTTCTATGTATGTATTTATTTGTCTAACTAGGAAACAAAATTCTAAACATAAATAATAACTAAAAAACATGTGATGCATATCGAACACACACACACACACACATACATATATACAGACACACACAACGATGATTGATTAATCATTAGCATTTGGCTATCGATATACCGATCTATCGTTAAGCGTTCGATAAACATCGCATAACTATCTGTATAAATCACCATATTTGACATGTATATTGCTAACTGCTTTTTTCTCTCTCTGTGTATTTTTTACTATCTTATCCCTCATATCGATGCCTCATCATCACACACACACACACACACACACACACACATACACATACACACACAACAATCATCGAACACGCACACAATACATGCACCCAAAAACATCACATAACCCAATTGTGAATTGTCGCCAATTGTGAACGTACTGCCGAAACATCTTCGACTCTTCCCGTCTTCGTCTACGTCGTCGTTGTCGTCTTCGTCATCGTTGTCGTCGTCTTCGTCTTCGTCGTCTTACTCGGCGAATCGTCCTCCTCTTCTTGTTCCACTTACTGTGTGTCCTGTGTATGGTCGCTCGTTGCCTCGTTGTGGTGTTGGCTACCGGGCGGGTGGTGCAGCGGGTCTGGCTACAACACCAGCCACTTATCCAGGCATTTATCTGCCGCCAATGAGGACCACTCCTCCATCGGAGCCGATGATTCCCCGGGACTACAGTCTGAAACTGGATCAGCAATCCTCGAAGTTGTTTGTCGGTGAATCCACCGAAGTTGAATGCTACTCCTCGGACAACAGCTACACGGATGTGATCTGGGAACGTTCTGATGGGATGCCACTCTCATCCAATATTCACGTGAGTCTCTGTTTATCTCATGATATGAACAGGAGCTTATGTGCATTTATCCCAACTGTAGCAAAATGGCAACCGTCTAGTCATCAATCAGGTGACCGCCGCTGATGCTGGTAACTATGTCTGCAAATGCAGAACGGATGAGGGTGATCTGTATACTACCAGCTACGAGCTGGCCATCGAGGAACAACCGCATGAGCTGCGACGCCCCGAGATCGTCCATGCCAACGTCGGTGACAATGCACAACTCAACTGTGGAGCCGATGAGAGCCGTCAGCCTACCTATCGCTGGTCACGTCAATATGGACAACTGCAGTCAGGTCGGGATATACTCAATGTAAGTAGATGGGTGAAAAATCGGGACAATTGTTCCTTTGGTCTCAACTCTCTTATGTGCCCACAGAGCCAACTGATCCTGCAGGATGTGCAAGCAAATGATGCGGGCACGTACATCTGCACGGCTGTCTATAGAGATGGAGAAACTGTGGATTATCCAACCATATTGGTGGCCACAGGAGCAATTCCGCATTTCCATCAACAGCCGACCAGCTACATGAGCTTCCCCACATTGTCGGATTCATCGTTCAAGTTCAACTTTGAAATCACCTTCCGGCCCGAGTCGGGCAACGGTCTGCTGCTCTTTAACGGACAAAATCGGGGTGCTGGTGACTATATTGCCTTGTCCCTCAAGGATGGCTATGCCGAGTTCCGTTTCGACTTCGGTGGCAAACCGTTAGTAGTGCGTACCGAGCAACCGATGGAGCTGAACGAGTGGCATACGGTACGTGTGCATAGGTCACGTCGCGATGGCTACATTCAGCTGGATGAACAGCATCCTGTCGCCTTCCCCACACTGACACAAACTCCGGCGCTTGATCTGATCGAGGATCTGTATATTGGTGGTGTACCAAGCTGGGATCTGCTGCCCATCGATGCGGTTACAGAACAAACGGGCTTTGTTGGCTGCGTCAGCCGTCTTACTCTCCAGGGTCGCACCGTTGAGCTGATGAAGGAGGCCAAGTTCAAGGAGGGCGTCACCAGCTGTAAACCGTGCGCCAATATGCCCTGCGCAAACGGCGGCATTTGCTTGGAAAGCCAAACTGAGCTGGCATACACTTGTGTTTGTCAGCAAGGGTGGACTGGACGTAACTGCGCCGTTGCCGGAACCCAGTGCACTCCCGGAATATGCGGCGCAGGCCGCTGCGAAAACACTGAACTGGATATGGAGTGTCTATGCCCTCTAAATCGCACCGGTGATCGTTGTCAGTATATCGAGCACCTGAATGAACATAGTCTTAACTTCAAGCGCAACAGCTATGCGGCTTACAGGTAAGCCTCCTACTTGGGAATATTACCTATGGTTTGTTGACAAAAGTCCTATATTCTGATATACGTTCAGCTAGTAATTCCACCTCTAGGCACATTTTCAGATAGTGTTTTCTCCCACCCTCTGATACTTCAGCTAGATACTTCCAGGTTTTCCAAGTAAAAATTGGATTCGCAAGAAATGAGAGAACTGTTATTGCCGGTGTTTAAGCCAGTCCGATTTCTAAGAGTTAAAAGGCTTCAAGGAGCTTCCGAAAGATATCCAACATATCTTCACTCTTCTAAGTTGAAGTTTTCGATTTCTAAAAGTTCAGAGATTCTTAGGTGTAACTTATATAGCTTTTCTTCCTTATATTTCCCATTACTTAGTTCATTTGGGTTTTAACTAATTGTTGCTCCTACATTAAGGTCTTCAGGTTACTCATCACCATGATAACCTAACCCACTTCTGGTATAATCATACCTCACTTTCATTGTTTCCTGCTTGTAGGAGTTACTATTACAAAGTTAACTGTAAATCCAAGTAAAAACATCGACTGGTCCCCTGAGCTGAGCTAACCCACTGCTATTCTCTTTCACAGCACTCCTAGGGTATCACGTATCAATGTGACACTGTCGCTGCGTCCATCTAGCTTGCGGGATGCGGTGCTCCTGTATACGGCAGAGTCAAAGCTGCCCAGTGGAGACTATGTGGCATTGGTGCTGCGAGATGGTCACGTCGAGCTGATAATCAATACAGCGGCCCGTCTGAAGCCGGTGGTGGTACGCTCTCCAGAGCCCCTGCCATTGCACAGATGGACACGTGTTGAGCTGCTGCGTCGTCAGGGTGAGAGCATTCTCCGTGTGGGCGATGGACCCGAGCAACATGGCAAGGCGGCAGGTGGACCCCGTTCGCTTTCGCTGAAGACACCTCTGTATGTTGGCGGCTACGATCGGGCGACCGTTAAGATTAATCGGGATGTGAACATCACGGATGGTTTCGATGGTTGCATCTCCCGATTGTATGACTCGAAAACGCCCATCAATCTTCTGCTGAACATTGTGGACGCGGCAAATGTACAGAACTGCGGCGAACTGAATGAGATTGGGGACATGGACACCGACGGGGATCTGCCGGTGGCATCAGTACCAGTTCAACAGCCAGGCAACGGCTCCGATGAGGAAATGCAGCCGTACGAGAGCGCACCCTGTGCCAACGATCCCTGCGAGAATGGCGGCACCTGTACCGAGGTAGACAAGCAAGCTATTTGCAACTGCAACCTGGGATATAGTGGCAAGCGCTGCGAGGATCGTAAGTCGAATGGAAAAGTCAGAATTATGACCCAATTGCTTAAAGCCTCTTCTTCCACCAATTCCAGATATTCAAGTGAGCTTTAACGCTTCGTTCCGAGGTAATGGATATTTGGAGCTGGATCGCAATCAGTTTAGCACCAAGGTGGATCAAGATTACACCTCGGCAGTGATCGTATTTTCCACCAGCAAACCCAATGGTCTGCTCTTGTGGTGGGGACAAGCAGCTGGTGAAGAGTTTACCGGCCAGGACTTCATAGCTCTCGCCGTTGTCGATGGCTACGTAGAATACTCGATGCGTCTGGACGGAGAGGAGGCAGTCATACGCAATAACGACACCCCAGTGGACGATGGTGATCGTCACATTGTCATTGTCAAGCGGTCGGAGAACACTGCTATCCTCGAGGTGGATCGCATCTCCGACTCCACCGATACGCGTCCTACCAGTAAGAAGGAGATGCATCTGCCTGGCAACGTGTTTATTGGTAAGCTCTCGAGGATCACTCTTGGTTAAGTTCTACTGATTCCCAATCCATTTTGCAGGTGGCATACCGGACATATTGCAATTCACGGGCCAACGCTTCGCGCACAACTTCAACGGTTGCATCGTTGTGGTTGAGGGCGATGCTGCGGGCCAGATCAACCTGGGCAAATCTTCCATCAGCGGCGTCAACGTGGACACCTGCCCTGTGTAAGTAGATGTAACTATTTTTTTTTTTTAGTATGGGTATGGTGTGTGTATGTGGTGTAAGAGGGAGGGGTGGATCAACTCAACTCTTGGCTGTTATATTAATCGTTTTCTTATTCACAATGCTCGCAATTCTGCCGGAGATTAGCAGCTACGATTATCCATCCAGCTTGGTATATCATAAGTTTGATGCCAACGATGTCAGGTACGATCCCAATTTCTTTGATGAGTTCGATCAACCGCCACCTGTGCATATCATCTATCCACGGCCCAATTTCAATCAGCTGCAACATAGTCAGGGTTACGGTTACGGCATTGGGGCGAGCGCTGCACGAAAAATGGGCGTGGCAGTGGTCAGTGTGCCACCATTAACTCTACTGGCGGCCAGCTTGCTCTGGCAGCTGCCCTCGCCCAGTTAAACGGGTCCAGTAATTGATAAACCTTAAACTAATCGTGCCATATCATTGCAAAATATCATGTTATATACAAACGGATCTAAAGAAAGATATACACAGATATATACATATATACAAAGTATATAGATTAAACTATAGCTAAATGTTTGCAATAACAATAACTATAATCGATAACCTAACGGATCTATCGTAATTTATATATACATACATATAGTTTTTTTTTTTTCTGAGAATGTAGCTAGCACCAAAATATTGTTAAACATCGTTAAAATTTACATAATACCACATAAGATACCGATTACTTATGAAAGTATGTACTTGAAATGGATCAGAGGGGGGTTAGATGTGGGCATAGTATTACTATGCTGCAGTATGTTCAGTTATCTCCAGTGAATGTTTGGCTTATGGAAAGGCCATAACTAACAACAAAAACACTATATACAAACTTCTATATAGATATAGATATATATACATATACATACTTATACTCTATAAAAATATCTAGTCAATACTTATATAATAATAATAATAATAATAATAATAATAATAATAATAATAATAATAATAATAATAATAATAATAATAATACACAAACGCAGACGCAGGCGAGTTCGAAGCTCTTCTCGATGAGACAAAGTCTGAAATTGAAGTAATACGGATAGACAGTTCTTTTATATGTTAGAACAATAACGAAAGATCTGCGGATGCGGAACCTGCTCCCAACTAAATGATTTTTAAAGCGCTTGCAGTTAAAATAATAAATAATTTTATGCCTAGCATTCTATAGAGCAGTACAAAGGTATATATGTATATATATATATACTATACTCCCTGAGTAGTTATGTTTCAATGAAGTTAGCTCTTCAATTATAGATTAATCTAACTTATAACGACAGCAGTTAGGAAAATACTTATATTTAGCATAAACTTTTAAATTGTTTTAAATTAATATTATTTTGGTAGTTAGAATTTTCAATAATTGTGTTTCGTTTTAGTGTTATATTCTTCTCTACATATATCATTTTTTTAAATTTTGTTCATAGTTTAATTTATCTTACAGATTAATCTTGAAAATGGAATTGTAAGAACATTAGCAAACTTTAATTATTTTTAGTATTCATTTATCTTAGTGACTGACTTAATTTCCTTAATATTTGATATATTTGCAGTACATTGAATTATGTTTTATTCGTTGTTTTTTGTTTTATTTATTTTTATTTACTTTCTGATTATATTTTTAATTTCTTTTGTATTCCAGTAACGATGAGGCCCTGGGCGGCACCGAACCTCCAGTCGTTTAAACTTTAAAGAAATACAGAACCCACATCAAAAAAGTTAGCTTATTTTTTTTTAATAAATCAAACAACTTTTTGTTGTTTGTATTTGCATATATGAAACAAAGAGAAAATTATGCACTGCTCTAATTGTTGAATCGTTGAAATGATCCATCGATTAATCCAAACAATACGAACGAAACGTTGCAATTGCTTCTTCTTTTATATTTAATCTTAAATAAATGGGAAACAAAAACAAAACAGTTATTATAATAATGATACAAAAACAAAACCAAACAACTAACTTTTAATATATACAACGGCCATAAGAAGTGAGACACAAACAAAACTCGAAACGAAACAATAAAATTATATGGATTACATAACTATTAATAAATACTAAATAAATAAATACATACATAAATATATAGAACTTTAAGGCCTAACAAACTCATGCGACCACCAACAACACAAACACAACAAAAAACATCAAACAACGCATACTAGCCAACATGAAGAAGAGGAAGATGAAGTTGATTGAACTACAACTAAAATGTTATAGCATTTGATAATAATTATAATTAATCTATGAATTATTTATCCATTTATTGATTTCAATGATTGCCTTTTGTTGAAAGCCCCAGTGTAAAATGTTGTGCAGCTTGAAAATTAACAGTCCTAACCATTAAATTGCATATAACACGCACACATGCATATACACACCAACACACATATGCACAAAGTTTATAAATTTAAACTAAATATACATACATACTTATATTACAAGTTTATTGGACAAAAATAAAAAGAATATTAAAATTATTATACGAACAAACATCAGCATAAATGTATAATACAAAAAAAAACTGTTAAGTCAATAAAAAAATTATAAAATAAAAATATTTAAAATCAAATACGCTTGGCACGTGTTTCTTTTACGCGGGTGGTGAAGGTGGCTGTGTTGTTTGGGGAGGGAAAGGGGAAGAGGCCGGCTGCAACAGCGCGCAGCTTCCTTAACGCAGTCTTGACCAACACTCTTCGCCATGCACACATGCATAGTTGTGTGCATGTGCCGATGATCACCAGCAGCTTTGCTTTTGCTGCAGCGGCGCTCTTGCAAGCGCGTCTTCGGCAGCGTTCGGTCTCGCGTCTGCCGAAACGAGCCGAACGCTGAGCAGGCCTAGTCTTGACGTCGCGTTGCGTCGTCGTCACCGTTTAGTTACTTACGTGACGCGACGCTGGCAGGTTGTACGAACTGGCAGGAGCGCGTGCTTCTTTAACGTTTTCAATTATTTTTGGCGTCTTTTCGTCGTGTTTCTGTTTTGTGTTTTTGTTTTGTTTGTTTTTTATTCAGTTTTGTTATTGTGCGAATGCCGAAAAAACCAACTGTTTCTGCGTGTGCGAATTGTTATCAGAGATGCAGATGATAATGATGATAATTATCATTAGATTGAGCAACCTGTTAATATAATTAGCGACAAATGCAATTCGCCCAAATATTCTACTCTCAATTTGAGTGCAAAACGACAAAAAGTGCGTACGACGAAGTGGGGTATTAACGTAAACGTGAACCGCATTGTTAGTGTTTTTAGCATTTTTTATTTATACTTAAATGTTGTAGTATTTGTATTTATTTTGTTTTTATTTTTTTTATTTTTATTTTTAAAACGTTGGCCGGCAAACAGCTGCAAAGTCAAGCGACAAAATGACATAAATGATCGAGAAAGAGTATATGTATGTATATGTCTTCATACATATGTAAATATATACATATGTACATACATCTGTATGTCAATACATTTGATGTACAGATGTAATTACATTTGTATGCATGAATACAAAAGATTCTCATAAGGAGCATATTAATTGCTCATACATATAAGTGTTGTACAGGTGTGTGATCTACAAATGATCCATATGTATGTATGTATGTACATATGATGTATGTTATACTATTTACATGCTGATGTTCAGCTCAAATAATGTAAGCAATATGTTCATACATTTGTATTCTAAATTGTGATGCATGTGCAATGTGACGTATGTGTGATGAATGGACCTGTTTGACTGATGAATGAGCAAATTGGACATCGAAATACGGAGAATATACAATTATATTATTCATACACTAGTAATCTAGTATTCATTTATGTATGCTTCATAGTTTTAATAACAAATAAAGAGCAATCAATTATTTTATTCATTCATGCAAATTACCAGCAGCAGCAGCAGCAGAAACAACAACAACAGCGACAACAACAAGAAGAACAGCAACTGTAAAACATAAATTTTTGCGGTTTTTGTCGTTTCCCTTTTGCCGGGGGGTGCCGGTTCTTTCTGCTTCTTTCTCTTCTCTCTTTATAATGCCAAAAATTTGAGAGTATTTCGGAAATGTATCGTTGCTGTTGTTGTTGTTGACTTGGGCTATTGCTGTTGCCAACGGATGTGACTAAAGAGGCCAAGAAATTGAATTTAATGCCTCAAAGAATTGATTTCATTCAATTTGTTGTTGTTCATTTTGTTCTTGTTTTTCTGCGAAAGCCTTTAAAAATGCCATAACACTAAAAAAAAAACGTTAAAGTTTTTGAAATGGTTTTTTGTTTAGTGAGTTTTGTAAATTTAGTAATTTAAGTAGTAAAGTAAATAGTAATCCGACATGTTTACCGTTGTGTGATTCCAATAGATTGACAATTAAAGAAGCCTAAGACATTTGGACACCCTTCTGCTGCATTCGGGCTCACAAAACTGTTGCACAGGTGAGTTAAGCAATTTATCAGTTAAGCAGTTAAGAAGTTGATAAGTTAAGAGACAGCTAACGGCAATTGTGCGAGCCACTCTGCTAGAAAGTAGTTCATCTGGTCAACAAGTTGTCCATAAAATGCAACTGGCCCGTTGCCCGTTCAATCCAAGCTGACAATTTGTACAGGCCAAGTCAGCGACGCATGTTGCCATATCCTTTTTGGCTGTCGCTGGCCAACAGTTGCCACCAGTTTATATATATGTATGTATATATACATATATATATATATATATATATATATATTTTTTTTTGTATTTATCATCTCGACTTTGGCCCATTTTTGCGGTACGGGTAACAAGAAGAAGACGAAGATGAAGAGCAGCAAGTGCTGAGACGTTTAGCTGAGACACAAACCAATTGCAGCAGCAACAAGTAACTCGATCTGCTCGGACTTGTTGTTGCTGTTGTTGTTGTTAATGTTTTTGCTGTTACCTACAACGATGTGGCCAAAATGCAAGAGAAATATATGAAAAGAAAGAAATGAGCGACCAGCCCCGATCCCATGTCCAATGCCTCATGCTGTTGATAACATTAATGAACTGTCTACAACTGCGTCGCGACGCTGCTGCTGCCCGCACAAGAATAGAAACCAACACACACACACACACACACAAACAAACACATATAGACAGACAGAAAAGGGACGGACACGCACAATTCTTGGCAAAAGGTAAAAACGTTGAGCGAGGAATGCAAGAACAGCAACAACAACTGCACTAGACAGCAAGCCAGAGAGTATGAGAATGAGAGATGAGCAAGCAAAAGTCAGCAAAGAGAGAGAGCACATGCATTGCAACAATGTGACCATGCTGTGCTCTTGTTGTTGTTGTTGTGGCAGTTGTTGTTGATATCGCTCTTCCTTTTGCTCTATGCCTGGGCCCATTCTCTCATTCCTGCTAACAATAAATCAAAAGGCAGTGGAACATCAACAACAATGCAGAAATGCTCATGTATGTGTGCATGTGACAGTGTCTGTGTCTCTGAATGCGTGTGTATTAGTGGAAAAGCCCAACATAATAAAAATCAAGGCAAGTGTCGTCGCCGTTCATGTTGATGTCGATGTCGCTGCCGCTGCCGCTGTCGCTGTCAACGTCGACGTCGACGTCGCACTCTCAGTTACAAAAGGGAGCAAGCAAAAAGGGCGCAGACAGTTTTGTTCTTGTTGCTGGACTCTGCGACCTGATGCATTGTATTAATATCGTTGTTGTTGTTGTTGTTGCTGTTGTTGTTGTTGCTGTTGTTTATGAGATTTCATTATTACTTTCGATTGTTGTCCGCACCGACGACGACGTTGCGTCCATTGAGAGACTTAAGTTGCCCTTTAGTGAATAGTTCTGGGCCCAAAAACAAATAAACACACTGCCATCATCAGCATCAGCATCAGCATCAACAGTCGCAAGCATCCCAAGCTGAGCTCCTTATAGACGGACCAGCACTCTAATCGCATAAGCAGATAGAATGGGAACAGCCATGAGAATGGGCCCACACTGAAAAGGTAAAAATAAATAAAGCAATAAATGGAAAATAAATTTCAAAAATTGCTTTTCAAGTGGCTAAACGAAACTGCAACAGGTTCCCGCATGGATGCTCTTCCTCTCCTCCTTTCTCCCTCTCTCTCTCTCTCTCTCTCTCTCTCTCACTCAGTCTCCGATGTCTTTCTCTATTCTCCCCCCAAACGTTCTGCTGGTCATTCATATACCCGGTACACTTGCAACGTCATCATTGTCTGCGTTAACTGGTCTGTCTGTCAGACTGTCTGTCCAGTTGTCCAACTGTCAGTGCAGCTACCGAGTTGAAAGATTTCATGGAGATCTGTTAACCTGGATCTGGTTATTGAATGTCTGAGAATGTCTGGAAATTTTACATCAGCTCGGAAGCCAAATTAAACTGAGTACTATTTACATATGCACTTTGTAAAGGAAGCTTTCCGTTTATATGGGAGCACTTTGATATTAATAATCTAGATAATCTAGATTTCCTCAATTTATTCCTATCAATTATTTCCTATCGCGTTTTTTATACCCTGTTCATTTCAACTTCTTCATTTAAAGCCTTAGGCTCCAGATATTATCCTGTATTTATCAACTTTAAAATGATTTAAGATGCTGAGAGCAGAATCTTCTCTCTCTTCTTCAATGTATATATATTGAAAACTCCCTCAAAACTCTTTTCTTTTCCGTAACTAGCAAACTTTATGCAATTTGAAACACCTCCCAAAAGAAACCCCAACTCGAGGAATTCAGCATGTGACTTTGACTGTGATTTGTGCTTGTGCTGTGTTTGAATTCTGAATTTGACCTAATGACCTGGCCTGGTACCAATTTAATCTTTTTTGCCTCTTGCCTTGTATTGCTAATTGCAAAAACAGAATGCAGCTTTTGTAGTTATGATTGTTGTTATTCTTGTTGTTGTTGTTGTTGTTGTTGTTGCTCTTGTCTGCATTTCCCATCAAGTCGCAACGTTGCGAGTTGTCAGACACACTGACGGTCGAATTAGCGATTGACACCTTTTCGGATTTGGGTTCGTTCCGTTCGGTTCCATAAAAACGGCGCATAAAAATTATTTCACGCTCGCCAAGCGGACACCAAAATTATGATTAATGTTGGATGAAAAAACAAAAATAATAATAATAATAAAATAAGAAGAAAGAAGGAAAAAACAAGCATAAATTGGATTTGATTTCTGTTTGTTTGCCGGTATTCGTAGAGCTGTTGGCGTTTTTTTTTTCGGCCTTTTTTGCACTAGGTAGCGACTGCCGCCTGTTCATTAGCAGAGACGCAGACAAATCATTGGAGCAGCAGATGGGAGACTGAGAGATAGAGAAAGAAACAAGCGAGACGAGGGGAGGGGGAGAAGTAGGCCCCAAAAGGCCCAAAGGTGGCAATCAACACGAATGAATGAATGCTCGATCACTGAATGGAAGACTCGGAGTCTGAGTCGGAATCTGAGACTAACATCGAGATCGAGCCAACGAGTCTCCATGAATGAATTGCTAGTCGCTTGAGTTGTCTTTGGGTTTGGATTTCGTTTTGGTATTTCTCCCCGTTCGGTCCGCCCTCTATCTTTGCCTTATAGCGGAAGTCTAATTGCTGACTGGACCCGACCGACCCGACCCGACCCTACACGACCCGACCTCACCCGGCCCGGCTCAAGACCGAATCACAGCGACCTTAAGTAGCATCTACAAATGAGCCGAAAAAACGGGTGTTCGCAAAGCGGCGTCGGCGCCTTTGCCGCAGCCTCAGTCTTCATCTCAGGCAATTACCCCTCAAAACGGAAGCGCATTACAAGCCATATACGTAATGTGATAGCATATGTTGTGCCACGCCCACACGTATTAACCAAAAAAATAAAACAACAAAACAACAAGAAAAAGTACAGCCAACTGGCCACATATCATATCACACACACGAAAACATTGAGATCAGAACAGAACCGAAACCCAAACGAGGGGACGGGCTGGGAGAAGAGGAAAGTTGAGGAAAGAAGAGAAGAGAAGGAGAGCAAACAAAAAGCTAACTCAGTAGCACGTAGCGGACGACGTTATCGCGTCGAGGATATCGGGAATGGGTATGAAAAGAGGGAATGGGAATCCGAATGGGAATGGGAATGGGAATGGGAACAGTATGGTGATGGTAACGATGGGTCTTATCAGCGACCATCGTCGAGCCGTGACGGCGACAACAGCAATCAGAGCGATTTGCGGCTGCGCGACGACGACAAGAGCATTGCCAGACAGGCACACCTATGGAGCGATCGGGAGACGAATCGGGAGAGGTAGAGGTAGAGATAGAGGGAGGTACAGATGAAACAGACAGGAAGTGAGCTATTTGTACTTCCAAACAAGTCATAATTTTCGGCAGACAGAGAACAGACAATGTCGACGTTACGTTACGTGGAATTTGAGTCTGATAAAGTAGCTCAACCGCGTCCCATTCATATATGTATAGCATACCAAAGACAGATACAAGGAAAGGAGGAACGAGAAAGACAGATATGGAGATAGTGATAGAGATAGAGATGGATAGAGGGAGGTAGAGAGGGGGCGAGAGATATTTAATAAGCGACAATTTAGCGTTGAAGTTGACATTGACACAGGTAGACACAGCTCGACATCATCATACAACTACTTAGGTAGCTGTGGAAAGGACAACGTTGAAGTGCAGAGATTTATCTTTCATTCAAGTAGAGCAGAGCTCATATCTCACAGCTGAGGTACAAGAGAAACCAGAGCTCTAAATCATGCACAACTTCCTTTATGGCAAAATACATTGATGGGTTGACGACGGCTCTTGCCTGCATATGATTTGTGCTTTAAGGATCCATAAGCTGAGGGAGCAGAAGCATCCGATTAGAAGTGCTGCTAACTCGGATCAAATGAATAGTTATGATATCAGTCAAGGGAGTCTTACTTGACTTTTTAATTAGAGCCAATGTGAAACCTTCCCACAGAGCTGACACAGAATGAGAAAGAGACCCGAGACTTGAGATGTGAGATGCGAGATGCGAGCTGCGAGTTGTGAGACGTGAAAGGCATAGTTGATTTGTCTGATGATGTATTAATTTCTCACAATGATGTGAACAGATTGAATAATCAAAAAGTTGTTTGTAAGCCAAACTAACTATCTGCCTATCTATCTATCTATCTATCTATCTTTTTGTCCGTTTGGCCGTCTATCGTGCTGTGTCTATCTATGGTAGCCTCTGTGCTCTCTGGACAGGCACAGCACGTAGCTGTCAGCGGTATAGAGGCCGCCAGCTGTGTAGAGGTCAGTTCGGGAACATTTGTGAACTCAATTAAAATAGCAGACGATTCACCTCGAATCTCCCTTTTTCTTAATACAAACATGTCGTCCCCTTGCCTTACCTCTCCAATCGTCTCCAATCGTCTCCAATCGTCTCCATCTCCATCCCCATCCCTGTTGTATGGTAAAATCACATGCAAATGTTGGCGCGACAAGATCCACAGTTAAAGATTCCAATTCAGATTCGAACTTTGCACGCTTCTCTCTCCCTCTCTTTCTATGCCTCTGTTTCTGTCAGTCTTTTTCTCTTTCGTACTGGTAATTAAACCTGCGTGGAAGCCTAAAAAGGGAGGGAAAGAGGAGGTAAAACGTACGAGCTTAATAAACACATACCAAAGTGCTGGCCTACAACAGTCGAGAGCAACCACAATGAATAGACATTCCTTACCGTGGGCAATTAGAAAATGAGTTCAAGCGAACGCGCCAAGTCGCACCAAGTTGCGCCGAGTCATAGATCAACGTTCATGATAAGCCACAGCAGCAGCAGCAGCAGCAGCAGCAGTCGGAGATGTCGGAGATGCCGGAGAAGTCGGAGCAATCGGAGTAATCGGAGCAGTTGGAGCTGTTGGAGCTGTTGGACTCGAAGCCAATGATCATTTGGCAGAGCTCTTCTCCTCTTCTATCCATCTGGCCATCCAAGCAAATTGCGTGAGTAGAAAGCAATCGGCGAACACATTTTTTCGTCAGTTCCCCCCTCGGGCGCCATTCTATGAGTAGCTGGCAACTGGGCAACAGCATCATCATGAGAGTCATGGCATCGTTTGCTATTTTATGCCTCAACGTTATTCTTTCCTATTTTCCTTCTTTTTTTTTTTTGAAAGTCTGCACCAGTTTAGAGCTCTGATTAAAAGAAAGAGAACATTCCAAGCTCTGCAAATTCCAACTGTGCGAACTTAACCATTTCCTCTTCCATTCATTCCATTCGGGTAAAGGTTCGATCTAACATTCCGATTTGTGGATTCATTGAAAAGGTTAGATTAGGTCAATTAAGTCGAATTCAGTAAGCCATCAAAGAGATTATTTACAAAGGAAGAAGCGGACCGCTTTATTCTCTTAAAATCCTGCCAAATAGCAACCGGAAAGAGTTTAGCTAGATAAGGCCATTGAAGTGGAACAATTGTTGCCAAACAAAGAGAATGTTGCAACACTATTCTCTTATGGTATTACGATTATAGTAAAACCGAAGATTAGTATCTTATGATCTTACACAAAATTGTATAGAGTTATCAAGTTTCTCTCAAGAGAAATATAATATATAAGTTGAAAATAATTTTCAAGTATTTTTAACTATCTCGAATTGGAACTCAAACTTTACCTAACAGCAAAGATTAAACTTGAGTTGCAAACAAATATATCATCACATATTATATCCCATAGTGGGTTAGCTGCAAGTACTCGTACTCCAAGTAATTCTCAAATGACATGGGAGTTACCCATTGCCATTGTTTGGGGAGAGGATCAGCTTGTTATTGCAATTGGTGCGTTCAGGCGGAACAAACGAGAAGCGGGAAGGGGAGCGTGTGGAGCGATTGGAACGACATCAATTGGGGGGGATCGGGGTGAATGGGGAGAGGCAGAGAGAATAAACAACAACGATTGACAGTAAAATGTCGATGGCCATTTGTTGTTAATTTGGCATAGGATCCATTTACGGGGTTTGCATTTTCTGCGAACGCATTGAACCATGTGATAAGCTGGGGCAAGTTGGACTGCCGCCAGTCGCAACTACTTCTTGCCACATAAAACGCAAAATGCAGTTCAGCCGTTGCACCACAATAAGCCACAATAAACCACATGGCGGCTCATTCATGAAAAACCAAAGCAAACCAAACTCAAAGATGGTTAGACGAAAATACACAAACGCATTTCATTCATAAATAGGCGATGTGACGCCGCACAAAGTTCAACAGTTGTCGTATATTACGCCCACACAACGTAGACAGGAGATGAAGAGACAGAGGAGGAGGAGGAGGAGGAAGAGACAGAGGCAGACGACGAAGAGGAAGATGCAGAAGAT
Source organism: Drosophila funebris (assembly GCA_018901825.1). NCBI lineage: Eukaryota > Metazoa > Arthropoda > Insecta > Diptera > Drosophilidae > Drosophila > Drosophila funebris. Next base: position 158,334 of record JAEIFK010000033.1, read on the forward strand.
GAAGAAGAAGTGAGACAACTAAAGCCGCAGCTGAAGCTGAATGTGAATCAAAGGCTACCTGAGACAGCAGACTGTGAGAAAGAGAGCGGGAGAGCGGGAGAGAGAGAGGGAGCGGGAGAGGGAGAGGGAGGTAGCTGCGAATGAGCGGTGTTGCATGTTGAAGGTTAACGATGCCATTCGACGACATCGGCAACATTTTAACTGCTTTATTATAACAATGAAATGGTTGCATGAAGCTGCTGCTGCTGCTGCTGCTGCTGCATCCGCATCCGCATTTGCATCACAACCGGACCAAGTTGTATTCGAGCCAACTCCTAGACCTAGTCATAGTCATAGTCATAGCCATAGACGTAGTTGGAGTTGAAGTTGAAGTCACAGTTAAAGCTGGGGAGTCTGAAACGGAGCTCTAGAGTCCAAGTCACGTTTTGTCACTGCGGTCGCTGCAACTTTTTCGTTGGTTCACCTTGGCGCATACCAAAGACGCAAACAAAGGCGGGTACGGGAATGGGAATGGGAACGGGAACGAGAATAGGAAAGGGAAAGGGAAAGGGAATGGATAGAGGGATAAGTAGTGGCTAGGGGAGAGTTAGGACAGAGGTAGGCCGACAGAGTCGAGCAACCTTTTCATTGATTGTTTTTCTTTACCTTTTCTTAGTCCATAGCCCGTTTCATTTCACTGGAAACGAGCAACAACAACAACTGGCAACAGCAATAGCAACAGCAACATGAATAAGAACTACAACAACCACAACCAGTTGACTGCATTCCAAGGCGTCGCTCATCGCGATCATTGAGCATCGACTTCAAGGGGGCTTTTGGCTGTTTATTGGACCCTTGTATGTCTTGTATGTCTGGGTCTTGGTCCCCTCTTTCTCTCTCTCTCTCTCTCTCTCTGCCCCTTCGTTCCTCGACAGCATATCATCTCTGCTAATTGTTTCCGACTTTGGGGTCTACACTCTGGCAATAACTGAAGCCAAGGATAACATCCTGCCTAGAAGACCCCTAACATTTAACAGAGCGAGGGATCTCGCTTTACCAATTGCAATTGCAATTATTTGCTCAAAATCTCTATGAAGATCTCACTTCCCAAGCTCAGTCCATTTGGTATCCATTAGACCGGCATGGAATGATTGCTTGGGGCAGGGCAGCGAACCCATAGATAAGCCTCACACACTACAACTCCAGTTCCAACTCTGGTAAGCGATCACTTCACTCGTTTCAATTCAAAGTCTGAAGTTTGGTTTACGTTACGTGATAAAAACATTGTTGTCCGCTGATTCAACTCGGTGATAAGGCGTGGCAACAACAACCCCTACTCCCCCGGCTAACCCCGTTGCGCTGAATATTGGAGCTGAGTCTGAGGCACACATATGATGAGAGGAACGTCTCACGTCCGGGCGAGTAAATAAATGAAACAAATAAAAACAAAAATTAAATTGGGTTTATTGCATTTCATGTGAAAAGCAAACGAGAACAACAACAACAACAACAAACACAACAACGATAGAACGCAGCCACAAAGTGTAGAAAGAAGCGATAAGTCCAAGAACTAAAGAGCTGCCATATGGAATCGATCGGATCGGATCGGCTCGATCGTTCATCAAAAAATTCCCGAAAGGCAACAAATCAAATGCAACATTCAACAAAGTTCTCTACGTTCATTCAATCAACTAACGGTCTTTCAATTGAGACTGCGATACGAATATGTGGAGCAGAGTCGTCGATCGATTAACACACTAGTAGGATGGGGCAGGGGAGGGTCGAGGAAGGTGGTGGGGTGTATTTACGCATCACTAACTGTGGGAGCTTTGTTGTCGTTGTTTCATTTCGGTTGCTTCAATTAAATAACAGAATGCCAATTAATTAAAAGCCCATAACGGTTAGACCCCTTTCTCAGTAGGCTCCCGCTCCCCTTCGTTCCTATCTCTCTCGCTCTCGCTCTCTCTCTCTCTCTCTCTCTCTCTCTCTCTCTCTCTCTCTCTCTCTCTCTCTCTCTCTCTCTGTCCAATGACTAGTTGGTAAGGTGCCGTGTCGCGTTGCGTTGTCGAGTCGATCTAAATTACAAATTTGTCGTACCAAAATAGATAATATGATCTAATAAAATTGAAAGAGCAGCCGCGCGACACTAAAAACCACGACGCAAATGTAAAAAAAAAAAAGAAAAATAAATAAATACAAAGAAAATACAAAGCGACCGATCAGAGATTCGGAGGGGCAGAGAGACTGAGAGTGGGAATAGCGGCGCCTCAGGAACGAGGAACGTAGAATGTAGAATGTAGAATGTGGAACGAGGAATGACGAGGCTGTTTCGTATTACGCTTTTACATTTTCCCGATAACAATTCAAACTAAAAACTTAACATCAAATCCAAAAAGAAAAAAAACTAAATCACTAAAAGACTCGTATTGACAGAGAGCGTTAAAATATGTCAGCAGCAGATCAATTCAATGAGCTAAAGAGAGAAGTGGCTGAAGAATCGATTGGGCCAACTATCAAATAGGAAGAGGAAGAGGAAGAGCTCATGTAATACGCAAAAGGGAGTGACAATGTCTATGGCTTTGGGTCAAGCCCAATGGCAAATGTTACTCGTAATTTCATGTATGTTTAGGGCATGAGATCATCGAAGCTGGTTTCAGCCAACTAAGCGAAAAGTAGTTAACGAACTTTAGTCTTAGCTTGATCCAAAGAGCCACAACTATAGTTGTCAATTGCGAGATATGCAATAGAGCTATCCGATCTATCTAGATCTGCAGTAAATGTGATTAGTCCCATTCGAACTGAAAGATAAGACAATTGTTTAATATAGATTTAATAGTTTATATTTAAATATAATATAATTTATAAAATTAATCTGATCTGAAAGATGTCGAAGACTGAATACTACTTTCCTCATATAAATGCATTCAATAATTGAATGATTATCTTCATTTGATTGATCAGTTCCATCAGTTCCATCAGATCTATTTCGATATTTGCAATTTATTGGAATATTATTGTTCATTCAACAATCCATCCCACTTTAGGGATATGGCAAGCGCTTTTAAAGGGCTTTACATTCTCTATGGCTTCTCGCTTGGTGTGTGCCACGCCCCATTTCGCCTCTGCGTGCCTGACGTTCAGCATCAATTGCATTTTTCATGAGAATTCTGAATGCAAGCGGGAAATCTTCAACTCTCTTCAGTTTTGTTTCACATTTCTGCGGAACTCCAATACGAGGTATTTCCCTTAGTAGCCCTCCTATCCCCTATCCCCTAACCCCTCTGCCCACTTCTCTCTCTCTCAATCTCTGCCTGGCTCATGCCTCTTCCCGGACGCAAGTTCCCACTCTCTCACCATCCGACGACAACATAAAAACTGCAACATTGCGGCAATCAAATTGATATTGCCACTTAATTGTTGCATGCTCTGTTGTTGTTGCATGCAGTTGTTTATGATTATTAGCAGCGCCTATCAGCGCGACAACAAGCACAACAACAACAACAACCGGACAGCGACGCGTGCTTAATTGTATAATTAATTTGAGTTTTTGTGATTTTTATGTCACGTTTTGTTTATATTTGGCCAGACGCCAGATTAAGTTGTTGTCTCCTCCTCCTCCACTCTTCTCCTCTGCCCCTCTTCCGCTCCATGCCCATCCCCAACCCCCTCTACACCTCTTGCCACTCGAGAGTCACGCATAAAGTTCAATTTGCTCGATGACGGAATTGGCAACATTCAAAAATTGCCCATACGAGTAAATGTATCTTCTTGGATTACAGTTTAGTGCACTTCTTCGAATACACTCAAGTAAACATTCAAACACTCACACACTCACACTCACACTCGTTGAGCGTATAATGAATCTGTAAACTGATATCGGGGCACGTTTCTGGCGTCGTCCCATTCAGCAAACTGGAGGCCAAACTGAGTGGGCCGACAGACTGTGTGTTCCAGCAAAGGAATCCAACCAAAAACTGTCGAAACAAAAGCCCAACATTCCACTCCCCCCACTGCCCCAAGCCCCCCCCCTCAACTCTCAATAATAATTTTTTAACGTATCAAATTATCGTGATGATTTTGAGACGTTTTTGTGAGTTTTACTTTTTGTTGTTTTTGTGTTTGTATTCTGTTGCTGTTGTTGCTGTTGCTGTTGCTGTTGTATATGTTGGCTCTGGCTATTTATGCATAATTAAAATTAATGAACATATTAGGCTCAGGCAACAGGAAGGCAACAATGACAAGAGCTGGTCATTGTTTCTCTGTTGTTTCTGCCCGCAGGTAACCAAATAACTTGGCTCGCGTTTTAAATTACACAAAAGCAGAATAAAAAATAAAAATAAAAACTAAAATGAAACGAAACTCAAAAATGAAATGCAAAAAAAAAAGAAACACATGAAAAAACATCGTGTCTGACGCAAATGCGAACTCGTAACCCCAGATCCACTGCTCAGCAACCCAAACAAAGTTAACCCTATGTCAAATACAAATTGTATATTGCAACAACTCCAAGCATGCGCTGACCAGTGTTGCCATCCCTTATAATAAATGTCTGCAATTAAGATATAAATAAATATATATACATTTTTAGAATAGAAAACCATTTGAAGGTCATAGAAGGTAACCCAATAAAATTTATATTTATATCTTAATTGAATTAATTCAATTAATTTGTTTATATTTTGTATAAGCTGTAAACAGATAAATAATCAATTAATGCTGATCAAGAATATATATAATTACAATATTATATTTGCAGAGTTGCATTCCTCTGTAGATTATAAACAACTCCATGATCCGCCTTATGTACATTTTTTTGGTTTCAAAACTCATTTATCAAGCGTGCTCTGCAAATCTCTTTGAACTTTCGTTTTCCGAAGAATGTAATCTCTCACATTTCGTTTGATTGTTCTTATCAAAACCTCTAGAGGTTTGTGCAACACGCAAATTTCAACCAGTTAGCCAACTTCAAGCTGTACTTTCCCAATCTAAATCTCTGTTTGGTAATGTTAAAGGGCGTCCGACGATTGCCCGCTGAAACTTTACAAATGTTGTCACTTCCGGCAATGATCGAAGCTGAATGCCGTAATGCACATACCCTATCATCGATAGACTGTAGGTCTCGTTATACCGTTACATAGGCCTTTCAGATAGCTTAGTTTCCTTACCTATTGAACCCATAAGCTGGACGTATGTTGCGAATTTATTAATTTAATTTAACATTAACGTTAACGTCAACGTTGACACAAATAATGATTAATATTTAAAATAAAAATTCAAATAACAACAAAATTATTTACAAAAATTAAAATTAAGATAAAACTTAAGAATAAATACTTAGAAATTTGGCAAGATAACTGCAAACTTGACGAACCGAATCTTGTTCCCTAAAAACTTAACGAACGCAAAACCCGCTCACTGGAAACTTGACGAACAAATTGAAATGTTGAGAAGTAGACAGGCTATTGAATATTCAAAATAAAAACAAAGTGAAGCTGAATGTGGGCCAATTTGATGCCACCCGGTGGCAGCAGCGTCGTCTGTGTCGTCGTCTTCGTCATCGGAGTTGTTGTTATTGTTGTTGTTGTTGTTGTTGTTAGTGCAGTTGTTGGTGTCTCGTGGCCATTTGCCAACTGGCGGCAGCAAAAATATGAAAATTAACAGCACCGGCATGAGACAGCAGCTGGGCAAAAGGGGCTGCGGGCGAAGGGGAAGGCGGTGGCGGTGGCAGTGGCGGTGGCTGTGTTGGTGGCGAAGCCAAAGGTAGCTGATGGTTTTTGGTCGGCAAGGTGTGCGGCAATTGCTGCTGCCTGCGCGTTTTGTCGTGCGAAAAAAATTATTTTTATATGTTTGGCCCACATGAAGCAAAAGGCGGCGACGGTGGCGACTGAATGGCAAGTGAATGTGCACCACCAAGCACCACCGCTAGCGATCACGACCAGGAGATAAATGAATCTCTGAGTTGTGCGGTGCACGGTTTGGACTATTGCATTTCCTGTTTTTATCTGCCAAAAAATTTGTTGATGAATCTCATATTAATTTACCCCATTTGCCCACTGTCCAGCGCAACTGCAACGTGGGCACATCAAGACTCGAGACTCAAGACTCTGGATGAGGCAGATTGCAGATCATTAGGTGGCCCATTAGAGCGCCCCCATGATGAGGTAGCCAAAAGGTTGCAGCTAAGCATGTAGCACACGGAGAAGAGTGCAACTGATGAGATGAACTATTATTGCTAACGCCTCCGGGCGTGGCTCTGGCGCACAGGTGAGGGTGACATGACAGGCACCGTTGCCCCTACCCCCTCAAAGTGCCACGAGTCCAATATTCAAATTTGAAACCAACGGAAACTGCTTCAAAAATATCTTAATGATCCACATCTGCAGTGTGTGTTGAGAGAGGAGTGTAGTGGGGTGAGTGGTAGGATGGCGGGGGAAGGGAGCGTAGGGGGAGAAAGCACAAAGGTGGCAGCTGACGAATGTTGCGTGGCAATGCTTATGATGAATTGCCTGAGAAGCTCGTTAGGTGGCATCAAATGTTGCGCAATGGCAAAGAAAAGAATGTGGAGAGGGGGAGAGCAACAACATCGACATCAACAACAACAGCAACGACGACGACGACGGCCAGAAAACGAATGCAAATTGAAATTCCAAGATCGAAATCAAAGATGGCGACGCACCAAAAACAAAGGCACAAGCCAAAACAAAAGGCAACAACAACAACAACAACAATAAGAAACAAAGCCGAACAACAGACAACAGAAATTTAATGCAATGAAAATCAAATAAATTGCAATGAAAAGGTAACACAACAACAACAACAACAACGGCAACAATGTCAACGATAGCAATCACTGAACATGGTGGGCCAACGCCGACAGCGCAGTCGATGCTTGCGTCTCCGCTTGCGTCGCAGCCAGCTTTTAATGAGAGCGGCAAACGAAAACTGAAACATTTGAAAAATGCATAAGAAGCATGCAAATGAATTTGCCAGCCAGGGGGGGCGGTGGGTGGCGAGGGGTGAAAGAGAGGGCAAATAGAGCGTCTTAAAAATGGACACAACGCAATAACAAACTTGCAAAGGAATGCAAACGAAAGCAACCGAGAGAGTACAAGAGCGGCGAAGAGAGACAGAGAGAGAGTAAATTAAATGAATTTAAAAAAAAACTGGAAGTGAACGAAGCTGTAGTCGCCGTTCTCCTTATATGAGCACACTCAAACACAGACAAGCATACACACACATACACACGCACACAATAAGATGTAGTCTCAAAGTACGGCTCAGGCAGCAGGCTTCACAACTGTGCAACGCATAAATTTTGGAGCATGTTGCATGCCTCTTTTTTGCATGTTGCTAGGCCAGCTGCAATTGCCAACGGGCGCGTGTCCATGTGAATGTCATGGATGTAAATGTGGCATGTGGATCGGACTTGGGCTCAGACTCAGACACAGACACAGACACAGACACAGAGACTTAGTCTCAGACTCGAGCTCTAGCTCTGACTCTGACTCTGGCGCAGGCTTTCACCCATGGAATGCGAGCAAAAGAAACAGCGACAACAACAACGGCAAATTAGCTCAAATACCTTTGCCACAGGGCGAATTTGTTGCTGCCGTTGCTGTTGTCGTGCCAAGGGCCCAGCAAGTGCTAATAATAATAACCACTACAACAACAAAAGGAACAACAACAACGACAAGAAAGAGCAACAAGCAATTGCATGCAGTGTGCATTAATTATGACAAAAGTAAAAGGCTGCAACGGCAGCTGTGAGAACCTCGCCGACAGCAATAAAAGCGATGCAACACCAAAAACAGCAGAAGCAGCCGCATCAGCAACATCAACAACAACAACAACAACAACAACAACAACAACAACAGCAACAGTGGCAACGTCTCGCACACTCCATACGCCCACACAACGCGGCCAACAAAAAGCTGCGCTGTCATTTATGTTGTTGCTGCTGTTGTTGTTGCTGCTGTTGTTGTTGCTGCTGCTACTGCAGCTATTTCTAATTTGCTGACCAATAAAAGACACGAAAAACGTACCAAAAGCGTGTGCAGCAAATGCAATGAGTCATCGCCATCGCCATCGTCATCGTCGCCTTCGCCGTCACCAACATCGTCATCGTTGTCAGATTTGGTCAGCAACATTTATTATGTATAAATGATGTTGTATATGGCAGCAACAGCAGTAAGCGGCATTAACTGTTGGCAACATTCATTAGCAACAAACGGCCGTTAGCAACATGCTTATATGTATAATATGTATAATGTTGCTAAGCAAGTTAATGTATTGTCATTAAAACATTAAAGGCTTAACTTTATATTATATTAAATAAATATAAATATATTATATTATATTGTATATATAAATAATATTGAATTTGAAAGACGCTACTAATCAGATTGATGGATTCACGACCAGTCTTCATAGCTGTGAATACTCTGGATATTTCAATATCAATTCTTTGATTTGATTTCATTTGATGTAATCTCTAATATCAAGTTTGCAAATCTTTCAATAATTTGTAAATATATTTAGGATAAATTCTTTATTTTTGCATATTATCTATTTATGTTGCTAATACTAATACAGGGTATCTGCTAATCAGTCACTCATCAAAAACATATGAAATCTGTAAATTTCAAAATCATCGAATACTTAAAGAAAAAAACAGAATTATGTAATACTGTTGTAGGGTGGAAGGTGTTAATTGCCCTGTGTACGGAGTGTCTGCTAGTCGAGCACTCTCTGCTGGAGCATTTCATCTTGTTTTTCTGAGTTTTGTTGGGTTTTTGTATTTTCTCAAATTGCTTGAGGAAGGAAAATTGAAAAATATTTATGAAAAATGACAAGTGTCGTTAACAAACGCACGTCACACACACACACACACACACACAGACACACACCCACACACACACTCACACACACTCACACACACACACACACTCATGTTTAGCTATTTTTGTTTGGGGGTGGCGCTCGTTTTCTCTGTTTGTATGAGTTGCCTTATTGTTGTTGCTTCTGGCTGCTTGAACAACAAATTTGTTGTTATTGTTGTTTTTAAATTTGCTTGTTATTATTATGTTGTTGTTTTGGTTTTCACGCGCTGTTCGACTTGGCGACATTTCAAAATATTTCTGAAATTATGGGCCAACAACTGCATACACTATCAGGGACGGGAGTCGATGGGGCAAGGGCGTGGTAGGAGGGGGAGGGGGAGGGGGTTGTTACTGCTGGCGTTATGTGAAGCGAGTGACGGGCAAGAGGCAAATCACAAAACATAAATTAATTAAAAGCGTATTTAATGCACAATATGAAGAGCAGAGACCTCCACGATGATCCAGAGTCAAAGCAATCCCTCCTCTCTCTCTCTCTCTTTCCCTCTTTTCCTACCACTTGCATTACCCTTCTCTGTCTCTCCTCGTATCTCTCTCTTTCGTTCTCTCCCTGACTTTCTCTGCTTATTATTTATGTATTTTTGCCACATTTTTTAGCCAGTCAACTAAAAATGATTTGAGATATTTATGACATGTTCTACACTACGGGTAGGGGTACCCAGCAGATAGGCAGGGGGAGTGGGGCGTGGGTGATTGGATGGGGAGGGGCAGGTGGTGAGTTGGCGGGGTGTGGCTGCTCGAGTTGTGTTCTTAGTTTTATGTCTTTTTAAATGGACAAGCAAACACTAAAAGGGACTTAAAATGTAGCCCTCCGGCATTAGGGGTATTCACTACTTGGAATGTAATTTAATTGATTTATTGTCATAAACAGTATAATACACATATATGTATATATTCAAGGTACATATATATACCTAGAACATATCAGGGATATAGACTAATTGTATACAAATCTCAATTGAAATTCTTGGAAATGAATTCAAAGCGGGAATTAACGGTATAAAACTCTATAAGTTTGTTCTTCAATTAATCTGAGAAGATCGATTCATACACACATAAAATGTTTTCTAGTAGAGATGTGCACTGAGTAACCCCCATGTATAGCTATCTCAGTCACTCTTTGGCCTCCTCTCCCCTATTTTTGAGTTTCCTTGTATTCTTTTCGGTATTTTATTTATAGTCTTCGCATTTATTTGCCTGTCGCTGAGCTTTTTTGTGCCACTTTAGGCCTCAATTATTTTGAAATTCATTAAAAGTGTCATCTATTTTCAATATTTATGCCCCGACGCGGCATTCCCTCCCCCACGCCCTCCTCAGCCACACCCTAATTCGATTCGCGCCTCATTTCCGCCGTAATATTAAACTATGGAAATTGTTTTTCTTATTTTCTTATTCCCTCGATTCTTTTCCATTCTTGCAGTTTCGCTACTTCTAACATGCAGTCCTAACTTCAGCAGACAGAGAGCGCGTGAGAGACAGAGACAGAGAGAGAGAGAGAACCAGAAAGGGAGCGACTGAGAGAGAGAGAGAGAGAGAGAGATAGCCATCTGAGCGCAGAGCGGATTACTGAAGTGACATCAAGACAACAAACGCGGCTAACAAAAAAGGTAAGTCACTGCCACAATTTTAATAAACGTAATCCTGGCGTTGTGGTGCCCACGCATTGCAGCATACAGCATGCAGCATGCAGCATGCAGCATGCAGCATGCAGCATGCAGCCCTGTGTGGCAAACACACACTGTTATGTGTGGGCGTGCAACTCACGGCCCCGCGCCCATAAACATAAGCCCAGAATTCATGGGGCACCAACAATACAAATCGTTCTCGATGCCCACGCACTCGCTGAAGATGCCACAACTCTCTTAACTGGAGCGGGGAGGAGGGGGGCGCTGTTGCAATGAAGGTAGGGCACGGGGGTTGGGCTGGCAGGGGGAACAGGGGCTAGCGTAGCAGCGGCATTCAACAGGTGGGGCGCTCAAATTCGACAAGCCCACTAGGCGAGAGACAGAGAGGGAGAGAGAGCGGGATGAAGAGGAAGAGCGCATGGCCCACACTTGGTTGCATGCCTCAGTTGAAGTTCAGATGTACAAATCCTGTTGCTGGAATGCAGATTTCGAACTCGTTTACATGCGGTTTACCTCACCCCACACATCACCCCCCCTCCCTCACCAACCCTGTTGGCCCTTCTTGAACTCTCTTCATTTTTGTGGCGCTTAAATCTTGCGTCTCGCTTCCTCATGCTTTCTACCTGTTGTTTGGGCGCACTGTTCCTACCCGCGCTGCGCTCCTGTGTCGCATACAGCATCTTCGACTGCTGGTTCCGGTCTTCTTTAGTTGTTGTTGCACGTGTTGTTGTTGTTGCTGGTTAAAACAGGTTCCATTGCTCAAGAATTTTGCCATATCTCTATACACCATATACATGTATACACACACATGTGTGTGTGTGTGTGTGTGTGTGTGTATGCGTGTGTGTGTGTGCGTGTTTGATCTGTTGCTTTGTTTGTTTGTTTGTATAGGGCCATTTTTTTATTCGTGATTTTTCTATTGCTCCTTTTGCTGGCAGCAATAGTTGCTCTTGCTCTTGCTCTTCCTCTTGCTCTTGCTCACAAGTTTTATTGAACTCTCTGTGCAACAACAACAACAGCAGCAACCTCAGTAAGCACTGGCACAACAACTTGTAGCAGGTGTTAGTGTTTTACAAGCTGTTAACTGCCGCTGCTTAATGGGCAAGCAATAAGAACAACAACAACAACAACAACAACAGCAACAATAAGAACAGCAACAGCACAAACAACAACAAACAACACTGACAACATTATTGTTGTTGCTGTTGTTGTTGTCATCATCGTTGTCGCGTTACGCCCTCAAAGTGTTTAATGAAATACGCATAGCAGCTACTACCGTTTGCTGATGGGTAGCACAGGGGGTAGGGGGAAGGGGGTAACGTGTGTTGGCCAAGTGAAGCAGTGAAGCTGCTCGTTGTTTTGTTCAGCTGCTTCTGTTGGCATCCCTTGGCGTTGAGGAGGTCACGCCCATTTTGTAACGCATATTTCAATTGTCTAAAGCTAAGCTGCCCCCTACCCCCTGCCCCGTGCCCTTCCCTCCGTCGATTCTTGCAACGCACCTTTTGCGCCCTCTTCACTAATTTCTAACAGTTTTATGCTAATTTTTGGGCTAGCAAACATTTGAAGAAGCCGCTGACTGCGCCAAAGACAACGACAACGACAACGACAACGTTGCCATTCACTTCTCGTTGTTAGTTGTCTTTGTTGATATTGTTGTTGTTGCTGCTGTTGTTGTCTCTGTTGTTGTTGCTTAACATATGTGTTTTCTGGTGTCTGCTAATTTATGCTGTTTAATATGGCATTTCATTTGATTAATAACTGTTATTATATGTGTTTTAATATCTTTTCTGTTTGACTTTATGCAAAACAACATCAACATCAACATCAACATCAACATCAACAACATCAACAGCAACAGCAACAAAAGTTGTCTCCACATTTTATTATTGTGGTTTTAATGTTCTTACAGTTGCTTTTGTTTTGTGTGCCTGTGTGGCCTTTGAAAGTGTGACTAATCAAATTAACATGCAACAATGATAATAAATGAGCGCATTGAACGCATTAGCAACATTTGAGTTGCTGGCAACAGGCTGGCAACATGTTGCTAAGGCTCAGCTCTATTATGTTGCTCATCTTAAAACTGTCAGCTGGACTTAGTTTAGTAGTTCAATGGATGGAATGGAAATGGAACTTACGCAACCAGCTGAACGATCATCATGAACTTAGATCCTTCGTTCAGTTCAGTATTGTAGCTAAAATGAAATTAACGAACGATAATCAAACTTAACGAAACGAATAAATGAACAATAAGAACGATTAATGAGGAACTCAGTTCGTAAATCGTTCAAACGAACTGATTCGCAATCATATTCTACAAAGTAACGTTGCACGCTGCTCTAAATTGCGCATTTAATCTGTCAATTGTGGCCTGAGATGTGCAACATGTGGCACATTCAGCTGCAATTATCATGACAACCTGTGCATCATACGAGTGTGCATCAAAAGTTAATGCAGTTCATCTTTTATTATACAAATATTTTGATTGCTATTTGGTGACCAGTTGCGTTGCCTTGCCCTGCCTTGCCTTTTCCCCGATCCCAATCACAATCCCAATCCCAATCTGAATGCCATTGCCATTCCCATTGCCCGTTTCCCTCACTCCATTTGTGGCTGGCTCTCTGTCTGCAACACATTCTTGCAACGCCATTCATTTCCTCTGTTCTGGTTTTTTATGCTCTTGCTCGTTTTTGTTGTTGTTCTTGTTGTTGTTGTTTCTGACTTTTTTCAGTTTTTTTCAGTTTTTTGTGCTGTTGTTCGCCTTTTGCCTGGAATGCGCATTAATTTTCAACACACGCAACAACACCAGCAACAGCAGCAACACCAGCAACAACAACAACAACAACATGGAGAGCAGGCAACGTTGTTGCCGTTGCTTTCAAGAAACCTGCGTCAATTTCGCGCTTTACTTTTGTTGTCAGATGTTTTAAATCAGCGTCGAGCTGCGTCGAGGATCGGCAACCTGGCTAGCTCGGGCAGGTTGGGGCAAGCTGGGGCAAGCTGTGGCAAGCTGAGGCCTGTGTAGGCAGTCCGGTTTCGTGCTCCTTGCGTTAACAAGTGGCCACCAGGCAGCAGCCACAACGTCGTCGTCGTCGTCGTCGTCGTTGTCCATTGGCGGCAGCTGCACGCGCCTGTCCGGCTGACTCCCTCTTCCTGCCACCTCTGCTCCTCCCCAGTTCAATAATGACTTTCAAATGGGAGCCTCGTTGCGATTTATGTGCGTCAAGACGCTGCCACAACACAGATAGAGATATTGCTGTGGCAAGGGAGCAGCCGGAGGGGGGAAACTTTCAACTGGGCAGACCGGGCGTCCGTTTCTTGGAATTCCGCGCGCGCTTTTGTGTTCTTTTTTCTTCTTCTTTCTTCTTTCATTTTTCTTTTTTCCCTTTTGTTTTTATTTTGTTTTTGGTTTTGGTTTTGTTTTGTTTTTGCCATCGTTTAAATTTCAAATCGAGGCCCCAAACTGTCGCAGGGCAGACACTCGACCAACCCGTTCCACTGCCCATGACTCTGCCCCCGCCATCCTCCCGAACTGCCACAGTCTGTGTCGCTCCTCGAAGCTACCTTGGCCTGCAGCATGTGCAGCACCTGCCTCGGCTGCTGCTCATAATAATGACACGCCATTAAGAATCTGATGCCCAGACAGACGAAGGACAAGATCTGGCAACTGGCAACTGGCAACTGGCAACCTGGCAGGCAACTCTTCAGCCTGGCTCCAGTTTAAATGGCATATTGCGACCGGCTGCTTCCGTTGTCACGCCCCCCTTTAGACGCAGGACAAACCGCCTAAGCCGCAGTTCCAATAACAGACCTGACACTGCTTGTGGCAGCTTTTCGTACAGTTGTGCCCAAGACATGGCATTCCAAAAGTCCAAAAATCCGCCCATTTCTGAAGCCTTCAGGTGTACAAAAAGTCATCTCCTTCATTATAATTACGTGTTCTCTCACCTCATACTTGAGACTTTAAGTAACAGTCCCAAATGGTAAGACGATCTGCTGTTAAATCGCAACTAACATCTATATAACAGCTGTTAAGTTGCTGTTAATGTACTCTCGGCTCTGTAGAATGGTTTCCTGTTAACAATTGCTCCAGTATTATAATAATCATTTAGATATTTGATCATCATGGAAACCCTTTTAGATAGAGCTTAATTAGGGATCAACAATGACAGTTGAGTCTATATACATAACATCTTGTTAATAAATGCTTCTTTATCTAATAATAGTAACTATAACTACTGATGTAATTTACATACTGATTGACAATCAAGTCACAACCCAAACTTAAATGCTAGGAAGCACAATTTAGATTAGTTTCATTTGGAAAGATCCTTGCGGAACATAACATGACTCATGTTTCAAATTTGTCCGTTTCGTATGTTAAATTAAAAGTTTAACGTTTCAGGACTTGAAGTTTATAAATTTATGAAATACGTTTTAAAGATCTCACAGTTATTAGAAATCATCTTGCAAGGTCAACTGAAAACTGCTCCATTAATTACGACAAATAATTGATAATAATATTTATTAACTTTGTTTCAAAGGCTCAACTTCTGATTTATAGTTGTGCTAATTAAAACACGGACAATGCCGGGTTACACCGTCAATCTATTTCCGTAGTCAAAGTTAATCAAATAAAAATAAATATTCAAATTGTTTTCTAACGTTTGCAGCACAAACATGAGCTCGATGAGGCTGCTGAAGTTGCCTCTGGCGCTGGCCATGCTCAGCCTGTGTTCCGCCAGTAGTTCCAGTTCCAGTTCCAGTTCCAGTTCGTCCAGCAACAGCTCCAACACCAGCAACAATTCGCTAGGCGTGTTCATCGAACGTGCGCCCGAGTCGGCGGTGGCTCCTAAGGGGGACGAGGTGGTGTTCGAGTGCGAGGTGAACCTGAAGCCGGATCGCTTAGAGTGGAGATTCCGGCATAATACTAGGGAACCCTATCGCTATCTGCATCCTACCGCCGGATACAATGTGACGAGCAGCAATGAGGAGCGTACCTGGAAGCTGAGGATCTATGTGAGTGCCCAGACGCTGGGAGACTATCAGTGTGTCGCCTGGTATGGGCCTGGTGCCATCGCCTCGACCCCGGGTCGGCTCACACTTGTCTCCATCTCCATAGACAATGCAAATGGTTATAGTCGCCATGCAGTCCGATGGAGCGTTGCACCCAAGAACTGTGTGTTGTTGCGTTGCGGATCCGTCACTTCCAATCCACCGGCCATTTGGAGCTTCTATCGCAATGGCGAGAAGTTGCCGCAGACGGAGCTGCTGCCAGGTGCGGCGGGTGCTTTGGTCCTTAGCTCGGTGAGTGCCAAAGATGCGGGCAACTACACGTGCGCCGCGACAAATGCCATAACCGGCGAGGAACTACGTCTGCCTCAGGTGATTGATTTGCGTGTGGACTATACGGACCGAACGCCGCCTTACTTCCTGCTCCAACAGCCTGCCACACAGGTGGCGGCACGGCCAGGAGACACTGTGGTCCTTGAGTGCCCCGGTGTTGGATCACCTCGTCCCAGTGCCGTATGGAGCAGTCCCAATGTGCCCAATATATACCATAATCGGAGCCGTGTTCTTGCCTATGGCCTCCAGATAACCGATGTGCATCCCGCGGATCAGGGCTCGTATGTCTGTCGCCTGGACAACGGCATTGCCCCCGTCCTTGTCCTCGTAATCAAATTAAGTGTCTTGGAGCGTCCTCGAATTCAACGGGGTCCGAACTCGACCCTCACTAACGAAGGCGACTCGCTTTCCCTCGAATGCGATGCCATAGGACATCCACAGCCGGAGATCTATTGGCTCCTCAATGGCGAGGATGCAAGCGCTGACAATGAGACCCTCATCGAACACAATCGTCTTCTCATCCATCACGTCCAGAAGCGGCATGCTGGCATAGTCCAATGCTTTGCGCGCAATCAACTTGGCGAGGTGAGTAGAAGGCACCGAATTGAGTTCGACTCGTTTTCTATCCTAACCTCACATGGATACTCCATAACTTCATAAGATACTCCATAATTGTAGCACACAATAATATTGATTTGATCTGCGAGACAAGTCAGCTTACAGACCTTTAAAAGCGCTTTAAAACTTGAATAAAGCTTCCGAAGCTCAAATTAAATTGCAACCTCAAATTCAAATCATAAAAATACTGTCAAACCTGCTTCGTAAAACCTTTAATTGCAGATCAATTCATTAATGTAATCTAAATGCTAACAGCAGCAAAGCTAACGATAAGTTGGCAGAGATCATTAACCAAGTTGACAGGCAGTTAGGTTCGCGTTTATCAACACTGCTCAATTGTGAAATTAAACGCATTGCTAGGTGGCAACGCCACAAGACTAAAGAGGAAGAGAGAAAGTTACTAGCATTAACCAACTTATACCTTTTGTTAGGGTAGAGTTCTATATAGTTTAGCGTTAACTAAAATATGGCCTTAAAGTAGAGATTTAAGAACTTGTTTTTGGATTAATTAGAAGCTAAGAGAACATTAACTTCGATCTGACATAAGAAATCCCTAATCTTTGAATTCTTTTCTCTTCCCTTCGCCTTCGCCTTGCAGACGAGCGAAGAAAATCTCCTGCGTGTTAATCCCTTGCAGATAAGTGGCGAGGATGATCAGCCCCTGGGCAATGTGCCCATTCGATACGATCATGAGCTGGGACATGGCAATGGCAATGGGAATGGGAATGGGAATGGAGGCTACTCCACCTCATCCTCGACGTCGCGCAATAAGAACAAGCGCAAATACATGAGAGTTGGTAAGTTGTTGTTGATTTTTTCACTGTATTTCATTTCGATTTACAATTACAATTAGAGAAATGGCTTAAAGAGTAATCGATAATCGGTAATTGGTATTCGGTAATCGGTAATCGATAATCTCGGCCAACTTATATCGCTGGCCGCCCGCCCACCCAAAACGAAAAAAAAAAAAAATAATTTCAAAACAGAGTCTATAAATATAAAATAATAATAATTATAATAATAATAATTGCAGTAATAATAATAATAATGGTAATAATAATATTAATGTAAATGTATAAGTAAACTATGTGGTAATAAGCGTCCGAGTTAGAGCAACAATTGCATGTCCAAGTCCATGTACTCGTCCTCATCCGCCCGAGCATCCCCATCCGCATCCGCATCCACATCCTGATCCACCTCCACTTCCGCCTCCGCCTCCGCATCGCTAATATCCTCTAGATCTCATGTGCTGGAGCATTTGCGCAGCTGCTCCTCCTCCTTCTGCAGGATGCGTATCTTCATTTTGAGCTCCTCGACGCGCAGGCGATGCACCTCGCGCATGTACTTCAGCTCATCCTGCGCCTTGTTGACCTCTATCTTTTTGGCCTCGGTGGCCAGCTGCTGCTCCTTGCAGCGCAGTTCCGCCTCCTTTACTTTGAAGAAATTTATGCGCTCCTCGTAACTATCCCCTCCCGTTGTTGTGCCCGTGCCGCCCGTCGCCAGCGTTCCTGCGCTGCTGCCACCACATTGGCCGCCGACGCTGGCGCCGTTGTCACCGGCACTGGGACGGTCACTGGCGTCGCTGCCGTCACGGTGGGCAGGGCGCTAAAGGTGAAGGTGGGCGTGCCGCCAGTTAGTTGCATCTTAACAGCCGCTGCTGCTGCTTGTTGTTGCTGCTGCTGCTGTTGTTGCTGTTGTTGTTGCTGCTGCTGCTGTTGCTGGACGACAACAGCTGCTGCCGCCTGCTGTTGTTGCTGCTGATGATGTGCTGCCGCTGCGGCTGCCGCCAACTGTTGCTGCTGTGCCGCCAACTGTTGCTGTGCCAATTGCTGCGCCTGCGCTTGTGCTGCCTGCGCCTGTGCCTGGGCCTGGGCCTGAGCCTGTGCTTGAGCCTGGGCCTGTACTTGCGCCTGAACCTGATGCTGCTGCTGTGCCTGATACTGAGCAAGGGTTATCTGTTGCGGTTTGATCTCGCTGATGATCTGCTGGTTGTATCCGCCGGCTGTGATTGTAGCCATCGTATGCTGCTGCGGCTGCGTGGGTATCGTATGAATCTGTGTGGCTGGAGATTAAAATTGATTGGAGTTAGAATTGGAATGCGACTTGTAATGGGAATCGGAGCTGCAAGTTGGAGTTGCAAGTGACTCACCTGTAGCATCTGAGGGATGCTTGATTTGTAGAATGATCTCTTCGCGGGGTCGCGCTGTCTTGAAGTGCAGCAGATCGTTGAGCGTCAGCTTGTCGGCGCTGATTTGGTCAACATTGATCTGGTGGGTGTTCAACATGTTTGCACTTGCGGCAGCCACAGCAGCTGCGCTCACTTGCAACTTTTGCATTTCGGCAACTGCCGATTGTTGTTGCTGCTGCTGTTGTTGCTGCTGCTGCTGCTGTTGTTGCTGCTGCTGCTGCTGCTGTTGGGCCTCCGCCTGAGCCTGGGCGGCCTGTTGCTGCTGTTGTTGTTGCTGCTGATGTGCCTCAAGTGGATCATCCTCCATTTCGCTAACATCATTGGCATCCATTTCGATCTCATCGAAGGCATCGCCCTGCGGATTGTGCTCGGAGGCATCTGGACTGATTTGGTACTCCGGCTCCACTTTGACGTTGTCGTGATGCTGTTGCTGCTGTTGTTGTTGCTGCTGCAACTGTTGCTGCTGCTGTGCGCTATTTGCAACGCCGCTCACTTTGACCAAAGCGGAGCTGGCACTGGAGGCGCTGCCATCCCGATATGGATACTGTTTGCGGAGGCTGAAAAGCAAAACAAAAGAATGAGCATGATTTGTGTTTGCCACGTGCCACATGCAACCTGCAAGCACTTACCGTGAATTGAGCCAAAACTTTTGAATCTGCTTAATGTTACGCATGGCGCTGACATGCGGATGCGAGTTGAAGTCACGCACAATCTTGTCCCAAGTATCTCGAACGGAATACTTGTTGCGCTGCTTCTTTCGGTGCTTGATGTCGATGACCTCCTCGTGGAGATGGAAGAGCGTGTAGAGCACATCCTTCTCCTCGGCGGTGAAGCGCGGCGTCAGCGGCAATTGTCCCTTCGAGCTGCTTGCCGTGGAGTTGTTAACGTTGCTGCCGTTGTTGGTGGGGCTGCCGTCGCTGCTGCTGATGGCGCCACTCACGGTTACAGTTGCCTGTACGACGCCAACGTTGCTGGCATTTGTCGAACCGGCGCCCGCATCTCCGGTAGCCGACATGTTTCCTTCCTTTCGCCTGCCTCCTCTTCTTCAGCACTCAATATATTGTATCTTCTTCTCGGATTTTGTTTTGTTTTGTTTTCTATTCTTTTGTTTTGAGTGAAGCTGAAGCTCAGTGCGTGTGGTTTGTTTATGTACGACAGCGAAACGCGAAACACGACACACGAAACACTCAAGTCGTGGCTCGGAGTCCGATTCCGATTCTGATTCCAAGTTCGACGAGTATGAGTATGAGTATATGTTCGAGTCCGATTCCGAGTGCCCAAAACCAATGCCGAGTAGCAAGAAATATACGAAAATCAATTGCACTCGTTTCGTTTATACACACACACACGCACACACATACCGAAGAGAGCGAGCGCGTGTGTGTGAGCGTCGGTGTGAGTATTTTTTGTCTGTTGTCGTCGCGGTTGCTGTCGTCGCTGCCACTGTCACTGTCGTTGCTTGTTGTCGCCACTGACACTCGGAGCCTCTATTTATTATATTGCACTGGAGATTTGTATGAAATTGTTTTAACGCATAATTGCGTTATGTTTGGCACTCTAATTTGATTTAATTATATTTGGAATTTTTATGTAAATGCGCGCGCTTTGCTGGCTTAAGTTTTTATTTTTGTGGCAAGCAGCAGCAGCACAGAATATTTGACTCAAAACGCGTACGAAGCTAGTACGATACTACTCAACGCATGACTGCGATAATACTCAATACTAGGGCAGCGATACTACTCATTGCCCTAACAGTGCGTTCTGTTAGCTCCGTTTCGCGTTAACAGTGCTGTTATTGCTGACACTTTTGCGTTAACTCTTGCTGCGCTTGCCCTGCGCGCAACCAACTTCACGCTGCAAATAACATTACCCAACACATGCAAATTACAATTCAAAACAAACTAAATGCATTTAACTAAAATGACATTTCTGCTATTACAGCCAACATGATGCCACCGTCACGACCGAATGTTACCCGCCTGGCCGACGATGCCGTCATGCTACGCTGGAATGTGCCCCGAAACGACGGTCTGGCCATACAATTTTTCAAAGTGCAGTACCGCATGCTGGGCAAGATACCCCGCGAGAACTGGCAGACGACCAATGAAAATATTCCCTATGGCAAGCAGAGAGAGCGTGAAAGGGAGCGTGACCACGACCGCGACCGCGACCGTGACCATCATCATGAGCCCGCCTACGTCAAGAACTTTACGGCGTCCGTGACGGGACTGCGATCGGAACGCAATTATCGCTTCAGGATTGTTGCCGTATACTCAAATAATGACAACAAGGAGGGCAGCACATCGACAAAGTTCTTTCTGCAGCGTGGCTCTGCTAAACCGAATCTACCAGTGCCCGAACTGCGTGAGATCGAGCCATATTCCGAATCGGCAATACTGCTCCATTGGACACTGTCGCCAGCGCCTGGGCAGGCGCAGAATATTGATGGTTACTATGCCTACTATCGGCCAGCCGCATCGGCGGCCGAATACCTCAAGGCCACAGTGGAAGGCGGCAATGCCCGCAGATTCAAAATCGATCTGCTCGACCCGGGAACCGCCTACGAGTTCAAGTTGCAAACATTTAACGCACACGCCGCTTCCGACTTCAGTGAAATCAAGCAGGGACACACCATGAGTAAGTTCACCATGTCTGCTCACCTGGTATCCGCATAACATCAACAAATTACAATTGCAGAATCTCCTGGTCACTCGGCAACCGCCACAGCGCCGGCCATTGTGCCCGTAGCCAATGGATCTGGGAATGATGAGCAGAATTCGATATACCCAGTGATTGCTGGAGCCGCTGGAGGCGGTCTACTGCTCCTAATCGCCACTATAGTTGCCTGCCTGTGCATTCGCCGACGCACCAATGCCCAACCCGAGGGTGAGTCCACTGTGGCCGTGTTACAATATTTAATTGCGGATTATAATCATTGTTGTTCCCCCTTGCAGATGAGAACAAGCCGCAATTGGATCACATACAAGCGGACTTTGTTACCTCAGCTGTGCTGGGCGTGGCGCCTCATCATAATCACAAGGCTGGCGATGTGCGTCGCCTCAACGGCGTCATTCCACGCATGAACATAACGCCCAATCCTCTGGCCCAGGACCCCACAGCGGACAAGGTAAGACCCAAGCACACACTTACTCTGGCCTCTCCATATGCTGCTCTTTCCATGGCTTCCATCTATTTGCAATTTACAAATTATAAAAGATTTAAAATGAACAAAGAAAAAAACAAAAATAAAACATTTTCGCTGGTTGGTTGGTCAAAATTGAAACGTTTCTCGCCTCCTTGCCTCCCCCCACCACCTTCACCTTCACCTCCGCCTCCGCCTCCCCTGCTACTGCTGCTGGTGGCAAATCTCTGTCGTTGCTTATAGTTTATGTAATTACAATCCCCCCCTCTTCTGCTTTCCCCTCAATTCAACATTCTATTGTACATACTTGTTATCCAAGATCTTAAGGATGTGATTGAGATTTCCTGTGTGTTGGAATAAACTGTTAATAAAATCGAATATCTTTCAATATAATATGAAACTGATCTTTGTATATATTGTATATAAATTGAAATTCATTTACTCTCTCGCCTTTTAAAATGTGTAATTTATATATGTAAATATATAATTGAGTGCAGTTATGTGTTGAGTGAACATCTGCAATTGGAGCTGTTCACCTACGGACTTTTAGAATACTTCTAGGACTCCTCCTTAGGAGCAGATTCCATTTGAAGCGTCAAATTTCGAATTTAAAGGGTTTCAATAAATTTTTCTTTACGAATTAAAAACTGTATTCTTTGGATTAAGATTGCTTAAAATTGAATTGAATTTTGAGCATCTTCGGATATTTCTAAATGAATGTAAGAATATGTACATTAATGTAATATAATCAACTAAATATTTACTGTTTTCTGTTACAATTATGGAGGCAAAGATAGTGAAAGAGATGGAGAGAGAGAGAGAGCGAGACAAAGCATCTGTTTGTTTCCCTTTCTCTTTCGGTTTGTATCCCTCCCTCTCTCTCTCTCTTAATGGGATGTTCTTTTTGTCTTTATCTCGTCTTTCTTTGTCAATCAATATCTCTATCTATCCCTATTATCTTTCCAACTATCTATTTTTTGCTGACTTGTCCACTGTCTCTATCTCTTTTTGTCTCTTTCTGTATCAAGACTGTCGCTCTATCTCTTTCTTGTTCATGCTGCTTTTGGCACTGGTCGCTGTTCTGTTCTGTTCTGCGTAGCTCTGTTCTCGTCTCGCATTTCCTGGCTGTGGTTTTCGATCTCTCTCTCTTTCTCTCTCTCTCTGTTCGTTCGTTCGCTCCTTTCGTTCGCATTGTCAAACTGAGTGAGAGTCCCGTCCCATGTTCCAGAATCGCAATGTTATGGAGCTGCGTTTCTTGCCGCCCAATGGCACCGTCAGCCCCGCCAGCATCAAGAGCCTGAATGGCACCACAGCAGATCAGGCCAATGTCAATGCAGATGCCGAGGCGGATGTCGATGTGGATACGGATACAAATACCAATGCGGATGTCGATGCTGATGTTGATATTGATGTTGATCTTGATGTCGATGTCGATGCCAGTGACAATGCTCCAACGGGCGCCTCATCCTCTTGCGAAACATTGGAGGCCTGTGAGGGTCTCACCCAGCCGCAACAGGCGACAGCGTCGCCAGCGGAGGCGCCCAGCAAACCGTTGCCGCCTTTGCCGTTGCCGTTGCCATTACCGTTGCCCAAGAAAACGGCAGCAGCCAAGGCGCAACAGCAACAACAAGTAAACGTAAATACCAAGCCAAACCAGTTGAAATCGTTTTTGATTTTGTATTTTGTTGCCATGCCACCAACACTTGCCACCAATTGAAATCGCACGGTTGATCAGCTAATTAATCTCCGTTTCTTGTTTGTTTAGACCAATGCGCTGGCTGCCGCCGCCGCCGCTGCAATGCATCAGCCGGGACTGCATCATGCACAGCCTTATCATCCCCCCGGGACGCCCACTTTGCTGCAGAAGCGACTGCCCTCAGCGCATGAATTCCAGCAGCTGCAGGCGCCTCCAGTGCCGCCACATGCCACCTACTATCAGCAGCAACACGTTGGCGCAGCCTCAGGTGCCACAAGCGGCGCCTCGCCCATGTTGGATCAGCAGCGACGTACTCTGGAGCGCAGCGTGCGCAGTTTGCAACAACAGCAGCAGCACCACCACCAGCAGCAGCAGCAACAGCACCACCAGCAACAACAGTCAGCACTTGGCTATGGCATCGATGATGCACTGACAACTCCGACTCGCATACCGTCGCTGCGACGCCAGCGACGTGCATCGGGCAGCCAGCACAATAGTCACACTAATCTCAGTCATCATCACAATAACAACAACAACAACAATAATAACAGCAACAACAATAACAACAACAACAGCAGCAGCAGCAACAACAATCTGCCACACCATTTGGTGCATCATCAGCATCTGCACCATCATCATCATCAGAATCATCAGAATCATAATCATAATCACAATCACAACCTCAATCACAATCACAACGGTGGCGTCGGCATACCCATTGTCCCAGGCAGCCCGCGTGTCCAGCGCTCCCCAATGCCCGCTCGGGCACTCATCAAGCGCACACGGCTCGGCAGCCACACGGACAACATCTCATCGGGCAGTCTTAACAGTATTGAGGTGTAGATCTAGACTAACCTAAGCTAACACCGCATCCCGCCTCCCACACACACACACACACACACACACACACACAAACGCTCGTTTAACCTATAAGACATATAGTTTTTTTTTGTTTAATTTATTTGGTCATTTCTCGATAGGATTAGGCTTAGCATAGTCCCTAGTTGTGTGCTCCTTAGTGAGCCTCAATTTTGTATTTAGTGTTATTTATTTATTTAATTAATTAATGCAACGACGACTCGAATTGATTAGTTAGTTGAACTAGTTTTGTAATCACATCCCTCCCCTCGCCACCTTCCTTGCCTCCTTCGTGACTACGAGGATGGGAAGAATAAGAAGTTAGCTTTAGATTTACATACACATACATACTAAATAGTTATAGTTATAGTTATAGTTGTAAAGCTAATCATAAGTCGTTCAACTATTAACGTTAACTCGCTGCTTAATTATAACTACAAATGTAACTAATTTAATCAATAATTCATATTTTAGACATGATTAGAGTTTATAATTCACACACGCACACACACACACACACACGCACAAGTACTTATTATAAGTTACCAGACAATCTCCAACTATGACAACACAATAAAAATGAAAATTCTGTATTAAATCTGAATTATTTTATAGCAATTACATTTCATTCAGAGGAACGTCTTGCACTGTTACAAACCGAGTGAATCGGGTAAAAATCCAGCTGAAATAACTTCCCTCAAAACGATGTTGCCACGCCTGAGCACCAGCTCGTAGTTGTCAAAGTCTCTACTGCCCTGGGAGAAATTGATTTTGGTGTAATCTATTGTCCCCCTGACAACATTCGGAACTCTTCCTGTAGCAGGCCGATAGCCAGTAGCCCATCACTAATATCATGGCACACGCTACCATCCCTAGCGGGCATCGTGTGGCTATCTCGCTCTGTTGCATTATAAGAAAGAGAGTAAGAGAGGAGGGGGGGTTCTCGCTCTCAGAGAATAACGAAGGACTGACAACCACGGTTGCCACTTCATGAAAATTTTTGCAACTAGATCTTGGAAAAAAAGTACCAACTTTTCAAAAGATCCATTTTTCCGTTATATATTAAACATAATCCATTTTTTATGTGTTATTAATACATTTTTGAGAAAAACAATAAAACTTTCATATCCATCCATCGCGATTAAACGAAAATTAAATATAATCAATGCATTTTTTTAAAATAGTACCAAAAGAAGCACTAAGGATGAAAAAAGGTACCAGTTTTGGTACTAAAGTATGGCAACCGTGCTGACAAATCGAAGGAAGCAGTCGATCGAGAATAGAAGAAAAGTGAAATAAACAATTTGATATTAAAAGAAATCACCGACTAAATTCCAGACAACGTTTTCTAACTGGTGGTGATTGGAACTGGCTCTGGAGTGACTATACAGCAAATCAAAGAGGCAGACAGCTTGATAATTTTCTAAGCTCTACTAATTTGGAAATTTTGGCCACTGGATCTCCGACTCGGCACCCAACCAAGAGAGGTGGCAGAGCCTCGTGTCTAGACTTCGCTATGTATTACGGAATTCCTAGAATGCTAAGTGCTCAGCATCGAAGACTCATGGGACCTGCCTTTCGATCATTTAGCACTTATCGAACAACGAACTTTTATCGAGGAGGTATCGCCGTGCACAGTGATACAGAACTAACCTCTACAGAGCATATTGATGACGCTGTTGATATACTCACGCGCAACATTCTAGTGGCAGCAGTATTCGCTAGCCCTTCTGAATCTGAGCAACTGCATCAATACTCCTGTTTCTGACTTGATACGGAGATACGGCATTAAAATTTAGGGCATCTCTGGAAAAAGCCAGCGTCACCGCATACAGGTGCTACAGAACAAGGTACTACGTGGTATCACAGTATGCCCGTGCTATATAATTATTATTATTAGAAATACAAGCCTTCACAGAGACCTACAGACTGAGACGATTAAAGCACAGCCCAGTGTGGCCAGCCAATTAGACGATTGCGACGTATAAGCACACGGCTCGTACAGAGTCCCTAGTGCAGCTCCCAATATAATAATAAGATATCTCTCTTACGACGATGACATTTACTTCAACCTTATATGTGATACTTTTTATTGTTATAGTTTTAAATTTAACTGGTTCAATAAATAATTTAAAAAAAAAAATAATACTAACTCGAATAATGAAATATTCATCTAGAATTGTGGGTACAATGAACACACGGTACAAACGTATGAAACGGCTTCTTCGACCAAAATCAAAGCTTTGCCTTTCCAGCAAGGTGCTTCTACACAAAACTATGATTCAATCAAGAGGATCCAGGCTACTTAATCTAAAATCCTGCGAGAGATTGCTGAAGGAATCCCTTTCGCTAGAAATGTCGACATTAGGAGGGACCCTAGGATTCTATCGGTCATGGAAACAATAAACAACACGTCAACACGCTACCCATATTAACCCTCTTGCCAGTACGCTTACTTTTGACACTCTTATCACTAAACGTAGGAGACTTAAGCGGATATTCCTAGAACACTTATCATCACGTAACATATAACATTGTCTGTACACAATGCTCTTGCCTCAGTCAACAAAAGTAAATCATATTTAAAAGAAAACAAGAAGAGAAAGCCTTTAGAGAAAGTCTTTAAAGACCGAAGCCAGTATCACCAAGATCACAGTACGAAAGAGTAAGAAAGGGTGCACCTTATAAGTCGGATGGAGAAATTATGATGGAGATTAACGATGAATACAGTCTGAACGTATCCAGAAGTCGAACGAGTCAGAAGTCTGAGACCAATTGAAGCTTCGCTCTTTGGCCGAATATGCGGAATGAAATACGAACGAAACTGAAAATGTTCTCAATAAGTTCCAAGAATCGACAGCGCAAAACAAAACAAAACAAAACGGTAATGAACGGTACTATTCCAGCAAAAATGAGCTTTCTAGGATATGTGCAGCCGCTGTAATGTAATGAATCTGGAGAAAAATGACAAGTTTCATAACTTCTCTGGTAAGGGCTTCTCCTGGGTCCGGAAAAAAATGTTCATTACAGCAGTCTCAAATTAGAGCCAAATGAAAAGCTGAAATTGTGGGTCGCACAGCTAAACCGAATCGTGCACGTGTTGACACTCTCCTAACATGGTCAACCCGCTGAAAAGAACAAACCCTGTTTCACCCCTAAAAGTCTGATACCGGACACCCCTGCAATCTAGTTAGATGAAGTTCCTGGAAGAGCCATCGCAAGCTAAATATGTTGGTATCACCCTGGACAAGCGCCTTACACAGAATACAACAACTACGACAGATCATTATTAGAAGGAGCAACTTCCCGCTAAAATATAAAAGGGCTATGTGTCCAACCGATAAGCATGATGGTAGCCGTGTCATGGTATGGGGATGTATGGCAGCAAATGGAGTGGGCAACCTTGTCTTTATAGACTCTACAATGGACCACAAGGCGTACGTCTAAATTTTAAAAGACAATTTGCATGAAAGCGTTCGAAAATTAGGACTCCTCGAGTACTTTTGGTTCCAATGGAACAATGATCCGAAGCATACAGCCCACAATGTCAAGCTGTGGTTGCTATACAACACAAAGAACCAGTTGCACTCGCCACCCCAAACGCGGGTTGTAATCCCATAGAACACCTTTGGGATTTTCTGCAGAGTAGGATTTACTTTCGAACCATAACTTCGAAGGACATGTTAAAGAAAGTTATCATGGAGAAGTGGCTTAAAATTTCGCCTGATGTTACCCAAAAATTTGTCAACTCAATGCCAAAGCGTTTAGCAGAAACCACTATGAAGGGGGAAGGGGCATCCAACATCCTTTTAGATTTAATGATTAAGTGCACTTATTGTTGTTGTTTTTTAGTTTGAACGCATACTTTTTCTGGCAACGGGAGGACAAGTGGAGAATTCTCTCAGCCAAAGTTTCTAAGAATGGGCGCCAATTTGATGTTCTGCTCGATGAATGGAAGCAAATGAACCATTCGACTCTTTGAGAATTGGCGGATTCCAGTCAAAAAGAAACTAGAACCACTCCGACAAAGATGTTATCAAACCTGCCAAGGAAACATCCATTAGTACAAATAAGTCCTCCATTCTATTCGGTTTAGTTGACCTTGTAGATTCTGGCATTGAATCTTCTGTTGAAGACCCAAGCTAAATAAAACTGTGCTCACAATGCCCTATGAGATTTGGTTTTATTATACAGTATGTTCATCATGTATATCATGTGTTGCTAAGGTACTAATACTGCTGTACTGATTCTACACAGGTTGGAATCCCATAGAACACCATTGGTATTTTCTGCAAAGTAGGATTTGCTTTCGAACTTCAAATTTCGCTTTCAAAGCATAAAGAGAGAGATTTTGACACAATGGACTCTTTTAGAGCAAAATACTTTAAGGAATGTAATTAATTCAATGTCCAAGAAACCCAGACATCTACTGTAAGCTATCGCCATAGTTGCTATTGTATTTTATAGAACATACAATGTACATTTTAGGCGAACATCAGAATAGACTAAGTGCTGTAATTTTAGTTTCTGGTTAGCTGTGCAAGTTGAAAGTTGCAATTTGTGTTCAATGTCAAATTCTAAATAATTTAACACAGCAGCACTAACTTTGGAAGAAAGAGGCAAAATATTGGCGTACAGAGAAAACTAGACAAATATTTCTAGAAGTTTGTCTGTTGTTTGTAATTTTTTAAGAAATCTATCGAATTACGGAAAAAATATGAACGAAGCCACCAGGAAAGCACTTACGCCTTGCGAGGAGCGCAGGAGCCTTCGAGAAGCGTCAAACCCAAAGTGCTCTGCAGCCAAAATTCTATAAAATTTGGGTGTAATTGCAAGTGTAGCTACAGTACGACGAGTAATCCGCAAGGTAAAACATCTAAAGAAATTATAACTAAAACAAGCATTCACATAAATATACATATTCAATCAAAAGCTGAGTGTTACGACACTTAATTTACTTATGCTTGTGACGCAGTAGTTCCCTATCTCGCTCGCACAAATATGCTCACATGGTAAGCAGACGCATGTATCACAGTCGTTCGCTGTCTCGCTCGCACACATGTGCTGCCTGCTGCTCTACGATTCCGTGGAAAAATAACTTTTATTGCTGATTATCTGTCTTATTTACAAACCGATCTTGATGAAACTTTCAGCGTTCCTTCTATATATCATTCTTAACGCACCTGTTAAGTTAGAAGTGTCTACGTTGAGAAATGTGGCCATAATTAGTTTTTTTTTTTAATTGCGGGGGTGGTGAAAAAAATATTGAAAATCTAACATAAACTCGATCTGGAGAGGGTATACAGGAACCTTCATGCCAAATTTGGTGTCTCTAGCTCTTATAGTTGCTGAGATCGACGCGTTCATACAGACAGACGGACGGACGGACAGACGGACGGACATGGCTCAGTCGACTCGGCTATTGATACTGATTAAGAATATATATACTTTATAGGGTCGGAGATGCCTCCTTCTGCCTGTTACATACATTTGCACAAAATTATTATACCCTTTTTTGTCCATTTTTAATGGGCACAGGGTATAAAAAATCACCGCTTACTGACATTCGTAGGCAAGCTCGCCGTTTTTTTTGCTAGGAGTGGCATGGACTAGGGAGGGGCATCAAATCGTTTTTTTTTATGAAAAACGCTTGAATTTGGATGGACCAGATGGATTTAACTACTACTTTCATGATATAAGAAAGGAAGAACACTATTTGTCCCGTCACCTTGGTAGTAGTAGTGAGGGGGGTATAATGGTGTGGGATGCCACATCCTATTGTAACGAAAGTGGCAACGCTGCCCTAGTAGCCCAAGGTTGCCACCCACCATCCGCGGTTGCTATGACAACAGCTGATCACTCGTCAGCTGTTTTGGCAATCAGACGGTCACACTGTCAGCTGTTTTGGCGATCGGACGGTTACACAGGTCAGCTTAAGAGCAACTCTGAAAGTTTAGGCACGGCGGAGATTCCTGTTCCTCTCTCTTCTTCTTCGAAACGCCGCCGCGATCGGACCACTACGAGCTCCGAAGTTTTTAGCGTGTGAAATAATAAAAGCAAACACGCGGAAAATAAAAACATCTACTAAAATAAAAGAAACCATAATTTTTCTTGTTGCGATCGGGATTGCCCGGGCTTACGTGGCGACTCCCTCACGCCACCAAAATAAAGAAACCGCTCGACCAACCACCAGTGACAGTAGCGACAGCCTACTTTCGTTACACTATTATGGTATATTTGATATTCAATTCGTTTCATTTAAGATGAATGCAATTAAATACAAAGAGCTGCTCCAAAATGCATTCCCCTATTTTTCAAAATATCTTGGACATTTCAACAGGATAATGCCCCAATCCACACTGCTCAAGTAGTAAAGAAGTGGATTATTGACCAAAATGTGAACTTGATGGAGTGGCCTCCGTACTCTCCTGACCTAATATTATAGAAAATTTGTGGGGACGGCTTTCGCGTAAAATCTATCAGACAGATAGACAATTTGAGGAGGTTGAAAAATTAAAATCTGCCATTGACAAGGCATGGAGCGAAGTGTCCTTGGACTGAAGGCACTATATGACTTACATATATTATGAGGTACACTCACAAAAAAAATGTTAAAGATATACCAGTTCTCGAAGCTGGAGGCGACAGGTTCTCTTATCTCGGAGCTAATAAATAAAAATTTAAAAAAATCTGAAAATAAACAGTGAAAATCAGTGAAATCAGCCGGTGCAAGAATAGTTTCCAACAATCAAATTACTCTGTCACACATCTCGAGTCTGGCTAAGTAACATTGTCATATCTTTACGTCACACCTACGTGGTACTGGCCTAATCTCGCAAAATGCCATCTCCATCGGAGCCTGCCCTATCGCCAGCACCTTTGCTAAACAACGTATTAGCCTCAGCAACTGCACAATTGGCTGAAGGAATGGTCTTGGACGAATACTTCGAGGCTGCACTGGCTGATATTGGTGCCCACCCACAAGAAACTGCAACAGCAGGGGCAACAGCAACTGCCTATGCAAGTCAATGCAGCTGATGCTGCCTCTGATGATGCGGTGGGCAACAAGACTGCTCAAATCAACCCAAACAATCCTTCTAATCGACCTGAGCTGCTTGCGAACATCATGAAGATTCAGCAGCAGCAGATGGACACTATGTTGGCCTTCATGACAAACATGCAGCAAACAATCGCTGGTATTACGCGTCAAATCAATGTCCCCTCTAACCCAACCTAAATTTGTTCCATTACACATAACTTCTCACATCACACTATACACGCACACTCAATACTTAACATGGCCTGCCGCATGTGCTACACGATGCACCTCTCATTCATACAATCAAAACACATAACATCACTCAACTCAAACGTAATACACACACATAAAAAAATTCAAATCGGCCTGCCTGCATGCGCAGCGTATCACGCCTTACTACATTTTTAAGTGCACCTCAAGTTGCGCAGGCGCACACACACCATCACCAACGCCAGACAGCGAGTGCAACCCGCACTAATTATGCATTTTTCAATACACATCTTCAATGTGCTGGCGCTCAGCGTGACGGCCGATGGATGCAGATCCTCTGTAAAATTTATTGAAGCCGGCGTCCCCCAAGGCAGTGTTCTAGGCCCCACCTTGTACTCCATCTTCACTGCGGATATGCCTAACCAAAATGCAGTGACCGGACTCGCAGAAGGAGAGGTCCTAATCGCGACATATGCCGACGACACCGCAGTGCTCACTAAAAGCACCTGCATTGTCGAGGCTACGGATGCTCTACAGGAATACTTGAACGCATTCCAGGAATGGGCTGTGAAGTGGAACGTGAGCATCAATGCCGGCAAATGCGCAAACGTTACTTTTACAAACCGCATTCGCGACTACCCCGGCGTCACGATCAATGGGAGCCTATTAAGCCACACACATGCGTACAAATACCTTGGTGTCATCCTGGACAGAAGCCTGACCTTCAGAAGACATATTACGTCGTTGCAGCACTCATTCAGGACAAGGATAACAAAAATGAATTGGTGGCTTGCAGCACGCAATAAGCTGTCCTTGGACAACAAGGTAAAAATTTACAAATGCATAGTAGCTCCAGGGCTTTTCTATGCCATCCAAGTATATGGAATTGCGGCAAGGACTCACCTGAACAAAATCCGAGTTCTGCAAGCTAAAATGCTGAGGAAGATCTCTGGGGCTCCTTGGTACATGAGAACCAGGGACATCGAGCGCGATCTCAAGGTGACAAAATCCCAGAGGTTGCCAAGAAATATCACGAGAGACTGGATTCTCACCCAAAAAGCCTGGCTAGGAGACTCGGTGTTGCAGCACAGAGGTCTGCCAGCCCCCGCTCTAGAGTTAGAAGACTTAAACGTCACCACCCTCAAGACCTGCTGGACCGGGCCTTGACGTAAACTTGTTCCTATATTCCCAAAAGTAAAATTTGTCTGTGATATCTACACCCCCAAATTCTTGTATCCCCTAAACTATGTATACTATGCCCGTTTCTACCCATAGCCCTACATTATAAACTACCACCTTCCGATTAGATTAAGCTGCCTTAAAGGTAGCAGGGCACTAATCTGTACATATTTCCTTTAAAAAAAAAAAAAAAAAAAAAAATGTGCTGGCGCACTCAAGATCCTATAAAAGTCATCTCCTGCCAGCGAGTGCTCGTATGCGCCATTTGCGCTGTATGTGCTCATATACTGCATACTTCTATGCGCAGGCGCATACACACAGGCACAGTCCAGTGTGCAGATGATGTCACCACTGTGACAACTCATCGTCAGCCCCCTCGATGCGCTGGCGTACACTCTTCGTAAGAGTCAACATCGTGAACCATCCACATCGTCCTAACCTTACTATAACCTAACAAAAATACTTTTCTGCTTCTGCAAAATATAAATTACATAAATTAAATAAAAATGCTCTTCTACTTCTACTTTTTTGCTTCGACACACAGAAACTAACAAAAAATAATTTCTGCTTCTACAAAATAGAAACTAACGATAACACTTTCATCTTCTGCTTCTTTTCTGCTTCTACAAAATAGAAACTAACGATAACACTTTCATCTTCTGCTTCTTTTCTGCTTCTACAAAATAGAAACTAACGATAACACTTTCCAGCTTCTGCTTCTGGAAAATATAAACTGTTTTTCTGCTTCTACAAAATGGAAACTAACGAAAATAGTTTACTGCTTTTTATTTTTTGCTTCTGCAAAGAATTTTAAGTTTAACTTTATAATATTTTAAAACGTGCTGAAAATGAAGGGAGACTGGAAAATAAAGCAATCGAAGTTGACTTCGCGATATAACCGTTTTCTGATTAAAAAAATAGAAGATCCGCAAATTTCGCTTCGTGTCATTAAAGAATCAATAATTCAAGAAAATTTTGACACCCATGTTTCGCACGAAACTATTCGGCACTGTATTTTAAACAATAAGTACAAATCGAGAGTTGCTAGAAAGAAGCCGTTGCTTTCAAAAGTCAACGTTGAGAGACGGATTAACTTCGCGGTCCGATATGGTACCCTAGAAAAAGAGTTTTGGGACAACACAATATATTGTGATGAATGAAAACTCATGTTGTTTTACAATGCTGGACCTGCTAGAGTGTGATGAAAGTCCGGCACGGCCCTCTCATTCCCACAGTCAAGTTTGTCAAATTTCTGCTATGGTTACAGTACATCGATGAAAGGAGTCGGGAAAATAGCCATCATGGATGGCACATTAATAGCCGGAAAATATTTGGCTTTAATAATGCAACATTTGGTGGCCAGCGCTGAACAGTTCAGGTTCAACAAAAATTACGAATTGTATGAAGTTATATGAATAACTGCAATAAAGTCCTCGATACTCCAGCCCAAAGTCCAGATCTCAATCCAATTGAGAATGTTTGGACGTTTATCAAAAAAAAAAAAAAGTGGCTAAAACACAGCCAACTAATAATAATCAGCTACGTCGCGCAATTGAGGAAGAATGGGCTAAAATACCGGTGAAGCTAATCCAAAGATGTGTTTATTCAATGCCTTATGCAGCTTCAACAACTGACTGCTGCTGCACGGCCTGACATGAAGCAGGTTTGACTTTGACTTTGACAGGAGAAGTTTGTCTTCTGCCATTTTTAGAAGAAAACGGAGAAAGAGAATTTATTTATATGCAAGACAATGCATCAATTCACAGGAGCAGAGAGACCCAGCTCTTTCTAAATGAGCATTCCGTCAATTTATTGGATTGGCCAGCTTGTTCCCCTGACCTAAACCCAATTGAAAACATTTGGGGTATATTAGCTAGGAGAGTTTATGCCAAATATACAAAATTTGATTCAGTTCAAAGCCTCAAAAACGAAATTTTGACATAGTGGTCTCTTTTGGAACCAAACATTTTACAAAATTTAATAAATTCCATGCCCAAGAGATTGTTTGAGGTAGCAAAAGCTCATGGTGGCGCTATTAATTACTAATTATTATAATTACAACAAAATTAAAATAAAATAAGGCAAAATAAAATATATATAAAATATATACAAAATAATTGAAATGTGTCGTATAGTTTTTATATTCTTGCAGTCAAGCCCAAAACATACATATTGTGCTTTTTCTACCGTTACTTCAAAATGCGAGATGCAATCAGAGATAAGAATGAGATTTTGTACAGAATTATTTCTGCTATTACCCTGCATATTTAATTCGTTCTATGGGCAGGAGTGTACTGATGCTTTAATTGAGAGATTCAATGATTGAAAAAGAGTAATATATTTTCAATGTGTCGACTCTGCAAATTCCAAGTTAAGGTTGATTGGCCGCATAATTAATAATAAAACGCTACCACAGTCTCAGATCATTACCGGAGCCACGCAGAACGCCGTCAAAGAAGCTCAGACGCCAGGTTCCGCCCTCAAAGGAACCAGGCGTAGCAACCAGCCCAGCACGCAGACCGGGAAAAACAGGAGAATTGGACGCTTGTGAAAAGCCGCCAGCCCGCAAGCAAACGCACAAAGGTGGTCAATCCGATTAGTAGGCGACGGGCAAAGCCTCGCCCAGACGCTATACTGATAGAGGCTAATGGCGACCTGACGTACAGCGAAATTCTGAGGATGGTCACTCGCAGTGATAATGAGAAATTGCATGATGTTGGCGAGAAGGTTCGCAAAGTCAGAAAGACGGCAAAGGGCGACCTGCTCTTGGTGGCAGCTTGGTGATGCGTGCACTGACACAGGATGCGTCGATCGAGGTGAGAGACCTGGACGAGACCTCAGCAGAGGACCTTACATTGGCTTTCAAGTCGCAGCTCGACGTTGAGCTGAGCGCCAAGTCTATAAAAAGGCTTCGCCCAGCTTTCGGGGATACCCAGAGTGCAGTTATCAGTCTGCCACTAGCTGAGGCTGATAAAGCTATTTAAGCCGGAAAGGTGAAAATTGCGTGGTCAGTGTGCAGGATAGTGCCAACCAGGTGCCTCAGATACATTGAGTTCGGTCCTTAAGTGCGGTATCAGTGGACACAAGGCCCGTGGTTGCACCAACTTGGCCAAATGTTTTATTTGTGCAGCAAGTGGAAGACAGGCAAGCCACGTAGTTGGAAGCCAACATTGCCCAGCCGCAGCAAATAAAGGTAGACCAGCGCATAATAGACATGATTAGCTTCCTGCATCTGAATATTAACCACTGTGAGGCTGCCCATGATCTGCTTACGCATTTTGTGCAGGAACTGGGCGTAGATGTAGCGTTAGTTAGCGGTGCTGGAGCACCTCTGGCAAAGCAGCGATCTGGAAGTGTGGGAAAAACCCTTTGCAGCTCTCGCCACCTTCGAGTGGAACACACCACGTACGAGCAAGACTACGGGATTACTGGTTGTACAGCTGCTACCTCCCGCCGAATCAGAGCTACGAAGACTTCAGTTTAATTCCGCAGAATGGCATATAGGAGACCATTACACTGGGAGTGACCACGAGCCCATTCTGTTCACTATTGGACCACCAAGCAGACGACCGCGGAGCCATGAGGCCTGCGGTTTGGTGTACAATGAGAACTCATTAAATGCGCAAATATTTGCGAATTGCATGAGCGGGCTGGCGGTCTCAGGATCGGCAAGGAACAGGGCAGATCAATTGGCACTAAAGCTAGTAGTAAGCGATACAGGAGACACCACAGCCCAACGTACTGGTGGAACGAGGAGATTTCAGAATCGCGGAGGAGCTGCCTGGCTGAATGACACAGGCACAGTGAAAACTGGGAAGTTCTGCAAAACCAGCTCAGGGAGGCAAGGAGGACTTTAAAAACCGTAATCCGCGCCAGTAAGCGTGAGTGTTTCCATGAACTCTGTGACTCCGCGGAACATGACCCTTGGGGCAAGGCATACAAGACGGTAGTCAAACGTATCTATGCAAACAGGCAAGAGACCCCAGACGACGCCACGCCTTAAGGAGATAGTGGAAAAACTCTCCCCTTACCAAGAGTACGGTCTTGAGACCGTTTGTAGTTCAGGCTGTCACGGTGGGCGAAATCATTTCAGTGGCCCAGAGAATGAAGCCTGGTAAAGCTCCTGGCCCGGTCGCGATACCGAACAGCGCCAGTTGGGCACGAGTTGGCAACCCAGAAAACGGAGGCGGTGCTCGTCAGGAGCCGGAAGCCGGAAACAGCGCGTATCAGGATCGGTGATAGCGTGGTAACCTCCAAGCGGGCAATTCGGTTCCTAGATGTTACCATCGATACACGGCTAAGTTACCGAGAGCACCTGGCAGCGGTGCAGGTAAAGGCGGCCCATTCGTGTCGCGCACTAACCCGCATAATGCTGAACACTCGTGGTCCCAAGCAGGAGAGAAGGATGCTGCTGATGAGCGTCGTAGACTCAATCTATATGCAGCGCCCATCTGGGCGGATGCTATGAAAGTGAGGAGCTACGCCAGACGGCTACAGGCAACCTAT
Source organism: Drosophila funebris (assembly GCA_018901825.1). Classification (NCBI taxonomy): domain Eukaryota; kingdom Metazoa; phylum Arthropoda; class Insecta; order Diptera; family Drosophilidae; genus Drosophila; species Drosophila funebris. Next base: position 195,614 of record JAEIFK010000033.1, read on the forward strand.
CGACTCTGTGCGCTACGCGTGTGCAGTGCGTTCCGAACGGTGTCGGATGAAGCCGCCCTGGTCATTTCGGGCATGATTCCGATAGACCTGAGAGCCGCTGAGGAAAAAGCGGTTAATGCAGCCACCAGATCCGGTCAACCAAGAAGGAGGGCGCGACTTGAGGCCAGAGAGGCAAGCCTGGTAACATGGGAGTAGGAACTTCCACATAACGCAGCTTTTGAGCGGGCATGGCTGCTTCAGGCAGTACCTGCACAGGTTCGGCCACGAACCATCCCCTCTCTGCACCCGGTGTGGCGGCAGCATGGTCGAGGATGCGGAACACATTATATCACAACAATGTGGACGGTTTGCTGAACAGAGGCAAGGTCTTGCAAATGCGGCCGGGCAGGCTATTACGGCGGACAACTTCGCACACCTGATGTGTACATCAAACCGCGTATGGAATGCAGCCTGCAGCTGCATTGTCCCTGATATGCAGTGATTAGCGTTAGTTCCGCAGGGGCTGGCTATTGCTTCTCCCCAACACAACACTACTATCTAAATTGGATGTGTATGTCTATATATTATACTTATATTTACTTAGTAGGTCCTTGTTATGTTAGTAGATAGTTCAAGATAAAGTCAAGATAAGTACCAATAAATAAATTGCCCGACTGCTGCCTGCACTCGCCTCCTTACAGGATACACCACTATTAATGTAGCGATTTGTTTTTAATGCAACAATGCAAGATTTACGTGGTAATCAGCAGCTTTTTTGGTGGTGCTTTAATATTACTGTCAGGGGATTTTCGTCAAACATTGCCTGTCATTCCTCGAACAACTAACTAAAAACTAAAACCTAAAATATGCTTTTTACAGCGACCAGAGAAAGTTGATGTCATTTGAGTGGAAAAGACAACGTTGTCAAAAGCATAGAGGAAGCCCAGGCCATAGACACTGAGCTACCCGAACTTTTGAATGGAACAACATCACTGCAGTTGCAATCTGTGGAGTTCACCAAAGGAGTGCTTGTGCATTGCGATGTTTCAACAGGATCCTCATACCGGATCATGGATTAAAGCATGTGCATCTGGATGTTTTGGTCATGGCATTGGTATACGGATATGGATATTGCCTCACAATGATTTACCGATTCTATAGCTGGCCGGAAGCAGTACCTCTTCGGGATATTTCTGTTGAAACTGTATGTAGGGCCTTTTGAACTTACTGGATAGCTCGATATGGTTATCCCAGGATCATAATTACCGACCAGGCTTCGCACTTTGAGTCTGCGTTATTTCCAACCGCGCTCGTTGGCCTTCGAACTTGTATCAAGGAAGACATACAAGCTTCAGCTGCTGAGATGCTCTACGACTCCAAAAGCGTGCCACAACAAACCAAAACTATTCATGCACAAACATATCCACGATGGCTCACATGTGTTTGTTAGAACTGATTCCGTAAAACAACCATTGGAACCACCATACACTGGCCCATGTCAAGTATTCGACCAGCCATCAAGTGTTCGAACGAACGACAAGGAAATATCTATGTCAGTTGGTAGACTGACAATCAGGAGGATACTTCAAGAGCTTCGACCATTCGAATGTATGCTGCACGTTCCCTATAGATCTCGGCCTATAGATCCTCGGCTTCCCTAGGAGGGGAGTAATGTGTCAACGAAAAGCGAACGACGCTAATCAAACAACCTGCAATAATATTATTTAAATATCTACATTATTTTAGTTATTATAGCTGCTTGAACTCAACTTCATATATGCCCGTTAGAAATGTGATGATGTGAAGCTCTGTTTAATATACAGGACAGAATTGAGACTGTTCAGAAGAAATTTTTACTATTCGCGCTTTGTGGCTTTAACTGGGTTGCTGGTATTGACCTGCCCTCTTATTCTAGTAGACTTTTGTTAATTAACCTTCCGTCCCTAACTAATCGTAGAATCATGTTGGGTGTCTTGTTTATTGTTAAATTAATTAATGGGGAAATTGACTCCTCTGTTTTATTAAATAAGATTAATTTTTCTATTCCTTCTAGGCGTACGCGCAACTTCATTCCTCTTGCTCTTAACACTTGTACTACTAACTATGCTTTGCATGAACCTTTTCGAGTACTCTGTGCTGATTACAACAGAGTCCTCTCTTCCTATTATTAAGTATCTAATTCTTAACTCTTTAATACTTCTTGATCTGATTGGGTTTTTCTGGCTTTTCCCCAATCCTTGCAACAAATGTTGTATCAATTAAATACTTTTTCTTTTGAATACCCCAGACTTAAGCTTAAACTCAATTTTATTATTATTAAATTAAATCTAATTTTAATCTTAATTATAATTGTATAATAATAATTTAATTAATTTATACTTTATTGTTGTTTTGGGTTGACTGCCATTAGTCGACGTTAAATAAATAAATAAACTGGTACAGGGTATTATACTGCCGCGCACGCTCGACTGATCGCTTGCTTTGACAACTATTTTTCTCGTCTTTGTTGCACTACAACTTTTTATTGACAATGTTTTTCAATTTGCGTGTGAAAATTAAGATGTCTTAATTTTTTATTTGTCTGTACACAATGCTCTTGCCTTAGTCAACAAAAGTAAATCATATTTAAAAGAAAACAAGAAGAGAAAGCCAAAGTCTTTAAAGACCGAAGCCAGCATCACCAAGATCACAGTACGAAAGAGTAAGAAAGGGTGCACCTTATAAGTCGGATGGAGAAATTATGATGGAGATTAACGATGAATACTGTCTGAACGTATCCAGAAGTCGAGCGTCGTGAAGACCAATTGAAGTTTCGCTCTTTGGCCGAATATGCGGAATTAAATACTAACGAAACTGAAAATACTCATCCACTAATGCAATGAGAGCCGGAGTTCCACAGGTCATTTACAATTCCAACAATCGCGCAGAAGCAGCTAATGGACCACAGTGTATCTTGACACTCTCCCAACTTGGTGCAAACGTTCAACCCGCTGAAAACAACAAACCCTGTTTCACACCTAAAAATCTAATACCGGATACCCCTGCAATCTAATCAGATGAAGTTATCCTGGAACAGCCATCGCAAGCAAAATATCTTGGTATCACTCTGGACAAGCGCCTTACTTTTGGGCCGCATCTTAAAGCAACGGTGAACGATATGGTCACAGAATACAACGACTACGATGGATCATTAATAGAAGGAGCACCTTCCCGCTAAGATATAATAGGGCTGTATATGCGCACTGTATTGTGTCGATATGGCTTTATGGAGTACAGATATGAGGGTATCCAGATACTGTAGAATAGTGCACTACGACAGATAACCAACTGTCCCTGGTTCGCACACGGGTTCACACTTCATAGAGACCGCAATCTGCATACGGTAGAAGAGCAGATATAGCGAAAGATTGTTGAGACATAATCGGCAAGCTCTTTCCAAGACAATTGGACGTCACTAACACTGCCCTACCTCATACTGCGTTATGAGGTTGGGTTATTTAAAACATTTTACATCAATATGTTAAAGAACTAATTTGTGCTTGTATAGGTTCTACACTTAATAAATTTAACTAAAAGAAAATAAAAACCTATTATTGTGGACAGAACACATCCTTCTGTGCAGAGAGTGTTTGAAAATTTTAATTTAACTGGCTCTGGCAAATATTAATCACTTCCTGAGAGGCCTCCAAAGCTCGCTGACTGATCGCGAGAAGAGGATCGTTTTGAAGACAGTGCGGCTTAACTCCAGAATAACAGCTTCAAAGATTGGTCAGGATATGAGCCAGAAGCTTAATAAGGAGCTTCATGACGATACAATACGGAAGAAGCCTCTTATATCATATGCCAATTCAGCGAAGCGAATTATTTTTTTATTTTTATTATTATTTTTGGTGATGAAAGTAAATTTTGCATTTTTGGCATCAAAGGACGCAAACTTGTCTGGCGAAAAGTGGATATACAAAAGCTCTCTCCAACCGATAAGCACGATGGTGGCGGTGTCATGGTATGGGAATGTATGGCAGCAAATGGAGCGGGAAACCTTGTCTTTATAGAAAAGGAGGACTTTTGGTTCCAAATTAACAATGATCCGAAGCATACAGCCCACAATGCCAAGCTGTGGTTGCTATACAACACAAAGAACCAGTTGCACTCGCCACCCCAAACGCAGGTTGGAACCCCATAGAACACCTTTGGGATTTTCTGCAGAGTAGGATTTACTTTCGAACCATAACTTCGAAGGACATGTTAAAGAAAGTTATCATGGAGAAGTGGCTTAAAATTTCGGCTGATGTGACCCAAAAATTGGTCAACTCAACGCCAAAGCGTTTGACAGAAACCACAACTAGGAAGGGGAATCCAACCTCTTTTTATTGTTGTTGTTTTTTTAGATTGTACGCATACTTTTACTGGCAACGGGAGGACAAGTAGAGAATCCTCTCAGCCAAAGTTTCTTAGAATGGGCACCAATTTGGCGCTGTGAAAGCACTGAGAGATGTTCTGCTCGATGAATGGAAGCAATTGAACCATTCGACTCTTCAAGAATTGGCGGATTCCAGTCAAAAAGAAACTAGAACCACTCCGACAAAGATATATCAAACCTCCCAAGGAAACATCCATTAATACAAATAAGTCCTCAATTATTTTCGGTTTAGTTGACCTTGTGGATTCTGGCATTGAGTCTTCTGTTGACGACACAAGCAATTCCAAACTCCCACCCAATAATCATTCCCAAATTGAGTAGCATTACGGACTTCTGGACCTCTATGGATAAAATTATTAGCAAGGACAACTACCAAACCAAGACTACTGCTGGCGTCAGTATAAGATTTCTTTGTTTCAAGATTCCTTACAGACAACAGGGTTGACTTCCATTACAATCAACTCAAAGATGACAAGTTATACAGAATTCTTGTTAAAAATCTCCATGCTGCCACTCCCAAGGAAGAAATTATTAATGCTTTGAAGAACATTGGACATGAGGTGGACAACTTTATTGATCCGAAAAATAACCAGAACAACAACTACCAACTAGACATCTCTGCAGACAGACAGCAACGAAATAACTGTAGGGGAACCTCGCAAGAGAAGTGATCTAGCTCAATGCAAAAAGCCACAAATATCCAATCTCCATTAGAAGCACTGAATAGCACTACTAACTCACCACAAACTAAATTTGGGACGAAAATAAAACTGCGATTTACTACCCCCGAAATACCAATGGACAATTTTAGAAACAAATTCCTTATTGGCAGAGGCTAAAACACTTTAATCAGATGCCTTTATCCTTACATCGCCACATAGTGGCATTCAGAAATCGATAACACAATTAACAAAATGTTCTCCAATCAACCACTTCGTAAGAAATACGTCTAGACTTACTTTCTGAGAAGGGTATAAATAAGAATACGAACACCAGAACTTAAATCAAGACTTAATGCAGCTGCGTCGGCTACAATGTCGACTCGGCCAGTAAGAGCAGGTGTTCCTCAAGGAAGTGTTCTCGGTCTCACATTATACACCTTGTACACAGCAGACATGCCGAAGCCTTCATCTGACACTAGAATGCTAGTAGCGATACAAGCCGCAATCCGTCTGCATAAGTAGCATCAGAAACGCTACAAGTCTATCTAGACGAGTTGAAGAACTGGACGGAACGCTGGTATCAGCATTAACATGAAAAAGTCAGTGCTCATCACTTTTGCTAGTAGAAGAAGGGGTTCTCCAATACCAAGAGCCACCAAAGTGAAATATTTCGGAGTCACTGACATACGGTCTACACATCACTCAAACAGACAATTTACAATACGATAGTAGCACCTGTTTTCACATACGCAATTCAGCTCTGGGGAAATGTTGCGAAGACCCATATAAAAAAGAAGGCCCTGAGAAGATAGACTAGAGCTGTCTGGGTTGGGAGAAACATAACCCTGCATAAGGAGCTTTACATCCCTACCATAGCAGAGCTCGCGCAAGGAGATGCAGAACAATACTCAGTATGGTATCTTAGAAAAACAATAAAAAAAACTACCAAAGCACTTGTCAGCTGCTTTCCATCTCACCCCTATCTACACCTTGTTCCTTTCCTATGACAACCCATCAGTCCATCCTTCCCATCCGAGTGCTGAAGCAGAAAAGAGCTGTCTGTCTGTCATTGTGCACTTTGTAAGATGATTCAACAGTTTTAATCCACTTTTAAAATGTTTAAAGGCTATCCATTTTGAAAAGTCTGTTCTATCTTTAATGTTTTTCAAAAACGTAGAAACGGAAGATAAACCAGAAAAAAAAAAATAAATAAATAACGAAACGCATAGTTTAAGTTTGCACGTTCTAAAAAATTGCATGAGGCCTTTAAAATCTGTGAAAGCTGTGGCGTGGCAGACCCTATAAAGTATATATATTCTTGATCATACACAGATCAATTTTTTTTTTTTAAATTTAGATACCTCCCGCCAGACTCCATCACAAATTGAAAACAAAATTAATTATGGCCACTAAACATAGATACTTCTATCTTAGTAAGTGCTTGGAGAATATTATATAGAAGCATTGCCGAAAGTTTCATCAAGATCGATCTACAATTAAGAGAGATAATCAACAATTAACTTTGTTCATTGAATCGTTGCGATTTGCGGATAACAACGACAACGAACGACTGCGGTACATGCATATGAAAGTGAAGTGACCTAACATTCAGCTTTTTATCGAGTATGTATATGAGTCTGTGTATATGCAAATGCTTGCTGCTGTGAGAATGCAAAGAATTCATACATATGTTATGTGTTTCAGAAGATTATTCTTTAAGCACTTACCTCTATTATAATACACAGGGTATTATCCTGTCGCGCACACTCGAATGATCTGCTTGTTAAAAATATCAGGATAGCAGCTCGCTTCACGGATTGCAAAAAATTGTTTTGTTTTCGGAGGAGTTTGAATCAGGTCGGCAAGCTGCAGCCATTAGGAAAATAAACACATACCTGGCAGAAGAGTACATCAGCACAAACCACAAGGTGTCCATTCATTTAGGTATCCACATTTGAGAAACGCATACAAATACGGGCGAAACAGTTGGGTAAAGGCGCTCACTGTTGAAACCAAATAAACGAGTTCAAAATATGCCGAAAAATGACTAAAAAATATTTTTAATATTTACCAAGTAATTTTCAATGAAGGGAACAGAACACTGTCTACATTCTTATTTTTGTTGAGTTCTGACAAAATTGAAAAAATTCTGAATGAAGTGTAGCTGAAAGGCTATGACAAGAAATGAAATGTTATTCACAGTTACGTTTCTCTGCTTACCAAGCACATGGCATCAACCAATCAGAATGTTGCCAGTGCTGACACAACTGTGACAGTGCTGAGCAATAAATCATTAGTATTCGTGACTATGAAGAGTTGGTGACAAGTCTACATTTTTATTTTTATACCCTCTGCCCATTACAAATGGGCAAAATATGGTATAATAATTTTGTACAACTGTATGTAACAGGCAGAAGAGACACCAAATCTCCAGAAAACGAATAACGAATTAGTGGTTGCGTAAAGTTTCATCAAGATCGGTTTATAAATAAGACAGATAATCAGAAAAGAAAAAAAGTTATTTTTCCATTGAATCGTTGAGCAGCAGGCAGCGAGACAGCGATCGACTGCGATACAAGTATATGGAAATAAAGTGTCGTAACACTCAGCTTTTGATCGAGTATGTATACATATGTATGTGAAAACTTTTTACGCTAAATGAGAGTTCCAAAAGAGTATTCTTTAAACACCTGTTATGTTCAGACTCCTATTATACTCAAATTCTTAGTTTATAAAACTGCACAGGGTATTATACCTCAGTAAAATTGATATTTGTGCAAAATTTATTATGGCTGCTACAGTTATTCTAATAACGGAATTATTGTTTTGAGTATGCCTGCTTTATTGTTTATGCCTTGTCATGTTCTGCCATAAGTTTATTTCTTATCAGCTCTTAATGTATAGTCCTGTTAGGATTTTTATGGAAGACAATGTCATGCGTTTACTAGAAGTCCAACACCTCAACGATGTCTGCGATAAAAGTGATTTAGTAATTAAAAGTTATATTTTCCAATTGATTGAGCTTTATTTAGTGGTGATTTGCGACTCTTTTTGAAACTTTCACTGTTTTTTAAATAAAATGCCCCTCAACTTCGAGTTAAGCCCTAAGGAGAAGACGCAGATTGAAACCTTGGCTGAATGTGGCGTAAAAGTTGGTAAAATTGCGAAAAAAAACTTAAGTGCCATCGAAATACAAGTGGAAAATATTTTAAAAAAAAAAATCTGAAAAAATACGCCCAAAATAACCGCCAGGGGCAGCACCTAAAGTTGATGTGCGCACATGCGGGGACTTGCAACAGTGAAAACAATGAGCTGTGCTCAAATCAAGCCTGAATTGAAGTTGCCAATAACTAGGCAGATTTAACGAAAGGAAGTGCAACTTAAATATGATGTCAAGGTTCGTACACCAAAACTTTTACCCCGCTATAAGAAGGCCCGACTTGCATTTTATAAGTACAAGTTTTGGGAAAACGAGTGTGACAAAGTTATCTTCAGCGGTGCATCAAGGTATAGGAAGTCATTTCTAGAGTCCAAAAATATCACCTTATTGGAGTGGTAAGCAATAAGTCCAGACCCAAATCCCATTGAGGATCTCTGGGGCATCCTCCTTACAGCAAAGGTTTTTGAAGGCTTGGCTAATTCGATGTCCCGTTACGATGTCCCGTTACGATTGGTCACAGAACGAAAGGGGGATTCAATATGTTACTAATCAATAAATACTAAGCTCATTTTGAATTTAATAAATACTTAATTTCATTAAATCGTTTGCCCTTCCTTTGTTTTGCACAAATATCAACATTCGTTGAACAAAAGTTTCAATTTAATTTTCCATTTATTAAACATTTCATAATTCAACAAATATACCGATGATTTAATTTCAATATCACCTACCTATTTAAAAAAATATTAATAAAAAATCAAAGTAAAAATTCCAAAAAAAAATTCAAAAAATATGACGCACAAATATTAATTTTACTGAGGTACTGTCGGGCGGGTTCGAGTGATCCGCTTGTTGTTAATTGAGTTCTGTCAAAATTGAAAAAATACTCAAAGGCGACTATGTCAAGAAATAAAATGTTATTCACAGTTACGTTTCTCAGTACCAAGCACATTGCACCAGCCAATCAGAATGTTGCCAGTGCTGACACAACTGTGACAGTGCTGAGCAATAAATCTTTAGTATTCGTGACTTGGTGTCATGGTGAGCCGTGCTTCGCGGATAAATTTGCACTGTTATCTGCTAACGAGTGTTTTACCGTTAATTTCACTGCGTACTCTCGAGCGCGATTGTTATTGTTGTTGTTGCTGCTTGTACAGCAATCGCACGTATGACGGTAAGTAGCGGTTATTTTAATTTACAGCTGCTGTATTGCTGTAATGACGCAGCGCCACAATTTAATGAAGCAACAGCAAAATTGGAGTAAAGAATTGTTTTCTTAGACTTTTTTGTGTGATTTTGAATATTTTGGTAACAAATTAATATAATTAATCAAAAACGCATTGCTCGGTCGAATAAAGGAAGATTCACACTAAGTGAATCTAGAAAGTGGCTGAAATTGCCGAAATAAATAAAGACGCCAGAAAAATGGTCTATAATGCACTTGAAAGTTTTTGCTCATTCTTAGCTGTTTTGTTTTGCAATTGGGTTAAAATGCCGAAAGTTATAAGCAATATTTTCGAAATGCCTGCCTGCAAAATGAGGAGTTCAAGCAATGGATTCGCATAAAAAAAGGCGCATTTACCCAAAAAAATAAGTTGCATTACTTTCGAAGTCAACAAAAACGGAGGAACAGGAAGCGGCACTATATCTAAACATTGCCCAACAAGTGTTCCTTTGTCAAAGTTGTGCTTGGAGCAGTATTCAGCTGCTGCAAATATTATATTAGGCAGAACGAAGTGAACATACATTATTAAAAATGTACTTGCAATGCATTACATGAACGACCTACGCGCCGACATCGGAAACGCCGCTTTTAGTCAAAGAATATCTAATTGCCCTTAGCTACTTTAGTAAGTCTGTAATATCGAAACGAACAAATAGAAGCTGGAGATGCTATTTCCATATCATATGCTATTAAAAACTTGCTAATAAACAAAAAATTAAATATAGCTAATTTGGTTGGGATTGGAACTGACAACGATAGCGTTATAACTGACAGTTCCCTCCCTGAAACTTCTTAAATGTGTATGCCATTCAATTCAATTGCACAGAAATGTTACCGTAAAGCCTAGAATTTCTTGTGCATGAGACTTACTCATGGGGTTGAATAAGTTCTAGTCGAAAATTGCATTACAGAAATGATGAGCAGGTATACATAAAAGTATATGCATTATCAAAAAATAATCCGAATTAACTAACTTATTATCGATCTAGAGATATGGTAGAGTTTACAGTTGCGGATGAATCCGGAAAAGTGTCTCAAGGCATATATTCTCAACGGACCATATAAAGATGAGATAAATTATCTTTATTTGGTGTTTTTGAGACCCATATTAAAGCACCTCCTAAGTCTGAGCAAAGTCAAAGTCGGAATGGAAGCCCAACCCAATTTCTCTTGGATGTAAAATCCATAATAATACCACCTGATTATGAAATCGATATTTTAAAAGATGATTTGGAAAACGCAATTAGAAAGAAAAATGTAAATCTTAATGGGCGTTTGATCGTTGAGCTTAGAAAGGATGGGAAAACTTATAAAGAAATACAAAATCTTTTAAAATGCTATACCAAGATGGTATGCAATGCCATTAATTTAGCAGGAAAGCACGGAAAACGTGGTTCGATACGCAAAATAACAAATTTAGAGGATCGACGTATAGTGCGCTTCAGCAAAACCAATCCTTTTGCATCCTCTAGGGATAAAAGCGCAGCTGAATTTGGAGATCAGTGACGTAAACATACGACGACTATTGAATGAAAAATTTTAAGCATGAACCCCACGAAATGTGCCACTTCTTAATCAAATACATATCAAAGCCTGGCTGAAGTTTGGCAAGTCATTTGAACTGGCCAATATCAAAATGGCGTAAAATCCTTTGGACAGATGAGTCAAAATACGGAGTAACTTCCGAAGTACACTGTCAAGATAGTTAAGCACGGTGGCCATACAATTTTGGTATGGGTCTGTTTTTCGAATAGCGGTGTGGGTCCAATACATATGATCAAAGGGATCATGGACCAATATGTGTACGTAGACATATTAAGGAATGTTATGCTGCTATATTCCGATTGGAATATGCCTTTAAAATGGACATTCCAGCAGGATAGCGATCCAAAAGACACCAGCAAATTGGCTAAAAACTGGTTCAGTCAAGAATGGATCGATGTAATGCCATGGCCAGCGCAGTCCCCGGATCTTAATCCGATAGAACACTTATGGGGTGGGACATCAAAGGCTATGTGTCAAAGAAAGGACTTGGTCGACCGCATGCCGCGTAGGAGCGAGACTGTAATACCCAATAAAGGTTACACAATATCAAATTTGTTGGTTTGAATTATTAAGTTTATTAATGAGTTATGTTGAAGTTTTTAATTTTTGCTGTTAACACTGCTATTTCAATGAACAGCACAATTTATCTTTCTATTAGTCATCTAGATTCAGTGAAAAATACTGAATAAATGAAAGAAAAAATGATTAAGTTATATGAAAATAAATAAATTTAGCACTTATACAAAATTGTATCCCAAAATGGTCTTTATAATAGGACCTGCCAATCTTAAAAGTTCGGAAATATTCAAATAATGGTACAGGTCAATTTATTTTCGGTTCAAAACATGCTAAGACCTTCCAAGAGTAAGGACATTCTCAATGTGTTAGAATATTTTGAATGTCAAAACATTGAAGATATTGAAATTCAAATTGATAAAATCAATTTCATAAGGTGGAAGTTTGTGGATGACACCATTAAATGTTGGGCGGAAGTCCTGAACTACAAAGATGCTGCGAACAACCCAGTTAGTGGTTTATCGGAATTTGCCCTAAAAAATCTATCACTGCCATGGTCGAATGATGAAGTTGAGCGTATATTGTTCAGATGAATATAGTAAAGAGAAATACAAATAGAACATATGTATGAGACAGGTATGGACTACACAGACACGGAAAATGTTGCCATAATTACTATGCTCAACCATATGAGTACTTGACTTGAGTGGGGTTGACGAGTAACATAGCATTATAAGTACTCTTAGGTTAAAAACAAAGTTCGCGCTGAGACGAATATGCCGATATGAAGAGACTTTGCTTGTAAAGATAAAATTGAAAAGGAAATCCTCTAACCGAATTGACCCAATTAATTTGGCTCGGAAAACATTTGGTGAATTTCATCACTCATACAATGAGCTGCGATAAGATGAAAAAAAAGTTTTTGGAGGTTAAAAGAATGTACATCAGTACATTTGATTACATATTGTTAATAATGGAGCCATTTATAACAAAACAATGGACCAATTTCAACAAGAGTCCAGTAATGTATTTATTGTTTTTATTTAGTGATATTATTTATTATTGTTGAGTTGGGAAAATAAGAAAGAAAGAATCGACGACAAAATGAAGCTGGACAAAAGCAAAGTACACTCCTTCGAGGATTTTGCTAAATGTCAGTTTCGATCTCATAGGATCCCATCTCTTTACTCATTTGAAATGTCCACAGATAGCACAATTCAAATGTTTCGACATCTTTTTTCGATTAAATTTGATGGTTATTATTTTAATGGTTTTAGCTACTGTATTTAAATATATAATATTAAAATAAATAAGAACAAGTAACATGATTAGAATTCTAAACTAGATATCCCGCAACAGGAACTTCATTTAGACCGTTGTCATTTTCATTTCAAATGGGTGTTTCAACTGTCCGTTCTATAGTGATAGAGACAAGTGAAGTTTTGTGGACTGTATTACAGCCATTGGATATGCCAATAGCAACAGAGAAACGTTGGGAAATAAATAGCAAAAGACTATTGGGACCTTTGAGGGTTCTCAAATTGTGTTGGATCCATTTATCGAAACATATCCGTATTAAATGCCCAGCAAATTCCGGATCCATGTATTCCAATTATAAGAAATATTTTTCAATAGTGCTGCAGGGCGTTGCTGATGCCAATTGCAAATTTATTGCAATTGACGCTGGCGGCTATTGATGTCAAAGCGATGGTGGCACTTTTGCGTCCTCGGATCTTTATAAATTGAAAACTTCTAGTGAACTTAATTTTCCAAATGATGCAGCGTTATCTAATACCGCTGTAACGATGCCCTATGTTTTAGTAGCCGATGAAGTATATCCACTTTTGGATTGGGTGCTCCGACTATATGCCAGAAGAAACTTGTCATCTCAAAATGAATAATTTAAATAATTGGTTATCAAGGGCACGGAGATGTGTCAATTCTATCGATCTTCGATTCTTATCAACAATTTGTCGATTGTGATAATGTTTGCTTTGCTGGTCCCACAAACAACTTCTTGCAAACACTGCTCATATCAAACCTTCATTCACAACAGACATTTTCAAAAAGATGAATCAGCAGCTGGTCAAACCTAAAGCAAAGTACAGAAATTCAAAAGAAACGACAACAAAAACAAGCGATTTTGCAGTACAGCAACGTTTGAAGCTGGCAGCGTGCGATTCGTCTTCATCTTTGACTTTCTCACAATACGTCTTGCTTCGTGGTCCATTCTCAACCGACTGACTTTTCTCGAGTTGTCACTGACAACTTGTCAGTACTCCGCTATTCTATGAGAGCGATAACCCCCTCTCGCTTACTCTCTTATAATACGGCAGAGCGAGATAGACGCACGATGCCCGCTAGGAGCACACACAGAAACGAAACGCGAGCGCATGCGACATAGGCCATGCGTTCCGTTCTGCTGTCTATTCCACACTGTCGGCAATATCGACGATGCGTCGCGATGCTAGCTGCGCTCTGCTTTCCGCTCACCGTTCGCCTTTTTACCAGTGTTGCCAACTTTTGTCGAGCAAAAAAAGCTGTTTTTAGTGGGAAGATCCAAAAAAAAAGCTAAATTTTTTTGAAAAAAAATCTTATGTTTGTTGCCTCGTTTTTTTTATAAAAGATTTATTATATCATCTAATTTGTGATAATTATTATCTGTGTCAGAGCTATCACTAAATTGTTTGACGCACAAACTGCCTTTATGATCAATTGGAGAATTCGACGAGTGTTGCGCTACAAATAAACAGAACTCCGCCGTTTTTGGTGTATATGCAGCAAACGGTATTTTATTTTTTTCTGGTGCCGGCATGGGCACGCAAATCACTTAGCTTAGCTGTAATACTGCATTTGCAATAACTGCAATTTACTCTTGTTGAATCAAACAAGTCTTTGCGCAACCAGGAGCTGAACTTCTTGCTGTTAAGCCACACATCCCGGCATTTTTGTTTATATTCTTTAGGTGTTGTTTTGATAGTGACCACACATAAATGATAAATCTAAAAATTGTCAAAAATTAGGGATGGGAATCGAACTTTGAACTAGAGTTCTATCGAATAACTCGCAATAAGATCAATTGAACTATTTGAAAGAACTAGGTTCGTTATTCTGGTTCAGTTAGTTCCACTCGTTGATCGATTACTTCGTTCATCGAAAATTAATCTAATGAACTGTTTCATTTTAATTCAACTAGAATGAACTACTCTACATACGAATAATCGCTGAAAAAATACGAACTGATCTGTAGAAAAAATCGGAAAAAAACGCAAATTATTTTTTAAAAAAGCCAGAATTCCCGCTGCCCGCTGTTTGAAAAATTTTCCCGTAATCGGACTTCCAAAAAAGCCAGATTTGACGGGAAAAAAGTGGATTTGGCAACACTGCTTTTTACTCTTCTGGGCAGTGCTGCTACCTTAGCAATTTAGTGGCTAGATCTAGCAACTTTTAAAAATACTTGCAACTTTTTTTTTCGAAATGCTATTAGCCACAAAACTAGCAACTTTTAATTTTTATTTATCCATTTTAGCAACTTGATTAACATTTTAGCATTTTTTCACATTTTTTTTAGTTTTTTTTGCAAATGATTGCACTAATTACGATTAATAATGGCTCACAAAAATATCGGAACTGGTATCTAACTCAGTGGTTCGATTATATGAACAACTTGCAAGTTTATCTCCATAATTTTCTGTTTTGTAATTATTAAAATGCCAAGAGTTTACAAGTAAAATTTTAGAGATGCCTGGCTGCAAAATGAGGAGTTTAAACAATGGATTCGCAACGAGGGCTTATTGTGCGTATTGCAAATCCACAATAGGGGCAAAGCTTTATGACGCAGACACGGAAAATGTTGCCATAACTATGCTCTACCATATGAGTAATTGACTCAAATCACTGAAAATGAGAAGTTCGCCGATATAAGTGAAGCTGACGAACTAGACAACATTTTAAATAGTCTTAATTTTATTTAAGTTTTTTTTTTTTAAGTACATATATATATATATTTGTTAAAATCGAAAATTTTAATGATTTAGCAATTTATTTGGCAATTTTCACAAAAATTCTAGCAGCTTTTTTTTTGACAAATCTAGCAATTTTTGCTTCAGAGATCCTGGCAGCACTGCTCTGGGATTCCTTGCTGAGAGTGTGGGGCAGTGTTGGCAGATTAGCTTATTTCAGGCTAGATCTAGCATATTTGAAAATGGAATAGCTTATAAAATTTGCAAATAGCTTTTAGCCTGAAATGTAGCATATTTAAAAGTTCATATAGCCTATTATATTATATTAAATATTTTATAAGTTTAAAATTTTAACGTTGTTCTTTTTTGGAGATTGTTACTGTAACTTTATTCGCATAATCGTGAAACTGTGGTGTCATCGATATGTTAGCTGATACTTGTCCTATATGTTATCGGCGATATCATCAAATTGCAATTCGGAAAAGCAAGAGATGCTTGGATACAAATTAGCGAGTTTAAGGTCTGGCTTAGAAAAATGCCAGCTGACAACAAAAGCATACTACTGGTTCAATGGTGAAGCTCAAGCGACTTATGGAAATTGATGATTCAGAAGAACATCCAGTGACAGCAACTGATGAAGCAACAAAAGTACGCATGTAAATAACAT
Source organism: Drosophila funebris (assembly GCA_018901825.1). Lineage (NCBI taxonomy): Eukaryota > Metazoa > Arthropoda > Insecta > Diptera > Drosophilidae > Drosophila > Drosophila funebris. The sequence goes on from JAEIFK010000033.1 coordinate 211,750, forward strand.
GAACGATTTAGAGGAGGCATTAAACAAAGGTACTGAAGAACACAACATCCGCACTTTCAGATCTGGAATATCTCGCATTTACGCTGTAAATGCAGAGGCATTCAGAGCTATAGTCAGGATATTGACTGAGAAGAAATGTGAGTTTTGGCATCACCAACTAAGGCAAGACAAGGCGCTTAAGTTGGTGGTAAAAGATATACATCCTAATGTCCCAAAGGAGTTAATTGAAAAAGCTTTTGCTGAAAAAAGATTCAAAGTTCTGAACACCTACTGCCCTAGGAAGCCTAACTGGAAAAGTATCCAAATTAGTTAACATAGTTAGTTATAGATAACATAAAACTAAACAAAATATGCATTTTCTTAACATTAAACAAACTGTCAATGCTGCAGAAGCCCTAAAAATAACGCAGATTGGAAGACATAGGGTTACAGTTATGATATCGAAGCCTAGCACAGATCTGGTGCAATTTTGAAAATGCCAATATTACGGACCCTCCCGCAACTACTGTCTCAAGAAACCAGTGTATGGCAAATGCTCAGGTGATCACCTAACTGAGTCAGACTGCTGTACGATGCGCTTAGGCGACGCCGGTCTTTGTGCCAACTGTGGTGAAAATCATCCATCCAGCTACAAAGGATGCAAAGTGAGGATCGACCTGACAATGAAATTTAAGACACCGACCAGATTGCCTACCAATGGACTGCCACAAAGCCACAAAAACGAACAACGGAGGGATAACCACTCAACAAGCCAATTTATCTCCGACACAGTTGTTAAGAATGGTTTTTCTTACGCTGATATAGCGAGGCGTAACTTGATCTCTGCTTCTAACAATTCAACACCGAAGCAACTGAGTGAACCGCTTTTCAGAGTACTTATGGCGTAGCGAACTGTTTAACGTGTTACACCCAAGTCACATTGTTCCTTAAGTTCCTGGCAAGAGTTCTTACCGATATTTTCTGATTTCGGTAAACTTTCCCTTAACACAAGTAGTACAAGCACTTATGTTGACTAAAGCAAGTGCATAGACCATTTTCCATTAACATTCCATTATTGCAATTTCAGTTGGAGTGTTACCCATTCTATGTTCTATGAACGGGTACATAGAATATTACAACATTGACTTCAAATACGTCGCCGCTCGCATTCGCTCCCGACTAAATTAATAAAATAAAATAAAAACCAAAAATGTATAAATTCTGTATTTATCTAAAAGTAACAATAATATAATATAATATAAATTATTTTCAAAAATAAAAAAAAACACCTACACAGCTCTATCGTCTACACTATGTACAAGATTGTAGTCTACAATACCACTTTGGTGCCCGTATACCGTTTGGAAGGTGCGTGCTGTGGCCATGCTATCACAAATATCAATGTGAGTATCACAAATGGTTGTAGACGATTTCAAATCTAGCTGAGAATTGTTTTAAGTTCCTAAAAAATTTCCAATGCACTAATTAAAATCTCCAAAAACTATTGAATTACTGTCTAAAAAAGAAGATCTCTGAAATAAGCTCGCAATTTTTGTTTGAAACTTATGTATTAAAGAATGCCTTATGCCTTAAAGAACTATATCGAAGATTAAATCATGAGTTAAAGAAGAAAAGAAGAATTATCGTTAGTTTCCATTTTATAGAAACAGAAAAGGATTTTCGATAGCTATTATTTTGTAGGAACTAAAATTAAAAAGCAGTTTCTATTTTGTAGAAGAAAAAAAGAAGCAGAAAAGTATTTTCGTCAGTTTCTGAAACGACAAATGCAAATGGTATTTCCATAGAGATGTCAACCGAAGCTAAACATTTCAAAGTCTATAAATGTATGTTGTCTTAACATACAGATTTTCAACAATGTGTTTTGACCAAACAAATTTTATTTTTGCATATTTGCAGATCAATATAAAACAAATAAAAAATATTTTCATACATTAAAATAATTTTTTTTTTGCGCATATGTATTTTCTATTTTGGAGAAGCTGAAAAGTGTTTTCGTTAGTTTATATATTGTACAAACAAAAAATCAGAAGAAGAAAAGCAGTTTCTATTTTGTAGAAACAAAAAATAAGCTGCGAAGAATATTTTAAGTTTTTTATGATTACAAAAGCAGAAAAAGATTTTCTTAAGGTTATATTTTGTATATGCAGAAAAGTATTTTCGTTACTTTCCATTTTGTAGAAGCAAAGAAACTGTTCCTATTTTGTGTAAGGCTTCGGCCACGCATTGAGCGATGAGCGACTGAGCGACTGAGCGACGCTCTCTCGAGCGACGTTAATGAGCGATCGCTTTGAGTGAGGTGGCCACGCACTGAGCGACATCACTCGAGTTGATTAGTTGTAAAAATGCCTTATTCTAGAGAAGTTCTACGAAATCTGTTTGAAAGCCGTTATAGTAAATATAGGCAATTAAAAAGAATACAAATTCGTAGGTTTGGCGTTCATCCTATAAATCGATTGAGAAATGAGTATGGCGAGTTTCATCACTTATACAGAAATCTTAGAAACCATTCAGATCGATTTTGGCAATACTTACGCATGTCAATCGATTCATTTGACTTGCTGTTAAGTACAATTGAAAATGAAATAAGTAAACCGAGATCAACAATTTCTGCTGAAGAACGATTCGGTTCGGCTTTGAACAGCCGAAATTAAAGTTTCCGCGGATATTTTTTGCATTGTTTGCATTTCGTCGCTCAGCTATGCACTAAAAATTAAAACCAATTCTAGCGCTGAGCGACGTCGCTCTGACGCTCAAGAACTTCGCTCGTCGCTCAGTGGCTGCGTGGCCACTCCAATGGTGTCTCATAAGCTTTAATATTTTACGTCGCTTGAGAGAGCGTCGCTCAGTCGCTCAGTCGCTCATCGCTCAATGCGTGGCCGAAGCCTAACCACAAAAGTAGAAAAAGAAAATGGTTATCGTTACTTTCCATTTTGTTTATGCAAAAAGTTAGAAGCAGAAAAGCAGTTTTAGTGATTATTGTGAAGAAGCAAAAAAAAAAAAGGAGCGTAGAGCATTTTCAGTCATTTATATTATACAGAAGCAGAAAAGGATTTTTGTAAGATTATTTTTTCCAGAAGCTAAAAATAGAAAGTAGAAAACTGTTTTCATTAGTTTATATTTTTTATATTTTTTAGAAGCCTTAATGTAGTAGTAGATAAGTTGTTTCTATTTTGTAGAAGTTGAAAAGTATTTTCGCTTCTGTTGATTTTGTAGAAGTAGAAAAGCTGTTTCTATTTTGTAAATTAAAAAAAAAAAAACAGAAAAAGAAAAGTGTTATCGTTAGTTTCTATTTTGTATAAGCAGAAAAGGATTTTTGTTAGTTTCCATTTAGTAAAAGCAAAAAATTAGAAGCTGAAAAGCAATATCTATTTTGTAGAAGTAAAAAAGCAGAAGCAGAAAAGTATTTTCGTTAATTTCTATTTTCTAGTAGCAAAAAATTTAGAAGCAGAAAAGCAGTTTTTATTGTGTAGAAAGAAAAAGAAGCTGTAGAAGAGCAGTGATAGTACAGTAGCCATTATCTCAAACGACAAGTGCACATCGGCATTTCCACAAAAATGTCAAACGAAGCTAAAAAATTCAATGTATGTTGTTTTAACATACAAAATGTCAAGTGTGTCGCCGCACTTCGGAAAACAGAAAAGTATTTTCGTCAGCCTCTATTTGTACAAACATAGATTAGGAGCTTAAAAGCAGTTTCTATTTTGTAGACCCAAAAAATAAAAGCAGGAAACTATTTTCGTTAGTTTCCATTTTGTATGAGAAAAAATTAAAAAAAAAAGGTTTCCATTTTGTAGAAGCAGTAAAGCTATTTTTATTTTGTAGAAAAAAAGCAGAAAAGAAAAGTATTTTCGTAAGTGGTTATTTTGTAGAAGCTGTAAAGCAGCAGCGAAGAGCATTTTCGGACATTTATATTTTATAGAAGCAAAAAACGATTTTCGTACGGTTTTATTTGCTGAAGCAAAAAAGAAAAACAATAATTTTCGATACTTTCCATTTTGTAGAAGCAAAGATGCAGTTTCTATTTTGTAGAAGCAAAAAAGCAGTAGCAGAAAAGTATTTTCGTTAATTTCTATTTTCTAGATGCAAAAAATTTAGAAGCAGAAAATCAGTTTTTATTGTGTAGAAAGAAAAACGAAGCAGTAGAAGAGCTTATTGGATCATTGCACAAGCAGAAAAGAAAAATTCACTCATTATAATTTAATTGGCTGTTTGTACCACGCAAATTGAACATAACTAGTGAACATCAAACCAAAAGAGCGCATACGAAGAAGAGAGGAAAAGCTTTAAAAGTAACGGGATCTAAAGCTATACATGAGAACTCAAGTTGAAGTCAAAACACTTTCTTGACAGCTCATTTTGCGTTCCTTTTATAATTTTATTTCTCCTTCTTTTGTGAAATAGATATTTGAATTTATTTTTGTGCAGTACTTAAAAAATGTATTTATAATTATCAACATATTTTTATTTGTTTTTTGTTACAAGGAAATTACTTTTGTTGAGCTGCAAATATGAAAAAACAAAAATTTTCTTTCGTCAAAATACATTCTTGACAAACTGTTTATGAATTAGATAGTGCCTCAAATCATTTGAAACTTGGTAGGTCATCTTAGGAAGGTAAAATATTAATACAGTCAGATTTCAATTTAAAAAAAACTGCTGTGCGATGGTAAGTACAGTGCCTCAAAATAGTTCACGATCCCAAGCTAGGCACAACGCGAAAGAGTTGAACATTTTGAAGAACAATTTACACCAAAGTGCAGAGAAACTTGACCTTGGAGACTCGTTCGTCTTCCAACAAGATAACGACCCTAAGCATACTGCGTAGATAGTAAAAGAGATCAGATCAAACGTTCAGAAAAAACGTGCATAGTCAGCATGCCTGCGAAAATAGAGATTTTAAAATGCAAGTTAAATTATGGAGCCAATATTGAAAAGGCGTTCATATGTATTATACATTTTGAAAATAAATATTTGGGAAATAATTGTCACAAGCTGGGGCTGTACCGACTTTGTTTCTATGTGATGAGCCTAATTTAAATTTAAATATGTTCCAAGTAGATGAGAACAGTAATGTGCTTTAATTTTGCGACGAAAGAGAAAATAAAATTTATATTTTCGAGAACTTATGCAGAAGAAAAAACTAGCCCCAATATAAATGAAAATGAAAATCATGGGAACTCTTCTAATAATGTTAATACAGATAAATCAACAGATAATATTGATCATATTGAATTTTGTCAGAATTGCCTAAAAAGAGAGCAAAATGAAAAATATTATAAAATTAAATACTGGGAAATGGCACAAGATCTCAAGAAAGAAAAACTGCTGATCAGAGTGTACCATCAAAAGATAAGGCGGCTTCAAATGTTATTAAAACGAAAGAACAAGAAAGATTAAATATATAAAAGAAATAAATGAAAATAGTAATCTCTTTTGTATTATTGACAAACGGAAAAACAGAAAATTCAAACACGGTTTGTAAAATGTTAATAAAAAACAAGCAAACTTGGCAAGAAAAAGAAAAAATTGTTGCTCATTATTCTCCTAACGCCTATAATTGTATGCGAGACGATCTTGAGTTGAATCTCCCGTCCAAGTCATCTTTGATAAAGTGGGCTCCGGTAAAATGTATGGTTCCGGGCCTAAATGATAACCTGATGAAGAATTTAAAATCAATATCAATCAAATGGACGATAAGAGTAGAAATGCCGTATTAGTTTTTGATGAAATTTCTATAAGAAATGGGCTACAATATGATTCCCACCGAGATGAAGTGGAAGGTTTTGTGGACAAGGCCCAAACAACCGAGGAGCTTTTGCGCAATTCGGTATAAAAAGAGAGGCACTATTTTTTACTGTTGACAATCAGAAAATATATGGTATATAGTGAGATAATTGTTTATTTCACGTTGAGCCAAAGTTCTCTTACAATCAATAGATTATATTTGGAACCGCTGAAAAATCCGAATAAAAATCCAAAAGCAATGATTTAGTTTTAATTGTCTTTATTCATTCGTATTCAGCTGAAGACTCAATTTAAGAAAATTACAATGCTTGGGTTTATGATTGTGACAATGTATAATGTGCTGATTCTACATTTATGAATATGTGGAAGTGGAAATATGAATTGTATATATTTATTTGAGTTTATGTAAATATGGTTTGTGTGCCTGTGGACATTTGTTTGTGTAGGTGAATACGTATGTAAATACGTCACTTCCCTCCCCTTAAAGAGAAGCGTCTGCTGTAGCGGCGCTCGATGGGTGCAGTTTCGGTAAGGGTATTTTATTGGCGGTACCATTTGCTATTTGTATGTTGTTGGAGTTTGTGTTCAGTTCAGTTTGCTCATTTGGTTGTTTTTTTAATGTAAATATACAGGGTTTTAAGTGGGTTGAATTTTACGTATCTTAAGTACAAATACAAAAGTATTAAACATATGATTATTATAGCTATAATTATGTATGGGGTATTATTATTTTTTGTAATTAGATGTACAATATCTTTCGTTTGTATTATTTTTATTTTTGTAATTATTAATGGGCTATAGAAGGGTGTGATTTCTAATTTTGGTATAAACTGATTTTCACTTAATACTATATTTTTTAATTAGATTTTACATTGGGTGATTTGAATTATTTTGTTTCCTTTTATTTTTATTTGGGCATTAACATTTTGACAATTTTGACTTAAGATGGTTTCGGTTAAATTTCAGGTTATTAATGTATTTGGCTCTATGTATTTAATAATTTCTTGAGTTTGTATGGTTATAAAATTACAGATTGGATTTTTCTTTTTTAGTATACTGATTATGCAATCGTTCTTTACTTCAATATTTTCATTATTATAAATGATGCCCTCTTTTTCAAAATAACTGTGAGTATCTGCGTGTTCTAATTGATAGCCATCAGTATCAGGATAAGGTATGATTTTAATAGTATTAAGTGATTGTTGATGAGTAGGTATGTGTGAAATGATTAGTATTCAATTTTCTTGGGCGTTCAGCCAAGTAGAGGTTTTAATTGATGGGATGTTTTGGCTATTGACATTGTCGAGTTTATCATAGATTAGTAATTTGGGGTTGAAGAGTCAAAGGCGTGACAGTTGCATACCCATTTCTAAATCTTCAATATATTCTGTAAATTGTAGGAGCTCGTAAATAAATTTTTCTATCTTATTATGCTCGTCATCTGATTCTTTGATTTTCATCATTCTATCGTTAATTAACTGAATTACTTCATTGAGCTCATGTAATTGTATTGAATTAGCTGCTAGTGTGTCAAGAGTGTTGTAGATTTCGGTGCGGTCATTCTCGTCCAACGTACCAAGAAGATACTTGTACGCTGAGCCTATGATATTGAACAGTCCTCGCTTTATTCGGTTTTGTTTGTGTATAATTATGCCTGTCAATTCTTTTTGCATTTTATTGTATAGATATTTAATATGGGGTACGTTAGTGTAGTTAACAAATTGGTTATTGAAATAGGTTACTAAATTTTCGATTTTTGTAAGATTAATTCGAAGACAATGGTGTTCGTATGCTGATGGAATTTGAATTGGGTTGTCCGAGAGTAGTAGGTAGCCATGATTGGTATCAATAGTGTTAAGTTGAATTTGTTGAGTGAGTCCGGTTTTAAGTAGGGTGAGTAGAATTAGCATTAGATACCAATAAGTGCTTAAGACTTGACGGCGTCGTTCAGCTTCTTCCAGAAATGCCTTGATGTTGCCTCGAAACGGTGTCTTACGAAATTCTTCAAGTAGTTGATGGTTAGGTAATTGCGTCTTATAGTTAAGTACCAGTTGTCGTCTTAGTTGAGTCCAGTTGTTGAGGTCAGGTGTGCTAATTGTTCTCATCACTTCGCTACTGATGTTGCGCTCTATTTGGCCAAAAATGATTAGTTGTTGCCGCTCGTCGTTTGGTTTCGTTGATTTATTTAATTGAATTTTAATTTTCTTATTTTTAACTCTTATCTTTCTAGGTATGTATTTGTTGCACGTTAGCGATTTCGTGTTTTATTGGAGCACCGAGTGGATTTACAACTCCCACAAATTCCAACGCGTCTTCTTGAAAAGAGTATTTCCAAGTTTATACTATAGGCAATTGCGTTATACGGTGCACACTTCACTGTCGAGGTTATAAAAACAATTTTCTTTATAACTTGAAGCGCTATTTGCCGTCGCTTGGTGCCTTAGCCCGATTCTTTTGCGGATAGCGAAAAATTGAGAAAATTAAATAGTCTAGCTATCGCATCAACTCAACACTTTTCACTATCCTACCGGCTGCGCAGTGAGATAATTGTTTCTTTCACGTTGAGCCAAAGTTCACTTACAATCAATAGATTATACTTGGAACCGCTGAAAAATTCGAATAAAAATCCAATAGCAATGATTTAGTTTTAATTGTCCTTATTCATTCGTATTCAGCTGAAGACTAAATTTAAGAAAATTACAATGGTTGGGTTTATGATTGTGACAATGTATAATGTGCTGATTCTACATTTATGAATATGTGGAAGTGGAAATATGAATTGTATTTGTTTATTTGAGTTTATGTGGTTTGTGTGCCTGTGGACATTTGTGTAGGTGAATACGTATGTAAATACGTCACTATATATGATATCCCTCACCACATTAAATCGCTGAGAAATATTTTAATGAGAAATTATATTGAAACTCCTGATGGCAGAGTCCCATGGCAAGCAGTTGTTAAATTGTTTGAAATTGACAGGCACAACACTTCAGCCAGAATGTACCCAAAATTGACTAGAAAGCACATACACCCTAATTCTTTTGAAAATATTAAGGTTAAATATGCAACGCAGGCAATTAGATTACACAAATGACAGTCTATTTTAAGAGATGCCTATATCCCAATCGAGGGATGGATTCATGGATATTTGTCACGGCTGAATCAAGATGCGCTCGAGCACCTGTTTTAGCTTGTAAGAAGTAGAGGTATCTCTCATAATAATCCAATGCTTTTTGAATTCAAGGCAATTATTTCGAAGATGTCGATGTCATTTCTTCAAAAACACCAAATGATGAATATAATCTTATAAATGTGATTGAAGAAATTATGTAAATGACCAAGAACCGGTATGTTGGAATATGGTATCAAAATTAACATAACATGCCATGGTCACACTGCCGAACTCTTTACTTAAAAGTATGTTTATCGATAACTCCTTATTCTTTTGCAATTGTCATAGAGGCTGGTTGTGCGCGAATAAAACATAAGGAATATAAAAAGTGATTTAATATAAAAACACAAACTGACTTTTCTTTAAACAAAGAAGTGAATTTACAATACGGTATATTATAAAGACTTAAATATTACTAATGTAGATGACATGGAAATATCCGAGGCTGATGAAAGGCCACCCAGTTCCATGAGTAAAGCTAGTGAAAATGCATTGCGATATTTTACAGGATTTGTACTATTTAAATCACAACAGAAGTTTAATTGTGATACCTGAAAAGGATAACAATCTGAAACTTACAGCCCCACAAGACGATTTTTTTAATTTGATGAAGCAACATTACAATGCGTTTCATGACTTTTTTTCAAAAGTTCCCGCATTTTCGAAATATTAAAGAGAAAATAATTGATAAATGTATTTTGCAGACCGAAAACGACATAATTCATAAAGATTGGTATTCTGAAACCAATGACTGCAGTGAGCATCGAAAACATATATTAAACTATTTTTTGCTCGTCCTGCTGGAAAAATGATGTGGTGCATCTGAGAATCAGAAATGTATTCGGGAAATGGAAATTTTAAAGTCATAATCGCAAATATAGTGCCATCAACATCATTAACAGTTCGTGCAGTTTATTACAAGATAGGAATGTATAAGTAAGGTACTCTTAAGTCCTTTTTTTGGGTACATGGAGATGTTATGAGAAAAACTCGACTTGAAGGTCATCTTCTGATGACCCCATTGCTTTTGCAATGGCCTCCCCGTGGTGTAAAATACAATATAATAATCGGAAGTGAATTCGAGACTTTAATTGCAACGAATGTAAGTGATAAAACTAACACTTCACTTAAACCAGGCTGTCGATAAAAAGAAATAGGAAGACAAAGAGGGAAAAAAAGCGAGGTCTATCAAATGTGCTGTAAAAATAAATAGTGCAAGAAAGTATGGAATGAAAGAACGTTCGGAAGTCGCAGTGGAAATGGAACTACACTCCCCGAAATTTAATGAAAGACACCATATTTTTGCATATAAAATCGTAATTGGAGATAATGGTACCTTGTATTTGTCATCTATTTTTGTTATTCTTATACGTAGTCTATTTTAAATTTCAGAAATGTATTTGCCGTTAGATTTCAGATTGTTTTCGTAGGATTTTCTGTTTAGTTCCAACTTTCAATGCAAATCTCAATTAAAGACAATGCCTTTGCAGCTGTTCCTGAGAAAGATTGTAAAGTCAAATAAATGTTGTCCGTACTAATTTGAAGTGCTGAGTCTATTTATGACCAGAAAATATTAAAAAAACGTTGACTTCTATTCAAAATGGGAAAGGGAACAACGCTTTCCAAGCCACAGCAGAGGACAATTTGGTCAAACTTAACGAAAACTATAAATTTCTCCGCTCCAGCTTAAAGAAATGCAACTGAAAAATGCGGATAATTTGGCATTCGGGAGAATTTCCGATTTTACCAAGACATGGAGTTATCCGCATGGAATGCAACCACCAACACACTCGCCTGACACAAATGTAATTGAAAACTTGTGGGCGATTCCCGATTTAAATATCCGAAAACAAACAAAACAAAAAATTTCGAGCAAAAAGGATCTCAAGTCAGCACTGATTGAGGAATGGACCAAAATTACACCAGAGGTGACCCTTCTAAATGATAAGACTCGTATTTATGATAAACTCTGCTAAAGGCTATGTCTATCCACGGTTGCCACTACATGAACAGATTTGCAACCAGATTTTATAAACAAATGAACCAAATTAATAAGTTCCAACCTTATAAATGCTAATTTTTTAAGTTTTAAACAATTAATATGCATACTAAGAAAGACCCATTTTTGGTCAATGAAAAGTGTATTTGGGCGAATGTCTGAAGACATTATCCGCCATAATGAAAGGACATGAGAAAAAGTCAAAATAAATTGAGAGGTTGCTTGAAAAGAGTGGCCCCGCACTGAGCGACATAATGTAAAAATCACTTTATCTAGAGGAGTTCTACACAATCTGCCCAATAATTTAAAGCGATTACAAGTTTTTTCTACGGAAGGTTACAACAACAGCAACGTAAAAAGTGTCAATTCAAAACCACCAATACATTGACAATACGTCGGCATAGTCACGTGGCGCTAGTTTACTGCGCAGCAGCTGCCAACAAAAGCATCAAGCAATAACAACATCAACACAAATTCGCGCTCATCACGTGTTAAAGTGCCAATACATAGACAATGTCACGCGGCGCATGCGTGTGACAAAGTTTAGTGCATGTGTACTGCGCAGCCACTATTTACATTTACAACAACAACTACAACTGGCCCACGCGCAGCTCACGTGACGAGTGTTCATACAAACTTAGCAATACAGTGCAAATAAGTCGATTAAATCACGCAGCGCACGCGTGTAACCTAAGACTGTGCCAGTACATGCAGCAGCCAATAAATATACAGTTTGTCAAGAAAGTGTTTTGACAATAGAAAAATTTCGATTTTACATCTTTGCAGCTCAAAAAAAGTTATCTCCTTGCAATTAAAAATAAATAAAAAATATTTTCATACTTATAAATAATTTTATTAACATAATGTCGAAAAATAAATTCAAATATATATTCAACAAAAGAGAGAGAAAATAAAAAAAAGGAACGCAAAATGAGCTGTCAATAAAGTGTTTTGACATCAACTTGCGTTCTCATGTATAGCTTCAGATCCCGTTATTTTTAAAGCTTTTTCTCTCTTTCTTCTTCGTCTGCGCTCGGTTAGTGTGATGTGCACTAGTTATGCTCAATTTGCGTGGTAAAATTCGCCAATTTATATTATAAGAAAGTAAATTAAAAGGCCCGGCAAAAGAGTTAGCATCCGCACCAGTCACATCTGGGTTGAATTTTGGCAAAACCACGTGATTTAGAGGGCGTACGGAATTTTGCATTGCTTTGCACATTTCCAAACATTGCGATTTTGTAATTCCAAGATAGCACGCCACTGGTCTTCAGAAAATGCAGGAGTTGGCACTGATCCCACTTCTGATGTCGAGTGTTATTAGTGTTATTTTGATTTTCGGACATATTGTTCAATGATATTAATCAAGCAATAGTCTTGAGTGCACTGCTTCGTTGCCTAATTTTAAGTGAGTGCCCTTCTCGCTGCAATCTCTTAAACTTCCTTTATTTTGCCGAGAGACCTCTAGTCATCTCTGTCGCACGCAGTGACTCAAGAATACACGCACGACAATCGTATAGTGTGTAACTCTCCTGTCAAACATAATTCTATACATTTTGCTCGAACTATTCTAACCATCTGGCGAATAAGCAGGAAAAGGCGTACACTGACTCCTATAATTTTTAGATTAACAACAACAGCAGTCATTGAACTATCAATATTGTGCATATTTATATTTATTACTCACCAACTAAATAAATATTTAATAAATAACTAAAATTTAACTAATAATAATAGTTTTATAAAATTTATACTTTATAAACAAAAAACAATAATATATATCTATTATATGCAATTCTTACATTGCTGCCAATTAGCTTCAATGAATCCTAGCATTTTTCCCACCTACGATGAAGAAGCAGATGTGGACATTCTTGGAACGGAGCATATATTGTCACCATTCTACAGCCTAATGCCAGACCCAACAACACCATCTCATCTAAACATGGAGGCTAGCACTTCTTGTGCTGCTTCTATCCTTAATGCCAATAAAGTTGCAAGTTGCATTAGGCAAGTAACGCTGCCAGAACGATACTGTGTTTCCTAATACTGCTGCACCCTCTGCTGCTGCAGCTTATACTAACAACCAATCCTCACCAATTAACGCGACAGCTGCTAAGTTTGCTCGTCCCGATAAGCAAATTTTTGTTGCCGAAGTTAGCAATATACTGACACTTATCGAAGGCATGAACAGCGCAATCGGCTACAATTACACCACTAGGCCCACAAAATAAGGAATACGAATCTTATGCAAAGTTGTTGAGTCCTACCGCAAATTAGTTCACTATTTCCAGGAGAACCTAATCGAGTCCCACACATACCAAGTTGAGCACGAGCTCGGGTTCAGGGCTATTATCAGGCATCTGCATAATAGAGCATAGAGAACCAATTGACCTTTTTGAAGTTAAGTTCGAACAATCCGATAAAGTTCAGGAGGTGCTGAAGCTTGATAGGCTAGGTAAATAGCAAATCATTGTCGAACGCCCACTACGCTCTACAGACGCAAAAATGCATGTGTTTCTAAGGAGCCGCAAAGTATTGTTCGAGCAAACAACAATTTTGGTGAGCTAGGAACTCTACAGATCCCAATTATGCATCAGCAACAACGCCCTCGTCAACAACAACTGTATCCACTACAACCACCATTACACCAACAACATCAAGTGCCATCCAGACAACAGCAATCTACTCAACACTCAGACACGCCTCTCAGCATCAAGGACATATTACTATTGCTCAGCAGATCAACATGCTACCTCCAATGAATGGAGGAATGTTCAAAGTTATCAACCGAATACTGCCATTCTTATCCAGAAGTTAGACAAACTAACTGCTATGATGATCCAGGACCGCGAGCAACGAGCGGTTACCAATACAACTTCAAACTTTACCAACCTCGAGCGTAAGATGGATAATCTTATGGATGTCCTTGACTCTGTCAATTATACATTCACCAATGCGGCCCAAGCATCAGTTTAAATGTATAATACTCTTTTAAAAATTGTCATACAAAATGCTGCTGGGCTGCCCTACAAATCGGCTGCAAGCTCTTTACTCAATACTCAAATATTATATATGTATGTCGGGGGAGGAGAGATGATTTTCTTTTCCATTATGTAGGGTTGAAGCATAGCGAGTCGTAAGGCTGTGGTCTGTTAATATTACACCGGGACGGTCTGGTCACACGTCCTACGTCTAAGACTGCAACGACCGGAAGACAGCTACCTTTCATTTGTCATCTGACTAGTCAACTTCCCCTTCCATAATCGTCCCTGTCTTTTGGACCTGTCAGTGAAGTCTTCCAACACTGATCACTTAACAACACACTTAACCTATAGGCCACACTCGGTCTTCGCCTCTTTGCGCCCAATGTACAAGGAACACTCTTTGTCAAACACACTGGATCGTCTGGACTCATCGATGTTCTTCGGAAGAGGGGTTCCCTGTTGCGCCCGAATATGGGATCATACTACTGGTGAAGGACTAGCGGAAGATAATCGGAACTATCGCGAAGTCTAAATTGGTTGCACAAGTATTCCTACTATTGTCAAGAAGTAGATTGACAATTTTCCGACCTCTATAGCAGTTCCACCTACTGTCTCAACAGTTTCAACAGTGAAATATGGCCTTCAGTTAAAAAAGTATGGAAAAAATAAAGTGCTCATGACATGTCAGGTAATAATGGTCAATACCGAAACATTGCAACCATTTAAAGATGACTGGGATGCGGAGATAGGAGAGTTTCTCCATGAAATAGTTCTACCACCGTCTGGGCATTTGAGATTTCCAAGGTGAATTTCCGAGTTGAGAGGAGTTGTTTTTCCATCTTAACGGGGCGTCTGCGATGGGGATCTGCGAGCTTCAGTTATCGGTGACATGAAAATAACTTCATGCATGGCTTGCATCTAAAGCTTCTACAACGGTTTTCAAATCAACAAAAATATACATAGCTCGTCCTTCGGCTTCAAGATTATATCTCGTCCATCACTATATGCCATGGCTTCACGATTCTCTTCGTCTGACTCAACAATTTCATTCTCTTAAATCATAGCATAATATTTCATCTTTCTCAACTTAACATTCTTTCTCATTTTAACATTATCTTTTCAGCAACATTATCTAACCTTCCGGGCCAGGTACCGCCACGTAGCATCGACAATACAACATTACAACCACCAGTGTCTCACTAGCCCTTACAGTCTATTTCAACTGTATCTTTCTTCTCACCAGTGCCACACTGGTCACAACTGGTTCACCCGTATTACTAGTGCCACACTAGTCTCTACGATCTGTTTCAAGCGTTTCATTCACATCAATGCCACATTGGTCATCACGGTCTTCAACCGCTTCATCAAATGAACTCAATTCATCTCCGTCGATATCCAGCTCGCTTGGTATCTTCCCTTCTGGTATTCAACGCAAACTTTCATGTGGATTCTTAAAATGTTTATTAATTTTCGTAGATTTTAACATGTAACGGTCTCCGTCCAAAACCTCTGTAACCAAAAACAGAATCTCTAATTTTGTGTCTCTCAACTAGTGATTTGTTTTTATCAAATCTGCTTTTCCCTATCCTTTCCATTTCCCTATCTTAAGCATTAAGTTTATCTATCTCTATCATATGTTGGAATCAAGCCCAGAGGACGAGTCTCTTTGCCGATAAGCAACTCTTGGGGACTTGCTTTGGTTACACTACTAACTGTGCAATTCAAAGCAAATTGTATCTCACCTACGACATCCTACCAAGAGCGGTAACTTGATTCAACTGCAGACAACAGATTTTTTTTCCACCAGTACCAATCAGATGAAGTTGTATCTTTTGCGAAGCACAAAGTTCTACAAACTTTGCACCAGCAATCAGTCGAGTTGGCACTCCAAATATAGAAATCGAAGATTTTAGTGCATTGATACAGGTATTAGTATCAAGCGCAAGTGTATGATATATTTAGTGAAGGCGTCAATTTGTACAATAATGTATTCCTTTCGATCACTTTTCCCGCTTAGCTTGCCAGAAATATAAATATAGACCTATGCCAGGGAATACTTACTTTCGGAATTGAGTGTAATTCTACTTGGGTTTTCCCTGATGTAGATTTCCACACTCTGCAAGTGATACAGTTCTCGACAAACCTACGATCGTATTTAGCCATGCTAGACAACCCGTAAAGGTCGTATACAACATTCGTATATTAACATTTTTTTTCACCCCAAGCGCATGATGGACTCATGCACTGGATTTATTACAGACTAACGGAACAATCGGGGAACAACCGGCAAACAGGGTGTTTTAGAATATGTTTGAATTTTTCTACAACTAACGCCAACGGCAGATCATCGTTCTCAAGCTTTGTGAATATTTCTGTAATTGGCGGATCCCATTTTTGCTCTACCTGTTCCCAATTTTCTGATATTTCTGGCAAATCAATTCGCATCTCTTGAATTTTATTTTGAACCAAATTTTTCAATGACAATTCATATCCTATCCAGTACAAACGTTAATTGTTTTATCTTTTATCATTTCTACCCCTTTGCTGGATATCCCTGGGCCAAGATTTCACGGCCAACAACAATGTCGTTTGTCATACAGTCATCAGGGACTATATACCGTTGCTTATAGTCTACATTGTGCTCACAAACCACTTGATGATACGATATTATTAATTATTTTTACCGTCACTTTATGCGATTGACTCTCCTTAACCAAAGAGCATTCTGCTCCGGAATCAAAAGTAATTGGAAACTTCTCACCTTGTATCAGCATATTAGAACTAGGTTCTTCAACCACACATAAGTTAACTCCCTTGGGCAGTTAGTGGCGATATGACCCGTCTCAACGCTACTATGAGAGCACTGCCGCTTAGTTGTGTTTCACCCAAAATAATCTCCACTATTTTGTTGTTCTAACAGCGCACAAAACTGGTCCGAAAGGGTTGTTGGACGCGAGCTGCATCCCACTTCTGATGTCGGGGAACTATCGTTTTCCCTTGGTAGAACGACGTCTTCTTATCCGTGGTTTGTCATAGTCTTGTAATAATTAGTTAAACTTGCCGAACTATATGGTTTTGTGCAGGCTTGTTGCCTTAATGACATTCACCGTAACCAAATAGCCACGCTAACTCCACTGATTCGTTATCCAACAATAGCAACGCATACGGAACCAAGCTGGACTCCAGTTCACATACACCGAGTCTCACTCAACCAGGGCTGACAGCCAACTACCAAACACACAGTACACGAGCATTTCATTCATGGTATAACGTAACCCATTCGCTGACATACTTTTAGTATATTTCGGAGAAGAAGGAGAGATGTTTTCCTTTACCATTCTGTCGGTTTAGCTAGTCGAAAGGTTATGGTGTGATTGTATTACACCGGGACGTTCTGGTCACTCGTCCAATGTCTAAGAGGGCCACGAGCGGAAGAGGGTGACTTTTCTTTTGTCATCTGACTTGTCAACTTCCTCTTCCAAAATCGTCCCTGTCTTTCGACCCGTCAGTGAAGTCTTCCAGCACAAATAGAGTGTTTTACTTTTTACGTTTTACTTTAACATTTCGCAACACTAACAGTGTTCTTAACATGGTATTCTGAGAGGGTGTCATTAATAACGTAAATCATAATTTGAATTTAACATTATTTGTTCTAAATCTACGACATATATATATAAATTCTTGTTATTATTATTATTATTGTTATTTATTCATATTATATTATTCATTCACCTTCATTCGCACAGCCGAACAAATCGAGCTAATGTGCTTGAAGCGTACATGTGGCAACGTGTTGCTCGCCAACTTTGACATCAATTAGGGTTGCAACGTCAGGAATAGGTGGATTTCGTACTACGTAATGCTGCTCCATCAAAGCAACAACCGTAACCACGGAACTCTGTCCGTAACTCAAGTTGTATTTGGTGTCAGTCTGCCACTGAGCAGACATTCAACATTGCTCCTGTTGAGCTCAACATACCAGTCAAACAGAATGACATTACAAACATGAAGAATCTACCAACACCTGGATATTATGTACATATATAGATGAGCTTAATGCCTATATTGGTCGTTTGCGACTACGAAAGTCGCCTGATGTTGATCAAATTGTCAACTATCTCTTCAAGGTGCTCCCAGAGAAAGCTAGACTTTTCCTTCTGCTATTTTTTTAACAGCATGCTTCGACTCCACTTTTTTCCCTGTCAGTGGAAATGTGCTGCAGGGCGAATACTTTTGAAGAGTGGCAAATCACCATCAAAGTTGCAATCATACCGGCCAATAAGCCTACTATCGTCACTCTCAAAACTCTTTGAGAGTGCCCTATACGAGCGGCTAATCTACGAATTACAATCGCCCATTGCGAGCTCTACAAATCTGAATGGTGCTCTGGTAATCCCGGAATATCAATTTGGGTTCCCCCGAACGCCATAGCGCCATCCATCAAGTGCATCGGCTTGTCGAGCACATCAACATTGCCTTTGAAAAGGGTATATGGAGTCTTTTTTGACATTCAGCAAGCATTTGATCGCGTTGGCATGCGGGACTGTTATTTACGATGTGCATGTACATTAGCGAACCCCTTTACCTTATCCTAAAATCCTTCCTCTCCGACCGTAGCTTCTGTGTATTGAGCGGTGTCAGCAATAGCAGCTGCCTATCGTCAGTGCGGCCAATATTGGCCGGTGTGCCACAAGGTAGTGTCCTGGCACCTCTTCTTTTCAACATTTTTGTCTCTGACTTACCATGCATTGCTGCACACGCCCATCTGACTAGACAGTCACCTACAACTTACGTAAATAATTATGCCTTAACTGCCACCTATGCAGATGACACTGCTTTCTGTACAGTGCTGTCAACGCACAAATAGCATCTCAGTAGATGCAGGAACATGTTGATCGTTTCTCCGAATGGGCCATTAAATGGAACGTCAAGATCAACAGCAGTAAGTCGGTTCACGTACTTTTCTCACTGCACAATACTAGTGTATATGTTTATAAATAACAACATCGCACCGGCAAAGAGCCATGTAAAATGTCTAGGACTGCATTTAGGCAGCAAGCTGAAATGGGCGCCGTTATGTCCATACCACAGTGCAATCATTACGTACTAAGCTGTCTAAACTCAACTGGCTATTCATTCTATGTGAGCAATCGTACTCTTCATCATGACCTAAATATGACCACCATTTGGGATGAAATCAATGCACACTCGAGTCGATACAACGATCGACTGAACGCACGAACATCCACAATTATTAAAATAATAAATCTATCTTTATCCCTTTTCCTGTACTTATTTAGAAATTTTCATTCACTATTTATTATTTTATTACTCACGCAAGAACTGAAACAGCAACTTGACCAACTGCAGTCAATGCACCAACCAAATATTCAACTTTGGTTTGCCCAGTTGGAAAGACTATTTCATCTTCACAAAGTTATTCTTGACGAACACAAATTTTACATAATTTCTGTTAACCTGGACGAAGATGTCATTGATACTTTAGAGGATCTCATTGGACAGACATGTCTAACCAACAAATACAATACTTTAAAGCAGCGATTACTCGACAGATTTTCAGAGTCAGCTGGCTCAATGCTGAAAAGGCTATTACGTGGCGGAGAGACAGCTGGGAGAAAGCGATCTGAGATCCTGGCCAATATAAGCCAGGCGGCTATCACCATCAACAGGATGCGAGCCAGTGATCCGCTCGTTATTTTTGTCGGAGCTGCCACAATCCATTCGCCCCCTCATTTCCGTGTGGGAGGAGGGTAGCCTCGAGAAATTAGCGGAGGTTGCCAGCAGTCCAATTGCTAAACCATTTGTAAGCTGATGCAAGCGCTTGATGTAGGTGAAGCTGCTTTGGGCGATCAGTTCCGAGACCCACGGGATCCTGAGAACATTGTAGATGGTGGCGTTATCGTGGTAGATATGCGCATTAGTGACAATGCGCAGAGCTTTATTCTCGAACGTTTGGATCAACCTTCTAATGCTTCGGCAGGCAGTTCCCCAAAGCTGAATGCCGTAGGTCCAAACTGGCTTGATGATGGACTTGTACACAAGAAGCTTGGATCGGGTGTGGAGCTTGCTTCTGCGGCCAATGAGCCAGTAATATGACTTAAGCTTCTCCTCCGCCTGCTTTCTCTTCCTTAGCAAGTGGGCCCTCCAAGTAAGCCTACGATCCAGCGTCATACCAAGATATTTTGGCTGTGGACTTATCGCTATTGATCGCAACATTCCACCGCCTCTGCCAATCGTTTACTGCGTCCAGCTCCGCTTGCATAATTCTCGAGGCCTCTTCCAGAGTGTCAGCAGTCGCTAAGAAGGCTGTGTCGTCGACGTAGGTGGCAACTAACAGCTCAGGGCTCTCAATTATTGGCAGGTCCGCTGTATATATATTATACAATAGCGGGCCCAGCACGCTGCCTTGAGGGACACCCGCTCTGATGTGTCTTGATGTTGAGGTCGCATCTCCGCATTTAAGGTGGAACCGTCTGTCAGCCAGATATGAGGCGAGGAAAGCATAGTATGCCTGCGGTAGACTCCTCCTCACTTTCTCGAGCAGTCCAGGGTGCCAGACGCGATCAAATGCCTGCTTGACGTCAAGCATAACAGCGCAGCAGTATTTCCCATCCTCAAACGCATCCAGAATGCGCTGGACAATTCTGTGACATTGCTCCGGAGTTCCATGGCAGCGCCTGAAGCCAAACTGGTGATCAGGGATCAAACCAGCCTCGTCCAATACTGGTAACACTCTACGCAAGAATACTCTTTCGAGTATTTTGGAGAGCGTCGCCAGCAAACTGATCGGACGATAAGAGGCGAGATTGGCTTCAGGCTTGCCAGGCTTAGGTATCATTACTACCTGGGCTCGTTTCCATTGCGCTGGCATCTGTTGTAGAGCTTGGTAATTAGCCCTATGCAGACTGGGGGTAGCAGTTTTAATGCAATTGCATTGATACCATCATCGCCTGGCGCTTTGCCGTTCCTCAACGCAGCAATGCTTTCTACTATCTCTTCCTCCAGTACCAGGGGTATTTGAGTGCTGTCTTGATGCGTTTCGGCAATTTGTTGCTCTGTCTGTGCCATTTCTTCGGGTGAGCACCTGATACGAGGACTGAAGACACCCTCAAGGTGTTGTGCAAAAGCGTTGGCCCTGTCCGCCTCCGTTCTGCCATCCATATTTCTGGCAGGAACTGTCCTTTTCACTGGCCTTTTAATCCTTTTAGTGACTCGCCAGAGATTATGAACGGGATCACCAGGTTCAAGGTCTTCCAAGTAGGAGTCAGAGGCGTCCTTTCTGAGGTTGATGAGCAGCTCCTTAAGCACCTTGGCGGCTCTGTTTAGCGCTGCCTTATACCTAGGGTTCCTAGTGTGGAACCAGACGCGCCTGAGTCTGCGCTTCTCGCGGAGCAGTTCGGTGACCTGGGGGCTCCAGAGGTGAATTTCCCTGTCCAGAATCCTAGGGCGCTGTCGCTGGCTGATTCGCGGTGCCACAAATGCCGCTGCGTCGTGGATGCAATTGGTTAGCGCGTCAATGGCAGCCTCAACATCTTGGCTGCTAACCAGGATTGGGTTTGGGCTTATAAGTAAATCCATCCAGTGTTGATATTTGGCAATGTCGGTAGACTTAATCACACTTGGAGCATTCACGAGCAGCATGATTGCGCTGTGGTCAGAGAAGAGGACCTCATCCGTCGTAGTTTGTACCTTTCCTGGGAAATTGCGAAGTCCAGCACGTCTGGCACTTTCTGTGGATCGGTGGGCCAATATGTTGGCGCTCCAGTGGAATGACAATTCAGGTCTCTGGCCTGAATCCGCCTGTATAGAGTTCGACCCTTGGGGTTGTTGGCTCTGGAGCCCCATCAGGAGTGCTTCGCATTGAAGTCGCCGCCTATGATGAAATTGCGCCCAAGGTGGCTCACCAGATGTGCGAAGTCTGCATCACTCGCATTGTGCCTCGGTGGGCAATAGGCAGCAGCTACAGTCAGTTCACCAATGATTGTGTTAACCCTGATATAGGCGCATTGCACCCAATCCTCCTGGATAGGTGGTAGCTCTGTATACTTCAGGTCACTCCTGTCCAGGATGGCCGTCGATGAAGTTGGCAGTGAAATTTTGCGTAGAGTTTATATAAAATTTGATTTTAATTAATATTCAAAATGCCTGGCAAGAGATTAAGTTTTGATATAGTCCAATTGATTTTCTACAATCACCAGATGGGCAAATCTGTTGCAGAATTGGTTGATATATTTTCAGTATCAAGGAAAACCATTTACAACGTACTAAATCGCGCTAATTACGAAGGCAGGCTTGAAGTAAAGGGTGGCCGTAAAAGAAAAATTAATCAGCGCGCAGACCGCCTAAACATGCGAAAAGTTGACCATAATCCGAAAATATCGGTAAGAACTCTTGCCAAGGAGCTTAAGGAAGAAAGTGACTTGGTTGTATCACATGAAACAGTGCGCCAAGTCATACTCC
The DNA here is from genome assembly GCA_018901825.1 of Drosophila funebris. Classification (NCBI taxonomy): domain Eukaryota; kingdom Metazoa; phylum Arthropoda; class Insecta; order Diptera; family Drosophilidae; genus Drosophila; species Drosophila funebris. The sequence continues at coordinate 234,131 of JAEIFK010000033.1, forward strand.
GCCGTAAGTACTCTTCAAGAGTTGCACGGAAGAAGCCGCTGCTTTCGATAGTTAATATTGAAAAGCGCTTAACATTCGCTGGGAGAATGATCAATCAGCCGGCAGAATATTGGGATGACGTCATATTTTGTGATGAAACCAAAATTATGATGTACTACAACGATGGTCGAATAGGGTATGGCGCAAGGCATTAACAGCTCTAGAAAACCATCACATCATTCCAACTGTTAAATTTGGAAAACTTTCAGTTATGGTTTGGGGGTGCATCTCTAGTCGAGGAGTCGGTGACCTTGCATTTATAGAGAACACTATGAATGCAGCGCAGTACCTCCAAATTTTGAAGACTTATTTGAAGACCAGTTCCGAGAAATTTGGCTTTATTAACAACAATCAGCCAAATTTAAAATTTTATCAGGACAACGACCCGAAGCATAAGGAGCTTAATGTAAGGACTTGGCTTCTGTATAACTGCGGCCATGTCATTGATACTCCACCGCAAAGCCCCGATCACAATCCTATTGAGAATTTGTGGGTCTATTTAAAGAAAAAAAGTGGGAAAAGGGAGCCAAAAACCGTGCAGCGCTAAAAAATATAATATTAGAAGAGTGGCAGAAGATTCCCCTTGAATATGACCTACCAAAATTGATCCATTCGATGAAAAAACGCCTTCAGCATGTTAATAATGCAAAGGGGGGTCATACTAAATACTAAAATTACTAATATAGTTATAATTAGCTTTTAATTTTGAATTAATACTAAGAAAGTACTACTTTGTGTAAACAGTTTCTTGACAGTGTCAAAAAAGTGTAAAATTAAAATTAGTTGATTATTTAGTTAAATATTTATCGTTTTGTTATTTTTTTTTTTTTTTTTTTTTTTTTAAGTATTAACTTACTACATATTAATTATAGGATAGCCATTACCAAAAATCAGTTATCTTAAAGAAAAGACTGTTTTTCGCATTTAAAGTTAAAACAGTAGTTTTTTTTTCCGTGTGTAAAGAGTTTCTTGACATACTGCATATGATCTTGGCTGAACATCCAATCGATGGGAGTGCACTTGTAATGGGATTTAACAAATCGTTATCTGGGACCGCGTCCCAATGGTTATCGCCAATTTGCTTTCCCGGAAGGGTTTGGTCGCAGTTTCAAGAATTGTTCATACACAGATATGAGGATATGTTTAACATCCTAAATGGACGGCAAAATCATACCGAATGCCTGTCTGTGTTTGGCAGCCGTCTAGTGACCTCCTTGCTGACGAAATGGCAATCAATGACCACAGAAGATATAGCAGATTCGTTTGTAATGGCTCACGCATCGCAAGTTGACACACGGCTGGAGAGTCTCCTTTATATCACAGCAATCAGCAATCACAGTAGCAGCTGAAGACGTTCGCATTCGGTAAGCGGGCCGAATGTTCTGGACAAGACCATGGCCCAGGAAGACAAAAGCCCAAGGTGCAAACTCAGATCAAATGCCATTATTGTGGCAAACTCGGGCATAAAATGGTGGAATGCCGTAAGCGAAAAGCAGATGGCAAACATATTGCAAACATACACCTGGACGAGATGATGTGAAGGTAATCTTGGCCACATTGCGTCTAACTGCACGATGGGTTCAGCTACAATGAATGGCAAAAACGAGAAGCGAGTAGATTTGTGTGCAGTACTAGAGCACAAGGGAATAATGAATCAAAGTCGTGAGCCGTATGAATTTTTTTTTAATCCTGGTGCAGAATTCTCACATATTAATGGAAAGATATGTAATGATATAGCTGGTAAAAGATATAACAATATGGTAGCGCTACGACGAATAGGAGAATATGTTTTAAAAAGTAATTTGCGAATATTGGCTAGAGCTCAAATTGCTCAATTTGATTTAAAACGTGACTTAATTATTGTTCGCGAAATACCTGAACATACGCAAGTTCATATCGATACGGTGCAATGTTGAGGTATAGAGTTGTTGGGAAATGCAGGATGATTGAATATTACGGCAAATGTACTACTGCAACAGAATCCAAATATTATTCTTATAATTTGGAAACTCTGGCTCCGCGATTACCTGCATGACCGGAAACTTGTAGTGTACAGAGATTGCAATTCATTGAAGGCGAGTCCAAAAAAAATAGAGCTAACTGCGAGTGTACATCGTTGGTCGGCTTACATTCAATCGTTCGATGTGGAGTACCTAAAAGGGAAGCCAGATGGCACAAAACCTAATTTCACAAATAAACTTGTTGAGTCGTAATTTGATTTGGAAGAGTTAACGGACAATTGATTAATTACAAAACAACAGCACGATCAGGACATAGTCAAGATTGAAGCACAAATTGGCGGCAATTACGTGGCAAGAATGATACGACAGAACATGTTATAGCTTAGCGGTTATGTCATTAATATATAGAGGGTTCATTTGGTACAAGAAAATGATATCAACTTTTTGCTTGACCATAGAACCCCACACTCTCAGCAAAGAACCTCAGAGAGTAAAAAACCGAACGGAGAGCACAAAGCAGAGCGCAGCGAGCAGTGCGACGCATCGTCGATATGGCCGACAGTGTGGAATAGACAGCAGAACGGAACGCACGGCCTATGTCGCATGCGCTCGCGCTTTTTTTCTGTGTGTATATTCAACAGATACACACAATCATGTTCTCCGTATGAAGTTTGGCAACGTCCATGCCAATGCTTGGGCGCTGATTTTATTCTACCAAGCAAGCGACGAAATCTACATATACAAATGTCGATATTGACGGTGGCCGAACGTATGTCACGGTGGCTTTTGGGCTATTTCCACGACACTCTACATTCGGCTCATTTGGTCACATCCGGATGTGACCAGATTTTGCATTTCCACGTCAAAAAGTCATCCACTTGAAATCAGCTGTTCTTTTTGTAAACAAACAATGAGAAAAGTATGGTCTATTTTTTCAATAACATGCCAGACAATAATGGTGACTAGCGAACGGTTGCCACCATTTGAAGATGACTGGGATGAGGAGATGGAAGAGTTTATCCATGAAGTAATTCACCCACCCGTAATAAAGCAGACAATTCCAAAAACTCCATCTGTCTGGGAATTTATAAGTAAACAGCAGTGAAATCGTTATTCAGAGCCCCAATATAGTTAGAAGTGATTTACTGTAGGAACGTAATGGAATTTGTTGGGAGCGCGACGTGGCCAACAGCTCTGATGAGTTTTTCAAGGGCAACTTTAGAGTGGAGTGGAGTTGTTTTACGATCTTGACGGAGCGACTGATAGGTCTAAAAAAAAAGATACTGTGATGCGTAAGTCGATCTCGTTAGAGAAACGTATTGCAATTGCTTTATATACGTTGGGATCCGCGGCTGAGTATCGTGTTGTTGGCAAGTTGTTCGGCGTTTCAGATTCGATGGTTTGCAAAATTCTGCACGAGTTTTGCTTTGAAGTCCATCGAGCTCTGGAACTCGAATACCTGCCAAGAACATTTTTAACTCAGGAAAAAATAGAGGAGTGTGTCCAAGGTTTTGAAGCACTTGGTTTTCCTCAATGTTTTGGGGCAATTGGTTAGTTTTATCCTTTCGTTTGTTGCACTTAATCGAAATAAATTATGTTTCAGATGGAAGTCACATCGAAGTGCACCCTCCTGCTGATGAAGCAGTTGATTATTATAATTATAAAGGATGGTATTCAACAATTCTTTTCGCTTTGGTAGATTACCGGTAAGTAAAAATAATTATAATATTGAACCAAATTATTAATTGCAATATTTGTTATAGATACAGATTTCTCTATGTCAATGTCGGGGCCCCAGGTCGCTGCCATGACTCACAAGTATATGAGAGCAGTTTGTAAAAAAAAATGTTAGATGAAACAACACTGTTGAAGGATAATTCAAAACTCATTTGCGGTGTCGATGTTCCAGTGGTGCTCCTTGGAGACTCTGCATTTAAATTCTCCCCGAGCCTAATGAAGCCGTACCCATTCAACACGTCTGGTGATGACGAAGTGAAGAAAACTTTCAATGACACCCTATCCAAATCGAGGAGAGTAGTTGAAAACGCTTTCGGTCACTTGAAGGCCAGATTTCGACGAATCGGCAAGGGAGTGGACAACAGAATCGACAAAGTGCCACACATTGTATTAACGTGCTGCACTGCAGAAATTTACAACAAACAGAGGAGAATAGCAGTGTAGCTTATGATTTCAACATATCAGCGGAAACTATAAGGCCAGCTATTGCCAATATAAGTTCGATCAAATAAAACAACTATTCATACAATTTTAATATTTATTTATCTGGTTGACCTATAAGGGATTTAATTAAATCCAAATAACTCTTCTGAAAGCGTAGGGTTGCAGTGTTTCGCTCCCTTGTTCGGTTTTCATTCGCTTCTAAAGTCGCCTTCAACATGCCTGCCTCATAGGCAGTCATTTCCAATTAAGGGTTAAATTTTTTCCTTTTTTTCGCAGGGGGCCTATTGTCACTAGTAGAATTCGAAAAGTTGCCTTCCAATTCATCCACTGACCTCTTACTTGCACATGAAGAGCTTGTTGTGTCCATGATTGTACACATTTCAGAGTGCGGCAGACTGTCAATGGATGAATTGGAAGGCAGCTTTTCGAATTCTACTAGTGACGAGGAGGCTTCCACGCTCGACGCACGCTCCCCTTGAACACTTCTTATGAAGTGTTCCCAACTTTCGTCATTATCAACTGAAAGACAATTGCGGTTAATTAACATCAAGCTCTCAATATGCATTTAAATTTACCGTCTGTATCTAATACGCACGTTGCGAAGTTCACGGACTTCACCGCCCCAATATCCTATGCACCTTTCCAAAATGTGGCCATTTTGCCGGTGCACCTCCAGATGCTCCTTTCTTTTTAACTTCTTCCCTATAAAGAGAATCGTTAATATTTTGTGATTATTAATTACTTGTACTTCTTGGTGAGGCTGTCTACCTTAGTTCAAATTTCTTTCCATGTGACACTGAAGTCAGCTTCTATAAACATACTACACATACGCTCGTAGCAGACATCAGCGCCACAAAATTCTCTTCCCACAGCTCGAACAGCGTTGCCTCGTGCAAAGTGCTCCATGACACTGGTGCTTTCCTTTCTTTTCCCATCTAAAAATATAAATATTTCATTATTATTTGAAACCAGTCGAAAAGTTACAGTCTAGGTGCTCGACAGTATAAGATCCGGTGTTCATATCTATGCCGTTATATACAACATATTATTACAATAAGTAAGTGTTAATTTGAGGGCAATGTTTATTTGGGGCACCCGAATCGAGCTACCCAGTGCGTCCAAAAGGCCGAAGCTACGGTTGAGGCATTCATATCCATGATTGGTATTGCTTCAGGCCATCTTGAGAATCGGTCGATCATCGTTAGACAATATTGGTAGCCGTTTACCAAAGGCATGTAAACGATGTCGATGTCATGGACATGGTCAAATCGATTTTCCGGCATCTAGTTAGTGGCTTGTGATCGGTCTTGACAACAAAAATTCGAGCTTCGAGCATGTGACGGAAATAGCGGATGGCATCGTAGATAGCAAAGAGCTCTCGGCCATATGTGCTGTAGTTCTTTTCTACGTCTGACAACTTGCGTGAGAAGAATCTTAGTGGGTGCTAGGTGTTACCAATCTGCTGTTCAAGAACCGCTCCAATTGCTATGTCCGGAGCATCGCAAGTCAGTGCCAAATTCGCTGTAGATGACAGATATGAGAGGAGAAACTGACATTTTTCGGTATTGATGCTTAGCTCATGCTTTTGCAGTATTAACAGTAAATATTTGAGGTGAGCCTTATGCTCTACATGTGATGCAGACGTAATGAGGATGTCGTCAATGTAGCAGTAAACAAAATCCACTCCTCTGAAGATGCTGTCCATGAAGCGCTGAAATGTTTGTGTGGCGTTCTTCAGTCCGAAAGGCATGTAGACGAATTCTATGAGTCCAAACGGCGTGCACACTGCTGTTTTTGGTATGCCCTGTTCAGCCATGGGTATTTGGTAATATGCTTTAACCAAATCGATCGTTGAAAAAATTGTATTGCCATGCAATCGTTCGCAAAGTCGTGTATGTGCGAGATTGGATATCGATCCGGTACCGTTAGAGCGTTGAGTTTTCGGAAATCTCCGCATGCACGTCAGCCTCCAATCTTCTTGCTCTCCATATGCAAGGGACTGGACCAAGGACTTTTTAACTGTCGGCAGATTCCTTGGGCTATGAGAGAGTTAACTTCTGCTTTTGCTACAGAAAGTTTTTCTCCAGCTAGACGGCGAGGACGATCGGCAACAGGATGGCCTGTTGTCTCAATATAGCGGACAACATTATGTGGCACTCTGGTCGTGCTGTGCTTGTCCGACGACTTGACTGTGTTTCGATATCGCTGTAACAATTTCTGATAATTGTCGATCTCATGCACGGATGATACAGACGGTTTTGCATCAACATGAGCTGTGCCTGATTGCTTCGTAGCAACGTCGATTAATTGTTGAGCTTTTAAATCAATTAGCAAATTGTAATTTGCCAAGAAGCCAGCTCCGATTATGGGAAGTTTGTGGAAGTAGCAGAGTCCGTCTTCTAACACGTTGTCATCTGTTTGTCGCTTTGAAGTTCGCGCTGAGGCGCCAGGTGCACTTTTTAGTTTTTTGAATTCGGTCTGGAGATCAAAAATCGACTCCACCATCTTTGCTAAGGTTTTTTCCATGTCAGTTGAACAAGAGATTGCATCTATTGATGGGCCTAACGATGGTTGAGTCAGCTGCTGTGGAGATGTCAATGTGTACATATCGTCCATTTTTGCTGCGTCCAACATTTTGTCAGCTACTTCAGCTAAGTTGCTTAGATCGTTCTCTGGCCAAGCTGATAGCAGTGGGCGAATCGATGCTGTCCCGTGCTGCATGAACATCGACCGAATTATAGCTTCCGCGTTCGTCCAGTTGCACAAACCACAGTTGTGGGTTGCTTTTGTTCAAGCGGGGCACGTGCACACGATGTAAGTCTGTGCGTGTGTTTGCATGTTGGACGGGATCTTGCATTTGGCCTTGAATGTTCTCTAATTGATTCGATATCTCCTGAGATTCCATGTTGTTGCTCGTAATGTCGAAATAATCGTCGTCGGCTTCGGTTGACTCGATGTCGTTCGAATTTTTTGAACGTAAATTATAGTTCGACTTTAACGTGGTAATGTCATCAGCAAATGAATGTAATGAGCTGCAAGTACGTCGGCAGTATTTGCGTATGACAGTGTGCAAAATAAGGCAAAACGTTTTGTTATAATCACGTCGGGGTCACCACTTTAGTAAATAAGAATGCTCTGATTTACTAATGATATTAAATCTTTATTAATACTGAAATTACAGACTTGCGTTAGGTTATATTTGACGAAAAGAAAAACGAACCCAATACGCACGACTCGTGTCGGCGGCAGATCTTGAGAAAAGGGAAGAGAGATGAGCTTTTTGCTAATTCCTTAAATCGATAAACTCAAACGATGGTTCATCGATAACAAACTCAACTATTGGTGGCGGTCGGGGATGCCGCAAACGTTCGTCCAGCAACGTCATCTTTTGTTTGAAATCAAGACTTGCCAAGTCTTGATCGTGCAGCCAATCGCCTTCCTCCATCGTGTAGTTACGCTTAAGTTTGTATTTGATTGCCAATTTCTTAACACCTATGTCAAACACGGGAGCACCAGCAAGAACTCGCAGTGCTGCAGTGGACACTGTTCGGCAAACCGAAGGCATCTAAGAAGGATGAGCTTTTGCCAGGACAATACGCGCCTCCTGGCAACCTCCTGTCTCATCGCCACGGCATACCACACTGAAGCACTAAATAGTGCGCAGGGCACCATGAGTCCGGAGTAAATGGTCCGCTTGGCGCAAGGACTGACTCCCCAATCGACCCGCAGTAAGCGTGCCATTACCTCTACTACTCCGGTCAGCCGATCGCGTAAAGACGCGATATGCGGGAAAAAACTCAACCGCTCGCCGACCGTGATGCCCAGATACCGGCATTTTACAGCATATGGTAGGTTGACTCCTGCAAGCCGTACCCTTGGTCGCATGTTTGGCGACAACGTGCCTTTCAGCAGCATAACAGTTGTCTTGCTGGTGGAAACGGCAACACCGACTTCGGCTCCCCAAGCTTCTACGATGGACATCATAGCCTCACCTTTTGACTCTCTCTCGATCCGGGAGTTCCCCTCTACGAGCAGAAGAAGCACTTGCATCATTAAGTTCCATATGAATGGACCGCTGATGGACATCCTCTTGTCACCGGAATAGTGGCTTCTTCATACACGCACTCCTGTTAGAGAAGAACCGTCGCCATCCAGATCCGATCAGTTGGCGTAGTACGGCATTCCATTCGACGTGGTCAAAAGATCCCTTGAAGTCCACGAAAATTCCGAGTATATATCGTGCCGGACTGCCATGGATAGAACCCTTTACATGTCTCCAGGTGTCCTCTACACAGCGTCCAGGTTGGTTGACCTTCAGCTAAGCAACGGGAATACGACGGAATAAAGGTGCTAAGGGATGGCACGCCATACCTCTTTGCATATCGCTCCAGTGATGCCGTCCAAGCCAGGTGAGCGTCTGCTCCGTAACCTGGCAACACATGTGCTCACTTCGTACTCTTCCAGTGTTGGTGGGGCTTCGCTTGAAATGACAATCTGTGCAGTCAACTACGCAACAGGGAAAGAGTTACGGAGGAGCACTCGTCATCCGAATGAAGACATTCCAGCTCGGTTTTCCGCTTGCGACCTCGGCAAATCCGGTAGACGTGCCCCATGGATCTTCCTTATGCTCTCCAACGAATCGACGCCAATTATGCTTGTTTGCCGACAGAATGAGCTTCTTGTATTGGCCGACGGAGGTCCGTAGGGCAATAACAAGTCGCTCTGCATCATCGGTGCCACGCCGACGAGCATTCTGGAGCCGTCGCCTCAGTTTCCTAACCTCTTGGCACTTCGTACTAAGGTCGGCATTCCACCAGACCACTTTCCGTACGGCTCTCGGCGGTCTGCGTCCCAGCACTCGGTCGCACACATCGTGGACGAGAGAGCGCACTACAGACACTTGGTCGTCAATAGTCATATCAGTATAATCCTCTGGTAGTTCGGCTGACGGCACAAGAGTATCGCTCTCAACTGTGTCTCTGGGGTCTCGCGTCACCTCAACATAAATAATGTTATGGTCGCTTAGATCCCACTCTCCAGTCATATGTGGCCCACATAGACGCCGCCTCGTTGACGATTGTTACGTCGATATCACTTTGTGCTCTGCGATTACGTGCTGCTAAACTGATTGAGCACACCGGCTCTGCCACCTTGGATCCACTCAGACAGCAGCTCACCCCGTACATGGTTTGGGTCACCACAAGCACGCTCGTGTGACTTGCTAAACCACATGGGGGACACTGCATTCGTATCTAAGCCAAAGATGATAGGATTGCTACCCACAAGGAGTAGCACCGCATCTAGGTACATTAGGTTTGGTTCCAGGACAGCGGTGAATTGACAGTAAACGGAGCTCAAGAAGATTGAGCCAAATCTTCCAGTGACACTCACGCATACGCCAAACTCAGTGATGAGAGGTTCAATTGGCATACATATGGCATCCGGATCGTCGATGAATATAGCCCAGATTCGCAAACGAGCTTGCACCCGCGCTAAGACAGCGGCATATATCGGGCACGTCTCCGACAGCATATTATGCCCGGAGGGAAGCCCCCTGAGGCGACAGTTTCGGCAGTCCACCGTGCTCGTGCACTTTGCAGCAATATGGCCTGTCTGTCCACACTGTCGCCACACCTCGCTCTTTAAGCGACACTGCGGAACCTTGTGGTCGAATCAAACGCAGCGATGGCAAGCGTACGTTCGAACGAGTGACCTACAGCGGAAGGAGAACCACTTGATAGAGGCCCGACCTCGATTTTGCTTCACCTAAAGTCCAACTTCTGTAAACTTCTTGTTGGTCAGCACCTTCCGCATCTCGCTTGCCGATGGTGTGCGGATGACAGCACCGCCACGCTTCAATTCCCGCACCTCGTGAACACTTACTCCTAGAGCCGGAGCAACCTCGCTCATCACCTTTCTGGCGATTTCTCTACCCGATACATTCGGGTCTGTTTCCACGGGTTTCCTGCCAATGTGCGCTGCTCTGGGAGCGGGAACGGGGCCAGAGTGAGGGACGGCAGTGGTGACAGCAATAGGCGCGAAAAAATTAGAGATAGCGGATCGGGGCGTGTCAGAAAGCTTCTCCAGAACGTTATCGTACACGGTTTTTAAGACGCGCCTTTGTTTCCCGTTTTGCTTCTCGCGCTGCAACAACTTCGGCACTCTTCGCATTGATGCAACAGTCAGCTTTCCGACCGACTGCGCGCGCTGTTCATTTCAGCAGCCCTCTTTTGGAATATTCGCGAAAACTCTCAAAGTTGCCCTCTACCGGTTGTTTTTTTAATTATTAGGACACACACCACTTAATAGGTACACTAACCAAATCAACCAGCTGTTGTCACACAACAAAAGCAAACAGCTTTTGTATCAACGCAATTTACCGTAATGTTTACCGCAATTTCTTAATCCGCTTTATCACTAAGCATACAATACATAGAGGTTTCATTTGGTGCAACATTTTGGTGGTTCGATCCTCAGTCGTCACACTTTTGTAACAGGCAGAAGGAGTTATCTCCGACCCTATAAAGTATATATATTCTTGATGAGTATCAACAGCCGAGTAGATTGAGCCATGTCCGTCCGTCTGTATGAACGCGTCGATCTCAGCAACTATAATAGCTATAGACACCAAATTTGGCATCAAGGTTCCTGTATACCGCACGATTAATTTTATTTTAAATTTCGGATACCTCTCCCTTCCCCCGCAAAACGATATTTTAATTGAATATGATACATATGTGAAAGCTTTCTGATATAAGCAAGCACAGAAATCATATGCTAAATGAGAGTTTCAAAAGAGTATTCTTCAATAAACACAGTATGTCAACTAATTCGATTCAAAATTTGCTTCGGTTTAGTGCACACTTTTTATAAATTTCGAATTTTCGCAATGCCTGGAAAACGCACAAAGGATAATTTGATTCAATTAGTTTACTTTCATTTTAAAAAAGAAACAACAGCAAAAGAGTTGGCTGAAAGTTATCAACTTAAACTTAGAACAGTTTATAATATAATAAAGCGAGCGGGAAAAAAAAAACAGATTAGAATTATACAGCTCTGAAGGCAGACCACCAAAGCTCTCTCAGCGGGATTGCTAATAAATTGGGCTGTATTTCGTCCAAAGACGTTGGAGAGCTGCGCATATCTAATGATATCATGACGAAGGAATTCTATCTCGACATATTAAAAAAAGAATTGACTAGAAGTGCGCACAATTTTGGCTTCGTTGATCCAAAAAACAGCAGCAAATTGAAATACAAACTTTATCAAGATAATGATAATTGCAGCAAAGTCATTGACACGCCCACCCAGAGACAGGATCTTAATCCCATAGAAAACTTGAGGGCATTACTGAAGAAAAAGGTGGCCAAACGAAGCCCTACGACAAAGGCTGAGCTCATAAAGTGCATAAATGAGGAGTGGCTTAAAATACCGCAATATTACGACATTAATGCTCTGATATCGTCGATGTCGAGGCGCCTCAGGGCAGTAATGGATGCTAATGGCGGCCATACAAAATATTAGCCAATTATAGGTTGTTGATTAATAGAATTTGACCTATTTTTTTTATAAATGTTTGCATTTTGCAAACAATTAATAGACATCTAATATTTACTGCGTTTTTTGTTTCTATTAATTTTTTATATTTCTGTTTTTATTTGTATTACTTTTGTTAATTATTATGTTTAAGAATATGTCGAGTTAGAATTATTTTGGTTTTCAGACATATTGTTTGTTACGGTTATTGAACAATAGTAGTTGGCGAAGAATCTCGAGTGCACTGCTGCGTGGCCAAAATTGAAGTGAGTCGCCTTCTCGTTGCAATCTAGACCTCTAGTCATCTCTGTCGCACGCAGTGACTCAAGAGTACACGCACGACAATCGTTTACTGTGTAACTCTCCTGTCAAACATAATTTTGGCACGTACACCATGTCAAACCTTACGCAACATTTTTACACATTTGGCTCGAACTATTTTGATCATCTGGCGAATAAGCAGGAAAAAGCGTACTTGTTGATAAAAGTGAGACGAATACTCATACACTGACTCCTATAATTTTTAGACTCGACAAATACATATATAAAAGTTATCGTGAAAGACTGAATATGAAAACAAATAGCTCTCCTAATAAATAATTACGTTAAAGTTGAAATTGTATGACTTTTTTCATTTTGCAATGAATTAGTTGACATACTGTATATGTTATTAATTTTGCCAATATGTCATAAGAAGAAGAAATAACAAAGTTTTGTTAGAAATTTGATTTCAAATATATGTATGCATGTGCACGCATATGCAGCAATGCAAAAAAAAGTAACGGCATTTCTCTCTCAGTTACCGCCGCTCTCTCACATCCTCCTGAGGATTTTGCTTTGAGCCACTCGAATTTTGATTAGGTTAGTCTTGGCGGCTACCCCGTAAACTTGAAGCCCGTATTTCCAAATTGGGCTTAATATCGCCTTGTATATGGTTACTTTGTTCTGCAGAGAAAGCTTTTTTCTTGGCGACAACAGCCACGACATCCTCGCCGCCTTTGCCAGGATGGTTTTTTGCAACATTGTTGTATGCCGAGCGAAGTTTAGGGATCTGTCAAGAATGACTCCGAGATACTTGTAGTGCGATTCATGACTGAGGACTGATCCCAGCATCCTAATTCCAGGACAGAATCCAATTCTTGTAGAGAATGTCATGTTCGCACATTTACTAGCGTTAAAGCCAATGTTCCAATTACGGGCCCATATCTCGAAGTCTTTAATTAACCCTTTAAATGTATCACATTTAAACTTCTGTTGTAATTTAAATAGTACAAATCCTCTTAAATATCGCAATGCGTTTTCACTAGCTATACTCATGGAACTGGGTGGCGTTTCATCAGCCTCGGATATTTCCATGTCATCTACATTAATAATATTTAAGTCTTTATAATATACCGGTTCTTGGTCATTTACAAAATTTCTTCAATCACGTTTATAAGATTATATTCATCATGCTCACAATTTCCATTTGGTGTTTTTGAAGAAATGACTTTCATCGACATCTTCGAAATAATTGCGTTGAATTCAAATAGCATTGAATTATTATGAGAGCCACCTCTACTTCTTACAAGCTAAAACAGGTGCTCGAGCGCATCTTGATTCAGCCGTGACAAATATCCATGATTCCATCCCTCGATTGGGATATAGGCATCTCTTAAAATAGACTTTCATTTATGTAATCTGTATTTCCACGTCACTTTCATTCTGTAAAGCTGACTTAAACGGATTTTTATCTTTTATATTATGGCTATTCAAGCAATCAAATAACTTGCTTATTTTTTCAAGAATCTTATAAATGTTCCATTTTGTATTAATGTTTTTAATGTAGACGCTGCAGTGTGGCTAATTACCTGCATTGCATATTTAACCTTCATTTTTTCAAAAGAATTAGGATGCTTTTTATGTGCTTTCTAGTCAATTTTGGGTACATTCTGTCTGAAGTGTTGTTCCTGTCAATTTCAGACAATTTAACAACTGCTTGCCATGGGACTCTGCCAACAGGAGTCTCAATATAATTTCTCAGCGATTTAATGAGGTGAGGGATATCATATATACCATATATTTTCTGATTGTCAACAGTAAAAAATGGTGCCTCTCTGTTTATACCGAATTGCGCAAAAGCTCCTCGGTTGTTTGGGCCTTGGTCGCATACCACTGTTCTAATAGATAGGCCCAAGCTTCGTGCGGCTCTAATATTTAAATCTATCAGCTCTTTTAATTTGGAAGCTGAGTCCCGTGAAAGGTGGAAAGCTTAAAACAAATTTGCAATTGTCGTATAACCCCCTCACCATAAAAACACAAACATCTGATTTTCCAAAGCCGTCGTCCACAAAACCTTCCACTTCATCTCTGTGGGAATTATATTGCAGCCCTTATTAAAATTTCGTCGAAAACTAATACGGAAATTCTACTCTTGTCGTCCATTTCTGAAAATATTATTTTAAATCATTCATAAGGTTTTCATTTAGGCCCGGAACCATACATTTTACCGGAGCCCACTTTATCAAAGATGACTTGGACGGGAGATTCAACTCGAGATCGTCTCTCATCAGATTATAAGCCTTAGCAGAATAAAAATTAAATCTTGGAGCAATTAACATTTTACAAACCGTGTTTTAATTTTTTTATAAGCACTAAAGAGATTACTACTTTCTTTTCTTTCCTTTTATATTTAATCTTTCTTGTTCTTTCGTTTTTTAATAACATTTGAAGATGCCTTATCTTTTTATGGTACACTTTGATCAGCAGTTTTTCTTTCTTGAGATCTTGTGCCATTTCCCAGTATTTAATTTTATAATATTTTTCATTTTGCTCTCTTTTTAGGCAATTCTGACAAAATTCAATATGATCAATATTAAATGTTGATTTATCTGTATCAACATTATTTAAAGAGTTGCCATTATTTTCATTTATATTTGGGCTTTCTACAATGTCCATGTATTCGCAGCTCGTTGTTTCTGCAATATTTAAATGTAGATTAGGTTCATCACACAAAAAGAGAGTCGGTACAGCCCCAGCTTTTAAAAATTTATTTCCGAAATATTTTTTTCAAAATGTATATTGCAGTTGAACGCCTTTTTAATATTGGCTCCATAAGTTAACTTACAATTTGAAATCCATTGGCGACGGTCAAGATCATTGCACGGAAACTTAAAGTCTCACGGGGAAGTACTCTGAGCTATCTCTATAGCTTCGCAGGCCCGAACTGACTATGCATTTATAGCCACGCTTTCTCATATCGGATCTTCTCTGCGTATCCATTTTAACTATTTTTATTTATTAAATTGCTACTGAAAAACACTGAATCAAAATTTAAAATGAAGGTGACAAAATTACCATTTCAAACCAAACTTCTTAAACCACGCTGTCAATAAAAAGAAATAGAAAGACAAAGAGGCAAAAAAGTGCGCAAATGTATAATATACAATAAAAAATAAAATTAAAAATAAATATTGTTTATTAAAAAAGTGTGACGACTAATGATCGAACCACCAAAATGCTGCACTCCAAGCATGCCCTCTATCGACGGAGCCACCGTAACGTTCGTGAAGTCGTCGTCGAAATGGAAGTATATGCAAGCGTAGAGGCATTTCAGCATTCGATTTCGTTTCGACATAGGCCGTGCTTTCCGTTCTGTGGTCTATTCCACACTTTCGGCATATTACTCTCTGGGGTTCTATGCTGAGAGTGTGGCGTTCTCTCATCAAACAAAATGTGGATATCATTTTCTTGTACCAAACGTTGTCAACGTTCCGTTATTTTTAAACTAATTTTATGCGTACACACGAAAATACGTCTGTTCGCGACGAGCGTCAGAAACGAACCGACTAGATAGGGACAGAACAGAGGATCTCTCCATTTGATTTACGTGGCATGTTCGAATGTAGGATTACAACCACGGTACTCGTATATGCAAGCATATGGTACAGTGAGTCTGGTACAATGCGCCAAAACCAACGCCCCTTAAAGATGTTAGCTCTCTCTCTCTCTTCGGTACCAATCTAAATATACACTATCAGGTGTATATTCCCCCTTGGTGTGGGGCGAAGTGTCTAGCAACTTATCTTCTGCGTTGTAGCGCAACGCTACGCAACCACAGCCACCACGAACTCCTACTAGGGGGGCCTACCTCAATGAGAAGCCTTGGAGAGCATTCTCAACCCGTGGTACCGAAATTAAGGGATCGGTTTCCCCTCCCCGTTTAGCTCCAACAAGCTCAGACATTGGAATTCTAATAACCCGGCAACAACACGGGTGAGGTTAGTTTTAGCTTTGCAGCTCGGGACTGACAACCCAGGTGCCTCCTGTGGATCCAGCAAATGGCGACGCCTTGTTAAGACTGCTTCGGCAAAAGCGTTGAAAAACTGCATCCGCTCCTGTGTTTCCACCATCGAGGTTCCGCAAATCAGCATTGAGGGGGCATTCACATAGCACATGAAGCCAGTCCTCGCAATCCGCGTTACAAATACATGCAGGCGTCTCGCTCAGACCTCTCTCATGCGGAAAAGCATTTAGTGATCCATGGCCAGTCAGCAAGAATCCAACACGTAGGCTGAAACCGAAGTCTCGCCGACTGTAAGCGAAGCTTGCCTCTGGGAAAAATCGATGTGTCACTCGTCCGTGATCTGCATCGTCATCCCACCTGTGCTGCCACTCGCACAGCAAACGTTCGTTCAGTAGCGTCATCATTTGCTTAAAATCAAGACTTGCCAAGTCTTGACCTTACAGCCAATCGCCTTTCTCCAACGGGTAGTTACGCTTGAGTTTGTATTTGATTGCCAATTTCTTAACAACAGCACCAGCAAGAACTCGCAGTGCTACAGTGGACACTGTTTGGCAAACCGGCAGGCATCTAAGAAGGATGAGCTTTTGGCAGGACAATAGGCGCCTCCTGGCAACCACCTGTCTCATCGCCACGGCATACCACACTGAAGCACCAAATAGTGCGCAGGGCACCATGAGTCCGGAGTAAATAGTCCGCTTGGCGCAAGGACTGACTCCCCAATCGACCCGCAGTAAGCGTGCCATTACCCCTACTACTCCAGTCAGCCGATCGCGTAAAGACGCGATATGCGGGAAAAGACTCAACCGCTTGCCGACCGTGATGCCCAGATACCGGCATTTTACAGCATATGGTAGGTTGACTCCTGCAAGCCGTACCCTTGGTCGCATGTTTGGCGACAACGTGCCTTTCAGCAGCATAACAGTTGTCTTGCTGGTGGAAACGGCAACACCGACTTCGGCTCCCCAAGCTTCTACGATGGACATCATAGCCTCACCTTTTGACAATCTCTCTCGATCCGGGAGTCCCCCCTCTACGAGCAGAAGAAGCAATTGCATCATTAAGTTCCATATGAATGGACCGCTGATGGACATCCTCTTGTCACCGGAATAGTGGCTTCTTCATACACGCACTCCTATTAGAGAAGAACCGTCGCCATCCAGATCCGATCAGTTGGCGTAGTACGGCATTCCATTCGACGTGGTCAAAAGATCCCTTGAAGTCCACGAAAATTCCGAGTATATATCGTGCCGGACTGCCATGGATAGAACCCTTTACATGTCTCCAGGTGTCCTCTACACAGCGTCCAGGTTGGTTGACCTTCAGCTAAGCAACGGGAATACGACGGAATAAAGGTGCTAAGGGATGGCACGCCATACCTCTTTGCATATCGCTCCAGTGATGCCGTCCAAGCCAGGTGAGCGTCTGCTCCGTAACCTGGCAACACATGTGCTCACTTCGTACTCTTCGAGTGTTGGTGGGGCTTCGCTTGAAATGACAATCTGTGCAGTCAACTACGCAACAGGGAAAGAGTTACGGAGGAGCACTCGTCATCCGAATGAAGTCATTCCAGCTCGGTTTTCCGCTTGCGACCTCGGCAAATCCGGTAGACGTGCCCCCATGGATCTTCCTTATGCTCTCCAACGAATCGACGCCAATTATGCTTGTTTGCCGACAGAATGAGCTTCTTGTATTGGCCAACGGTCCGTAGGGCAACAATAAATCGCTCTGCATCATCGGTACCACGCCGACGAGCATTCTGGAGCCGTCGCCTCAGTTTCCTGACCTCTCGGCGCCTCGTACTAAGGTCGGCATTCCACCAGACCACTTTCCGTACGGCTTTCAGCAGTCTGCGTCCCGGCACTCAGTCGCACACATCGTGGACGAAAGAGCGCACTACAGACACTTGGTCGTCAATAGTCATATCAGTATAATCCTCTGGTAGTTCGGCTGACGGAACAAGAGTATCGCTCTCAACTGTGTCTCTGGGGTTTCTCGTCACCTCAACATAAATAATGTTATGGTCGCTTATATCCCACTCGTCCACTCTCCAGTCATATGTGGCCCACCTAGACGCCACCTCGTTGACGATTGTTACGTCGATATCACTTTGTGCTCTGCGATTATGTGCTGCTAAACTGATTGAGCACACCGGCTCTGCCTCCTTGGATCCACTCAGACAGCAGCTCATCCCGTCTATGGTTTGGGTCACCACGAGCACGCTCATGTGACTTGCTAAACCACATGGGGAACACTGCATTCGCATCTAAGCCAAAGATGACAGGATTGCTACCCACAAGGAGTAGCACCACATCTAAGTGCATTAGGTATGGTTCCAGTTCAGCCGTGAATTGTTAGTACACGGAGCTCAAGAAGATTGAGCCAAATCTTCCAGTGACACTCACGCATACGCCAAACTCAGTGATGAAAGGTTCGATGGGCATACAAATGGCATCCGGATCGTCGATGAATATAGCCGCTTTCGAGCGCCGATCAGAAAACACCCGTATTCTGGACGGAAGGCCTGTGATGCGGAGAAAGCTATCGACGTACGGTTCCTGCACCAGTGCGAACATGTGGCGGGAGTCTCGCAAACGGGCTAAGAGCTCAATAGAAGCGGCTATACCTCGACCACAGTTAGCTTGGATGAAGCTAAACAGTTAAGTATGTGGGCTCTCGGGTGGAATGGTAGTCGAGTCTACTGTCTGTTATACACCGCGGGCCAAGGTTGTCTAGCAGGTCTTGGAATAGACTGTGCCCTACATGGTGTCGTGGTGGGCAGTAGACTGCAGCGATCGTTATGACTCCAGTAGGACTGAGGACATTGATCTTGGCTCACTGGACCCACGGTTCCTGGTATGCTATTACATCGTAGCCATTGATGGTGAAGAAGGATCCGGGGGAGAAGTGGGTTTCTGAAACGAGGAGAATGTCAACCTGATTATTCTTGAGGAAGTGCTAAACCTCGGTCCTACTCTTGTACAGGATGTTTTCGTTCCAAATGATTATATAGGGATTTATTTGCATTGCTTCGCCACAAGTGGCGTGAGCAATTGCGTCATGGCTGCAAACTGGTCGAGCATTTTCTCCATCATGGTTTCCAGACGGTCCAATCTGGAGTTTGTCTGAATAGGAACAGGTGGGGTCATGTCCAACTGCTCCGGGGATTGCTGGGATCCACGTAACGCACTGGCGAAGCTGATACCAGGGATGACCGTGGGAGCCGGGCGGGTTGAGGTCGGTAGAGTGGGCCTTATTTTGGGTGAATGGAGCTTTTTGGGGACGCATTTGGCACCTTAAGCGCCGGTAGGACTCCTTTGGGCTTTGAGGTTCCCCGTAACAGCGGCTTAGGTAGCATTATTTGCCACTTAGGTTTGGCTGGAGCTGACGAGGCTATAGTACCTGTTGGGGCCGCTGTAGATGGCCACAACAACGACAATTGCAGTTATATATATGTTTATGACTAACTGTAAATGAACACGTGCAGCAACACACACACACGAAACAACGCGCGTGTGAGAGAGTATAAGTAGAGCGCAGTCTGATGCGTGATTGTCTCGACCGCACTTTACAAGATAACAAAGTTCCGCGGTTATATAGGCACGTCTTCATTTAACGAGAGTTCGTTCGCGACTGAATAGATAGGGACATGAAAGTTAATGTGTTTAACGTAAGCTCCTGCCACGTTGGCTTCATCTCACGGTGCTACCACTGGATTAATTTAAGCGTCAATCACCGCCCTCTTGGAAACACTTCCGCAAGTACCAAATTACAGTCACTACTGTTTGGTCATGACTCCCTCCTTGGTAGGGAGCGAGGCCTATCTTACACCTCTGCCGGTCTATGGGTCGCGGCCTCCGGTTGTATAGCGCAACTCCACGCCGAGGCTAGGCTCTACCCGCATTTGGGTGATAAACCACAACCACCCCGATACTCCCCGAAGGTCCGCACCAAAGACCAGAACGAAACATGTCCGCGGGCAACTGGCCACCCATGGTACCGGAATAGGAGCCTCCATTTTTAACTCCAAAACATTTACGGGTTGGTGTCCCCAGAAACAATAAACATAGCTGGGAGGAATAGTACGCAGATCAGTAAGAACCAGTCTGCAGATGGTCCAGTATGCAACATGCTCATGGACATGCCTTCTCACTGGGGGGAGCGAGGTGTATTCCCACCTCTTCCGCAAACGCAGCATTGCTGTAATTGATCAATGATCAAACCGCACAAAACAGCCAGCTATGTTCCGAACAGATCCCTAAGGACTTTAGCATAGTGGGCAGCGAGCTGAGACCGCCCCTGTATTCCAGCCACAAAGGCATTCCTAGGTATCACTAAGATACCTCAAATGCAGAAACGCATTGAGAGAGCCGTGATCAATCAACAGAAACCCAAGACTTAGGCTAAACCCAAAGTCTGGTCGGCTACCGACAAACGTGACATCACGAATGTACCGGTGAGTCACGCGCCCTTTCACACTTGTGTCCCATCTAACTTGCCAGTCAGATAGAACACACTCATCCAGCAATCTTTTACACTCCCTAATCCCTAAGGTCTCCACATCTCTATACGCTAACCACTCATTCTGCAGCTTTGGCAGCCGCCTCTTAATCTTGAAAAGCACGGCCCGACGCCGGATTTCCAAATCAAGATGGGCTACTCCCAGGGGCACCTGCATTGTCTCCGTAGAGACAGTGCGGCGCACAGGCATACACTCTCTGGCAAGCCACTCCGCAAAAATCGATGCACTTGTCCAAGCAGTCGACGTCTTAGACCGGCGATATGAGTGAAACACATCCTTTCGCCGAAGGTAAAGCCTAGTTATTTGACCTCGGTCACATACCTTAAGAATGTGCCATTCAGACCAATGGTCGGATGCCGACTAGCTGCCAATCTGCCCTTAAGCAGCATTGACGCTGTCTTATCCATGGCCAAACTAACACCATCCATTGCCCCATTCACTAACAGTGCGCAAGTACGCCCCCGCACTTGCCTCTATCTCAGCGCGTGACCGCCCCTCAACCAATATGACCAGGTCGCCCGCATACGTACAATACTTACATAGCCGTTCAAGCTGCCACAACAGTGAATCCATCATACAGCACACGCCCTTCTGCCCGAAAAATAGCTCTCCCAAAGAGCTAACTCCCGGCAGCCACAGTCACTCAATCTTCTCAACACACTCGCCCAACTCAGGTTATCGAATGAACCCTGAAAATCAATAAAAACTCCTAGAACATATTTGGATGCACTGGACTCAACGCAGTCGAGAACGTACCTCCAAGCATCTTCCGTGCATCTACCCTGCCCAAAACCAAATTGCCTATCAGACATTTGGTCACTCACTCTCTCTTGAAGCCTTTCCACCATTACGCTCTCCAGAACTTTTCCAAGAACTGGAAGGAGACTGATGCCCCGAAAAAAAAACGAGGATTGCTCCTAATTCTATCCTAATTGCGACATCAAGAGCACAATCACTCGCATTTTTCCACTCACTGGGAAAATATCCATCATTCAAACACCTTTCATACAACTCTGTCATATATTCTGGAATTGACTTCCAGACACTCTTACACATCTCGCCAGTGAATCCATCCATACCAGGCGACTTCCTCGACTTTAACATCGAGAAAGCCACCTCCAGTTCACCTTCCCGAAGTGGATCAGCGGGAGTCGCCCCACTGCGTGGCAAGTCCCGTTGATCCGCCCTTGGAAAAAATCCATTCAACAGCTCATTCATGCCATTGCATACATTTGCACAAAATTATATATACCCCTTTTTTTGCCCATTTTTATACCCTGTGCCCATTAAAAATGAGCAAGAAAGGGTATAATAATTTTGTGCAAATGTATGTAACAGGCAGAAGGAGGCATCTCCGACACTATAAAGTATATATATTCTTGATCAGCATCAACAGCCGAGTCGATTGAGCCATGTCTGTCTGTCTGTCCGTCCGTCTGTATGAACGCGTCGATCTCAGCAACAATAAGAGCTAGAGACAACAAATTTGGCATGAAGGTTCCTGTATACCATACGCAGATCAAGTTTATTTTAAATTTTGGATACCTCCCCCTGTTTCCCCCGCAATTTGAAAAAACTAATAATAGCCACATTTTTCTAGACATTTCTAACTTAACAGGTACGCGAAGAATATCATATAGAAGCAAAGCTGAAAGTTTTATCAAGATCGGTTTATGAATAAGACAGAAAATCAGCAATACAAATTATTATACCCTGTACAGGGATATATTAACTTTGTGAAAAAATGTCCGTCTGTCTGTCTGTCTGTCCGTCTGTATGAACGCGTCGATCTCAGCAACTATAAGAGCTAGAGACTCCAAATTTGGCATGAAGGTTCCTCTATACCGTCCGCAGATCAAGTTTGTTTGGATTGGCAAATTTTGGATACCTCCCCGCCTTCCCCCGCAAATCGATCAAATCTCTTTATACCCTGTTAACAGCATGTATTTCGGAACGTACATATTTCTATCTTAACAGGTGTTTAAAAAATACTGTTCTGAAACACATGTGAAAGTTTCATAAAGATCGGTCTAGGAATAAGGAAGACATTCAGAAAAGAAAATAGATGGAAAAGACTAGAACATTTTGCAACGAATCGCACTGCTTTGCCAACAATTAGAATTCATTGCATGCTTATAGCAGCTAACTTTTGCAAGTGAGCACATTCTCGCCGTTAAGCTGAGTTGTGTTACTTCAAATGTCATACTGCTTGCTGACAATTATATTGCAAGTCTAAACGTAATGTATGCAGAGATTTGTAAAAAATAATCATTTAATATGATATTTGTAATATTAGATTTTGCCTTTCAAGAATTGATTATTCTAATGATCATTTGCATTTTAAATATTGGCGAGCAAGTGAGGTCCATGATAAAATAAGATGTACGTGCAGACGTATATGAAATGACGTAGCACTAAGCTTTTCATCAAAAACTTGCTGATATAAGCATACAAAGAATTCCTATGCTAAATGACAGTTTCAAAAGAGTATTCTTTAAACACCTGTTATGTTCTTACTTTTATTTTAATCAACATACATATTATAAAAGTACTTTTAATATAGAAGCCTGTACAGGGTATGTCGAATGCGGTCGACTGTAGCCTTTTCGACCGGTTTTTCCATTGAATCTTAGAGCTGCAGGCAGCTCATGTGTGCGAGCGAGACAGCGACCGACTGTGATATATGCGTCTGCTTATCATGTGTGCATATGTGTGCGAGCGAGATAGACAACTACTGCGACACAAGCATAAGTAAATTAAGTGTCGTAACACTCAGCTTTTGATTGAATATCTTAATTATAGATTATAGCCTGTATTATTACCTTTCCACTGAGGTACACATTTTTTTCCAAATGAAAAATAAACTATACAAAAACAAAAAAAACTCAAATTTTTCCTTACTTTAATATTCGATATTTTTTGGGAAGTGCCCAAAATATCAAAACATCACTAACATTCATTGACAGCTAAGATACAAAAAAATTGAATTGTCGAAGCCAAACTTAAAATGTCCCGTAAAGGTAATAATTCGTCCCTATAACAGCGAAAACTTGTGCTCCAGCTGCATTTACAAGGAAAGACATATAAGGAAACTACCCAAATGCTGGATATTAAACCAAATATGGTCGGTGACATCGTCAGAAAATTAAAAAATTAGGAGAGAATCGAGTCAATTAAGCTGGCGGGACAGCCAAAAAATTGACTAGGCTCGAAGAAGCCGAAGTTCTAAAGAAGGTGAAGATATAGTGTGCCTTAATTGACAGTGGACAGCTCGGCGTAGCATAAAAAAACAAGGGTACAACGGTTGAGTCGCTCGAAAGAAGCCTTAGCTATGGGAGCGCAATCGCAAATTGAGGAAAGAATTTGCCCAGGAGTACTCCAAAAAGGATCAAAGCTGGTGGGATGATGTTATATTCTTGGATGAGAGTAAATTTAACATTTTTGGCAGTGACGGCAAGTCTATGGTTTGCCGGAGGCCAAATACTGAGCTGCAAAAAGAATAATAGGGTATTTCCACGACAGCACATTTGGCTCATTCGAAGTAAATTTTCACATTCGGCCCCAATGTGAGCTTCATCTCCATACAAAATTCGAAAAAGTCATTTATTTTGAATGAGCTCATTCGATCTCATTGGGTCAGTATTTTTTTTTTTTTTATCAATAACACGATGTTTACCGATGAATACTAAAAAACCAAAACAATCATCCCTAAGATCAGCTGTTTTCTACAAGTGAAATGTAAGTAAATATTTTGCGCCAAATTGTATTTTTGAAAATAATAATGAAATATTTATATTTTTAGATGAGAAAAGGAAGGAAAGCACCAGTGTCATGGAGCACTTTGCACGAGGTAATGCTGTTCGAGCTGTGGGAGGAAAATTTCGTGGAGCTGAGGTCTGCTCAAAAAAATTGCCACATATACGAGCGTATGTGTAGTAAGTTTTTAGATGCAGACTTCAGTGTCACATGGAAAGAAATTTGAACTAAGGTAGACAACCTCACCAAGAAGTACAATTAATTATATAGTGCATTTGATAATCACAAAATATTAACGATTCTCTTTATAGGGAAGAAGTTAAAAAGAAAGGAGCATCTGGAGGTGCACCCACAAAATGGCCACATTTTGCAAAGGTGCATAGAATATTGGGGACGGTGAAGTCCGTGAGTTTAAATGCATATTGAGAGCTTGATGTTAATTAACCGCAATTGTCTTTCAGTTGATAACGACGAAAATTGGGAACACTTCCACTGGCAGTCTGCCGCACTCTGAAATGTGTACAATCATGGACACAACAAGCTCTTCATGTGCATGTAAGAGGTCAGTGGATGAATTGGAAGGCAACTTTTCGAATTCTACTAGTGACAATAGGCCCCCTGCGAAAAAAAAGGAAAAAATGTAACCCTTAATTGGAAATGACTGCCTATGAGGCAGGCAAGTTGAAGGCGACTGTAGATGCGAATGAAAACCGAACAAGGGAGCGAAACACTGCAACCCTACGCTTTCAGGAGAGTTATTCGGATTTAATTAAATCCCTTATAGGTCAACCAGATAAATAAATATTAAAATTGTATGAATAATTGTTTTATTTGTCTTGTCTAATCTGTTGTCCACTCCCTTGCCGATTCGTCGAAATCTGGCCTTCAAGTGACCGAAAGCGTTTTCAACTACTCTCCTCGATTTGGATAGGGTGTCATTGAAAGTTTTCTTCACTTCGTCATCACCAGACGTGTTGAAGGGGTACGGCTTCATTAGGCTCGGGGAGAATTTAAATGCAGAGTCTCCAAGAAGCACCACTGGAACATCGACACCGCAAATGAGTTTTGAATTATCCTTCAACAGTGTTGTTTCATCTAACATTTTTTTTAACAAACTGCTCTCATATACTTGTGAGTCATAGCAGCGACCTGGGGCCCCGACATTGACATAGAGAAATCTGAAACATAATTTATTTCGATTAAATGCAACAAACGAAAGGATAAAACTAACCAATTGCCCCAAAACATTGAGGAAACCCAAGTGCTTCAAAACCTTGGACCCACTCCTCTATTTTTTCCTGAGTTAAAAGTGTTGTTGGCAGGTATTCGGGTTCCAGAGCTCGATGGACTTCAAAGCAAAGCTCGTGCAGAATTTTGCAAACCATCTTATCTGAAACGCCGAACAACCTGCCAAAAACACGATACTCAGCCGCGGATCCCAACGTATATAAAGCAATTGCAATACGTTTCTCTAACGGGATCGCCCTACGCATCACAGTATCTTTTTTAATTAGACCTCTCAGTCGCTCCGTCAAGATCACAAAACAACTCCATTCCACTCTGAAGTTGCCCTTAAAAAACTCATCAGAGCTGTTGGCCACGTCGCGCTCCCAAAAAATTCCATTACGTTCCTACAGCAAATAATTTCTAGTTATATTGCGGCTCTGAATAAAGATTTCACTGCTCTTTACTTACAAATGCCCACACAGATTTCGGAATTTCTGTTTTATTGCGGGTGGGTGAATTATTTCGTGGGTAAACTCTTGCATCTCCTCATCCCAGTCATCTTCAAATGGTGGCAACCGTTCGTTATTTACCATTAGTGTCTGGCATGCTATGAACATTTCCCTTTTTTTCATATTTTCTTCACCGGAGGCCATATTTCACTGCTGAAACTCAATTTATTAATTTTCAATGTTTGTTTACAAACAGAACAACTGATTTATTTCGAGCGGATGACTTTTTGACGTGGAAATGCAAAATTTGGTCACATCCGAATGTGACCAAGATTCATATCTAAAAATTTTGAGGGAAAATTTGAAGCAGTCGGCGGAGAAAATGGGTATTGCCAACACATTCAAGTTGTATCAGGACAATGACCCGAAGCATAAGGCCCATACAACTGCCCAAAACGGTTGGAGATGCGGCCCCATTCACCTGATCTCAATCTAATTGAGAATTTGTGGAGTGAGTTGGACCGCCGTGTCCATAAAATGCCAATATCATCCAACGGCAACGGTAATACAGCAAGAAGAGCTGTTGCAAAATGTAAACAACTATCATCCATAACCTGCTTTGACGAAACCCTTTTAAATAATCTTCACGTTATATTAATTGCAATTTCCTGTTACCACAATATAAACTCTAAACATTTTCGGACTTTTTTGTGAGAGAACGTCTTACTTATATATGCGTAAATACCCGCGGTACCGGATGTAACCAACAATTCACAAAGTATTAGTCCACGGTTTTCAAATAAATAATTCGACGTTAGTTCCACTAGGGTGCTTAGGCGAAAATGCGTCAGAAGCACGCAATAAAATCTACAAAAAAGACAGCCTCTCATACACAAGGAAAACAGTCGAATCAACACTATGACTTACCCTTTCCACAGGGAAAAAACAAAAAAACCTTTTCCCGAATTAATTAAATAATTCTTCTGGATTTGCCGTCTACCGAAAACAAAAACACAAATATGAATAGGACGTGTAATCTGATTCTGATGAGGTCCTAAGCGAAGGATGCTCTATAGTACTAGAAGAAGAAGAAGATGATGTTTAAAGCAAAAACCAAGTTATTAATTAATATATATTACAATTATGTACATATGTAAGATATATAAGTCATTCCTAAAATATATGTAATTAACATGTCTGAATTTAGAGTCTTACTCAATTTGTAATAATAATACTAGGAATTAGTTTGTATGGGAGG
This sequence comes from Drosophila funebris, assembly GCA_018901825.1. NCBI lineage: Eukaryota > Metazoa > Arthropoda > Insecta > Diptera > Drosophilidae > Drosophila > Drosophila funebris. The sequence continues at coordinate 261,342 of JAEIFK010000033.1, forward strand.
CAAGAGAAAGCGTTGTCGCACAGACTCAAAAAATTGTTTGCATACTCTTTTTATTTAAAAAACAAACTCTGCAAAGTTTGAGGTCTTTAAGTCCACTTTTAGAGTTTGTGCCAAAAAAATCGACTTTTGCACCATATTGCATTGTCTAATTTAATTAATTGATCGGCTGACAGTCTCAGCTGTGTCCATTGTATTGCAATCATGTCAGTGTCGCATTCGAATAAGTTCTCGAATTCTTTAAGTAACGGAACTACGGAAGTGATCTAAATATTTTAGGTTTTTTCTTTGGAAATCGAAACTTGATAATATTTGTGAGGCCAGCACAACATAAAAATGAAGAATTTTTTTTTAATATTACATACTTCGCTAAGATTAAGTTTTTTGTTTATAAAGGTATTGTTGAGCATTTATTCCAATACATATTTGGGGTAATGGGGGAAAAAACTGACTACTGTCTTTTATATCCAGATCCATTATTTCGATATGTGTTATATATTGATATTTCATAAAGTTACTCTAAATTAATTTTACTGAGACTACAGTCTATTATATAAATAGGGAAGACCAATCGTGTCCGATTGAAATTCAGTACTTATATTATTGATTATTTTTAATATGTAGCGTAAAAATAAAAAATAGAGTTGCAGTGCATCCCATTACTCAAGAATGCGACAAATGACTTGTTCCAAATATATCAGCAAGTCATGGAAATACCAAATATTTTGTGGGCTCAACTCTTTTTGGGCTCCATGAGAAATTTGCATAAATATTTTGAGCACAGTTTTTCAACCTCTGTAGGCAATTTTTTACAGGAGTAGTTTGCGCATAAATGCAGCGAATGAGACGCACATTTTAAATAAAACAACTTAGTGTCTTTACTTAATTTGGTTATTAGGCCGGCTAAGTTGCCAGCCATAAAAATAAATTCTTCCCCGATCAACCTGTCGCCGGAGGGAAGTGTGAAATGGTTCAATATTCTTAAATATTGACTCTGGTTCATAGAACCAAGTCTCCCACACCATTATATGAAACGGATCCCCAAAACATTATGCTCCTACCTGCATGGATTACTTTTTGACACACTTGAATCAAGTTTTTATGTTTATTGATTTGATAATATATTGTTTGACGTGACAAATTATAATAGTTAAATTAAGCTACTATGTCAAAATATATATGCCGACTAGTGTAGTTCCATTTCCACTGTTTCTTTTTATTGACAGCCTGGTTTAAGAGAAGTGTTAATTGTGTCACTTTCATATTCCGATTATTATATTGTACAAGTGTGTATATTCAAATCGGTATCCAGGGAACACCACAGGGAGGCCATTGCAAAAGCATCATCAGAAGATGACCTTCGAGTCGAGTTTTTCTCATTTAAACATCTCCATGTTCCCAAAAAAAACAGACTTAAGACTACCTTACCTACACATTCCTATCTTGTAATAAACTACCCCCAACTGCACGAACTGACGGACGTAGCTATATATACCGACTCTGTTAATGATGTTGATGGCACTATATTTGCGTTTATGACTTTAAAATTTCCATTTTTTGACTACTTTTCTTTACTTTGACTACTGATTCTCAGATGCACCACATCATTTTTCAAGCAGGACAGCAAAAAATAGTTTAATATATGTTTTCGATGCTCACTGCAGTCATTGGGTTCAGAATACCAATCTTTATGAATTATGTCGTTTTCGGTCTGCAAAATACATTTATCAATTATTTTCTCTTTAATATTTCGAGCATGCGGGAACTTTTGAAAAAAGTCATGAAACGCATTGTAATGTTGCTTCATCAAATTAAAAAAATCGTCTTTAAGTTTCAGATTGTTATTTAGATTTTAATAGTTTTTATTAAATATAAAAAGCTCCGGTTTCTCATAATGGCCTCTTTAATTAACTTTTTTTTTATTATTAGATTCGAATTTATTTCAGATTTGTACTGTTGGTTTAAAATTAGTACATTACTACCTTCTTGGCAGCTCAACCTAATTACACATTAATATAAAAACATTGACTATCTTATAATATAGTTATACATATAATACATAGAACTATTTTCATTATTTTGCTATTTACATATTTAAATTAAGAAGTTAAGAAATTATTCTGGCAGGAAGAGCATGTGGATGCAGTCTTTTCAGGCGTCTTCTGCCTGCATACCTCAGTAGGCGTTGGGCAAGCGCGTTTGGATGGGAGGTTAATTTTTTTATGGTAATTTTCGGCCTGAAGATGCAGTACGTCACCAACCATAGGTACGCCTAAGTCACGCTCAATGTCCCATCCTCCTGAGGATTTTGCTTTGAGCCACTCGAATTTTGATTAGGTTAGTCTTGGCGGCTACCCCGTAAACTTGAAGCCCGTATTTCCAAATTGGGCTTAATATCGCCTTGTATATGGTTACTTTATTCTGCAGAGAAAGCTTATTTCTTGGCGACAACAGCCACGACATCCTCGCCGCCTTTGCCAGGATGGTTTTTTGCAACATTGTTGTATGCCGAGCGAAGTTTAGGGATCTGTCAAGAATGACTCCGAGATACTTGTAGTGCGATTCATGACTGAGTATTGATCCCAGCAGAATCCAATTCTTGTAGAAAATGTCATGTTCGCACATTTACTAGCATCTATGCCAATGTTCTAATTACGGGCCCATATCTCGAAGTCTTTAATTAAACCTTTACAGGTATCACAATTAAACTTATGTTGCGATTTAAATAGAACAAATCCTCTTAAATATCGCAATGCGTTTTCACTAGCTATACTCATGGAACTGGGTGGCGTTTCATCAGCCTCGGATATTTCCATGTCATCTACATTAATAATATTTAAGTCTTTATAATATACCGGTTCTTGGTCATTTACAAAATTTCTTCAATCACGTTTATAAGATTATATTCATCATGCTCACAATTTCCATTTGGTGTTTTTGAAGAAATGACTTTCATCGACATCTTCGAAATAATTGCGTTGAATTCAAATAGCATTGAATTATTATGAGAGCCACCTCTACTTCTTACAAGCTAAAACAGGTGCTCGAGCGCATCTTGATTCAGCCGTGACAAATATCCATGATTCCATCCCTCGATTGGGATATAGGCATCTCTTAAAATAGACTTTCATTTATGTAATCTGTATTTCCACGTCACTTTCATTCTGTAAAGCTGACTTAAACGGATTTTATCTTTTATATTATGGCTATTCAAGCAATCAAATAACTTGCTTATTTTTTTCAAGAATCTTATAAATGTTCCATTTTGTATTAATGTTTTTAATGTAGACGCTGCAGTGTGGCTAATTACCTGCATTGCATATTTAACCTTCATTTTTTCAAAAGAATTAGGATGCTTTTTATGTGCTTTCTAGTCAATTTTGGGTACATTCTGTCTGAAGTGTTGTTCCTGTCAATTTCAGACAATTTAACAACTGCTTGCCATGGGACTCTGCCAACAGGAGTCTCAATATAATTTCTCAGCGATTTAATGAGGTGAGGGATATCATATATACCATATATTTTCTGATTGTCAACAGTAAAAAATAGTGCCTCTCTTTTTATACCGAATTGCGCAAAAGCTCCTCGGTTGTTTGGGCCTTGTCCACAAAACCTTCCCCTTCATCTCTGTGGGAATCATATTGCAGCCCATTTCTTATAGAAATTTCATCAAAAACTAATACGGCATTTCTACTCTTATCGTCCATTTGATTGATATTGATTTTAAATTCTTCATCAGGTTATCATTTAGGCCCGGAACCATACATTTTACCGGAGCCCACTTTATCAAAGATGACTTGGACGGGAGATTCAACTCAAGATCGTCTCGCATAAAATTATAGGCCTTAGGAGAATAATGAGCAACAATTTTTTTCTTTTTCTTGCCAAGTTTGCTTGTTTTTTATTAACATTTTACAAACCGTGCTTGAATTTTCTGATAAGCACCGTTTGTCAATAATACAAAAGAGATTACTATTTTCATTTCTTTCTCTTATATATTTACGTTTTCTTATTCTTTCGTTTTTTAATAACATTTGAGCAGTTTTTCTTTCTTGAGATCTTGTGCCATTTCCCAGTATTTAATTTTATAATATTTTTCATTTTGCTCTCTTTTTAGGCAATTCTGACAAAATTCAATTTTATCTGTTAATTTATCTGTATTATTACAAGAGTTCCCATCATTTTCATTTATATTGGGGCCTTTCTATAATATCCATGTATTCGCTGCTCGTTTTTTCTTCTGCATAAGTTCTCGAAAATATAAATTTTATTTTCTTCTCATCTACTTGGAACATATTTAAATTTAAATTAGGCTCATCACATAGAAACAAAGTCGGTACAGCTTATAACAATTATTTCCCAAATATTTATTTTCAAAATGTATATTACTTATGAACGCCTCTTCAATATTGGCTCCATAATTTAACTTACATTTTGAAGTCCATTGGCGACGGATTGCAAGGAAACTTAATGGATCTCACAGGGAAGTGCTCTGAGCTATCTCTCTAGTTTCGCAGGCACGAGCTGACTATGCACTTTTTCTCTGATCGGATCTTCTCTCCGTCTCCTTTTTAACTATTTATTTATTAAATTTTTACAAAAGTACAATAAGACAAGTGTACATTTCACTGATAAAGATTCCGACTGATAAAGAGCTATTTTACTATCTACGCAGTATGCTTGGGTAGTTATCTTGTCTGCACTTTGGTGTAAATTGTTCTTCAAAGTGTTCAAGTATCCAAACCTGTCCATTATCCCATCGATAAATACCGACTCCCGATGCTGCCACACAACCCTAGACAATTACAGACCCAGCACCATGCTTGACTGTGGCCATCATATTCCGTGGCACCAGCTCGGAATTTTCTTTTTGCCATACTTTATGGTATTGATAATATAATATGATAATATCAAATTTTAAAATGAAGTACCTTCAACTTTACTGTCAATTTTTGTCAACCGTGAATAAAAACAATTTTAACATCATTTTGCTTACAAACTTTATTGATGTAAATTGAACCCATATTAGAGATCGTGTGCTTTTAAAAATAACGGGGCATAAAAAGTCAACTGATCTTTTGATATATCAATAGTTAATATCGAATACAACAATGATAAAAAGAATAAAGTTATTTCTTTGTAAAATAAGTAAAAAACAGGCGGACATCAATATATAATTTGCCGCACTATCTATTTCATAGACAATTTGTCAAGAATGTTTTTTGACAAAAAGAAAAGTTTTGATTTTTCATATTTGCAGCTCAACAAAAGTAATTTCCTTGGTACAAAAAACAAATAAAAATATGTTGATAATTGTAAATAAATATATTAAGTTCTGCACAAAAATAAATTCAAATATCTTTTTCACAAAAGAATGAAAAAATAAAATTATAAAAGGAACGCTAATTGGGCTGTCAAGAAAGTGTTTTGACATCAACTTGAGTTCTCATGTATAGCTTTAGATCCCGTTACTTTTAAAGCTTTTCCTCTCTTCTTCGTATGCACTCTTTTGGTTTGATGTTCACTAGTTATGTTCAATTTGCGTGGTACAAACAGCCAATTAAATTATAATAAGAGAATTTTTCCTTTCTGCTTGTGCAAAATATAAATTATTCAATAAGCTCTTCTACAGCTTCTCTTTCTTTCTACACAATAAAAACTGCTTTTCTGCTTCTAAATTTTTTGCTGCTAGAAAATAGAAATTAACGAAAATCCTTTTCTGCTACTGCTTTTTTGCTTCTGCAAAATAGAAACAGTTTCTTTACTTCTACAAAATGGAATGTAACGAAAATAATTATATGTTTTTCTTTTATCCTTTTCTGCTTTTACTTATTTTGTTGCTATAATATAGAAAATGACGAAAATACTTTCCAGCTTCTACAAAACAGAAAATGCTTTCTACTTCTAATTTTTTGCTTATACTAAGTGGAAACTAACATAAATCCTTTTCTGTATCTACAAAATAAAAACAGATTTGCTATTTGTACAAAATTAACAGAAACGAAAATACTTATCAGTGTCTACAAAATAGGAACAACTTTTCAGCTTCTACATTATGGCTTCTAAGAAATATAAACTTACGAAAATAGTTTTCTACTTTTTTTTTTGCTTCAGGAAAAAATAACCTTTCAAAATATCCTTTTCTGCTTCTGAATAAAATAACTGACTGCAAATGCTCTTCGCTGATTCTTTTTTGCTTCTACACAATAAAAACTGATTTTCTGCTTCTAACTTTTTATACCCTGTGCCTATTAAAAATGGCCAAAAGAGGGTATAATAATTTTTTGCAAATGTATGTAACAGGCAGAAGGAGGCATCTCCGACCCTATAAAGTATATATATTCATAATCAGTATCAATAACCGAGGCGATTGAGCCATGTCCGTCTGTCTGTCCGTCCGTCCGTCTGTCTGTATGAACGCGTCGATCTCAGCAACTATAAGAGATAGAGACACCAAATTTGGCATGAAGGTTCCTGTATAACATACGCAGATCAAGTGTATTTTAAACTAATTATTGACACATTTTTCAACGTAGACACTTCAAACACTAAGCACACAAGAAATTTATATATATTTATTTTTTGATATTTGCGATAGCGATCGCAGGCACTGATTAAAATCTCCGAAAACTATTGAATTGCTATCTAAGAAAGAAAATCTTTGAAATAAGCTCTCAAATTTTGTTTCAAACTTATGTACATGGTATGTCGGACTTTTATATATTATGAGGAATCCTAAAGACCGATATTTGAACACCGCAAATTCGAACACTGATGAAGTTAAATTATTAGGGTCAGCATAATTTCGAATACTACAACAAACTTCATTTTTAGCGAATATGAGAATACCCATTTTTGGTCGAGCTCCACTAGGTACGGACTGGCAATCTAAGCGCACTGCATTCGTGAAGCCAGGAATATTGTATATTTCATGAGAGTATGTAGAAGCCTCTACAAAACATAACAACGAAGATTGAAGCATTAGCTTATCGGAGCAAATATCGCTAATGTGGCAATGTATGCTTTAGGTGTTATGAAAGAATGCATTCACTTTTGAATTGTCGAATAGACAACAGAAATGTGTATTCAGTAGCTTTGTGCAACGCAAACTTTGTAACTCTTGCTCTACTATTGAGAAACGGTCAGAATTAGGTGGGATAAATTGCCCAACAATGAAAAGGCCAGCTGCACTTGTGGCTCTACTACAAGCTACATAAAATGCTTCTCGTTGCATTCCAGGACTTGTGTGGACCACCACTTTGGTATATGTACCTCCCTGACTTATGAATTGTTATACCTTCTGCAGGTATACCTGCTCGTTGGAATGATATTGAAAACTTCTTATCGTTTTTTGAATTGGGGTCCAAGAAGGGTTTGTGCGATGAGTGCATTTTGATCGAGCATTGATTCCTGGGGTGAATTGGATGAATTGAAACCTATCGCCATTAGAATACCTGTTGCTCCATTAACCAGACCATCTGATGTATTTACATTTACAGTCATCATATACTTGGCAGATGTTTTCAGAATAAGGGTAGAACAAAGTCCCTGAGTTTGGGATGTTTTCAAATTTTTAACTGATTCCAAGCATTTGGCCCTTGTGTCTAAGTTGAGCTGTGCAGCTTTAATTGAATCAAGGACACTGGAAATATATTGGAAATCAGTGCGGATCGAATTAAATTTTGCAGTGTTAAATATATTTGTATCCTCATTTTTAAGAAATAAATGAATTGCATCATTTGGAAGTTGGTTTGATAAGCAAACTCGTGATCTAAGCAAATTTATATCATTAGACGACATTTTTACCGGATGCCATGTTATTAGCGCAACCGCAAAGTCTTGGTCATCTCGTTGACGCATAATTTCCGTGAGCTCAAAAAACCGAAAACTGTCCCACAGAGAAGACCCAAATATAGCACTGTATGGGTCATGCGAAGATGAATTCGATTGGAAAATCCATCGATCTCCTACGGGTCTTAGTTGTCTAAGATGGCCGAAAACAATAACTGAAATTCCTCCAAATGAAGTTTCTCAGTTGTTGAAAATTTGCTTTAAACGTGAATCCCAATGGAATAACATTTTGGCACCCACCATTGAAATTTCGTTTATGATTAAAAGATTCAGATCTGAAAATGTAACTCTAAGAGTATTTAAAAGGTCAGGTCCTAAATCTTTAAATGAGGATCCTGACTGATTCACGGGAAGTGAGAACATGGAATGACGGGTAGACCCCCCAATTCCAAAACCTGCTTTTCCTGTAAGTGCACACAGAAGAATTTTAGAAGTAGTAGGATCGCAGCCAGGTTTACTATTATACAGTTGAGACAGGGATTGAAATATTGCTGAAATCAGACTACTCTTGCTAACTTCTGTTCCGCCACCTAGAAACTCATGAAACACTTTGAGTTATGCAAAACATGTGCGAAAAATGTTTTTTTTTTTTTTTTTGCTTTAAATTTAATGATCTAACTATAATTGCTAAATCATGGAGCGAAAAAGTTGGCGACAGCTTTATGATTCGAATTGGATTATTTGAATCATAATTTGTAGCAATATTACCTGCATTTATATTTAAAACATTCACTTGAGAACTTCTTTCAGGAATACCCAAGGCCCTAAATTCCTCATCTACTTCAGTTTCTTGATTATTTTGACCCTCTCCAAAAGAGTCCTCAGTTTCCATGGCCCTTCTAAGCACGTCTTCTAAATCTTCTATATTTAAAATTTATTATACATATCTACATTGTGACTATAAATTTTCACAATCCACATCAATTAACTCTTCCGTTTCATTTCTCCACGGAAAATACAACATTAAAAGTTCCCTGAAGTAGATCTGTCTGTCGGAATTCAGATTAAACTTCATAAATCGAATAATGCGTGGCTTGGTCCTTTTTCTAATATAGCCACTGCTATCGCGGAGAGGAAGAAAATAACTACAATTGTCTTCTGCATTTTCATTGTCATTACTATGACGGACTAGAATTTTTGGAAAAACTGTAATTTGCAGCGAAATCGGCTAAACACAGGCCTTCGTGACTATCTGGACCCTGAATATAGTGATCCAGCAATTCTACAAGAAATATGTCAGTTGAATCGTGAGGCATATAGTTAGATGAAAGGATGACCTTTGCCTTTCGGACCGAGACTTCTGCGTCCAGGCTATGTAGGTGATTTATCGATGCCTTCAGCCACGACTTTGTCGTCGTCTGTAAGATGTCTTGCTCTTCGAGTTCTTTGTCGATAGAATAAGTGTTTTAATGAAAACTCAAGTTTCGATTAACAAATAGTTTATTGGTACGTGTATACAGCTTTAAGACTTCTTATCTACTAACTCTGATTAAAGAGCTAAGCTTGAGCTTGGTGTAAAAAGCTCCAAGGGAAAGCTTAGCTGCTTTGCGCATACATACATAATGATATTAATCTAATAAGTGAGGGTATGTGTGGGTGTAAATGACTATATTTTGTAGCTGTTGTTTAGACTTCAGCATCTTAACACGTTCCTCAGGCAATCCAGTACTTGTATATATACATATAAACAACAATAAGAGGCTTCCTGACCTGGAATTCGGTTACCGATATGTTACACTTTTTGTTTGATACTAAAGTTGCCTCTGTGAATCTCGTTTACGGCATCACGCATCAATTTGGAAATCCTCCTTTGGGATTTATTAATTTAATTAATAATATAACTGCAGCATGCATATGGATCTAAAATGTACTGAATGTCCATATTAGCTCTGCATTGCAAGAATATGTTTATTATAAGCATTTACTTTAATTCCTGCATATGTTCTCGTCAAAAATATTTGGGGCTCTTTCAAACCAGATCTAAGAGCGTAAAGATAGTTCTGGTAGATGGGGCTCACTTGATTGTGAGATAGTGAAAAGCGACAAAAAGAGTTTCCTGTTACTTCACGCATGCACGAATGCCCGTGATTGTGCTTTTGATATTCAATATACTGAGCTAAATCAGTACTCGTCACATCAGTAGTAATAAATGGTTCAATGAATGCTATTATGGATTCGATTCATTGTCAAAGTCCACTGAAGGGGCATCTTTCAACCAAAACATGCCATGTATATGAGGAGAACCTCGTTGTTGGAACTGGACTCGCCAATAGTATTTGACAACGTGATCCACACCGAAATACCTAGCACAAGTTACAGGATCTGACCTAATTAATCGCGCCTTTTCGTTAAAACTAAAATTAAAAGCTGCTTTCTCTGCAACTTGTTGTCTGTCAACATTTTTCTTGAGTAAAACAAGCAGTTCCGCCCATTTTGTCTCAGCAGCCGACAAGGTTATAAAGAATCTAGGCAGTCCAACCTGACGGATCATGGCCATGACCTTCTATTTTTCTGCTTCCCAATAAGCAGGTGACGTACGAATACCTTTTGGGACCCTATAGTCTTCATCGTGGCGAATGAGATCGTCTATATGTTTTTCGTTAAGAACATTAGCATATTTAAGTTTAATTCCGAATTTGAATGAGCTCTAACTTTTTATAATTAAACAATAACTTGTCGATTCTACAATGTCTCCTATCTACATTACGAAGCTTAGACCTACAAATGGTTGTAAAATTTTGTAAAGAAAATCTTTTCTTGCCGGCATATATCGTAGGAAATGCTAACTCCTCTGAGTCAGCATCGAGAATTATGTCTAGGGGTCTTTGGCCTTCGCTATGATTATTCTCGAGCAATGTTTCCTGACACCCAGGATTAAGCTCCTCTATTAACATATCTTCCTCAGGATTGGTTGGTTCATGAATTCTTTGTTCAAGTCCCTGCACCAATCCTGTGTCTGCTTCAGAAGCTATGAAAGCAACAGTTTCAGCTGTGAAAGACGACAACCACTGTTCATTAACTACAACCACATGTTTCTTATAAAGTTCTGCATTCACCGCATCCGCGACTTTGAAGGGTTTTAGCCATGGCTATATTCCATTCCTCGTTTGTGGTGGAGCTCTACAACGTCAGCCTTATGAAAAGCCCGTGGAAGGGAAGTCTAAATAGGAACATTGACTACAGCTCCTTCAATTGCACTCTGACAGTCATGACCAATTGACTTTAATATCATAAAGGGAAAACGATTAGAAATTATACGCTCCTCTAAAGAAGTAAGTCCTTTGAGACAGTCAGGCAAATCAAAGCCATTTGTAATGGAACCATTTGGTTTTTGACCAGATTTTATCTTACGGCTACAGGTTCGACAAAATGTCAAATTACCGTCAGATGAAGGAAACTGACGATCAAGATTAAAAATATCCGCACTAAACTCGAAACTATTTTCAATAACGGCTCTAGCTATCCTAACAACTTAGTGGGGAAGCCACAGACCTTCACACGAAAAGCAAAGTATAAGTAGTATAAATTCATCCTCAAAGCTATTCGTACGTTCCTCTCTAATATGGGCGGCAATTCGACGGTTTTCCGCTTCCCTATTTTTGATAAAACTTCGGTATTGACTAATTCTTTGACTAAGGCGCCTTGAGGCGTCAAATGCTGCTTGTCTCGCTCGCAATCGGGCACTTCTCTCTCTCTTTCTAATATGCGGAGTTCAACATTTGTACGTCTACGTGTCCGCATTTCTGTATTGCGTCTTTGTTCACTAATCCTGGATTCAATATCCCGTCTACTGGTCGACCTACGACGTGTATCAGCCTGCTGTTCAGGCTGCCTAAAATCTACGCCTGTTCTACGTTGTCTCCTATTATTATTGTGAGCTAGCTGTTCACATTATCGAAAAAAGCGGGGAATGTCTCCTTATTGAGTGCCGGCGACTGTTAATACGCTGCTCTTGTTCTCTATATTATTCGTCTGCCCTACGATCCCTCTGAGAGCTTGTATTTCGTTCTCTCTCTAACTGCGAATAAGATCTACTTTCCCTATTAGCCCTATGTCTCAATTGGCGGCTACGAGACCTCTGAGAAGCAGACTGCCGACAAAGTCGTGGCATATCGGAGAACAATTTGTGAAAATATTGTTAGTAATGAAAATAAAAAAATAATAATAAAATCAATTATATTAAATTATCAATAATATTAATAAAATTTAATAAAATTCTACTTAAGATACATACTTAAATTACTAAGCTAATGCCTTTGTATGTATGAGTACAATGCTTTGTGATTGCATATATCGAATAACTGGCTTAACAAATTTAACTATATTAACGATCAGTTCACTTATGCACATACAAAAACACACACACGTGAACCCAGGTATTATTATGTGAATTGTTTTTTATGCTATTTAACGCAGCTAACACTATATATGTATATATTTAAGATCCGAGTTAAAATAAATTTGCAATAATCAACATTTTATTTAACAATTTAACAAGCGAATGTTTTTGCAACCTAGATTAGGTTATTATATTTAAGTGTTTAACCGGCCCGAGGTCCAATTTAGTTGTAGAAATTAAAAACACATATATATTTTTATTTTTCTGATATAAATATTTCTAATGCTCGTCGGCAATCGTCTTCTGGGCTACAACAATAAAGCCACTTAATTAAATACACAAAAACATTTTAAACTATATTTATATTTAAAACCTACGTTATTTTTAACACGTCTCTCCTGTCTATTTTGTAGTTAAGTCTTCTATGTATTGGCACATATATTATTAGTTATTTATAATTAGATTCCTGTTGCATTATTGTTGTTTCGGTGAGTGTCCGTTTTCTATACAATGTTGGGCTAATGCTGTTTTTGTCCCAATGTACACCTTGTTGCAGGTGCCATTTATACTCCCACTGCATGGTATTTTATAAATTACATTATTCTTGTCTAATATATGTATTGTACTTTTTGTCCTTTTGAAAAAATGCTCCCTGTTATAACAGTCTCATATGACATATCTTTCAGACAATCTGGGTATGTATATGAGTGACTTGTAGATTTAAAACTCTTGGAATTGTTGTCAGATCATTAGGCTTCTTTAATAAAGAGTTAATTGTCCACATCAGAAAGTCATTCCTGATCAGTATCTCAATCGCGTCCTTTCTGATTCTATTCGTCCCGAAGTTGTAGGCTTCATATACCATTTCGTCTTTAAAGTATTTTGTTGTATAATTATTAATGTGTTCAAATAAGGTAAGTGTCCATCCGATTCCAATTCTGATGTAAATTTAATGTTATATCAGCAATAACCGGTGATGCTGATGATCCCATAGGCATTCTTTTAAGTTGAATATAAATTTTGTCGTTCAATTTAAAATACCTATTCTCTGAGATACAAAAAGTCACTATTGTCATGAATAATTGCCTAGGGACTTTAGTATGCTTATCAATGTCCGTCAACTTGCTGTTAATTGTTTCTATTGCAAGGTTTACTGGTATGCTGGGGAATAGTGAGACAACGTCAAATGAAATTAGTTTCTCGTCATTCCATTTGTAGGTGTTATTAATTTTATCTTTAAATTCAAATGAGTTTTTTATATTGTAAAGGGAATCAATGTTAATCCTTTTTAAAATCTGGATTATATATATGCATAACTCATATGAGGGGGGAGCCTATTGAGGTACAAATTGGTCTCAATGGTGTCAACTTTGCAAATTTTTGGTAGTCCGTATATTCTCGATGGAAGCTCTGTGTTAGTAGTCAATCTGTGTTTTTATTTTTTTGTTATTACGTTCAATTTCAAAAGCTTATCTACAAAATTGTTGTTCATTGTTTATTATTATTAAAAAAAAGGGTAAAATAATTTTGTGCAAATGTATGTAACAGGCAGAAGGAGGCATCTCCGACACTATAAAGTATATATATTATACATATATATATATAGTAGCATAATAAGCATATTCTGCCTGTAAAACTCGCTGACCAAAAATATCAATCATAACATGCATATTCTGCCACTGTAACTTGGAAAAAACCGCTAACTAAACAAAGCTTTACTTCGCGCTGTTCACGCTGTAATATGAAACGCGTGCATGATCGCTGCCAAGTAAAATTTGTCAGTCTTCACTTCAAACTTTTCTGTACAATTTAGTCTTAAGCTGATAATCTAAATAAACAGTCGAGTTGTTGAAAAATCCTCGTGTTTTATATTTTTTTTAGCGTTGACCTTAGGCTATCGAGTCCGGTCATTTATTCGACTCAAATTTATAAATACGTCAGTGGCGCAGCCGGTAGGATAATAATTATTGATGCGATAGCTAGACTATTCAATTCTTTAATTTATTATCCGCAAAAGAACTTTCGCAAAAACCTAAGCGGTAATCGGTTCAAGAACAAAATTCAACAGTGAACTTTGACCGTGAAAGTGAAACTTAAACAAAGTTTAAGAAGACGCCTTAGAATTCGCCAGAGTAATAAATCCCTGAAGGTTGCTCTAACACAGGCGAAAACGCTAAATGTGCAAACAAACAAAATATATTTAGACGAATAAATAAGTGAAGTAAACCTAAAATAAGCTAACAAAAATTATAATTGAATAAATAAGTGAAGTAAACTTAAATAAACAGTCGAGTTGTTGAAAAATCCTCGTGTTTTATATTTTTTTTAGCGTTGACCTTAGGCTATCGAGTCCGGTCATTTATTCGACTCAAATTTATAAATACGTCAGTGGCGCAGCCGGTAGGATAATAATTATTGATGCGATAGCTAGACTATTCAATTCTTTAATTTATTATCCGCAAAAGAACTTTCGCAAAAACCTAAGCGGTAATCGGTTCAAGAACAAAATTCAACAGTGAACTTTGACCGTGAAAGTGAAACTTAAACAAAGTTTAAGAAGACGCCTTAGAATTCGCCAGAGTAATAAATCCCTGAAGGTTGCTCTAACACAGGCGAAAACGCTAAATGTGCAAACAAACAAAATATATTTAGACGAATAAATAAGTGAAGTAAACCTAAAATAAGCTAACAAAAATTATAATTGAATAAATAAGTGAAGTAAACTTAAATAAACAGTCGAGTTGTTGAAAAATCCTCGTGTTTTATATTTTTTTTAGCATTGATCTTAGGCTATCGAGTCCGGTCATTTATTCGACTCAAATTTATAAATACGTCAGTATATATATATTAATTCTTTGCAAAATGAAAAGTCTTACAATTTCAATTGTAAGTTAAAAAAATATAAAAATATTATTTGGGAACATTTTGTTTATCAATTATTGTTAAGATATGTATAAGCTATAGGTATGACAAAAAAAAATTAACAAAATTCGAAGTAAGTTGTAAAACAAATAAAGAAAACAAATGAAGGGCGTTTATGACGCTGTCAACAAATTTTTTGCAAAATGCAAACACTGATTGAAAGAAGACCACAGAAAAGCTAAAGGGACAGCGAATTCGAAGAATACCGATCGCGTGCTTTTTCTAGTCTTCCTTTCACTCATCCGATTCAAAATTTGCTTCGGTTTAGTGCACACTTTTTATAAATTTAGAATTTTCGCAATGCCTGGAAAACGCACAAAGGATAATTTGATTCAATTAGTTTACTTTCATTTTAAAAAAGGAACAACAGCAAAAGAGTTGGCTGAAAGTTATCAACTTAAACTTAGAACAGTTTATAATATAATAAAGCGAGCGGGAAAAGAAAACAGATTAGAATTATACAGCTCTGAAGGCAGACCACCAAAGCTCTCTCGGCGGGATTGCTCAAAACTTTTGAAAACGATTGAGAATAAACCGCAATCAAGCCTCAGAGAGTTGGCCAATAACATTAAATCAGATTGCAAGAAGACCGTTTGCCATGAGACATTGAGAAAAGTACTCAATCGTCACAAGTACTCATCACATGTGGCAAGGAAGAAGCCGTTGCTGTCTGCTGTTAACATTGAAAAGCGCTTAAATTTCGCTAATTTTAATGTTCCGGAGTACTGGAATGATGTAATTTTTGTGACGAGACGAAGATTATGATGTTCTATCATGATGGAGCCAGCACAGTTTGGTGGAAACCAAATACAGCCCTTCAGGCCAAACACATTGTGCCTATGGTGAAATTTGGCATTACTGAAGAAAAAGGTTTCCAAGCGAAGCCCTACGAAAAAGGCTGAGCTCATAAAATGTATAAATGAGGAGTGGCTTCAAATACCGCAATATTACGAGAATAATGCACTGATGGCCATACAAAATATTAGCCAATTATAGGTTGTTGTTTAATAGAAATTGACTTATTTTTATAAATGTTTGCATTTTGCAATCAATTAATAGACAGCTAATAGTTGCTGCTTTTTTTTTGTTTCTATTAATTTTTTATGTTTCTGTTTTTATTTGTATTACTTTTGTTAATTATTATGTTTAAGAATACATATTTAAAGTTATCGTGAAAGACTGAATATGAAAACAAGTAGCTTTCCTAATAAATAATTACGTTAAAGTAGAGGCTGCAAAATAAAGCAAAAGCGGAAGGCCTTCGAAGTTGACTTCGCGGAATTGGCGTTTTCTCATTAAAAAAATAGAAGAAAATCCGCAAATTTCGGTTAGTGTCATTAAAGAATCAATAATTCAAGAAAATTTTGGCACTGATGTTTCGCACGAAACTATTCGGCAGTTTATTTTAAACAATGAGTATAAATAGAGAGTTGCAAGCAAGAAGCCGTTGCTTTCGGGGGCGTGCATGTCGACGAAAGGAGTGGGGAAATTATCCATCATCGATGGCACATTAAATGCAGAAAAATATTTGGCTTTGATAAAGGAACATTTGGTGGCCAAATTGTACCAAGACAACGACCCGAAACTCAAGGAAATGAGAGTGCGCCTGTGGTTATTATATAACTGTAACAAAGTACTCGATACACCAGCCCAAAGTCCAGATCTCAATCCAATTGAGAATGATTGGGCGTTTTTCAAAAAACAAGTGGCAAAAACACGGCCAACAAATAATAATCAGCTAAGACGCGCAATTCATGAGGAATGGGCTAAAATACCAGTGGAGCTAGTCCAAAGATGCATCTATTCAATGCCAAAGAGGCTTAGCGAGTGCATAAAAAACAATGGTCTGTGGACAAAATATTAAATGTGTTATTTAAGTATAATAATAACCATTTTTGGCGGATGTCAAAACACTTTATGGACAACTAGTTTTGCGTTCCTTTTTTGTTTTCATTTTCCCCTTATTTTATTAAATAGATATTGGAATTTTTTATTTATTTTTTATGGTAAGGAAATATTTTTTTTTTGAGCAGCAAACATGAAAAATCAAAATTTTCTCTTTGTCAAAACACTTTCTTGACAAACTGTATGTATGTGCATCGTATGTATGCATCGATATATATATGTTTATGTACATACATATATATGCACACATAATACATATGATACATGTATCTAAGATTGATCAAACATTTAATTGAATGTGTAGTGTATGTCTGCATAGAGCACATGGAATTCTAAATTCCCTGTAGCAGCAAGACTCTGATCATGTTTAAATGTATGCTCGATCAAAACCTGAGTGTTACGGTACTTCCCAACTCTCTGGAACTTCATTATACTATTTACCAACACTGTTAATATCATGATTGGCGACAATTATGTTGCATGCCTTAAGCTTATTTATGCACAATTTTATGGAAAATATGCATTTATTATGTTATTTGTAATATAAGAAACAGATCGTAATTCAAAATTTTGTATTATTATGATGATCGTTTAAATTTTAAATATTGGTGCGCAGGCAAGCTTCATGTAAAAAGCTGAGATGTCCAGAATGAGTTTGCCAGACCAGATTGTTTAGTTTACAATTTGCGTTTTAAAGGTTTAAACTTTTCATTTTCATTTATTTTATATTACTTATACCCATTTAAATTCATTATTATATATTTAATTATTTTACTATATTATTATTTTATTTTTGATATATATATATATAATACATACATACTTACATCAAAATGCCTAGGCTGACCCGACAATCAGTTTATAGAAGGTCTCAGAGACAAAGAGCTAGGAATCAGTTAAATAGGTCAAATTCGGAATATGCTGAGCAGGAAAGAATTAGTAATTTAGAGAGCGAAAGAAATCGAAGGGAGATTTTAGAAGTAAATGAAGCTGAGAGAATTATAGATAGTCAACGCCATAAATTCCCTAGAAGCAGTTTAAGATTTAGAGATTCCGAACAACAACAAGATACTATTAGGCGGAGTATCTTACGAACAGATTTATTAATAAGGCAACAAGAGCGAATAGGAAACACATCGCGGCGATCTAGGCGCCGACAAGACCCGGAATATCGGGCAGATGAACAAGAACAGGATTCAGTTCGGCGTGCTATTCGAGAACTGGAACAATTAGCAAATACTTCGCGTCGATCTCGGCGCCGACAAAACCCGGAATATCGGTAGGTTCTATTCGTCGCGCTAGCCAAAGACAAGAAAGAGAGAGAAGATTTTTAGAAAGAGCTATAGATAGAAGTCAAAGGTCTCAGGCTTGTGATAATCCAATACGTAGGATTATAGAGCAAGCACGAAATTCAAGTGCAAGACGTAGTGCTCGAATACAAGCACGACAGCGGGCTCTTGACACTAATAGGAATGTGCCGCAAAGAATTAGCCAGTATAGGAGGAATAGTCAAATTAGAGTGGCAGAATATAGGAGAAATGCGACCCGAAACAGACAGGAGCGTGCGAATATCTTACCAGAGGATAGAGAATCTCAAGAGAGTATTAATAGCTTAGATATCGTCAAACAATCGTTACATTGGTGTCAGGTGTGGGGTTTAATTGTGCTTGGAAAAGTACAAGCCCACCATGCCACGTAAGCTCGGCTCGCGCCAACAGGCATCCCTTGCTTGGCAACGCGCGAAGACGCCCCGCCACGAGGAAGGAGATGATGGGGCTGCGGAGCCCGACCGGCAGCTCACGGCGGACGCCGTATTAAAGCTGGCGGCGCAGCAACGACAACTGCAGGAGAGGGTGACCGAACTGACGCGGACTTTCGAAGAAAAGTTCGAACGGCTGTGGACTTCGTTTGAGCGCACTATATCATGCGGAGGTAATGGGCGCCCGGTTGCAGCCACCAGTGATCAGCCTTTGGCGGACCACTTGACTTGCAGCACGCCGCAAGTTCCCACCGGTGGCGAACGGAAGGAATCCCGTCAGGAGACGTACCCGGCAGGCGCCGTTACTTCCGCTGGTGAGCAGCCAGTGAGTCCCCGGTGTTGTCATGGTTCGCCAGCCGTACCCGTAGTGCGCTTCGAGCCGATTGAGATGGAGTCGTTGCCCCAGTATGATGGGAACCGACCTTGGACGGCATGGCCACTGAGCAGGGATGGTCCGAACGCCGCAAGTGCCACCGTTTGTACGCCAGCTTGCGCGGACGGGCACAGCTGTTCTATGGGACGCTGCCGCAGACCACGCAATGCTCGTATGATGCTCTGGCTGAGGCGATGCGCCGGCAATTCACGCTGAGCGCCCGGACCAGTTATCAGCTGTTCCAAAGCCGCCGGCAAAGTCCAAAGGAGTCACTGGCAGACTTTGCGTGGCAGCTGGATTGCTTGGGCCGAGCTGCTTTTAGTGGCATGCCAGCCGCCACATACGATAGCATCGTGGTACAGCGTTTCATAGACGGTATTCGGGAGACCAAGTATCAGACGCAGCTCGTGATGGTCGATCCTCCTAATCTGGCACGGGCCCTGGAACTTGTTCAGCGCGTTGAAGCGCACAGCCGCCGATATGCGACCGGCACCGTGATGAATGTCGCCATGGTAACCGACGAGCGGCAGCCCGGTTCGCCATCGAGGAGAAGATGGAGACGTCCCCGACCAAGAGCCCCGAACGACTGCGAGCGACACCACGCTCAGTCGTACCCGTCGGGAAACTAGGAGCAGCCAACCTCCCGGGGCAGAGGTTGGCCAGGAATGCCCGCGGGTTCGGCCACAGCACACCGCACTCGCCCAGCCCCATCGAAGTAAGTAAAACACCGCTGACGCCTAACCGGATCCCACAATCGACAACCGATCAGGGACACGATCCCGCCACCTTCGCCATCCGTCCACGCCCCCTTGTGCGCGCGGGATCGGCCTGAGTTCCTCACCTCGACCCATGCTCGGCTCGAGTTGCCGGCAGCCAGACGCAGCTCTCCTTCACCCGAAGTTGAGCCCTTCCTGGCCCGTTTGTTCGAGGAGCCGCCGCTGGAACGCGAGGAATTAGCCAGACGCAGCGCTCCTTCACCCGAAGTTGAGCCGCCGCTGGAAGGCGAGAAGTCAGCCGAGACGCAGCCCCTGCCCATAGACGTTGACCCCCGCGTTAGTCCGCCAGTTGAAGCGACGTATGACGTGGGCGCGCTCGGCGATCGGCCTCTACACTGCGTAATTCCCTTGCAGAAACACCCGGTGCGATTGCTCGTCGACACCGGCGCTGCCGTTTCCTTGCTAAATCGAAATGCGTTACCGAAGCCTCCACCATGTACACCATGTAGAGTGATGCTCCAGGGTCCGTCGGCGGAGCAGTTCGTGGCTACAGCACGTAGCAAGGTCAGTATGACGTTGGCAGGTCGCGCTATCGAGCACGAATTCCTCCTTGTAGAAGGCCGCATACCCAGCCTCCTCGGAGTCGACTTTCTGCTGCGACACCAAGCCACCCTGGATCTGAAGGCTTCGCTTATAAAGCTCGACTGGGGAGCAATCTCGTTGAAAGCACCGAGTGCGGAGACGCCCGGGCTAGTATATGCCACAGAGCCCACATGCATCCTGCCGTGCAACGATACTCCGCGTTGGTATACGAAGTGCAGCTGCCCGGAAAACGCGCGACGAAGGCCGTGCGTCGCCTAGTTCGCTTCCGTGGATCAACACAGGATGGACTCGGCCAGGAGGCTTGAGTCTTAGAGGGGGGCAATGTAACGAAAATGGCAACGCTGCCCCAGTAGCCCAAGGTTGCCACCTCCGATCAACGGTTGCTATGACAGCAGCTGACCGCTCGCCACCTGTTTCGGTGATGAGACGGTCACACAGTCAGCTGTTGTGGCGGTCGGAACAAAAATCGACTCTGAGAGTTTGGGCGGCCATGCAGCTTCCGTTTCCTCTGACAGCTCTCTCTTCTTCGAAACACCGCCACGATCAGTAGTCCGAGCTCTGCAGTTGTTAGCAAGAAATAATAAAACCCAACACGTCAAATAATAAAAATTAAGAAAATAAAAAGAACCGTCTCGGGACTGCTATGTTGGCCCGTGCTTACGTGGCGACTCCCTCACGCCACAAAACCCAAGGAACCGCTCGACCAACCACCCCTGACAGTAGGCCCAGCCTATTTTCGTTACAGTATAATACCCTGTACAGGTTTTTATAATAAAAGCATTTTCATAATAAGTACTTTGATTATAATAGAAGCAAGTACATGACAGGTGCTTAAAGAATATTCTTTTCACACTCTCATTTAGCATATGAATTCTTTGCATGCTCATAGCATCAAACTTTTGTATATGTCGTAGATTTAGAACAAATAATGTTAAATTCAAATTATGATTTACGTTATTAATGACACCTTCTGAGAATACCAGGTTAAGAACACTGTTAGTGTTGAGAAATGTTAAAGTAGAAAGAGACAAAGAGTGTTCCTCTTACATTCGGTGCAAAGAGGCGAGGTCCGGGTGGACTAAGTGTGGCGTAACGGTTATGTGTGTTGTTAAGTAATCAGTGTTCGCAGACTTTACTGACAGGTCGAAAAGACAGGGACGATTATGGAAGAGGAGGTTGACAAGTCAGATGAAAAATGAAAGGTCGCTCTCTTCCGGTCGTGGCCCTCATAGACACGAGCCGAGTGACGAGAACGTCGCGGTGCAAGACAACCTCACCATAACCCTACGACTCACTACGCTTCAGCCCAACGGTATGGAGAAAGAAAACAATATTTCTCCTTCTCCGACATCAGAAGTGGGATCGCCGCGTCCACATGAGAATCCTGATAAGATTTTATTTTATTTATTTTAATGCCAAAGCCAAGTTGAGGTATTTTGCAGACAATCGTTAAGACATGATTTAAATTAAATTGAGAACTTTGAGTTCTAGCCAATATTCGCAAATTACTTTTTACGACATATTCGCCTATCCGTCTTAGCACTACCATATTGTAATATCTTTTACCAGCTATATAACTGCATAGCTTCCCCTTAATATGTGAGCATTCTGCACCAGGATTAAAATAAGAATTGATACGGCTCACCACTTTGATGCATTATTCCTTTGTGCTCTAGTACTGCACACAAATCTACGCGCTTCTCGTTGTTGCCATTCGCTGTTGCTGCACCCTTCGTGCAAGTATACGCAATGTGGCCAAGATTACCGCATCTGTAGCACTTCACATCATCTCGTCCAGGTGTATGTTTGCAATATGTTTGCCATCTGCTTTTCGCTTACGGCACTCCACCATCTTATGCCCGAGCTTGCCTTAATAATGGCATTTGATCTGAGCTTGCACCTTGGGCTTTTTTTCTTTCTGGGCCATGGTCTTGTCCAGAACAGTCGGTCCGCTTACCAAAAGCAAAGTGTCAAGTTGAGATGCGTGAGCCATGACAAACGACACCGCTATCTCTTCCATGGTCATTGATTGCAATTTCATTGTCAATGAGGTAACCAGACGGCTGCCATACACAGGCATTCGTTGTGATTCGGCCGTCCATTTAGGATGTTGATCAAGATGGCGGCCGGCGTCTCTATACCCTCATATCTGTACATGAATAATTCTCGAAATTGCGACCAGGTCATTCCGGGAAAGCAGATCTGTGACAACCATTGTGATGTAGTTCCATAAAGTGATTTACTGAGTGCCATCACGAGTGCACTCCCTTCGATTCCGTTCGCCACCGGTGGGAACTTGCGGCGTGCTGCAAGTCAAGTGGTCCGCCGAAGGCTGATCACTGGTGGCTGCAACCGGGCGCCCATTACCTCCGCATGATATAGTGCGCTCAAACGAAGTCCACAGCCGTTCGAACTTTTCTTCGAAAGTCCGCGTCAGTTCGGTCACCCTCTCCTGCAGTTGTCGTTGCTGCGCCGCCAGCTTTAATACGGCGTCCGCCGTGAGCTGCCGGTCGGGCTCCGCAGCCCCATCATCTCCTTCCTCGTGGCGGGGCGTCTTCGCGCGTTGCCAAGCAAGGGATGCCTGTTGGCGCGAGCCGAGCTTACGTGGCATGGTGGGCTTGTACTTTTCCAAGCACAATTAAACCCCACACCTGACACCAATGTAACGAAAAGGTTTGCATTTGTTCAAAAGCTTGTGGTTTCCACATCAAGTGATGAAAATTTCTCGATAAGATATTGAAAGCAAGTGTAGTGTAGAAGATAGTTCGGATATTTTATATCTCTCCTCTGTATTCCCTTCACAGAATAGCAAGTTCAGTTTTTGTAAAAATTGCGGTCGAAGCATTAAATTAGGAAAAAAACCAAAAGCTTCAATAACAAATGGTCTAGATTTTCCAGAGCTACCCGAATGCTTAAAAAGCTTGACGCCTTTAGAAGAAAGGCTGATTTCTCCCCGCCTTCCTTATATGATTATAAAATCTCTTGGTTATGGCCGACAAAATGCTATCAAAGGAGCAGTAGATAATGTGCCAATTCCAGTTGCAAATATTGTAACGTCCCTTCCCAGGGCATTTAACGAAGCCGAAGTTGTTCAGATTCACCTCAAGCGTAGAATGGAGTATAACCATAACTTCATGGCTGAAACCATTAGGCCTTCTAAAATTGCTGATGCAATTCAGTTTCTTGTAAACACAGAGCTGTATAGGAAACACCAGGCCACTAAACGAACAGTGGCTGTCTTCGTTTCCGAGTAATGATATGGCTGTTCCTTTTGTTGCATCAGCTGAGGATAGGGACACAGTTACACAACAGTTAGAAAGATCTGCTCAATTCAATTCAAATGAGCAGAATAATATAGAGGAGGAAAATATTAACCCATGGGGACATGTTAGAGAATGTTCCTGCTGAAAATGTTGCCATGCAAAGAATAGTCATTGCTCCTGAAGAGGGTCAGAGGCTTTCGGATCTGATTGAAGATTGCGATTTTGAGGAGCTGGTCTATTCAACTATATTTGCAGGCATTGAAAGAAAGTGTCAGGAAAGTTTTACAACCATAGTTAGATCAGAGCTTAGAAATTTTGATAGAAGTTGTAGAACCTACAAATTATTTCTGAAATATAAAATTTTAGAAATGATTAATATTAAAAACAAGATATCTATTTGCTTACGCAAGCACAACGCCACTCAAGGCGTTGATGAGATGAGCCTACTATTCAGCCCATCAAGTTCTTTATTGATCAGTATTTCCCAACTGATACTGCTTGTCCCGAAGTAGCTCCATTTTTGGAGTATGAACTCATAATCATGGGCATTCTTGCAAGCGAGAATTTAGGTCTAAAACAATATGTAGATTCGGTATTCCATACCCTCCCATGCCTCAATCTGAAATTTTGTTACTATTAGTAGAGGGTGCTCAAAATATAGATGGGCATAGAAGAAATTTTGAAAAATCCAAACAATGTTAGAATATCCGTATGATCGTGAATCCGTTGAGCTTTTTAATAATTTTAATAACTTTTTGTCCCACGATCAACTTCACTTAAGTTATGATAACTATATGAATGCGATATTTTGATGCAATTAAGCTTATCGCTTACAATAAGCACCTTTTATTGACGCAGCGCGGAAATAATGATCTACAGTTCATTTTAGATCCCTATGCTTGCTGCAGTTATTTTGTTAATTATACTAACAAGTTCCAGCGAGGAATTTCCAAAATTATGAGAGAAGCTGCTAGTGAGATTAGTTGAGGCAATGTAACAATTAAACAAAAGTTACAACACATAGGACACTAATTTATTTCTGGCACTGAGATTTCTTATCAGGAGGCCGTTTATACCTAATGAATTTGTACGCTAGCAGTAATTCTGGTATATTTATAAATACCTCACTGCCAGAGCATCGGGTTAGAATGCTGAAAGGAAAAGAACAGCTCCTAAATCTACATGGGGATTGTAAGGTCGTTTTCGAAATATTCAGCGTCCAGATACTTTGAGAGTTTATGTCTGGCTGATTTTGCTGCTTTTTATAGCTTTAGCATGAAGAATAGTGGTACTCGCCAAATTTCAGAAATATATCTTTATGACTAAGATGGCGATAATGAAGAACCAAGGGCTGCCGAATCCTTAGTTTATGCTCTTCGTGATGTGGCTTCGTTAAAAAGAGGCTCGCTCCGTGCATAATTAGATATAGAAGATTCAATATAAATACTGACAGGAGCAACTATTTTATGAATTAGTTATGCCCCATGGAGGGATGAGCAAGATGAATTAGTAGGTAGGAATTGCGAGATATTTTGTAGCCATAGAAAATAGATCACGAAGTTGTAGATCGGTACCCGATTCAATGCCTTAAATGTCAATCAGGATGACAACAATGTTGATTTTAATGACAATAATGTCCGATTTTACAAGCTCCCACCGTTAGTTTCAGAAGTGCTGGTGTTGGAAAAAGCCGACTTATTTCGGCAATTTTCCAATCTCTGTCCGATATGTACAATCGCAAGCCTGGAAGCGATCCAACATCAATTAAGATATTATTGTGTGCCCCCACCAGCAAAGGCGCTTTCAGAATCAGTGGATCAACTCTACATTCCATGTTCTCCCTTTCAATTAACTAATCTCGTTCTAATTTGAGTGCATTAAGCCATGATTTGGTTTATACTTTGTATTCAAGGTTGTTAGACCTTAAATTGATTGTTATTGATGAAATTTCAATGGTTAGTTAATCAATGTTCTCACATTTGGATTCCCCTCTAAAGAAAATTTTCAAAAATACTTCTCCCTTTGGTGGTATTTCTCTTATCGTTTTCGGTGATTTAAGACAGTGACGCCCAGTAGGAGGTAGTTGGATTTTTGAATCCAATGCCACTGATCCTTATTATGCCATTTTCGGTTCATCTCTGTGGGATCTCTTTAAGTATTTTGAGCTCACAAAAATCATGCGACAACGGGATGACCAGATATTTGCTTCTGCCTTACATAACTTGGCATCGGGTTGCATGACCACCAATGATAATCAATAAGGAGGTGGATAATTTTAATAATTTTAAACTAAATTTTATTCCGACGGATCAATTTTATTCTACCGCTGAAGATTTTATAAAAGCTGCCCATTTAAGTGAGGTACAAAGAAATCATATCTTAGTAACAACTAGGAGTTTTAAGTCGCCCGAAACGCAAGGATTATGTACATCTCTTCTTTTAAAGACCACTCCCAAATATATGATGACGGTCAATGTAGACACAGGAGATGGGTTGGTTGATGGAGCATCTGGCATATTGCAGCAAATATATTTTGATACATCCAACACTACAATTATTTTATGGATGAAATTATCGGAAGAAAGCGCAGGAGAAATTGCTCACTCAAAATGTGCTCACCCTTCTGATCCTTCATTGACCCCAATTCAGAAAATTGTGAGAAGTTTTCAACACAATGAGCAAGTTACCATTGACCGTAGGCAGTTTCCAGTTGTACCTGCAGAAGGTATAACTATTCACAAAAGTCAGGGAGCAACGTATAATATTGTGGTAGTCCACACCAATTCAAAAATGGAACGTGTTTCCGTATATGTTTCTTGGAGGAGGGCAACCACGGCTTTAGGGTTGTTTATAATAGGAGAATTCGTCCCTCATAAGCCTCCCCAAAATAATTATAAGGTTAAAAATCAATTAAAGAATTAGCGAACTGATATTCTACTTCGAACACACTATGATCATTTAGTTAACAGTTCTGCCCTAGATATTTTCTTTCACAACACTCAAAGTCTTAATCTGCAGATTGCAGATCAGATAGACTAATGCTTCAGTCGTGTTTTCTATGTTCCGTGGAAGCTTCCGCATTTATAGAAATTATCGAAATTCCATGGTTCAGTGTTGTTTATGCCAAATGCCAAGTGAAATTGCTGATAAATAATTGGTTCATTGGTTTTTTAATATGTAATTTTTCGTAACAAATCCGTATGCTTCCCTATTTTATATAAAAGACCGAGGGACCCGTTCACAATATTTAAGACACAAGTTGAGGAACTATTTCAGCAATATGAATTTTTAGCAGACAGTTCAATCATTTTAGGAGATTTGTGGAAATTTACAATAATTTGCAAACGAAAGTATTTATAAGTCTACTAGATTTGAAAACATCAATCACCAATATGGATACACAAATTGATTGGGCGTTTTCAAATTAGCGCCAGAACTTTTGAAACTATTTACAGTTGGAGTCTGAGCAGGAGTGCTGTGCGCCACATATATAATGATCTATTTGTTGCTTGCGCAGCATATGGATCGTCTGTGTGATGTAGTGTGGTCCCGACTTGTGTGGGCACAAAGAATGTGCTGGCTTGCCAGAGAGTGATTATGTTAGGGTGTATTCCTGTATGCCGCACTGTCTGTACGGAGTGCCCGCTGTACGAAGATCTTAGGAATCTTACTGCATTTGGTATATCGAGGCAGGTTAGTGCTCGTGCTGCATTCTCCAGACGACGTCAGCTGACAAATGGAGAAGTTGTATGATGATCATGACTGTGTGGGGATGTGAATGAGTGTTGTGAATGATAGGTGAATGGTATGCATGGTACTTCTCTGGCTTTGCGAGTCCTGACCAGAGGACTTGTCTGGTACCACGGGCACCTTGGGATTACAGGTGCGGTCTCAGTTCTCTGCCCACTATGCTAAAGTCCTTAGGGATCTGTTCGGAACATAGCTGGCCGTTTTGTGCGGTTTGATCATTGATCAATTACAGTAATGCCGTGATTGCGAGAGGTGGGAATAAACCTCGCTCCCCCAGTGAGAAGGCTTGTCCATGAGCATGTTGCATACTGGACCATCTGCAGACTGGTTCTTACTGATCTGCGTACTATTCCTCCCAGCTATGTTTATTGTTTCTTGGGTCACCAATCCGTAAATGTTTTGGAGTTAAAAATGGAGGCTCTTATTCCGGTACCATGGGTGGCCAGTTGCCCGTGCACATGTTCCGTTCTGGTCTTTGGTGCGGACCTTCGGGGAGTATCGGGGTGGTTGTGGTTTATCACCCAAATGCTGGTAGAGCCTAGCCTCGGCGTGGAGTTGCGCTATACAACCGGGTGCCGCGACCCATAGACCGGCAGAGGTGTAAGATAGGCCTCTCTCCCTACCAAGGAGGAAGTCACGACCAAACAGTAGTGACTGTAATTTGGTACTTGCGGAAGTGTTTCCAAGAGGGCGGGGATTGACGCTTAAATTAATCCAGTGGCAGCACCGTGAGATGAAGCCAACGTGGCAGGAGCTTACGTTAAACACATTAACTTTCATGTCCCTATCTACTCAGTTCGTTTCTGACGCTCGTCGCGAACAGAAAAATAACGGAACGTTGACAACTGTATAAAACGGATTAAGAAATTGCGGTAAGTATTACGGTAAATTGCTTTGATACAAAAGCTGAGTGCTTTTGTTGTGTGACCACAGCTAGTTGCTTTGGTTTGTGTGCTGACTAAGTGGTGTGTGTCCGAATAATTAAGAAAACAACCGGTAGAGTGCAAATTTGCGAGTTTTCGCGAATACGCCAAAAGAGGACTGCTAAATTGAACGCGCGCAGTCGGTCGGGAAGCTGCTCGAGCATAATAAGTGTGGAGAGCAGTGACTGTTGCACGCGGAGAGTGACGAAGTTGTTGCCATGCGAGAAGCAAATCGGGAACCAAAGGCACGTCGCAAAATCCGTCGCATAGCTATACGTGCGTTGCCGGTGTGCGATATGCGCTCTAACGAGCAGCCGATTAGTGCTAAGCGACAGGTTTAATGCCGTCCCCGACCATCGCTGATACCGTGGTCGGTGTCGATGATGCCCCAGTCACCGCTGCCCCTATTGGGGCCAACACCGCCATGTGACCAGCTTGGAAAATAGTGGCCGAGGGAACTGATGTCGTTTTTGCTAAGTTAATAGGCATGCAGATGTCTGTGAAGAAGGCAGTACTTCAGGCAGGTGTGGCGCCAGATGCTGCTCTCACCGTATTTGAAGCAGCTTCGCGGTATGACGCGATTGTCACCGCTCTGGCAGTGCGAAATGCGCTTCTGGAGATGCTGTCTGCGACGCCCATATCCGTTATCGCTAGTTTTGTCGCGCCCATTGTTGTAACCACTGCCGTTCCTCACTCTGGCCCCATTCCCGCTCCCAGAACAGCGCACATTGACAGGAAACCCGTGGAAACATGGTCAGCCGTGGTAACGAGCAGAGACCCAAATGTATCGGGTAGAGAAATCGCCATCAAGGTGATGAGCGAGGTTGCTCCGGCTCTAGGAGTACGTGTTTACGAGATGCGGGAATTGAATCCGCACACCATCGGCAAGCGAGATGCGAAAGGTGCTGACCAACAAGAGGTTTACAGAAGTTGGACTTGAAGTGCAGCAAAATCGAGGTACTCGGTCGAAAATAACGGTTTTTGACATTGACTCCACCATTACCCCGGAGGTCTTTATGGAGGAACTATACGAAAACTACTGCAAGGAGTTTTTGCAGTCGGCGTTTAAGAAGATGGTGCACCTAGAGACGAAGCCGTGGACGGTCACTGATGGTGCCAGAGTCAATCTGGCATTGGAATGTGATGAAAAGGCGCAAGCGGTTCTTGATAAGATCGGTCGGGTCTACAGCAAGTGGTTCTCGTTCCGCTGTAGGTCACGCTTGCCATCGCTGCGTTGGAATCGACCACAAGGTTTCGCAGTGCCGCTTAAAGAGCGAGGTGAGCCGACAGTGTGGACAGACAGGCCATATTGCAGTGAAGTGCAGGAGCACGGTGGACTGCCGAAACTGTCGCTTCAGGGGGCTTCCCTCCGGGCATAATATGCTGTCGGAGACGTGCCCGATATATGCCAATGTCTTAGCGCGGGTGCAAGCTAGACATTAAATATTTAGTTTCATCAAAGCTAACTGTGATAGAGCCGCTACCATTGAGCTCTTAGCTCGTTTGCGAGACTCCCGCCACATGTTCGCACTGGTGCAGGAAAACGTACGTGAACAAATTTCACCGTATCACAGGCCTTCCGTCTGGAATGCGAGTCTTCTCTGATCGGCGCTCGAAGGCTGCTGAATTCATCGAAGATCCGGATGCCATTTGAATGCCCATCGAACCTCTCATCACTGAGTTTGGCGTATGCGTGAGTGTCACTGGAAGATTTGGCTCAATCTTCTTGAGCTCTATGTACTGTCAATTCACCGCTGAACTGGAACCATACCTAATGTACTTAGATGCGGTGCTACTCCTTGTGGGTAGCAATCCAGTCATCTTTGGCTTAGATGCGAATTCAGTGTCCCCCATGTGGTTTAGTAAGTCACACGAGCGTTCTCGTGGTGACCCAAACCATGGACGGGTGAGCTGCTTTCTGCGTGGATCCAAGGAGGCAGAACCGAGGTGGCGTCTATAGCGTCTATTTGCGAGCAAGCATTGGCGCGGACGTTGCCAAACTTCCTACGGAGAACATGATTGTGTGTATCTGTTAAATATACACACAGAAACAAAACGCGAGCGCATGCGACATAGGCTGTGCGTTCCGTTCTGCGGTCTATTCCACACTGTCGGCAATTTCGACGATGCGTCGCGAATCGCGATGCTCGCTGCGCTCTGCTTCAGTGCTGCCACTTTAGCAATTTAGTGGCTAGATCTAGAAACTTTTAAAAATATTTGCAACTTTTTTTTTTTCGAAATGCTATTAGCCACAAATCTAGCAACTTTTAATTTTTATTTAGCCATTTTAGCAACTTGATTAACATTTTAGAATTTTTTACCATTTTTTAGTTTTTTTTTGCAAATGATTGTACTAATTACTACTAATAATGGCTCACAAAGATTTCGGAACTAGTATCTAACCCAGTGGTTCGATTATATGAACAACTTGCAAGTTTGTCTCCACAATTTTCAGTGTTTTGTAATTATTAAAATGCAAAATGAGTAGTTCAAACAATGGATTCGCAAGGATTGCACTGATCCAACGAGGGCATATTGTGCGTATTGCAAATCCACAATAGGGGCAAAGCTTTATAATATTTTCCACCACGCCACCTCAAAAAAACATGTGGCTGTAATTGGTGCATTTAGCCAAAAACATAAGTTGCCTTTCGTTCAGTGATTTAAGTGAAGCTGACGAACTAGACAACATTATAAATAGTCTTCATTTTGATTAAGTTTTTTTAAATACGTATATATATATAAATTTGTTAAAATCGGAAATTTTAATGATTTAGCAATTTATTTGGCAATTTTTACAAAAATTCTAGCAATTTTTTTGCCAAATCTAGCAATTTTTGCTACAGAGATTCTGGCAGCACTGCTCTGCTTTGCTCTCTCAGTTCGGCATTTTACTCTCTGGGCAGTGCTGCCAGAATCTCTGAAGCAAAAATAGCTAGATTTGGCAAAAAAATTGCTAGAATTTTTGTAAAAAATTGCCAAATAAATTGCTAAATCATTAAAATTTCCGTTTTTAACAAATTTATATATATATAAGTATTTAAAAAAAAACTTAAACGAAATTAAGACTATTTATAATGTTGTTTAGTTCGTCAGCTTCGCTTAAATCAGCGTACTCCTCATTTCCAGTGACTTGAGTCAAGTACTCATATGGTATAGAGCATAGTTATGGCAACATTTTCCGTGTCTGCGTCATATAGTTTTGCCCCTATTGTGGGTTTGCAATACGCACAATAAGCCCTCGTTGGATCAGTGCAATCCTTGCGAATCCATTGTTTGAACTCCTCATTTTGCAGCCAGGCATCTCTAAAATTTTGCTTGTAAACTCTTGGCATTTTAATAATTACAAAACAGAAAATTGTGGAGACAAACTTGCAAGTTGTTCATATAATCGAACCACTGAGTTAGATACCAGTTCCGATATTTTTGTGAGCCATTATTAATCGTAATTAGTGCATTCATTTACAAAAAAAAAAATTAAAAAAAGTTCAAAAATGCTCAAATGTTAATCAAGTTGCTAAAATGGCTAAATAAAAATTAAAAGTTGCTAGTTTTGTGGCTAATAGCATTTCGAAAAAAAAATTGCAAATATTTTTAAAAGTTGCTAGATCTAGCCATTAAATTCCTAAAGGGGCAGCACTGGTTGTCGGTACTCAGCTATTCTATGAGAGCGAGAACCCCCTCTCGCTTACTCTCCTTCTTATAATATGGCAGAGCGAGATAGTCGCGCGATGCCCGCTAGGGATGGTAATATTTATAATGGTGTTAGTGATGGACTATCGGCTATCCGCCTGCTACAAAAGTTTTAGTGATGCAGGAACTCGTTTCCACTTTTTCTACAAGTAGGAAGACATAAAAAAAATACCAACAAATTTTAAAAAACCAAATTGTTGAAATGACAATAAAAAATAATTCAGCAAGTGAAATTGAAACAAGCGGATCAGTCGAGCGCGAGGGACAGTATAATACCCTGTGCAGTTTTCTAAATTAAGTATTTTGATTATAACAGAAATAGGAATATACTAACGACACTTTATATAGTCTTGTGTCGCAGGCGTTCGCTGTCTCGCTCGCACACATGTGCTGCGTGCAAAGCAACATTTCTTTTCTGATTATCTTTCTTAGTTATAGACCGATCTTAATGAAATTTTCAGGACTGTTTTAACATGATATTCTTTACGCACATGCCAAGTAAATACTCTGAGAAATGCGGTCATAATTTTTTTTTTTTTCGTTTTGCCAGGAAGGGGGGGATGGTATCGAATATCTAACATAAACTCGATCTGGAGAGGGTATATAGGAACCTTCATGCCAAATTTGGTGTCTCTAGCTCTTATAGTTGCTGAGATCGACGCGTTCATACGGACGGACGGACAGACAGACGGACATGGCTCAATCGACTCGGCTATTGATACTGATTAAGAATATATGGGTATAAAAATATCGCCACCGAAACGTGCTTCAAGTGAGAAAATGACGTAATGTGAGTGCACCTGATCCGAAAAAATCGCGTCCACTCTTGCTATCTGATTGGGATGCTCGAGCTATGATCATGATCGCCAAACCTAAGACAACATCAAAGAAGGCTGCGATTGCCATTAACAAGTCCGTAAGTGAGTGGACGAAAGGCCTTATTTGCTTCCACAGTTTCCTGTACCTTCCTAAATCATGTATTGAGTTGGAGTTGGAGCAATGTGAGCGTACGATATATTACCTCTGACAGCTTCAGCCGGGATAAAGCCGCGTGAGGAAATATTGGTTTGACATGACAGCTCATTCACCAGTTTCCCCATTCGGGCCCAATGTTGTGAAAGGTTTTTATTTTCAGATGCAAAAAGAAAGGAAAGCTGCAATTTCTTGGCACGAAGCGATGCTTTTTATATTGTGGGAGGAGAACTTTGTTCCGCTGAGGTTTGCCCAAAAAATTGACACATGTATGTACGAATGTATGTGTGGTAAATTTTTGTAAGCGGAGTTCAATGTCACATGGAAGGTGATACGATTAAACATAGACAATTCAACCAAGAAATATAATTACATATTTCATTAGATAATTGCGAAATATTAATGTTTCTCTTTATAGGGAAAAAGTAAAAAAAATGAAAATGCGCATTTGGGGGGCGGTGAAGTTCGTACACATCCCAGCGACGAAAGATGGAATAATCTTATAAGAAGTGTTCACGGGGAGCACGCGTCGAGTGTGGATCCCTCGTACCAGTGGAATCCGATATGCTGCCATCAAATGCATCCACTGGCACAGAGCTTACCAGGACACAACAAGCAACTCTTCTACTGCAAGTAAAAGGTTAGTGGATAAATGAAAACCATTATAAGTCCCCATAATATAAATATAAGTTAAATTTTTGGAAACATGTGTCCACTTGTCAGGTGTTTTGCGATCGGACGGTCACACAGGTCAGCGTGGGAGCAACTCTGAGAGTTGATGCATGGCGGAGCTTCCTTTTCCTTCTCTCTCTTCTGTGGACCGTGAAGTTGACCCGCGTTTACGTGGTGACTTTCTCACGCCACCAACAAATCCACTCGACCAACCGCCAGTGCTGAACTGGTGGCAATACTTACGTTTGCAATACTTTGATAGGGAGATAATAAGGCTTTTTATATTATACATATATTTTCTTTTATTTTATATTTAAAATAAATTTGATTTAATGACTAATTTTGTTGGGTATTTCATGATAATTATAAAGGTGGACAAAAGTATTTTGACATTAGAAAAATAAGACTGTTGCGGCGATTTCTTGTGAT
Organism: Drosophila funebris; assembly: GCA_018901825.1. Taxonomy (NCBI): domain Eukaryota; kingdom Metazoa; phylum Arthropoda; class Insecta; order Diptera; family Drosophilidae; genus Drosophila; species Drosophila funebris. The sequence goes on from JAEIFK010000033.1 coordinate 295,509, forward strand.
TTATTGAGTTTCAATATTTTAACGACTTTTAAGTTTATAAAGATATATTTAGCTTCTTAAATTCAAAAAATGATAATTTTTAATATTACAGCTTAGAAAAAAAAATCAATTTCTCATAAATGTTGGTGGGCAAAAGTATTTTGACAATTCAATGTTCTTTAGTTTAATGATAGAAAAAGTAAATATTGGTAATAATAACAAAAATATTAATAAAAAGTAAACCCCCCTTTGGCATCAATGACCTTTTGTAACCGTACAGGAATTGATTTTACCAAGTTTTGCAACGTTTCCAATGAAATATCCTCCCAAAGTCCTTGAACCTCAGCAATCGTCTCCTCGCGCGTTCTTGATAAGTCTGAACTTCTTTTTTTCTTAATATAAGCCCACACATTCTCTATTATATTAAGATCGGGGCTTTGAGGTGGCCAATCTAAGGTACTTACCTCGACAGTCCTTAAAAACTCAGATATTAAGTGGGCCTTGTGGCATGGAGCGTTGTCCTGCTGTAGTATAAATGACTGACCAATGAGACGGTCACCAGAAGTAAATGCGTGGTCATTCAGGACACGTAAATATTTGTCCTTGTTCATGGTCCCATCAACTGGAATCAAATCGCCAAAGCCATTGAAACACACGCAACCCCAGAACATTACTGATCCTCCCCCATGTGATACCCGTTCGCACACAGGCCTCATTTTTTTGCGAGCATTCTTTGAAAACCTGCAATAAATCTTCTTCTTCGATCCATGATACTCGAAAGAGCTTTCATCTGTCCACAACACTTTTTCCCAAAACGATTGTGACTTGTTTATATAGGATTTGGCGAATGTTAACCTTTTAAGCTTATTTTTTGGTGAAATTAAAGGGATTGGTCGAGCTATATAAGTAAATAAACCGGCCTCCTTCAGCCGTCTTTCGACTGTTTTTCTACTTATTTCTATTTTATGGTGCTCTTTGAGCTCAATTGATACTGCTTTTCTTTAAATTTTCTCAAGATTATTCGGTCTTCTATAGGCTTTGTTTTCCTTGGTCTTCCCGATCTGGCCTTATTTTTGAGTGAATTATTCTCTTTTTTTTGTTAATTTGGTAATAAATTGTTTGTCTTGGTACATTGTATAATTTGCTAAGGTATTCTACAGAAATACCTGCATTATACTTAATGACCATTTCATTTCTTATAAGTTCAGTTATTTCACGTGTTTTACCCATAATTTACAAAAAAAAAGCAATCAATCAGTGATTATTATTAATAAAAACAAGCAAAATCACTTTAAAAATTAGAACACGTGCTTTGCATCGCAAGCGAATCAACGAAACTGAATATAAAAGGCAATGTCAAAATACTTTTGTCCAGCCAAAGAATAATAATCTGCTACGAAAATAATTATAGAAAAAGAACGCAATACGTTATCAGTGCAATCTTTTGCTCTCTTAAAGCTTTTAATATCGTCTCTCTCTTAAAAATTGAATGGATACCGTTACTTCTCTCAGTTTGCAGAAAAAAGCTGTGTTAGATTTTGTTATGTGTTGTCAAAATACTTTTGTCCACCTTTGTATGTGAAAGCTTGCTGATATAAGCAAGAAATAAGCAGAAATCATATGCTAAATGAGAGTTTTAAAAGAGTATTCTTCAATAAACACCTGCTACGTTCTTATTTCTATTATAATCAAAATACTTAATTTATAAAACTCCACAGGGTTTTATACTGTCGCGCGCGCTCGACTGATCCGCTTGTTTTTGTAAGATATTTGTGCATTGGTCACTCTGTGAATGAAGCTCAAACTCGCAAAGTTCGCGGACAAAATGGATTTAAATTTGTAAAAAAAAAATATTAGTGATTTCAAAAACGGCACAGCGAAGTGTAAACTATGCATGAAGGTAATAAAAACAAGCGGCAATACAACTAATATGGTTTGACACTTGGCTATGACACTTGAAAAACAAACATTTTTAAATATTCATGAAGTGCAGTCAAAACAAGCGGATCAGTCGAGGCGCATGCGACAGTATAGTACCTTGCATCAGTTTACAACTGAAAGAGGCTAAGGCTACAGTCGACCGTAGTCGACAGTGGGAGACTCTGTACTTTTCGTGAACCCCAGACCTCTTGCTTGCAAATCCTACGTCTTCTAAGTTGAGCTACTGATTTATAACGTTCACAGGCAGCAATCTCAATACTTATGCAGCACGTATTTTAGCATTTGATAAATATGTACATAAATTCGAATTTCGAATTCATTCATTCCTTAAAATCTCCTGTGTTTATGGTCTGATCGTGTTGAAATTCGGAAAACGTCCGCACACGGGCACACTCGATGTGTACCAAATCTGCCAAGCGTGGCAAGTCTGTAGCTCTTATAATACGTTTTTTTTTTATTTGCGGGGGCGTAAGGGGGCGTGGCCAAAATCTAAACCAAACTTGATCTGCCTGCACACTATAAGAGTGTTGTCACCAAATTTGGTAGCTCTAGGTGTTCATACGGACGGACAGACGGACATGGCTATGTACTTTTTTAAAGTACAGAGTCTAAAAAGGTATGTATGAATATGTAGTGGTGTGTTTTTCAACGAATAAACCGTTTTCACGGAATAATTAATGGCGCTAAAATTCGGTGCGATGTTATATTTATAGTTTGTAAAGAACATTGGAGAGCATCCAACGATAACGCAGTCATTCAGGAATGCTGAGACTTTTAAAGGTAAATTATGCTAAAATATGTAATATGATTTAATTACATTTTTCTTCATTTTAGACAATGGACATAAGGCAAAAGAGATTACAGAAGCTATTGTTTTCATGATTTGCAAGGATAACATGCCTGTACGGTGCATAGAGAAAGAAGGTTTATCACACCTTCTTAAGAAATGTGTGCCGCAATTTAAAATTCCTGGCCGGTCCAAGGCAAGTATTAAGGGATTATTATTTACTATGAAATCAATAGACTTTGCTAAATATATATACTGTTTTCCAGATAACAACATTATTGGAAGACAAATATAGGCAATGCGTAGACGGTTAGAGACATTTTTAATAAAGTGGACGACGTAGCATTCACCTGCGATGCTGTTACAATTACAAACTCGACCCGATCTTTTCTAACCATAACAGCGCATTTCATCAATGGGGAATGTCTGGAGTCAATTTGTTTAAGCGCAGTTAGAATGGACCAGGTTAGTTTATATTTACATATACATATGTATTTTAACTGTGTTTTGTTTAATAGTGATCGCCAATCGTGTTTGTCTTGTGTTCTGTCAATTTTGGTTATTTGTCACTTTTTTGTTATTTCTATAGCTAAATTAAAATAAATAAAAAACAACACAATTTCTCGCATTTAATTTAATTTAATTTATAAGTTCGTTATTGGAGAACGCGTGCGTCGATTTCAATATTGATCAGTCTAAGTGGACGACTTTAACCACTGATAATGCAAATAATATGAAAGCCGCATCAAAATGTTTTCTTGGAAATGGTAAACGTGTCCTTGTTTTGCACATACAATCCACTTGGTGGTAGATGACATACTAAAGGAGATGTCGTCATTTTCCAACATTTTGGGCAAAGTTAAAAGAATTGTGATGCATTTCAAGCATAGCCCTGCATTAATGGATCAGTTGCGGAAGGTTGTATTAAGACCTTGCAGCAAAACGTTGATACGCGATGGAATTCGTGCCTTGATATGCTGACGTCATTTTTAGATCTTGCCAACAAAGTGGCTATTATTCTTATAAAGAGAGCTGAATATTCCAAAGGATTACCAGAAATGCTATCAGCTAACGAGTTCAACATTTGCTGTGAAATTTGCAGCCTTTTGAGCCCGTTTAAAGATGCGACTGAGAAAATAAGCGGTGAACATTATGTCACTGCCAGTATGGTGATCCCGTTAATTTCACTATTATTAAAAACCAGTCGAAAAGGCTACAGTCGACCGCATTCGACAGTATAATACCCTGTACAGGCTTCTATATTAAGAGTATTTTGATAATAGATACTTTGATTAAAATAAAAGTAAGAACATAACAGGTGTTTAAAGAAAACCCCTTTGAAACTCTCATTTTGCATATGAATTCTTTGCTTGCTTATAGCAGCTAACTTTAACATATTTATACATATTCAATCAAATGCTGAGTGTTACGACATTTAATTTACTTATGCCTGTGTCGCAGTAGTTCCCTATCTCGCTCGCACATATATGCACACATGGTAAGCAGACGCATGTGTCACAGTCGTTCGCTGTCTCGCTCGCACACATGTGCTGCCTGCTGCTCTACGATTCCGTGGAAAAATAACTTTTATTGCTGATTATCTGTCTTATTTACAAACCGATCTTTCAGCGTTCCTTCTACATATCATTCTTAACGCACCTGTTAAGTTAGAAGTGTCTACGTTGAAAAATGTGGCTATTATTAGTTTTTTTCGATTTGCGGGGGAAGGGGGGGAGGTATCCAAAATTTAAAATAAACTTGATCTGCGTATGGTATACAGGAACCTTGATGCCAAATTTGGTGTCTCTAGCTCTTATAGTTGCTGAGATCGACGCGTTCATACAGACGGACAGACAGACGGACATGGCTCAATCGACTCGGCTGTTGATGCTGATCAAGAATATATATACTTTATAGGGTCGGAGATGTCTCCTTCTGCCTGTTACAAAAATTTTTTTCACAAAGTTAATATATCCCTGTACAGGGTATAAAAATCCTATCTGTAAAAGTGGAATCTGACGAGGGCATCCTTACTAAAGATTCGCTTCGTAAATTATTGGAAAAAAGGTTCAAGCAACTTGAATCCAATAAAATATTAGTGAAATCTTCATTTCTTGATCCCAGATTTAACAAGCGGATCAGTCGAGCGCGCGCGACAGTATAAAACCCTGTGCAGTTTTATAAATTAAGCATTTTGCTTATAATAGAAATAAGAACGTAGCAGGTGTTTATTAAAGAATACTCTTTTGAAACTCTCATTTAGCATATGATTTCTGCTTATTTCTTGCTTATAACAGCAAGCTTTCACATATGTATACATATTCAATCAAAGCTGAGTGTTACGACACTTAATTTACTTATGCTTGTGTCGTAGTAGTTCGCTATCTCGCTCGCACACATGTGCAAATATGGTAAGCAGACGCATGTATCACAGTCGTTCGCTGTCTCGCTCGCTCACATGTGCTGCCTGCTGCTCAACGATTCCGTGGAAAAAAAATAACTTTAATTTCTTTGCTGATTTTCTGTCTTATTTATAAACCGATCTTGATGAAACTTTCAGCGTTCCTTCTGTATATCATTCTTAACGCATGTGTTAAGTTAGAAGTGTCTACGTTGAGAAATGTGGCCATAATACGTTTTTTTTGAATTGCGGGGGGTGGGGGGGAAAGATATCGAAAATCTAACATAAACTCGATCTGGAGAGGGTATACAGGAACCTTCATGCCAAATTTGGTGTCTCTAGCTCTTATAGTTGCTGAGATCGACGCGTTCATACAGACAGACGGACAGACGGACATGGCTCAATCGACTCGGCTATTGATACTGATTAAGAATATATATACTTTATAGGGTCGGAGATGTCTCCTTCTGCCTGTTACATACATTTGCACAAAATTATTATACCCTTTTTTGCCCATTTTTAATGGGCACAGGGTATAAAAAGATGTAAGTTAAGGCCACACTTGCCAAAAGCCAACGTCTGTGCATGACCGGTACCAATGCACCGGAATGCACTCAAGCCAACACGCGCCAGAATCAGCAGAGTCCAATGACCGAAACTCAGCGGCGGTCAGCATAAAAGCTACCGTGGGATCGACGGTCAGCACCTTACATAAGGCACCACCGTGGGACCAGGTATGGGACACCTGACACCTAAGTAAACAACGGCAACAGCGAAACCATCAGCAGCAGATGCTTCTTTAATGATTAATTTTGGTTGTTTAAGTTAGTTCTAATTCGTTTGTAATAAAGGCCAGTTGGCTATATTTTTTCCAATACAAAAACCCTAACGAATTAATTTGTACATTTCACCAATCGGGGTTCAAGAGGCAACTAATGACATATTAAAAGAATTGACTACATTTTCTCAAGAAAATCCGGTATGTCAAATTTTAAAGTTTGTAATTATGTATTACCTTTAATAACAACTCACAGTAATATAATTAATATTAATATTGTAATATTTTGATCCTTTCGAAAACAAAAAGAAATGTTAATTGATTCCATTTTAATTTCTTCAGATTTCAGATGACGAAAATGCTGACGACCCAAGTGTTAACTTTATGGAAGCCCATAATAGGTCGATTTTAAAAGGCCTGTCAGTACACGAGTCGGATCACAATGAACTAAAGTTATACCTTAGCTTGTCGCAAGCATCATGAGAAAGTGATCCCATACTATTCTGGAATTCGCATAAGGCGGCCATGCCGGGACTATCTAAAATTCCGCTTAGGTATCTAATTACACCTGGAAGCTCAGTGCCTTTAGAGCGACTTGCGTCCGCCATAAAATGCGTAATTTGTGACTCTCGCAGCCGAATGACGGATATACATATAATGCAACGCCTATTTTTAAAATCAGTAAAAGCCAAACATTGGCCTTAAAATTCTTAATATGTATTACACATAAAAAACTTATGTTATAAATGGAATCAGGAATTATATTGTTATGTTTGGAATGGCTAATATATTTTCGCTTCTAAATCTGCGCACTGGTGCGATTCAAGCCCTTTTCCACCAGCAATGAATTCTTTAAAAATAGGAGTCTGGAATACGGACGGGCTCGTCCTACGCCCTGTGGATGCAAGATGAAGAGGTCGACGTTATGTTAATTTGGGAAAACCCATTTCAATGAAAGATCCTTTCTTCGGCTGCCGGGTTGTTCTGTTTATGCAGCAAACCATCCAGGAGACTGTAGTTTTTCTGGAGCTGCGGTCGTCATAAGAAGTAACATCTCGCATCATCCGCTAGTCTCGACTACGGCCAAGTCGTGGGTGTCAAAATTGCTAGTGACTTTGGTAATTTGGTGCTCGCTGCAGCCTATATTTGGCCTTCACAAATTCCGGACCGTTTTACAGAATCTGAACTCAAGAGACTCACCTCTTCACTCGGACCTCAGTTCCTCATAGCTGGAGACTGGAACGCCTAGCATCAAATATGAGGATCTCCCCGAGCTTGTCCCAGATGCCGAATGATTAGAGACTCTGTTATGACTTCTTCCTGGAACATATGCGCTACTGGCTCCGCCACGTACTTCACTTATGACAGGTTGAGAAAACCCAATGCGCTAGATTTTGTTGTGTACCGCGGGCTACCTTCCTCATCCATTGTGAGTCGTTGTGAGCTTAGCTCCGACCACCTCCCGCTGCTGATCACGATGGCCCAAGGAGCCTTTATGCGCAATATCAAGAGACCTCTGGCTATGCCGACATTAAACACTACCGACACTATATAACAAAATATCACGATATGAATATATCATTTTTTATAAAAAATATCGATTTATTGATATTTGATATATTATCAACAACCCTAATAGCTAGTGAACAACAACAAAAGAAGGAGAAAATAAAAACAAACACATAACACGTTTAATACTTTGTGTCTTTACATTGTCTGTAAACTCAACGTTGACTTCTGAAAGCAACGGCTTCTTTCTAGCAACTCTCGATTTGTACTTATTGTTTAAAATAAACTGCCCAATAGTTTCGTGCGAAACATCGGTGATAAAATTTTCTTTCAAGCTTTCACATATTCGACACTTCATTTACATATGCGTGTATCGCAGTCGTTCGCTGTCTCGCTTGCACATATTTGCTGCCCTCAAAAGGGCAAAGACTAAGAGATTCAATGGCACATTTATTTTCTGATTATCTCTCTTATTTACTGACCGATCTTAATGAAACTTTCAGGACTGCTTTTATATGATATTCTTTACGCACCTAAGTTAGAAGTGTCTACTCTGAGAAATGTGGTCATAATTTGCCAGGGAAATGGGAAAGGTATCGAAAATCTAACATAAACTCGATCTGGAGAGGGTATATAGGAGCCTTCATGCCAAATTTGGTCTCTGTAGCTCTTATAGTTACTGAGATCGACGCGTTCATACAGACAGACGGACGGACGGACATGGCTCAATCGAATCGGTTATCAATATTGATTAAGAATATATATACTTTATAGGGTCGGAGATGCCTCCTACTCCCTCTGATTGCACAAAATTATTATACCCTTTTATTTCCATTTTTAATGGGCACAGGGTATAAACAGCAAATATTAGCTGTCTATTAATTGTTTGCAAAATTAATAAAAAACCAGTCGAAAAGGCTACAGTCGACCGCGTTCGACAGTATAATACCCTGTACAGGCTTCTATATTAAAAGTATTTTGATAATAGGTACTTTGATTAAAATAAAAGTAAGAACATAACAGGTGTTTAAAGAATACTCTTTTGAGACTGTCATTTAGCATAGGAATTCTTTGTATGGTTATATCAGCAAGATTTCGATGAGAAGCTGAGTGCTACGTTATTTCATATACGTCTGCACGTTCGCTATCTCGCTCGCACACATGTGCTGCTTGACGCAACCGCAACGATTAAATGAAAAAAAAACATCTTAGTCATGGACCTCACTTGCTCGCCAATATTTAAAATACAAATGATCATTAGAATAATCAATTCTTGAAAGGCAAAATCTAATATTACAAATATCATAATAATTATTATTCTTACAAATCTCTGCATACATTACGTTTTGACTTGCAATATAATTGTCGGCAAGCAGTACGACATTTGTAGTAGCACAACTCAGCAACGGCGAGAATGTGCTCACTTGCAAAAGCTAGCTGCTATAAGCATGCAATGAATTCTAATTGTTGGCAAAGCAGTGCGATTCGTTGCAAAATGTTCTAGTCTTTTCCATCTATTTTCTTTTCTGAATGTCTTCCTTATTCCTGGACCGATCTTTATGAAACTTTCACATGTGTTTCAGAACAGTATTTTCTAAACACCTGTTAAGTTAGAAATATGTACGTTCAGAAATACATGCTGTTAACAGGGTATAAAGAGATTTGATCGATTTGCGGGGGAAGGCGGGGAGGTATCCAAAATTTGAAACAAACTTGATCTGCGGACGGTATAGAGGAACCTTCATGCCAAATTTGGAGACTCTAGCTCTTATAGTTGCTGAGATCGACATACAGACGGACAGACAGACAAACAGACGGACATTTTTTCACAAAGTTAATATATCCCTGTACAGGGTATAAAAATAAGTATTTTGATTCTTATAAAATGATATATATATATTTATGTATATATCGCCGCTCGAATTAGCTTCCGATTAAATTACTTAAATCGGATCCCAGGGAACACCACGGGGAGGCCATCACATTGGTAACGGGGTCACTTATCCAAACAATAATTTGGGTACCTACGAGTCGGCTTGAGCTATCTAAAAGCTCCTAAGTTCCCCAAAATAAAAACTTAATAAATTCTGCCATATTCAGAAGCAGATATAATAAAGAATATAACAAACAAAATAAGAAAGACTTAATTAGAATGGTTAACTTAAATACATACATATACATGAATTCAAATACTACCTACTAAGCCATGCTAAGCTATACTATCCTCAACACTTACAGAAATTCCACTGTGGTAACTATAAACAGCTTAAAAAGTTCTGGCGCTAATATTAACTGCAGAAACATTTGAAAACGCCCAATCAATTTGTGTATCCATATTGGTGATTGATGTTTTCAAATCTAGTAGACTTATAAATACTTTCGTTTGCAAATTATTGTAAATTTCCACAGTGGCACCCTTTAGCTGTTTCAAGTTCAATTTAAAATCTCCTAAAATGATTGAACTGTCTGCTAAAAATTCATATTGCTGAAATAGTTCCTCAACTTGTGTCTTAAATATTGTGAACGGGTCCCTCGGTCTTTTATATAAAATAGGGAAGCATACGGATTTGTTACGAAAAATTACATATTAAAAAACCAATGAACCAATTATTTATCAGCAATTTCACTTGGCATTTGGCATAAACAACACTGAACCATGGAATTTCGATAATTTCTATAAATGCGGAAGCTTCCACGGAACATAGAAAACACGACTGAAGCATTGTCTATCTGATCTGTAATCTGCAGATTAAGACTTTGAGTGTTGTGAAAGAAAATGTCTAGGGCAGAACTGTTAACTAAATGATCATAGTGTGGTCGAAGTAGATTATCAGTTCGCAAATCCTCTAGTTGATTTTTAACCTTATAATTATTTTGGGGAGGCTTATGAGGAACGAATTCTCCTATTATAAACAACCCTAAAGCCGTGGTTGCCCTCCTGCAAGCAACATAAACGGAAACACGTTCCATTCTTGAATTGGTGTGGACTACCACAATATTATACGTTGCTCCCTGACTTTTGTGAATAGTTATACCTTCTGCAGGTACAACTGGAAACTGCCTACGGTCAATGGTAACTTGCTCATTGTGTTGAAAACTTCTCACAATTTTCTGAATTGGGGTCAATGAAGGATCAGAAGGGTGAGCACATTTTGAGTGAGCAATTTCTCCTGCGCTTTCTTCCGATAATTTCATCCATAAAATAATTGTAGTGTTGGATGTATCAAAATATATTTTCTGCAATATGCCAGATGCTCCATCAACCAACCCATCTCCTGTGTCTACATTGACCGTCATCATATATTTGGGAGTGGTCTTTAAAAGAAGAGATGTACATAATCCTTGCGTTTCGGGCGACTTAAAACTCCTAGTTGTTACTAAGATATGATTTCTTTGTACCTCACTTAAATGGGCAGCTTTTATAAAATCTTCAGCGGTAGAATAAAATTGATCCGTCGGAATAAAATTTAGTTTAAAATTATTAAAATTATCCACCTCCTTATTGATTATCATTGGTGGTCATGCAACCCGATGCCAAGTTATGTAAGGCAGAAGCAAATATCTGGTCATCCCGTTGTCGCATGATTTTTGTGAGCTCAAAATACTTAAAGAGATCCCACAGAGATGAACCGAAAATGGCATAATAAGGATCAGTGGCATTGGATTCAAAAATCCAACTACCTCCTACTGGGCGTCACTGTCTTAAATCACCGAAAACGATAAGAGAAATACCACCAAAGGGAGAAGTATTTTTGAAAATTTTCTTTAGAGGGGAATCCAAATGTGAGAACATTGATTAACTAACCATTGAAATTTCATCAATAACAATCAATTTAAGGTCTAACAACCTTGAATACAAAGTATAAACCAAATCATGGCTTAATGCACTCAAATTAGAACGAGATTAGTTAATTGAAAGGGAGAACATGGAATGTAGAGTTGATCCACTGATTCTGAAAGCGCCTTTGCTGGTGGGGGCACACAATAATATCTTAATTGATGTTGGATCGCTTCCAGGCTTGCGATTGTACATATCGGACAGAGATTGGAAAATTGCCGAAATAAGTCGGCTTTTTCCAACACCAGCACTTCTGAAACTAACGGTGGGAGCTTGTAAAATCGGACATTATTGTCATTAAAATCAACATTGTTGTCATCCTGATTGACATTTAAGGCATTGAATCGGGTACCGATCTACAACTTCGTGATCTATTTTCTATGGCTACAAAATATCTCGCAATTCCTACCTACTAATTCATCTTGCTCATCCCTCCATGGGGCATAACTAATTCATAAAATAGTTGCTCCTGTCAGTATTTATATTGAATCTTCTATATCTAATTATGCATGGAGCGAGCCTCTTTTTAACGAAGCCACATCACGAAGAGCATAAACTAAGGATTCGGCAGCCCTTGGTTCTTCATTATCGCCATCTTAGTCATAAAGATATATTTCTGAAATTTGGCGAGTACCACTATTCTTCATGCTAAAGCTATAAAAAGCAGCAAAATCAGCCAGACATAAACTCTCAAAGTATCTGGACGCTGAATATTTCGAAAACGACCTTACAATCCCCATGTAGATTTAGGAGCTGTTCTTTTCCTTTCAGCATTCTAACCCGATGCTCTGGCAGTGAGGTATTTATAAATATACCAGAATTACTGCTAGCGTACAAATTCATTAGGTATAAACGGCCTCCTGATAAGAAATCTCAGTGCCAGAAATAAATTAGTGTCCTATGTGTTGTAACTTTTGTTTAATTGTTACATTGCCTCAACTAATCTCACTAGCAGCTTCTCTCATAATTTTGGAAATTCCTCGCTGGAACTTGTTAGTATAATTAACAAAATAACTGCAGCAAGCATAGGGATCTAAAATGAACTGTAGATCATTATTTCCGCGCTGCGTCAATAAAAGGTGCTTATTGTAAGCGATAAGCTTAATTGCATCAAAATATCGCATTCATATAGTTATCATAACTTAAGTGAAGTTGATCGTGGGACAAAAAGTTATTAAAATTATTAAAAAGCTCAACGGATTCACGATCATACGGATATTCTAACATTGTTTGGATTTTTTCAAAATTTCTTCTATGCCCATCTATATTTTGAGCACCCTCTACTAATAGTAACAAAATTTCAGATTGAGGCATGGGAGGGTATGGAATACCGAATCTACATATTGTTTTAGACCTAAATTCTCGCTTGCAAGAATGCCCATGATTATGAGTTCATACTCCAAAAATGGAGCTACTTCGGGACAAGCAGTATCAGTTGGGAAATACTGATCAATAAAGAACTTGATGGGCTGAATAGTAGGCTCATCTCATCAACGCCTTGAGTGGCGTTGTGCTTGCGTAAGCAAATAGATATCTTGTTTTTAATATTAATCATTTCTAAAATTTTATATTTCAGAAATAATTTGTAGGTTCTACAACTTCTATCAAAATTTCTAAGCTCTGATCTAACTATGGTTGTAAAACTTTCCTGACACTTTCTTTCAATGCCTGCAAATATAGTTGAATAGACCAGCTCCTCAAAATCGCAATCTTCAATCAGATCCGAAAGCCTCTGACCCTCTTCAGGAGCAATGACTATTCTTTGCATGGCAACATTTTCAGCAGGAACATTCTCTAACATGTCCCCATGGGTTAATATTTTCCTCCTCTATATTATTCTGCTCATTTGAATTGAATTGAGCAGATCTTTCTAACTGTTGTGTAACTGTGTCCCTATCCTCAGCTGATGCAACAAAAGGAACAGCCATATCATTACTCGGAAACGAAGACAGCCACTGTTCGTTTACAGTGGCCTGGTGTTTCCTATACAGCTCTGTGTTTACAAGAAACTGAATTGCATCAGCAATTTTAGAAGGCCTAATGGTTTCAGCCATGAAGTTATGGTTATACTCCATTCTACGCTTGAGGTGAATCTGAACAACTTCGGCTTCGTTAAATGCCCTGGGAAGGGACGTTACACTATTTGCAACTGGAATTGGCACATTATCTACTGCTCCTTTGATAGCATTTTGTCGGCCATAACCAAGAGATTTTATAATCATATAAGGAAGGCGGGGAGAAATCAGCCTTTCTTCTAAAGGCGTCAAGCTTTTTAAGCATTCGGGTAGCTCTGGAAAATCTAGACCATTTGTTATTGAAGCTTTTGGTTTTTTTTCCTAATTTAATGCTTCGACCGCAATTTTTACAAAAACTGAACTTGCTATTCTGTGAAGGGAATACAGAGGAGAGATATAAAATATCCGAACTATCTTCTACACTACACTTGCTTTCAATATCTTATCGAGAAATTTTCATCACTTGATGTGGAAACCACAAGCTTTTGAACAAATGCAAACCTTTTCGTTACATTGGTGTCAGGTGTGGGGTTTAATTGTGCTTGGAAAAGTACAAGCCCACCATGCCACGTAAGCTCGGCTCGCGCCAACAGGCATCCCTTGCTTGGCAACGCGCGAAGACGCCCCGCCACGAGGAAGGAGATGATGGGGCTGCGGAGCCCGACCGGCAGCTCACGGCGGACGCCGTATTAAAGCTGGCGGCGCAGCAACGACAACTGCAGGAGAGGGTGACCGAACTGACGCGGACTTTCGAAGAAAAGTTCGAACGGCTGTGGACTTCGTTTGAGCGCACTATATCATGCGGAGGTAATGGGCGCCCGGTTGCAGCCACCAGTGATCAGCCTTCGGCGGACCACTTGACTTGCAGCACGCCGCAAGTTCCCACAGGTGGCGAACGGAATCGAAGGGAGTGCACTCGTGATGGCACTCAGTAAATCACTTTATGGAACTACATCACAATGGTTGTCACAGATCTGCTTTCCCGGAATGACCTGGTCGCAATTTCGAGAATTATTCATGTACAGATATGAGGGTATAGAGACGCCGGCCGCCATCTTGATCAACATCCTAAATGGACGGCCGAATCACAACGAATGCCTGTGTATGGCAGCCGTCTGGTTACCTCATTGACAATGAAATTGCAATCAATGACCATGGAAGAGATAGCGGTGTCGTTTGTCATGGCTCACGCATCTCAACTTGACACTTTGCTTTTGGTAAGCGGACCGACTGTTCTGGACAAGACCATGGCCCAGAAAGAAAAAAGCCCAAGGTGCAAGCTCAGATCAAATGCCATTATTAAGGCAAGCTCGGGCATAAGATGGTGGAATGCCGTAAGCGAAAAGCAGATGGCAAACATATTGCAAACATACACCTGGACGAGATGATGTGAAGTGCTACAGATGCGGTAATCTTGGCCACATTGCGTATACTTGCACGAAGGGTGCAGCAACAGCGAATGGCAACAACGAGAAGCGCGTAGATTTGTGTGCAGTACTAGAGCACAAAGGAATAATGCATCAAAGTGGTGAGCCGTATCAATTCTTATTTTAATCCTGGTGCAGAATGCTCACATATTAAGGGGAAGCTATGCAGTTATATAGCTGGTAAAAGATATTACAATATGGTAGTGCTAAGACGGATAGGCGAATATGTCGTAAAAAGTAATTTGCGAATATTGGCTAGAACTCAAAGTTCTCAATTTAATTTAAATCATGTCTTAACGATTGTCTGCAAAATACCTCAACTTGGCTTTGGCATTAAAATAAATAAAATAAAATCTTATCAGGATTCTCATGTGGACGCGGCGATCCCACTTCTGATGTCGGAGAAGGAGAAATATTGTTTTCTTTCTCCATACCGTTGGGCTGAAGCGTAGTGAGTCGTAGGGTTATGGTGAGGTTGTCTTGCACCGCGACGTTCTCGTCACTCGGCTCGTGTCTATGAGGGCCACGACCGGAAGAGAGCGACCTTTCATTTTTCATCTGACTTGTCAATCTCCTCTTCCATAATCGTCCCTGTCTTTTCGACCTGTGAGTAAAGTCTGCGAACACTGATTACTTAACAACACACATAACCGTTACGCCACACTTAGTCCACCCGGACCTCGCCTCTTTGCACCGAATGTAAGAGGAACACTCTTTGTCTCTTTCTACTTTAACATTTCTCAACACTAACAGTGTTCTTAACCTGGTATTCTCAGAAGGTGTCATTAATAACGTAAATCATAATTTGAATTTAACATTATTTGTTCTAAATCTACGACATATACAAAAGTTTGATGCTATGAGCATGCAAAGAATTCATATGCTAAATGAGAGTGTGAAAAGAATATTCTTTAAGCACCTGTCATGTACTTGCTTCTATTATAATCAAAGTACTTATTATGAAAATGCTTTTATTATAAAAACCTGTACAGGGTATTATACTGTAACGAAAATAGGCTGGGCCTACTGTCAGGGGTGGTTGGTCGAGCGGTTCCTTGGGTTTTGTGGCGTGAGGGAGTCGCCACGTAAGCACGGGCCAACATAGCAGTCCCGAGACGGTTCTTTTTATTTTCTTAATTTTTATTATTTGACGTGTTGGGTTTTATTATTTCTTGCTAACAACTGCAGAGCTCGGACTACTGATCGTGGCGGTGTTTCGAAGAAGAGAGAGCTGTCAGAGGAAACGGAAGCTGCATGGCCGCCCAAACTCTCAGAGTCGATTTTTGTTCCGACCGCCACAACAGCTGACTGTGTGACCGTCTCATCACCGAAACAGGTGGCGAGCGGTCAGCTGCTGTCATAGCAACCGTTGATCGGAGGTGGCAACCTTGGGCTACTAGGGCAGCGTTGCCATTTTCGTTACATTGCCCCCCTCTAAGACTCAAGCCTCCTGGTCGAGTCCATCCTGTGTTGATCCACGGAAGCGAACTAGGCGACGCACGGCCTTCGTCGCGCGTTTTCCGGGCAGCTGCACTTCGTATACCAACGCGGAGTATCGTTGCACGGCAGGATGCATGTGGGCTCTGTGGCATATACTAGCCCGGGCGTCTCCGCACTCGGTGCTTTCAACGAGATTGCTCCCCAGTCGAGCTTTATAAGCGAAGCCTTCAGATCCAGGGTGGCTTGGTGTCGCAGCAGAAAGTCGACTCCGAGGAGGCTGGGTATGCGGCCTTCTACAAGGAGGAATTCGTGCTCGATAGCGCGACCTGCCAACGTCATACTGACCTTGCTACGTGCTGTAGCCACGAACTGCTCCGCCGACGGACCCTGGAGCATCACTCTACATGGTGTACATGGTGGAGGCTTCGGTAACGCATTTCGATTTAGCAAGGAAACGGCAGCGCCGGTGTCGACGAGCAATCGCACCGGGTGTTTCTGCAAGGGAATTACGCAGTGTAGAGGCCGATCGCCGAGCGCGCCCACGTCATACGTCGCTTCAACTGGCGGACTAACGCGGGGGTCAACGTCTATGGGCAGGGGCTGCGTCTCGGCTGACTTCTCGCCTTCCAGCGGCGGCTCAACTTCGGGTGAAGGAGCGCTGCGTCTGGCTAATTCCTCGCGTTCCAGCGGCGGCTCCTCGAACAAACGGGCCAGGAAGGGCTCAACTTCGGGTGAAGGAGAGCTGCGTCTGGCTGCCGGCAACTCGAGCCGAGCATGGGTCGAGGTGAGGAACTCAGGCCGATCCCGCGCGCACAAGGGGGCGTGGACGGATGGCGAAGGTGGCGGGATCGTGTCCCTGATCGGTTGTCGATTGTGGGATCCGGTTAGGCGTCAGCGGTGTTTTACTTACTTCGATGGGGCTGGGCGAGTGCGGTGTGCTGTGGCCGAACCCGCGGGCATTCCTGGCCAACCTCTGCCCCGGGAGGTTGGCTGCTCCTAGTTTCCCGACGGGTACGACTGAGCGTGGTGTCGCTCGCAGTCGTTCGGGGCTCTTGGTCGGGGACGTCTCCATCTTCTCCTCGATGGCGAACCGGGCTGCCGCTCGTCGGTTACCATGGCGACATTCATCACGGTGCCGGTCGCATATCGGCGGCTGTGCGCTTCAACGCGCTGAACAAGTTCCAGGGCCCGTGCCAGATTAGGAGGATCGACCATCACGAGCTGCGTCTGATACTTGGTCTCCCGAATACCGTCTATGAAACGCTGTACCACGATGCTATCGTATGTGGCGGCTGGCATGCCACTAAAAGCAGCTCGGCCCAAGCAATCCAGCTGCCACGCAAAGTCTGCCAGTGACTCCTTTGGACTTTGCCGGCGGCTTTGGAACAGCTGATAACTGGTCCGGGCGCTCAGCGTGAATTGCCGGCGCATCGCCTCAGCCAGAGCATCATACGAGCATTGCGTGGTCTGCGGCAGCGTCCCATAGAACAGCTGTGCCCGTCCGCGCAAGCTGGCGTACAAACGGTGGCACTTGCGGCGTTCGGACCATCCCTGCTCAGTGGCCATGCCGTCCAAGGTCGGTTCCCATCATACTGGGGCAACGACTCCATCTCAATCGGCTCGAAGCGCACTACGGGTACGGCTGGCGAACCATGACAACACCGGGGACTCACTGGCTGCTCATCAGCGGAAGTAACGGCGCCTGCCGGGTACGTCTCCTGACGGGATTCCTTCCGTTCGCCACCGGTGGGAACTTGCGGCGTGCTGCAAGTCAAGTGGTCCGCCAAAGGCTGATCACTGGTGGCTGCAACCGGGCGCCCATTACCTCCGCATGATATAGTGCGCTCAAACGAAGTCCACAGCCGTTCGAACTTTTCTTCGAAAGTCCGCGTCAGTTCGGTCACCCTCTCCTGCAGTTGTCGTTGCTGCGCCGCCAGCTTTAATACGGCGTCCGCCGTGAGCTGCCGGTCGGGCTCCGCAGCCCCATCATCTCCTTCCTCGTGGCGGGGCGTCTTCGCGCGTTGCCAAGCAAGGGATGCCTGTTGGCGCGAGCCGAGCTTACGTGGCATGGTGGGCTTGTACTTTTCCAAGCACAATTAAACCCCACACCTGACACCAATGTAACGATTGTTTGACGATATCTAAGCTATTAATACTCTCTTGAGATTCTCTATCCTCTGGTAAGATATTCGCACGCTCCTGTCTGTTTCGGGTCGCATTTCTCCTATATTCTGCCACTCTAATTTGACTATTCCTCCTATACTGGCTAATTCTTTGCGGCACATTCCTATTAGTGTCAAGAGCCCGCTGTCGTGCTTGTATTCGAGCACTACGTCTTGCACTTGAATTTCGTGCTTGCTCTATAATCCTACGTATTGGATTATCACAAGCCTGAGACCTTTGACTTCTATCTATAGCTCTTTCTAAAAATCTTCTCTCTCTTTCTTGTCTTTGGCTAGCGCGACGAATAGAACCTACCGATATTCCGGGTTTTGTCGGCGCCGAGATCGACGCGAAGTATTTGCTAATTGTTCCAGTTCTCGAATAGCACGCCGAACTGAATCCTGTTCTTGTTCATCTGCCCGATATTCCGGGTCTTGTCGGCGCCTAGATCGCCGCGATGTGTTTCCTATTCGCTCTTGTTGCCTTATTAATAAATCTGTTCGTAAGATACTCCGCCTAATAGTATCTTGTTGTTGTTCGGAATCTCTAAATCTTAAACTGCTTCTAGGGAATTTATGGCGTTGACTATCTATAATTCTCTCAGCTTCATTTACTTCTAAAATCTCCCTTCGATTTCTTTCGCTCTCTAAATTACTAATTCTTTCCTGCTCAGCATATTCCGAATTTGACCTATTTAACTGATTCCTAGCTCTTTGTCTCTGAGACCTTCTATAAACTGATTGTCGGGTCAGCCTAGGCATTTTGATGTAAGTATGTATGTATTATATATATATATATCAAAAATAAAATAATAATATAGTAAAATAATTAAATATATAATAATGAATTTAAATGGGTATAAGTAATATAAAATAAATGAAAATGAAAAGTTTAAACCTTTAAAACGCAAATTGTAAACTAAACAATCTGGTCTGGCAAACTCATTCTGGACATCTCAGCTTTTTACATGAAGCTTGCCTGCGCACCAATATTTAAAATTTAAACGATCATCATAATAATACAAAATTTTGAATTACGATCTGTTTCTTATATTACAAATAACATAATAAATGCATATTTTCCATAAAATTGTGCATAAATAAGCTTAAGGCATGCAACATAATTGTCGCCAATCATGATATTAACAGTGTTGGTAAATAGTATAATGAAGTTCCAGAGAGTTGGGAAGTACCGTAACACTCAGGTTTTGATCGAGCATACATTTAAACATGATCAGAGTCTTGCTGCTACAGGGAATTTAGAATTCCATGTGCTCTATGCAGACATACACTACACATTCAATTAAATGTTTGATCAATCTTAGATACATGTATCATATGTATTATGTGTGCATATATATGTATGTACATAAACATATATATATCGATGCATACATACGATGCACATACATACAGTTTGTCAAGAAAGTGTTTTGACAAAGAGAAAAATTTTGATTTTTCATGTTTGCTGCTCAAAAAAAAAATATTTCCTTACCATAAAAAATAAATAAAAAATTCCAATATCTATTTAATAAAATAAGGGGAAAATGAAAACAAAAAAAGGAACGCAAAACTAGTTGTCCATAAAGTGTTTTGACATCCGCCAAAAATGGTTATTATTATACTTAAATAACACATTTAATATTTTGTCCACAGACCATTGTTTTTTATGCACTCGCTAAGCCTCTTTGGCATTGAATAGATGCATCTTTGGACTAGCTCCACTGGTATTTTAGCCCATTCCTCATGAATTGCGCGTCTTAGCTGATTATTATTTGTTGGCCGTGTTTTTGCCACTTGTTTTTTGAAAAACGCCCAATCATTCTCAATTGGATTGAGATCTGGACTTTGGGCTGGTGTATCGAGTACTTTGTTACAGTTATATAATAACCACAGGCGCACTCTCATTTCCTTGAGTTTCGGGTCGTTGTCTTGGTACAATTTGGCCACCAAATGTTCCTTTATCAAAGCCAAATATTTTTCTGCATTTAATGTGCCATCGATGATGGATAATTTCCCCACTCCTTTCGTCGACATGCACGCCCCCGAAAGCAACGGCTTCTTGCTTGCAACTCTCTATTTATACTCATTGTTTAAAATAAACTGCCGAATAGTTTCGTGCGAAACATCAGTGCCAAAATTTTCTTGAATTATTGATTCTTTAATGACACTAACCGAAATTTGCGGATTTTCTTCTATTTTTTTTAATGAGAAAACGCCAATTCCGCGAAGTCAACTTCGAAGGCCTTCCGCTTTTGCTTTATTTTGCAGCCTCTACTTTAACGTAATTATTTATTAGGAAAGCTACTTGTTTTCATATTCAGTCTTTCACGATAACTTTAAATATGTATTCTTAAACATAATAATTAACAAAAGTAATACAAATAAAAACAGAAACATAAAAAATTAATAGAAACAAAAAAAAGCAGCAACTATTAGCTGTCTATTAATTGATTGCAAAATGCAAACATTTATAAAAATAAGTCAATTTCTATTAAACAACAACATATAATTGGCTAATATTTTGTATGGCCATCAGTGCATTATTCTCGTAATATTGCGGTATTTGAAGCCACTCCTCATTTATACACTTTATGAGCTCAGCCTTTTTCGTAGGGCTTCGCTTGGAAACCTTTTTCTTCAGTAATGCCAAATTTCACGATAGGCACAATGTGTTTGGCCTGAAGGGCTGTATTTGGTTTCCACCAAACTGTGCTGGCTCCATCATGATAGAACATCATAATCTTCGTCTCGTCACAAAAATTACATCATTCCAGTACTCCGGAACATTAAAATTAGCGAAATTTAAGCGCTTTTCAATGTTAACAGCAGACAGCAACGGCTTCTTCCTTGCCATATGTGATGAGTACTTGTGACGATTGAGTACTTTTCTCAATGTCTCATGGCAAACGGTCTTCTTGCAATCTGATTTAATGTTATTGGCCAACTCTCTGAGGCTTGATTGCGGTTTATTCTCAATCGTTTTCAAAAGTTTTGAGCAATCCCGCCGAGAGAGCTTTGGTGGTCTGCCTTCAGAGCTGTATAATTCTAATCTGTTTTCTTTTCCCGCTCGCTTTATTATATTATAAACTGTTCTAAGTTTAAGTTGATAACTTTCAGCCAACTCTTTTGCTGTTGTTCCTTTTTAAAATGAAAGTAAACTAATTGAATCAAATTATCCTTTGTGCGTTTTCCAGGCAATGCGAAAATTCTAAATTTATAAAAAGTGTGCACTAAACCGAAGCAAATTTTGAATCGGATGAGTGAAAGGAAGACTAGAAAAAAGCACGCGATCGGTATTCTTCGAATTCGCTGTCCCTTTAGCTTTTCTGTGGTCTTCTTTCAATCAGTGTTTGCATTTTGCAAAGAATTTGTTGACAGCGTCATAAACGCCCTTCATTTGTTTTCTTTATTTGTTTTACAACTTACTTCGAATTTTGTTAATTTTTTTTTGTCATACCTATAGCTTATACACATCTTAACAATAATTGATAAACAAAATGTTCCCAAATAATATTTTTATATTTTTTAACTTACAATTGAAATTGTAAGACTTTTCATTTTGCAAAGAATTAATATATATATACTGACGTATTTATAAATTTGAGTCGAATAAATGACCGGACTCGATAGCCTAAGGTCAATGCTAAAAAAATATAAAACACGAGGATTTTTCAACAACTCGACTGTTTATTTAAGTTTACTTCACTTATTTATTCAATTATAATTTTTGTTAGCTTATTTTAGGTTTACTTCACTTATTTATTCGTCTAAATATATTTTGTTTGTTTGCACACTTAGCGTTTTCGCCTGTGTTAGAGCAACCTTCAGGGATTTATTACTCTGGCGAATTCTAAGGCGTCTTCTTAAACTTTGTTTAAGTTTCACTTTCACGGTCAAAGTTCACTGTTGAATTTTGTTCTTGAACCGATTACCGCTTAGGTTTTTGCGAAAGTTCTTTTGCGGATAATAAATTAAAGAATTGAATAGTCTAGCTATCGCATCAATAATTATTATCCTACCGGCTGCGCCACTGACGTATTTATAAATTTGAGTCGAATAAATGACCGGACTCGATAGCCTAAGGTCAACGCTAAAAAAAATATAAAACACGAGGATTTTTCAACAACTCGACTGTTTATTTAGATTATCAGCTTAAGACTAAATTGTACAGAAAAGTTTGAAGTGAAGACTGACAAATTTTACTTGGCAGCGATCATGCACGCGTTTCATATTACAGCGTGAACAGCGCGAAGTAAAGCTTTGTTTAGTTAGCGGTTTTTTCCAAGTTACAGTGGCAGAATATGCATGTTATAATTGATATTTTTGGTCAGCGAGTTTTACAGGCAGAATATGCTTATTATGCTACTATATATATATGTATAATATATATACTTTATAGTGTCGGAGATGCCTCCTTCTGCCTGTTACATGCACAAAATTATTATACCCTTTTTTTTTAATAATAATAAACAATGAACAACAATTTTGTAGATAAGCTTTTGAAACTGAACGTAATAACAAAAAAATAAAAACACAGATTGACTACTAACACAGAGCTTCCATCGAGAATATACGGACTACCAAAAATTTGCAAAGTTGACATCATTTAGACCAATTTGTACCTCAATAGGCTCCCCCTCATATGAGTTATGCATATATATAATCAAGATTTTAAAAAGGATTAACACTGATTCCCTTTACAATATAAAAAACTCATTTGAATTTAAATTTAAAATAATAACACCTACAAATGGAATGACGAGAAACTAATTTCATTTGACGTTGTCTCACTATTCCCCAGCATACCAGTAAACCTTGCAATAGAAACAATTAACAGCAAGTGGACGGACATTGATAAGCATACTAAAGTTCCTAGGCAATTATTCATGACAATAGTGACTTTTTGTATCTCAGAGAATAGGTATTTTAAATTGAACGACAAAATTTATATTCAACTTAAAAGAATGCCTATGGGATCATCAGCATCACCGGTTATTGCTGATATAACATTAAATTTACATCAGAATTGGAATCGGATGGACACTTACCTTATTTGAACACATTAATAATTATACAACAAAATACTTTAAAGATTAAATGGTATATGAAGCCTACAACTTCGGGACGAATAGAATCAGAAAGGACGCGATTGAGATACTGATCAAGAATGACTTTCTGATGTGGACAATTAACTCTTTATTAAAGAAGCCTAATGATCTGACAACAATTCCAAGAGTTTTAAATCTACAAGTCACTCATATACATACCCAGATTGTCTGAAAGATATGTCATATGAGACTGTTATAACAGGGAGCATTTTTTCAAAAGGACAAAAAGTACAATACATATATTAGACAAGAATAATGTAATTTATAAAATACCATGCAGTGGGAGTATAAATGGCACCTGCAACAAGGTGTACATTGGGACAAAAACAGCATTAGCCCAACATTGTATAGAAAACGGACACTCACCGAAACAACAATAATGCAACAGGAATCTAATTATAAATAACTAATAATATATGTGCCAATACATAGAAGACTTAACTACAAAATAGACAGGAGAGACGTGTTAAAAATAACGTAGGTTTTAAATATAAATATAGTTTAAAATGTTTTTGTGTATTTAATTAAGTGGCTTTATTGTTGTAGCCCAGAAGACGATTGCCGACGAGCATTAGAAATATTTATATCAGAAAAATAAAAATATATATGTGTTTTTAATTTCTACAACTAAATTGGACCTCGGGCCGGTTAAACACTTAAATATAATAACCTAATCTAGGTTGCAAAAACATTCGCTTGTTAAATTGTTAAATAAAATGTTGATTATTGCAAATTTATTTTAACTCGGATCTGAAATATATACATATATAGTGTTAGCTGCGTTAAATAGCATAAAAAACAATTCACATAATAATACCTGGGTTCACGTGTGTGTGTTTTTGTATGTGCATAAGTGAACTGATCGTTAATATAGTTAAATTTGTTAAGCCAGTTATTCGATATATGCAATCACAAAGCATTGTACTCATACATACAAAGGCATTAGCTTAGTAATTTAAGTATGTATCTTAAGTAGAATTTTATTAAATTTTATTAATATTATTGATAATTTAAAATAATTGATTTTATTATTACTTTTTTATTTTCATTACTAACAATATTTTCACAAATTGTTCTCCGATATGCCACGACTTTGTCGGCAGTCTGCTTCTCAGAGGTCTCGTAGCCGCCAATTGAGACATAGGGCTAATAGGGAAAGTAGATCTTATTCGCAGTTAGAGAGAGAACGAAATACAAGCTCTCAGAGGGATCGTAGGGCAGACGAATAATATAGAGAACAAGAGCAGCGTATTAACAATCGCCGGCGCTCAATAAGGAGACAGTCCCCGCTTTTTCGATAATTTGAACAGCTAGGTGACAATAATAATAGGAGACAACGGTTTCCTTCATCTGTCGGTAATTTGACATTTTGTCGAACCTGTAGCCATAAGATAAAATCTGGTCAAAAACCAAATGGTTCCATTACAAATGGCTTAGATTTGCCTGACTGTCTCAAAGGACTTACTTATTTAGAGGAGCGTATAATTTCTAATCGTCTTCCCTTTATGATAATAAAGTCGATTGGTCATGAATGTCGGAGTGCAATTGAAGGAGCTGTAGTCAATGTTCCTATTTAGACTTGCCTTCCACGGGCTTTTCATAAGGCTGACGTTGTAGAGCTCCACCACAAACGTGGAATGGAATATAGCCATGGCTAAAACCCTTCAAAGTCGCGGATGCAATAAGGTACTTGGTGAATGCAGAACTTTATAAGAAACATGTGGTTGTAGTTAATGAACAGTGGTTGTTGTCTTTCACAGCTGATACTGATCCTTTCATACCTTCTCAAGCAGACACAGAATTGGTGCAGGGACTTGAACAAAGAATTCATGAACCAACCAATCCTGAGGAAGATATGTTAATAGAGGAGCTTAATCCTGGGTGTCAGGAAACATTGCTTGAGAATAATCATAGCGAAGGCCAAAGACCCCTAGACATAATTCTCGATGCTGACTCAGAGGAGTTAGCATTTCCTACGATATATGCCGGCAAGAAAAGATTTTCTTTACAAAATTTTACAACCATTTGTAGGTCTAAGCTTCGTAATGTAGATAGGAGAGATTGTAGAATCGACAAGTTATTGTTTAATTATAAAAAGTTAGAGCTCATTCAAATTCGGAATTAAACTTAAATATGCTAATGCTCTTAACGAAAAACATATAGACCATCTCATTCGCCACGATGAAGACTATAGGGTCCCAAAAGGTATTCGTACGTGACCTGCTTATTGGGAAGCAGAAAAATAGAAGGTCATGGCCATGATCCGTCAGTTTGGACTGCCTAGATTCTTTATAACCTTGTCGGCTGCTGAGACAAAATGGGCGGAACTGCTTGTTTTACTCAAGAAAAATGTTGACAGACAACAAGTTGCAGAGAAAGCAGCTTTTAATTTTAGTTTTAACGAAAAGGCGCGATTAATTTGGTCAGATCCAGTAACTTGTACTAGGTATTTCGGTGAGCATCACGTTATCAAAAACTATTGGCGAGTTCAGTTCCAACAACGACGTTCTCCTCATATACATGACATGTTTTGGTTGAAAGATGCCCCTTCAGTGGACTTTGACAATGAATCGAATCCATAATAGCATTCATTGAACCATTTATTACTACTGATGTGACGAGTACTGATTTAGCTCAGTATATTGAATATCAAAAGCACAATCACGGGCATTCGTGCATGCGTGAAGTAACAGGAAACTCTTTTTGTCGCTTTTCACTATCTCACAATCAAGTGAGCCCCATCTACCAGAACTATCTTTACGCTCTTAGATCTGGTTTGAAAGAGCCTCAAATATTTTTGACGAGGACATATGCAGGAATTAAAGTAAATGCTTATAATAAACATATTCTTGCAATGCAGAGCTAATATGGACATTCAGTACATTTTAGATCCATATGCATGCTGCAGTTATATTATTAATTAAATTAATAAATCACAAAGGAGGATTTCCAAATTGATGCGTGATGCCGTAAACGAGATTCACAGAGGCAACTTTAGTATCAAACAAAAACTGTAACTGAATTCCAGCTCAGGAAGCCTCTTATTGTTGTTTATATGTATATATACAAGTACTGGATTGCCTGAGCAACGAGTTAAAATGCTGAAGTCTAAACAACAGCTACAAAATATAGTCATTTACACCCACACATACCCTCACTTATTAGATTAATATCATTATGTATGTATGCGCAACGCAGCTAAGCTTTCCCTTGGAGCTTTTTACACCAAGCTCAAGCTTAGCTCTTTAATCAGAGTTAGTAGATAAGTAGTCTTAAAGCTGTACACACGTACCAATAAACTATTTGTTAATCGAAACTTGAGTTTTCATTAAAACACTTATTCTATCGACAAAGAACTCGAAGAGCAAGACATCTTACAGACGACGACAAAGTCGTGGCTGAAGGCATCGATAAATCACCTACATAGCCTGGACGCAGAAGTCTCGGTCCGAAAGGCAAAGGTCATCCTTTCATCTAACTAACGATTCAACTGACATATTTCTTGTAGAATTGCTGGATCACTATATTCAGGGACCAGATAGTCACGAAGGCCTGTGTTTAGCCTATTTCGCTGCAAATTACAGTTTTTCCAAAAACTGTAGGACAACCCGTCATAGTAATGACAATGAAAATGCAGAAGACAATTGTAGTTATTTTCTTCCTCTCCGCGATAGCAGTGGCTATATTAGAAAAAGGACCAAGCCACGCATTATTCGATTTAGGAAGTTTAATCTGAATTCCGACAGACAGAACTACTTCAGGGAACTTTTAATGTTGTATTTTCCGTGGAGAAATGAAACGGCAGAGTTAATTGAAGTGGATTGTGAAAATTTATATAGTCACAATGTAGATATAATAAATTTTAAATATAGAAATTATAATGTACTAGAAGATTTAGAAGACGTGCTTAGAAGGGCCATGGAAAATGAGGACTCTTTTGGAGAGGGTCAAAATAATCAGGAAACTGAAGTAGATGAGGAATTTAGGGCCTTGGGTATTCCTGAAATAAGTTCTCAAGTGAATGTTTTGAATATAAATGCAGGTAATATTGCTACAAATGATGATTCAAATAATACAATTCGAATCATAAAGCTTCCGCCAATTCTATCACTCCATGATTTAGCAATTATAGTTAGGTCCTTAAATTTGAAGCAAAAAACCTTTTTCACACATGTTTTGCATAATGCAAAACACAATAAAGTTTTTCATGAGTTTGTAGGTGGCGGAGCAGGTGTTGGCAAGAGTAGGCTGATTTCAGCAATATTTCAATCCCTGTCTCAACTGTATAATAGTAAACCTGGCTGCGATCCAACTACTTCTAAAATTCTTCTGTGTGCACCTACAGGAAAAGCAGCTTTTGGAATTGGGGGGGTCTACCCTTCATTCCATGTTCTCACTTCCCGTGAATCAGTCAGGATCCTCATTTAAAGATTTAGGACCTGACCTTTTAAATACTCTTAGAGTTACATTTTCAGATCTGAATCTTTTAATCATAAACTAAATTTCAATGGTGGGTGCCAAAATGTTATTCCATTGGGATTCACGTTTAAAGCAAATTTTCAACAACTGAGAAACTTCATTTGGAGGAATTTCAGTTATTGTTTTCGGCCATCTTAGACAACTAAGACCCGTAGGAGATCGATGGATTTTCCAATCGAATTCATCTTCGCATGACCCATACAGTGCTATATTTGGGTCTTCTCTGTGGGACAGTTTTCGGTTTTTTGAGCTCACGGAAATTATGCGTCAACGAGATGACCAAGACTTTGCGGTTGCGCTCAATAACATGGCATCCGGTAAAAAATATCGTCTAATGATATAAATTTGCTTAGATCACGAGTTTGCTTATCAAACCAACTTCCAAATGATGCAATTCATTTATTTCTTAAAAATGAGGATACAAATATATTTAACACTGCAAAATTTAATTCGATCCGCACTGATTTCCAATATATTTCCACTGTCCTTGATTCAATTAAAGCTGCACATCTCAACTTAGACACAAGGGCCAAATGCTTGGAATCAGTTAAAAATTTGAAAACATCCCAAACTCAGGGACTTTGTTCTACCCTTATTCTGAAAACATCTGCCAAGTATATGATGACTGTAAATGTAAATACATCAGATGGTCTGGTTAATGGAGCAACAGGTATTCTAATGGCGATAGGTTTCAATTCATCCAATTCACCCCAGGAATCAATGCTCGATCAAAATGCACTCATCGCACAAACCCTTCTTGGACCCCAATTCAAAAAACGATAAGAAGTTTTCAATATCATTCCAACGAGCAGGTATACATGCAGAAGGTATAACAATTCATAAGTCAGGGAGGTACATATACCAAAGTGGTGGTCCACACAAGTCCTGGAATGCAACGAGAAGCATTTTATGTAGCTTGTAGTAGAGCCACAAGTGCAGCTGGCCTTTTCATTGTTGAGCAATTTATCCCACCTAATTCTGACCGTTTCTCAATAGTAGAGCAAGAGTTACAAAGTTTGCGTTGCACAAAGCTACTGAATACACATTTCTGTTGTCTATTCGACAATTCAAAAGTGAATGCATTCTTTCATAATACCTAAAGCATACATTACCACATTAGCGATATTTGCTCCGATAAGCTAATACTTCAATCTTCGTTGTTATGTTTTGTAGAGGCTTCTACATACTCTCATGAAATATACAATATTCCTGGCTTCACGAATGCAGTGCGCTTAGATTGCCAGTCCGTACCTAGTGGAGCTCGACCAAAAATGGGTATTCTCATATTCGCTAAAAATGAAGTTTGTTGTAGTATTCGAAATTATGCTGACCCTAATAATTTAACTTCATCAGTGTTCGAATTTGCGGTGTTCAAATATCGGTCTTTAGGATTCCTCATAATATATAAAAGTCCGACATACCAAGTACTTAAGTTTGAAAAAAATTTGAGAGCTTATTTCAAAGATTTTCTTTCTTAGATAGCAATGCAATAGTTTTCGGAGATTTTAATCAGGGTCTGCGATCGCTATCGCAAATATCAAAAAATAAATATATATAAATTTCTTGTGTGCTTAGTGATTGAAGTGATCGACACGTTCATGCAGACGGACATGGATCAATCGACTCGGCTGTTGATACTGATAATGAATATATATACTTAATAGGGTCTGTCACGCCTCCTTCTGCCTGCTACAAAAAATTTTCGCAAAAAATTTAATATATTTTTGTACAGGGTATAATCAGAAAAATAGTTTCATTGTAGAGGCAGAAAAGTATTTTCGTCAGTTTCTATTTTGTAAAAGTCAAAATGTAGAAACAAGAATAAAAGTATTATCGTTCGTTTCCATTTTATAGAAACAGAAAAAGATATTCGATAGTTATTATTTTGTAGAAATTAAAATAAAAAAAGCAGTTTCTATTTTGTAGAAGAAAAAAAGCAGAAACAGATAAGTATTTTCGACAGTTTCTATTTTGTAGAAACTAAAAATTAGAAGGAGAAAAGCAGTTAGTAGGGTATCTTAAACGACAAGTGCAAATGTCATTTCCACAGAAATGTCAACCGGAGCTAAACAATTCAATATATATAAATGTATGTTGTTTTACCATACAGATTGTCAATAAAGTGTTTTGACAAAAGAAATTTTTATTTGACATATTTGCAGATGAAAATAAAAAATTTTTCCTTGCAATATACTTTTAAATGAAAAAGATTTTCTTAAGGTTATATTTTGCAGAACCTAAAAATAAAAAACAAAACTATTTTCGTTAGTTTCCATTTTGTATATGCAGAAAAGTATTTTCGTTGCTTTCCATTTTGTAGAAGCAAAGAAACTGTTTCTATTTGGTGTAACCACAAAAGCAGATGAAAATTCTTATCGTTAGTTTCTATTTTGTATAAACAAAAAGTTAGAAGCAGAAAATCTGTTTTTATTGTGTAGAAGCAAAAAAGAATCAGCGAAGAGCATTTGCAGTCAGTTATTTTATACAGAAGCAGAAAAGGATATTTTGAAAGTTATTTTTTTCCTGAAGCAAAAAAAAAGTAGAAAACTATTTTCGTTAGTTTATATTTCTTAGAAGCCATAATGTAGAAGCTGAAAAGTTGTTCCTATTTTGTAGACAGTGATAAGTATTTTCGTTTCTGTTAATTTTGTAGAAATAGCAAAGCTGTTTTTATTTTGTAGATACAGAAAAGGATTTATGTTAGTTTCCATTTAGTATAAGCAAATAATTAGAAGTAGAAAGCATTTTCTGTTTTGAAGAAGCTGGAAAGTATTTTCGTCATTTTCTATATTATAGCAACAAAATAAGTAAAAGCAGAAAAGGATGAAAGAAAAACATATAATTATTTTCGTTACATTCCATTTTGTAGAAGCATAGAAACTGTTTCTATTTTGCAGAAGCAAAAAAGCAGTAGCAGAAAAGTAGTTTTTATTGTGTAGAAGTTAAAAAGAAACAGCGAAGAGCATTTTCAGTCATTTATATTTTAAAGAAGCAGAAAAGGATTTTTGTAAGGTTATTTTTCCCGGAAGCAGAAAAAAAAGTAGAAAACTATTTTCGTTAGTTTATTTTTTTAGAAGTAATAATGTAGAAGTAGAAAAGTAGTTCCTATCTTGTAGAAGCTGAAGAGTACTTTCGTTTCTGTTAATTTTGTAGGAGTAGAAAAGCTGTTTCTATTTTGTAGAACTGAAAAAGCTGAAATAGAATAGTGTTATCGTTAGTTTCTATTTTGTAGAAGCAAAAAAGGTTTTATGTCAGTTTCCTACTAAATGGGAAACTACAAATTAGGAGCAGAAAAGCAGTTTCTATTTTGTAGGAGGAGAAAAGTATTTTCGTCATATTCTATATTATAGCAACAAAATAAGTAGAAGCAGAAAAGAATTTTAGTAAAATTTTGTTTTGCTGAAGTAAAACAAAAAAACATATAATTATTTTCGTTACTTTCCATTTTGTAGAAGCAAAGATTCGGTTTCTATTTTGTAGAAACCAAAAAGCAGTAGCAGAAAAGTATTTTCGTTAATTTCCATTTTCTAGCAGCAAAAAAATTAGAAGCAGAAAATCAGTTTTTATTGTGTAGAAAGAAAAAGAAACTGTAGAAGAGCTTATGGAATAATTTATATTTTGCACAAGCAGAAACGAAAAATTCTCTTATTATAATTTAATTTAAATAGTGCACATCAAACCAAAAGAGCGGATACGAAGAAGAGAGGAAAAGCTTTAAAAGTAACGGGATCTAAAGCTATACATGAGAACTTAAGTTGATGTCAAAACACTTTCTTGACAGCCCATTTAGCGATCCTTTTATAATTTTATTTTCTCATTTTTTTGTGAAAAAGATATTTGAATTTATTTTTGTGCAGTACTTAATATATTTATTTACAATTATCAACATATTTTTATTTGTTTTTTTGTACCAAGGAAATTACTTTTGTTGAGCTGCAAATATGAAAAAACAAAAATTTTCTTTCGTCAAAAAACTTTCTTGACAAATTGTTTATGAATTAGATAGTGCCTCAAATCATTTGAAACTTGGTAGGTCATCTTAGGAATGTAAAATATTAATACAGTCAAATTTCAATTTAAAAAAAACTGCCGTGCGATGGTAAGTACAGTGCCTCAAAATAGTTCACGATCCTAAGCTAGGCACAACGCGAAAGAGTTGAACATTTTGAAGAACAATTTACACCAAAGTGCAGAGAAACTTGACCTTGGAGACTCGTTCGTCTTCCAACAAGATAACGACCCCAAGCATACTGCGTAGATAGTAAAAGAGATCAGATCAAACGATCAGAAAAAACGTGCATAGTCAGCATGCCTGCGAAAATAGAGATTTTAAAATGCAAGTTAAATTATGGAGCCAATATTGAAAAGGCGTTCATATGTATTATACATTTTGAAAATAAATATTTGGGAAATAATTGTCACAAGCTGGGGCTGTACCGACTTTGTTTCTATGTGATGAGCCTAATTTAAATTTAAATATGTTCCAAGTAGATGAGAACAGTAATGTGCTTTCATTTTGCGACGAAAGAGAAAATAAAATTTATATTTTCGAGAACTTATGCAGAAGAAAAAACGAGCAGCGAATACATGGACATTGTAGAAAGCCCCCAATATAAATGAAAATGAAAATCATGGGAACTCTTCTAATAATGTTAATACAGATAAATAAACAGATAATATTGATCATATTGAATTTAGTCAGAATTGCCTAAAAAGAGAGCAAAATGAAAAATATTATAAAATTAAATACTGGGAAATGGCACAAGATCTCAAGAAAGAAAAACTGCTGATCAGAGTGTACCATCAAAAGATAAGGCGGCTTCAAATGTTATTAAAACGAAAGAACAAGAAAGATTAAATATATAAGAGAAAGAAAAGAAAGTAGTAATCTCTTTAGTGCTTATCAAAATTGTCAAACACGGTTTGTAAAATGTTAATAAAAACAAACAAACTTGGCAAGAAGAAGAAAAAAATTATTGCTCCAAGATTTAATTTGTATTCTGCTAAGGCCTATAATTTTATGCGAGACGATTTTGAGTTGAATCTCCCGACCAAGTCACCTTTGATAAGGTGGGCTCCGGTAAAATGTATAGTTCCGGGCCTAAATGAAATCCTTATGATTTAAAATCAATATTTTAAAAGATGGACGACAAGAGTAGAATTTCCGTATTAGTTTTCGACGAAATTTTAATAAGGGCTGCAATATAATTCCCACAGAGATGAAGTGGAAGGTTTTGTGGACGACGGCTTTGGAAAATCAGATGTTTGTGTTTTTATGGTGAGGGGGTTATACGACAATTGCAAATTTGTTTTAAGCTTTCCACCTTTCACGGGACTCAGTTTCCAAATTAAAAGAGCTGATAGATTTAAATATTAGAGCCGCACGAAGCTTGGGCCTATCTATTAGAGCAGTGGTATGCGACCAAGGCCCAAACAACCGAGGAGCTTTTGCGCAATTCGGTATAAACAGAGAGGCACCATTTTTTACTGTTGACAATCAGAAAATATATAGTATATATGATATCCCTCACCTCATTAAATCGCTGAGAAATATTTGAATGAGAAATTATATTGAGACTCCTGATGGCAGCGTACCAGGGAAGCAGTTGTTGAATTATTTGAAATTGACAGGAACAACACTCCAGCCAGAATGTACCCAAAATTGACTAGAAATTACATACACCCTAATTCTTTTGAAAAAATGAAGATTCTTGAAAAAATAAGCAAGTTATTTGATTGCTTGAATAGCCATAATATAAAATATAAAAATACGTTTAAGTCAGCTTTACAGAATAAAAGTGACGTAGAAATATACATTACATAAATGAAAGACTATTTTAAGAGATGCCTATATCCCAATCGAGTGATGGAATCATTCTATCAATAAATTCAGTCCTAATGCTGTCGCAAGATATTTGGAGAGAAGGGACAGATGTATATTTATTGATATTGTCACGGCAAGTAGAGGTATCTCTCATAATAATCCAATGCTATTTGAATTCAACGCAATTATTTCGAAGATGTTGTCGATGAAAGTCATTTCTTCAAAAACACCAAATGGAAATTTGGAAGATATGCTTATAAATGTGATTGAAGAAGCCAAGCATGATGTAAATGTCCAAGAACTGGTATATAACGGTATAAAGACTTAAATATTACTCATGTAGATGACATGGAAATATCCGAGGCTGATGAAACGCCACCCAGTTCCATAAGTATAGCTAGTGAAAACGCATTGCGATATTTAAGAGGATTTGTTCTATTTAAATCACAACATAAGTTTAATTGTGATACCTGTAAAGGTTTAATTAAAGACTTCGAGATATGGGCCCGTAATTGGCATAGATGCTAGTATATGTGCGAAAATGACATTTTTTACAAGAATTGGATTCTGCTGGGATCAATACTCAGTCATGAATCGCACTACAAGTATCTCGGAGTCATTCTTGACAGATCCCTAAACTTCGCTCGGCATACAACAATGTTGCAAAAAACCATCCTGGCAAAGGCGGCGAGGATGTCGTGGCTGTTGTCGCCAAGAAATAAGCTTTCTCTGCAGAATAAAGTAACCATATACAAGGCGATATTAAGCCCAATCCGGAAATACGGGCTTCAAGTTTACGGGGTAGCCGCCAAGACTAACCTAATCAAAATTCGAGTGGCTTAAAGCAAAATCCTCAGGAAGATGGGACATTGAGCGTGACTTAGGCGTACCTATGGTTGGTGACGTACTGCATCTTCAGGCCGAAAATTACCATAAAAAAATTAACCTCCCATCCAAACGCGCTTGCCCAACGCCTACTGAGGTATGCAGGCAGAAGACGCCTGAAAAGACTGCATCCACATGCTCTTCCTGCCAGAATAATTTCTTAACTTCTTAATTTAAATATGTAAATAGCAAAATAATGAAAATAGTTCTATGTATTATATGTATAACTATATTATAAGATAGTCAATGTTTTTATATTAATGTGTAATTAGGTTGAGCTGCCAAGAAGGTAGTAATGTACTAATTTTAAACCAACAGTACAAATCTGAAATAAATTCGAATCTAATACCGGAGCTTTTTATATTTAATAAAAACTATTAAAATCTAAATAACAATCTGAAACTTAAAGACGATTTTTTTAATTTGATGAAGCAACATTACAATGCGTTTCATGACTTTTTTCAAAAGTTCCCGCATGTTCGAAATATTAAAGAGAAAATAATTGATAAATGTATTTTGCAGACCGAAAACGACATAATTCATAAAGATTGGTATTCTGAACCCAATGACTGCAGTGAGCATCGAAAACATATATTAAACTATTTTTTGCTCGTCCTGCTGGAAAAATGATGTGGTGCATCTGAGAATCAGAAAAGTAGTCAAAAAATGGAAATTTTAAAGTCATAAACGCAAATATAGAGCCATCAACATCATTAACAGAGTCGGTATATGTAGCTACGTCCGTCAGTTCGTGCAGTTGGGGGTAGTTTATTACAAGATAGGAATGTGTAGGTAAGGTAGTCTTAAGTCTTTTTTTTTTTTTTTGGAAACATGGAGATATTTAAATGAGAAAAACTCGACTCGAAGGTCATCTTCTGCTGATGCTTTTGCAATGGCCTCCCTGTGGTGTTCCCTGGATACCGATTTGAATGTACATACTTGAACAATATAATATTCGGAAGCGAATTCGAGCGGCGACCTTAATTGCAACAAATGAAAGTGACACAATTAACACTTCTCTTAAACCAGGCTGTCAATAAAAAGAAACAGTGGAAATGGAACTACACTAGTCGGCATATATATTTTGACATAGTAGTTTAATTTAACTATTAGTCTCTTTTGCTAAGTACCGTTGTATTCAACGAAGCAAAAATGATGATCGAAGTGAAGTGCATATTAATAACTGTAAATATGCTAAATAATTTGTCATTTTTATCTACTGATAAGAATGTAATCAGACAACGAATTTTGCAGCGGCATAAGTATTTTAACATCGTGTGATTTCGTTGTTTCTTGGCGAGTTCAAAGTATTATTAAAGAAGTTTTTGAAAAATATTTCTTATTATTTGATAAAACCGCGTTTTTATACCCTGTGCCCATTAAAAATGGGCAAAAAAGGGTATAATAATTAATATTAAAATTGGTTAAAAAATCTGAACTAAGTACAGTAATAAGAGCAGAAATTGAGACCAATTATTACTTGGGTATTTCCGTAATATATATCGCTAAGGAATATAATTTGTCACGTCAAACAATATATTATCAAATCAATAAACATAAAAACTTGACTCAAGTGTGTCAAAAAGTAATTCATGGAGGTAGGAGCATAATGTTTTGGGGATCCGTTTCATATAATGGTGTGGGAGACTTGGTTCTATGAACCAGAGTCAATATTTAAGAATATTGAACCATTTCACACTTCCCTCCGGCGACAGGTTGATCGGGGAAGAATTTATTCTCTAACAGGACAACGCTCCTTTAAATATAATTTAAAAAACATAATCATAAATAACATTTTGTCAAAAAATGTATGCCATCTATTAACTAAATTCCTCTATTTTTAATTTTAATTAAATAAAATACGTGTCGCCGCACTTCGGCGTGTATTTTATTAAATTATTATAGTTATTTAAGATAAGAGTAACATACTTGGATTCTTAGGTTTAGGGCGAAGTGAGAGCGCAATAAAGTTTTCGTCATTCGCTCTGAGAGCGAATTCGCCTCACTTCGCAACCACAGGTTAAGCTAGGCTTAAGTAGAAATTTATAAATGAGTTGAATTTGTCGAACGAAAACTAAAACACGCATAATCGCAGCAAAAATCAATTTTAAAAGCCACCAAAAATAAATTAATTGTTAGTAAATTAATATTAACAATTCACAAAAACTCTTGTGAATTTTCAATACGAAATGAATATTAAAAATTATATATATAGTTTAATACATTATACCTAACTATAATAAATAAAAATCAATTAATATTTTATATTGCAATGAGAGCGAATAGAAAAAGAAGCTGAGGCATCGCTATGTAAAAATATATATGCCGGCTAGTGAATATGCAAAGGGCAGGGTCATTTCAGCATTCGATTTCGTTGCTAAACAGAATAAAGTCAGCGCGCAGGCATTGGCATGGACTTGCCGAACTTCGTGATATACGCATACAGAGAACGTCATTGTGTGTATCTATTGAATACAAATGCAGGAACGAAGCGCGAGCGCATGCGACATAAGACGTGCGTTCTGTTCTGCGGTCTATTCCACACTGTCGGCTTTTTTGGACGATGCTCGCTGCGCTATGCATTGCGCTCTCCGCTCAGCGTTTTGTTGTCTGGGATTCTCAGTGCTGTCACTTTAGCATTTTAGTGGCTAGATCTAGCAACTTTTAAAAAAATTTGCAACTTTTTTTTTAAATGCTATTAGCCACAACACTTTTAATTTTTCTTTATCAACTTTTCTAAAAAATGGAAATTTTGTATATTTCTTTAGAATTTTTGCATTTTATTATAGGTTCTTGCAAATGATTGCACAAATTACGATTAATAATGGTTCAAATAAATATCGGAGCTGGAATTTAACTCAGGGGATCGATTATATGAACAACTTGAAAGTTTTTGCTCACTTTTTGCTGTGTGTTGTGATTGGGTTAAAATGCCAAAAGCTAAATTCTCGCTATTTCTGGCAAAAATGAAAAGTTCAACGATATCATATTGTCCTTATTGCAAATCCAAAATGACGAGTTAGATAGCATTATAAGTACTCTTAATTTTGTTTACGATATGAAATCATCTTCCCATTAAATTTATATATTTTTTCTTAAATACATACATATATATTTGTTGATTTATTTGGCAATTTTCACAGAAATTTTAGCAATTTTTTTTCTCAAATCTAGCAATTTTTGCTTCAGAGATTCTGGCAGCACTGCTCAACTATGCTTGTTCGGCTGCTTGCTGAGAGTGTGGGGTTTAATGCACACTTGGTACTTTAGTACCAAAACTGATACCTTATTTCTTTGCTGATACTTTGGTCCCCATTTTCTCAAAAATGTACTTTTTTGTTTGTTTGGCGTATTTAAAAATAAATATTTAGCGAACTTAAATAATTTTATGTCTAATTTTGTTATTAGGTAACACTATCGACTTTCAATACAAATTTGTTCATACAAAGTCCATCTCTATGCAAACAGTTACTTGCACAGACCTTTTCGCTGGAATTTAAATTCACAAGTATTGAAATTACAAGTTTATAAGCGAGCTAAAGCATTTAAGCGCAATGGAAAAGTAAGATAATAAGTTAATTTGTGAAAACCGTTCCTAATTATTATATATTTGATAGATTTATAGTATAAAAAGGTCCAAGAGCAACTGCAGATTCAAATGCAAGCTCAAATAATATGCAAGCGACAGGCGAAGCTATTGATCTCGATGTCGAGGGACAAAAGTGACTTGTGTTATGATTTTAAAAATAACATTTCTTATCGCACAATTTTATTCAAGCAATAACGCGTTAATGAGTTAAAAGGACAAGAGAATCGCACAAGTTCAAAATGCTATGCATACACTGATAATGTCCATTTTATCAATGGACTATATGCCAAACCAGCTTCGGGAATGCTGTCCAGACTCGAAAATTGCTAAAAAGCTAAAATGTGGACGAACTAATGCAACGCAACTGACGGAACAGATAGCCGAAAAGTCTTGCAACCATATTGCCGTTAACTGTGGAAGAAACTACTGATATCTCATGACGAAAAACATTAATTTTAGTGGCAAGTAATTTTTAATGCTTTACTGGAAGAGTTAAGGACAGATTGTTAGGATTAATAGAACTTTAAAATGTGCGTCTCATTCGCTGCATTTATGCGCAAACTACTCCTGTAAAAAATTGCCTGCAGAAGTTGAAAAACTGTGCTCAAAATATTTATGCATATTTCTCATGGAGCCCTAAAAGAGTTGAGCCCACAAAATATTGGGTGTTTCCATGACTTGCTGACTATATTTTGAACAAGTCATTTGTCCCATTCTTGAGTAATGGGATGCACTGCAACTCTATTTTTTATTTTTACGCTACATATTAAAAATAATCAATAATATAAGTACTGAATTTCAATCGGAGACGATTAGACTTTCCTATTTATACAATATACTGGAGACTACAGTGAAATTAATTTAGAGTAACTTTATGATATATCAATATATAACACATATCGAAATAATGGACCTGGATATAAAAGACAGAAGTCGGCTTTTTCCCCCATTACCCCAAATTTTTATTGGAATAAATGCTCAACAATACCTTGATAAACAAAAATCTTAATCTTAGCGAAGTATGTAATATTAAAAAAAATTCTTAATTTTTATGTTGTGCTGGCCTCACAAATATTATCAAGATTCGATTTCCAAAGAAATTACCTAAAATATTTAGATCACTTCCGTAGTTCCGTTTCTTAAAGAATTCGAAAACTTATTCGAATGCGACACTGACATGATTGCAACACAATGGACACAGCTGAGACTGTCAGCCGATCAATTAAAAAAATTAGACAATGCAATATGGTGCAAAAGTCGATTTTTTTGGCACAAACTCTAAAAGTGGAATTAAAGACCTCAAACTTTGCAGATTTCGTTTTTTAAATAAAAAGAGTATGCAAACAATTTTTTGAGTCTGTGCGACAACGCTTTCTCTTGCCTCCCATACAAACTAATTCCTAGTATTATTATTACAAATTGAGTAAGACTCTAAATTCAGACATGTTAATTACATATATTTTAGGAATGACTTAAATATCTTACATATGTACATAATTGTAATATATATTAATTAATAAATTGGTTTTTGTTTTAAACATCATGTTCTTCTTCTAGTACTGTAGATCATCCTTCGCTTAGGTCCTCATCAGAATCAGATTACAAGTCCAATTCATATACTTTTGTGTTTTTGTTTTCGGTAGACGGCAAATCCAGAAGAATTAACAATTCTTCGGGAAAAGGTTTTTTTGTGTTTTATTGCGTGCTTCTGACGCATTTTCGCCTAAGCACCCTAGTGGAACTAACGTCGAATTATTTATTTGAAAACCGTGGGCTAGTACTTTGTGAATTGTTGGTTACATCGGGTACCGCGGGTATTTACGCATATATAAGTAAAACGTTCTCTCACAAAAAGTCCGAAAGTTTTTAGAGTTTATATAGTGGTTACAGGAAATTGCAATTAATATAACGTGAAGATTATTTAAAAGGGTTTCGTCAAAGCAGGTTATGGATGATAGTTGTTTACATTTTGCAACAGCTCTTCTTGCTGTATTACCGTTGCCGTTGGATGATATTGGCATTTTATGGACACGGCGGTCCAACTCACTCCACAAATTCTCAATTAGATTGAGATCAGGTGAATGGGGCCGCATCTCCAACCGTTTTGGGCAGTTGTATGGGCCTTATGCTTCGGGTCATTGTCCTGATACAACTTGAATGTGTTCGAAATACCCATTTTCTTCGCCGACTGCTTCAAATTTTCCCTCAACATTTTTAGATATGAATCTTGGTTTAATATGCTATCAACAAACAGTAGATTTCGAACTCCTTTTGTGGAAATACAGCCCCAAATCATAACGTTTCCTCCGCCGTGTTTCGCGGTTGGTCTTATGTTATTCTTTTGCAGCTCAGTATTTGGCCTCCGCCAAACCTCCGCCATAGACTTGCCGTCACTGCCAAAAATGTTCAATTTACTTTCATCCAAGAATATAACTTCATCCCACCAGCTTTGGTCCTTTTTGGAGTACTCCTGGGCAAATTCTTTCCTCAATTTGCTATTGCGCTCCCATAGCAATGGCTTCTTTCGAGCGACTCGACCGTTGTACCCTTGTTTTTTTATGCTACGCCGAGCTGTCCACTGTCAATTAAGGCACACTATATCTTCACCTTCTTTAGAACTTCGGCTTCTTCGAGCCTAGTCAATTTTTTGGCTGTCCCGCCAGCTTAATTGACTCGATTCTCTCCTAATTTTTTAATTTTCTGACGATGTCACCGACCATATTTGGTTTAATATCCAGCATTTGGGTAGTTTCCTTATATGTCTTCCCTTGTGCAGCTGGAGCACAAGTTTTCGCTGTTATAGGGACGAATTATTACCTTTACGGGACATTTTAAGTTTGGCTTCGACAATTCAATTTTTTTTGTATCTTAGCTGTCAATGAATGTTAGTGATGCTTTGATTTTTTGGGCACTTCCCAAAAATACCGAATATTAAAGTAAGGAAAACTTTGAGTTTTTTTTTGTTTTTGCATAGTTTTTTTTTCATTTGGGGAAAAATGGTTAATATATGTACCTCTGTGGAAAGGTAATAATACAGGCTATAATCTATGATTTGTTATACCCTGTGCCCATTAAAAATGGGCAAAAAAGGGGTATATATAATTTTGTGCAAATGTATTTAACAGGCAGAAGGAGCCGTCTCCGACCTTATAAAGGATATATATTCTTAATCAGCATCAATAGCCGAGTCGATTGAGCAATGTCCGTCTGTCTGTCCGTCTGTATGAACGCGTTGATCTCAGCAACTATAAAAGCTAGAGACACCAAATTTGGCATGAAGGTTGCTGTATACCCTCTCCAGATCGAGTTTATGTTAGATTTTCGATATCTTTCCCACCACCCCCGTAATTAAAAAAAAACTAATTATGGCCACATTTCTCAACGTAGACACTTCTAACTTAACACGTGCGTTAAGAATGATATATAGAAGGAACGCTGAAAGTTTCATCAAGATCGGTTTATAAATAAGACAGATAATCAGAAAAGAAATAAAAGTTATTTTTTTTCCATTGAATCGTAGAGCAGCAACCAGCACATGTGTGCGAGCGAGACAGAGAACGACTGTGATACATGCGTCTGCTTACCATGTGTGCTTATTTGTGCGAGCGAGATAGCGAACTACTACGACACAAGCATAAGTAAATTAAGTGTCGTAACCCTCAACTTTTGATTGAATATGTATACATATGTGAATGCTTTCTCC
Source organism: Drosophila funebris (assembly GCA_018901825.1). Classification (NCBI taxonomy): domain Eukaryota; kingdom Metazoa; phylum Arthropoda; class Insecta; order Diptera; family Drosophilidae; genus Drosophila; species Drosophila funebris. The sequence continues at coordinate 337,377 of JAEIFK010000033.1, forward strand.
TATAAGCATATAAAGAATTCATAGGCTTCTTTAATAAACACCTGCTATGTTCTTACTTCTATTATAATAAAAAAACACTTAATTTAGAAAACTGCACAGGGTTTTATACTGTCGCGCGCGCTCGACTGATCCGCTTGTTAAGCTTAGCAATTATTATATTTTGTATTTCATTTCTAATCTCCAACTTTTCGATGTCAGTAAATTTTTCAAAAAAAGGCAAAAGTGATTTACAAAATAATGAATCTTCGTTTTTGTTTTTTTTCATCTGTTTCTTTTTCTTTTCCGATTTGATTTCTCAACATTTGCAGTCGCTCTTTGTCTATCTCCAAGAATTCGGTTTCCATATTAATTTTTCATTTTCTGGGCGTAGATTTTGCGACTATACTTGTAGATGGTGTTGACATCACAGACATATTGCTTTCATCTTCCTGAAGCATATCTGAAAGCATGTCATTCATGCTTTCATCGTCCTGCTGCAAATTGCCCTCAGTCGGATCTGGAGCAACTGTCTTTTTAAAAAAAGGCATCAGCTCCAAGTATGGCCATTTAACATTAAATGTTTGAGCTTCGGATCCTGATGGTAGGCGTGGTAGTTTTTGCAATGTCCTTCTATATGTATCCTTTAAATTTTTCCATTTGGCCTTTGCTGCAGCTCCTAGAAATTTGATTTTATATATATGTATATTGTTCATAACAATTAGTTTTTATTAATCATTTTATTTTATTTTGTTAGGCACATATTTTTATTTTTAGGTACCTTGCTACAGGTCATTCATTTCGTGACTTGGCATTTGCATATCGATTGGGAAGAAGCACTGTTAGAAACATTATATGCGAAACAAGCATTACAATTTGGAAATCACTCGTAAAGGAATTTATGCCAACACCAACAAATGATATACTTCAAAAAGTTACGGAAGATTATTATAGGCGTTGGAAGTTTCCAAACTGTCTGGGTAGCATTGACGGAAAACATTGCCAAATTAAGTGCCCAGCTCATACTGGATCACATTATTTTAATTATTTGCATTATTTTTCAATTGTTTTGCAAGGAGTAGCAGATGCTGACAAAAAATTTATAACAATTGAAGTGGGTGGCAGAGGAAAGCAAAGCGATGGTGGCACATTTTGTGGATCCACTTTGTTTAGATCGCTGGAAGCAGGCAAATTCAATGTTCCACCACCACAAGCACTACCAGGCTCAAATATCATTTTGCCAAACTTTTTAATTGGAGATGAAGCCTACCCACTGAAAAATTATTTAATGAGACCATATCCTCGAAAAAAGTTAAATGCCAAAACTGAAAAGTACAATCGCCAGGAAGTGCATTGAATGTGCTTTTGGTATTTTAACTAAGAAATGGCGAATTTTACAAAAAGATATTGAGACAAAACCTAGCACAGCAATACACATTATAAAATGTGCTTGCATTTTACATAATTATCTAAGAGAACGTGATGGGGACAGAATAGTTGCTTCAAGAAATGAGGATATTCTTGAAGAACAGTCACATTGCAATAGAAGCAGTCATTTGATAACACTTTAAATAAATATATATATTCATATACACATATTAAATATAACTTTACTTACGTTGTTATTGTATATTCTACATAACGTTAAATAAAAGCTTACCTGTACAGTTACAAATAACTCCTACTTCATTCCATTGCTTATCAGTAGTATTTTTATTTTTGTACCCCTTATGAGTGTCGTTCCATAAAACGGTTCGGCTTTGAACAGCCGAAATTAAAGTTTCCGCGTATATTTTTTGCATTGTTTGCATTTCGTCGCTCATCGATGCACTAAAAATTAAAACCAATTCTAGCCAATTCACTAATGATGACCGGTGGAGGCCTGAAGCTCCGCGGAAAGTTAGTCTTGTTAGCTTCGGCAGGATTAGGCGAAGGAGCTGTGCATGACTTCGATTTTGCCGCAACAGGTGACCTGGGCGAGATCGGCGTAGACTACTTTCTAGGAGCAGGCAGAGGTGGGAATGACTTCTCCTTTACAAAGGTTGTATCATTTGAGTTTGAGTCCGATTCACCAAGTGAGGAAAACCCGGAAAACAATCCAGCTTCGGAGTGGGTCTCAGATCGAGAAAGATCATTAAAATTGGATTGATGATTGCGGGATAACTTAGGCGTAGTGATATTGGGTGAGCTGCACTCACGTTTGCATAACTAATGGCATGGTTTGATAGCTGCTCCAGGATCAGGCAGGGTGTATATAGCCATCATAGTATAATCTAAAAACTCATTAGAAGAAGGGTCCGATTCGCCACTGGGTTCATAACTTAAAGGGCGCCTCTTGTCTACATTCGAGTGGCGAGATAATGAGCGGAGTATACGACTGGATACTTCGCGCGCCTCCAATCCCACGATCTATGTATTTTTTTGGTCCAACATCCCATCTAACACTTTACTCCAAACTCCCGATGAAATTGACGCTGCTGTGGAGGGACTTACAACTCTCATTAAGGATGCTGCCTTGCAGTCCACGAGTCGAGCTCGCTCCTCTGGGTCTTCGGGGTCAGCTATCCAAATTAATGAGGAAATTCGCAAACTCTTAAGAGATAAAAGAAGGATCCGGCGGAGATGGATCAGACGGCACTGTTAAAGCGTGTCTTAATACCCGCCCGTTCAGCAGTTTTTGATGAGCTACTGGAGAAAGCTGACCCTAATGGTCGTCTTGATCATAACCTTTGGAGCAGCGTAGCCTATATTGAGGACGATTTCAATGCTGATCAATCTATTATTGGTGATTTGCAACCTATTTCACTTGGTGAACTTGAATCGGAGATCAAGTGACTTAAAGTTAAAAAAGCCCCTGGACGTGACGGTATTGTTGGCCGAACTATCAAATCTTTGCCGGAGTGCTGCATTCTCCACCTGCTCGATATTCTTCTCTTATAGAATTGGCTATTTTCCCGGATCCTGGGAAAAGGCGTCAGTTACTATGATTCTTAAACCAGGCAAACCTTCAAATTCGCCATCTTCATATAGGCCGATAAGTTTGCTTCCCTCCCTCGGCAAACTTTTCGAGCGCATTATTCTCGCCAGGCTGCGCTCTGAACTGGAAGATGCTGACATAATTCCCTCCCACCAATTTGATTTCAGGCCGCAGCATGGAACCACCAAGCAACTTCACCGAGTTGTTGGAAGCATCCTTGAAAGCTTCGATAAAAACAGTATGGTGCTGCTGTATTCTTCGATATCAGGCAAGCCTTCGATAGAGTCTGGTATAATGTGCTGCTGTATAAGCTTAAGAGAATAGCCTCGCCCATTCACTTTAGTCTCATCAAGTCATGGTTGTCGCACAGGACGTTCCGAGTTCATGTCAACGGAATGTTCCACAAGGCAGTACTCTGAGTCCCACACTGTACAATATTTTCTCAAGCGATAAACCAACTCCATTCTCTAGCAGACACGTATGACCATAATTGGAACATCGAAATCAACATTGAGAAAACATCCCAAATCACATTTACAAAAAGACACAAAACCTGGCAGACCATTTGCCCAGACGGAAGGCCGCTTTCTGTGGTTAACTCCCAAAAATATCTGGGTTTGGTTTTGGATAAAACCCTAATCTTTCAAAGTCACGTACGTAAATCCCAAATTCAAACTGCGCTTGTCCAGCAAGGTGATTCTTCATAAAACTATGATTCAGCCACTATGGAGGTATGGACTCTCTCTCTGGGGAATATCAGCCGCATACTTAGTCAAAAATATTCAGGCCACAGAAGCTAAAATTCTTAGACAAATTGCTGTAGTAGAAACACTGTGGGCCTTGAAAAAAAAATATTTTGTTTCCCAAAAACTGGGATCTCATATTTATGTTTATTATAAATGGAATCTTATGAATTACATTGTTGTGTTTGATTAATATATATTATCTCTTTTTACTGTGGACAGTGCTACTTATTTTTTGGGATAAAGGGGAAAAAATAAAAATATCAATGATATCGATAAATCGATATTTAAATACGATTTATTAAATATCATTTTGATATTTTTTTTAAACAGGGAATTCGATATTAAAAAAATATTCGACATCCCTACAATTTACTCTCCCCCAGCTCAAAATATATGGTTATATCGCGTAAAAGTGAAACCGAAAAAAGTTTACTCTTTCCCATTTTACTATAAAAAAGTAATTGCCTTTACCTTTAATGGTCCAGTCACATCGTGTACTAAGCTTTTTAGTGGCAATCTCCTGGTTAAAACCAAAAACTATCAACAAGCCAACAAACTTCTAAAGATGACATACTTTACAAATAACATGCCTGTCACTGTCACCTTCCATAATTACTTCAACTAAACCATGGGCGTTATCTACTCTAATAACTTGAGAGAAATACCAGAGGAAGAAAGCTTCAAAGCGTCAACACTGTAAAAAAAACCAGATCGGTCCACACATTAAAAAGAAATCAGAAAAAGAAAAGTGAAACAACTTTCGTTAGTCGTTTTATTTACCCGGCTAATTTGAAACATAGAAATCGCAAAGTTGCCTATGAGTTAATCGATAATGTAAACTGCAGCCCTGGTCGTAGACCAGCTGTTGCTTGTCCATCATGCTGCAGGGCCTGCAGCTTGTTTTCTGTTGACAACGAAAAACAGTATTGTAACGAAAATGGCAACGCTGCCTCAGTAGCCCAAGGCTGACACCTCCGATCCACGGTTGCTATGACAACAGCTGACCAGCTGAGCTGAGCAGGCAGACGCTCCTTCACCCGAAGTTGAGCCCTTCCTGGCACGTTTCTTCGAGGAGCCGCCGCGGGATCGGCTTGGATTCATCACCTCGACCCTTGCTCGGCTCGAGTTGCCGGCAGTCAGACGCAGCGCTCCTTCACCCGAAGTTGAGCCCTTCCTGGCCCATTTGTTCGAGGAGTCGCCGGGACGCAGCCCCTGCCCATAGACGGCAACCTCCGCATTACTCCGCCATGGGCGCACTCGGCGATCGGCATCTACACTGCGTAATCCCTTTGCAGAAGCACCCGGTGCGATTGCTCGTCGACACCGGCGCTTCCGTTTCCTTTCTAAACCGAAATGACTTACCAAAGCCATTACCATGCACACCCTGTAGAGTGATGCTCCAGGGTCCATCATCGGAGCAATTCGTGGTTACAGCACGCAGCAAGGTTAGTATGACGGTGGTAGGTCGCCCTATCGAGCACGAATTCCTCCTTGTAGAAGGCCGCATACCCAGCCTCCTCGGAGTCGACTTTCTGCTGCGACACCAAGCCACCCTCGATCTGAAGGCTTTGCTTATAAAGCTCGACTGGGGAGCAATCTCGTTGGAAGCACCGAGTGCGGAGACGTCCGGGCTAGTATATGCCACAGAGCCCACATGCATCCCGCCGTGCAACGATACTCCGATTTGGTCTATGAAGTGCAGCTGCCCGGAAAACGCACGACGAAGACCGTGCATGTCAATCGCCTAGCTCGCTTCCGTGGAACAACTCAGGACGGACTCGGCCAGGAGGCTTGAGTCGTAGAGGGGGGCAATGTAACGAAAATGGCAACCCTGCCCCAGTAGCCCAAGGTTGCCACTTCCGATCCACGGTTGCTATGACAACAGCTGACCGCTCGTCACCTGTTTCGGTGATGAGACGGTCACACAGTCAGCTGTTGTGGCGGTCGAAACAAAGATCAACTCTGAGAGTTTGGGCCGCCATGCAGCTTCCGTTTCCTCTGACAGCTCTCTCTTCTTCGAAACGCCGCCGCGATCAGTGGTCCGAGCTCCGCAGTTGTTAGCAAGAAATAATAAAACCCAACACGGGGAATAATAAAAATTAAGAAAATAAAAAGAAACCAACCGTCTTCTTATTGGAATCGGGACTGCTAGGTTGGCCCGTGCTTACGTGGCGACTCCCTCACGCCACAAAACCCAAGGAACCGCTCGACCAACCACCCCTGACAGTAGGCCCAGCCTATTTTCGTTACAGTATAATACCCTGTACAGGTTTTTATAATAAAAGCATTTTCATAATAAGTACTTTGATTATAATAGAAGCAAGTACATGACAGGTGCTTAAAGAATATTCTTTTCACACTCTCATTTAGCATATGAATTCTTTGCATGCTCATAGCATCAAACTTTTGTATATGTCGTAGATTTAGAACAAATAATGTTAAATTCAAATTATGATTTACGTTATTAATGACACCCTCTGAGAATACCAGGTTAAGAACACTGTTAGTGTTGAGAAATGTTAAAGTAGAAAGAGACAAAGAGTGTTCCTCTTACATTCGGTGCAAAGAGGCGAGGTCCGGGTGGACTGAGTGTTGCGTAACGGTTATGTGTGTTGTTAAGTAATCAGTGTTCGCAGACTTTACTGACAGGTCGAAAAGACAGGGACGATTATGGAAGAGGAGGTTGACAAGTCAGATGAAAAATGAAAGGTCGCTCTCTTCCGGTCGTGGCCCTCATAGACACGAGCCGAGTGACGAGAACGTCGCGGTGCAAGACAACCTCACCATAACCCTACGACTCACTACGCTTCAGCCCAACGGTATGGAGAAAGAAAACAATATTTCTCCTTCTCCGACATCAGAAGTGGGATCGCCGCGTCCACATGAGAATCCTGATAAGATGTTGCAGGCGCTCTTGGAATCCCAAAATCGACACTTCATCGAATTGCTGAAGGCAGTGAAGATGCCAGAAGCAACGATAGCAAGACGGGAAATTTCGGTGACGCTGCCTACATACAATTCGGAAGCCGTTGGTGCCGACGCCGCTGCATGGTACAAGACTACGGATATGATTTTGGCCGAACATCCAATCGAAGGGAGTGCACTCGTGATGGCACTCAGTAAATCACTTTATGGAACTACATCACAATGGTTGTCACAGATCTGCTTTCCCGGAATGACCTGGTCGCAATTTCGAGAATTATTCATGTACAGATATGAGGGTATAGAGACGCCGGCCGCCATCTTGATCAACATCCTAAATGGACGGCCGAATCACAACGAATGCCTGTGTATGGCAGCCGTCTGGTTACCTCATTGACAATGAAATTGCAATCAATGACCATGGAAGAGATAGCGGTGTCATTTGTCATGGCTCACGCATCTCAACTTGACACTTTGCTTTTGGTAAGCGGACCGACTGTTTTGGACAAGACCATGGCCCAGAAAGAAAAAAAGCCCAAGGTGCAAACTCAGATCAAATGCCATTATTAAGGCAAGCTCGGGCATAAGATGGTGGAATGCCGTAAGCGAAAAGCAGATGGCAAACATATTGCAAACATACACCTGGACGAGATGATGTGAAGTGCTACAGATGCGGTAATCTTGGCCACATTGCGTCTAACTGCACGATGGGTGCAGCAACAGCGAATGGCAACAACGAGAAGCGCGTAGATTTGTGTGCAGTACTAGAGCACAAAGGAATAATGAATCAAAGTCGTGAGCCGTATGAATTCTTTTTTAATCCTGGTGCAGAATTCTCACATATTAATGGAAAGATATGTAATGATATAGCTGGTAAAAGATATAACAATATGGTAGTGCTAAGACGGATAGGAGAATATGTCGTAAAAAGTAATTTGCGAATATTGGCTAGAACTCAAAGTTCTCAATTTAATTTAAATCATGTCTTAATGATTGTCTGCAAAATACCTCAACTTGGCTTTGGCATTAAAATAAATTCTAATAGTTTAGATATGTTTAGAAATAAAAATGTGAATGTGGTACATGATGAGTCCACAATAAACATTCTGATTATAAAAGCGCTGGCCAATGATCCAAATTGATCATCTTTGAGACACGACGCCCAATTAAATTGCACACAGACGCAAGTTCATATAGATACGGTGCAATGTTGAGGTATAGAGTTGATGTGAAATGCAGGATGATTGAATATTACGGCAAATGTACTACAGAAAATGCAAATGCAACAGAATCCAAATATAATTCTTATGATTTGGAAACTTTGGCTGTGTACAATGCTGTGAAACAGTTCCGCCATTACCTACATGACCGGAAACTTGTAGTGTACAGAGATTGCAATTCATTGAAGGCGAGTCCAAAAAAATAGAGCTAACTGCGAGTGTACATCGTTGGTCGGCTTACATTCAATCGTTCGATGTGGAGTACCTAAAAGGGAAGCCAGATGGCACAAATCCTAATTTCACAAATAAAATTGTTGAGTCGTAATTTGATTTGGAAGAGTTAACGGACAATTGATTAATTACAAAACAACAGCACGATCAGGACATAGTCAAGATTGAAGCACAAATTGGCGGCAAGTTACGTGGCAAGAATGATACGACAGAACATGTCATAGCTTAGCGGTTATGTCATTAAGGCGGTTAAATTAGGCATTTCACCCTTTGGAGTACCAAATCATATAATTGCAGATAAAGGCAGAAGCTTTGCATTTGTAGTATATTCCATGAGATTTACTTGAACAATAAAATTGAATAACATTTGATTTGCACGGGTGCAAGCCGTACATTAGGAGATGTGCAATTAGCTATGAATTGTACCTATAAATGATGACAATAAAATAAGATTTGCAGAAGTACAGACGCCAAGACTGAAACAAAAGGTTGGTGATCATGTCTTGCTAAGAAGTGAAGAACTGCATCAGACCAAATTGGTTGGTTGTATTACCAGTTAAGCAAGTTGAATCTTAGCTGATTGAAGAGAACGACCACGGTGAAAGAGACCCAATAATAACTTTGTATGATAAATTGGATAGCCAAATGGGCGAGTTAATGCAGAAGAGTACGAGCTACTGAAATTAGAATGAAAATTGATATCCTGCTTAACTGACATTTGAAGACACTATTAAAAATTAATGTAGTAATGAGATATAAGAATTTAAGTTTAATGGTTGATATGATGCCAATCTGATGTTAGACCTTGAAAAGTCATTAACGAATAGAAGAACGTCCAAGTATGCGCATGTGAATTTATAAGAAATGCCAAATGAAGAGGATGATTACGGTGAAAAAGACGTAGATCATCAGTCGATCTCTGTCACCAAGGGTGAAGGGAAGATCCTACGTGGGGACTAGATCTAGACAGCAATAGTCATGCCAACAAAGGATGAAATTGTTCGTAATGGATGGTTGATCTGATAATGGATTATGGCACTGCAGGTGCTAAATGGGAGACTTTCTATAGAAACTGACATTTGAAGAAAATGTTTAAATGAGACTTTGAAAAGTAATAATTTTGAAATAATGCTAATAAAGATCAAGTTTGACTAATATTCCCACAGGAGGACGTGTGATAGTCAGGAAAATAGAAAGAGACAAAGAGGCGAGGTCCGAGTGGACTGAGTGTGGCACGAGACGAGTGACGAGAACGTCGCGGTGCAAGACAACCTCACCATAACCCTACGACTCACTACGCTTCAGCCCGACGGTATGAAGAAAGAAAGAAATATTTCTCCTTCTCCGACATGTACATACTCCATAAAAAGCTGAGTGTTACGTCACTTAATATACGTTTGCACATGTGCTGCCCGTAAGCGCAACGATTCAATGGCATTCTTCTATATGATATTCTTCAAGCACCTGTTAAGTTAGAAGTGTCTACGTTGAAAAATGCGGCTATTATTAGTTTTCAAATTGCGGTGCAAGGGGAGGAGATATACAAGTTTCAAAATAAACTTGATCTGCGTATGGTATACAGGAACCTTGATGCCAAATTTGGTGTCTCTAGCTCTTATAGTTGCTGAGATCGTCGCGTACATACAGAGGTAGTCAAAAGTATTTACACAACAACAAGAAGGATACAGTTGGAAGTTTGCAAATTTAAAAAGAACAGTCCGAAAACCTGTGCTGAATCAAAAACAACACAGGCACATACTAAACGTTGTAGTGAACAATCCAACTGCAAGTCCCGTTAAAATTGCCGCAGAGTCAAAAAACATAATTGGCAGACAAATTAGTGGAGCTACACTGCATCGCAGGCTAAAGGCAGCTTATATTAATACCTATGTTGTCCGTAAAGTGATTGACATCACACCAACTAACCAGTCAAAACGTCTTGCATTTGCGTTGGAGTACAGCAAGAAGCTCGGAGACTTGCTGTCAATAGAAGGGACATTAAACCAAAACGGATACCTCCATATACTAAATGATCATGGTTTCACATCAGGAAAAAGACTTTTTTCCACGTATGACTGGATTCTACAGCACGACAATGCTCCATGCCATAAGGGTAAGGTACCAACCCAATTTTTGAAAGACCTAAGTCAGGCGGTTCTTCCCTGGCCCGCACAAAGCCCTGATCTAAATATCATTGAAAACGTTTGGGCTATTGTTAAAAATAAAAGGCCCATTGATAAATATCGTAAACGCGAAGGCGCCATTGCTGAGATTAAGGACATTTGGTCCAAGAATTTGCACAAACTTTGGTAAGATCAATACCCGACAGTATAACTAAATATTAGCTGTTTTTTAATAAAAATAAGAAAATCTTTTGTTGCAGTGCTCACTAGAAGCACCTGCATTTTCCAGGCTACGGATGCTCTACAGGAATATTTAGACGCATTCCAGGAATGGTCTGTGAAGTGGAACGTGAGCATCAATGCCGGCAAATGCGCAAATGTTACCTTCACAAACCGCATTCGTGACTGCCCTGGTGTCAAGATCAATGGGAGCCTCTTCAACCAAGCACCCGCGAACAAATACCTTGGTGTCATCCTGGACAGAAGCCTGACCTTCAGAAGACATATTACTTCGTTGCAGCACTCATTCAGGAAGGGATAGCAAAAATGTCTTGGTTGCTTGCAGCACGCAATAAGCTGTCCTTGGACAACAACGTAAAAATCTACAAATGTATCGTAGGTCTAGGGCTTTCCTATGCCATTCAGGTATATAGAATTGCGGCAAAGATCCACCTGAGATCCAACTTCGAGTTCTGCCAGCAAAAATGTTGAGGAAGATCTCTGGGGCTCCTTAGTACATGAGAACCAGGGACATCGAGCGCGATCTCAAGGTGCCAAAAATCGGTGATAGAATCCGGGAGGTATCATGAGAGACTGGATTCTCACCCAAACAGTCTGGCCAGGAGTCTCGGTATTGCAGCACAGAGGTCTGCCAGCCCCCGCACTAGAGTTAGAAGAAGACTTAAACGTCACCACCCTCAAGACCTGCTGGACGGGGCCTTGACGTAAATTTGTACCTACATTCCCAAAAATAAAATACCTGTGATACCCCAAATTCTTGTATCCCCTAAACTATGTAACCTATGCCCGTTTCTTCCCATAGCCCAACATTATATACTACCATCTTCCGATTAGAAAAAAAGGGTTTAAAAATTAGATTTTATAAATTAATTGTATGCAACATTTTTTTTTTAATCATATTAGTATTATTTTGTAAAGACATATATTTAATTTTGGGTACCTTGCTACAGGTTATTCATTTCGTAATTTGGCATATGCTTTGGGATTCCAGATATTAATTTAAACAATACCGACATTTGAAATACAGTGGCTCAGAGCTTATTTCAACCAACACCTAAAAAAAAGTTTAAGTACCTATAATGATTAAACTAAAATAAATATGAAAATTGTAATTTTTTTAAAATATTTTTTCGCAGAATTTTTGAGTGGTGCCTTTTAAAAATTTTTGTAAAATGGGACCACGGACAACAATTGAACAGCGAGAACTCGTTCTTAATCACCACAAAAATTGTCATTCACGCAGGAAAATTGCTCTCATGGTTGGACTAAATGATTCCACAGTGCAGAGCATCATTGACATTTCGAGAAAATAGGAAAATAAAGGCAGAAATGCTCCAAACAAAATTTGTAATCCGAAGGATGAGCGCTATATTGTCCGGAAAATCAAAGAGAATCCAAGATTATCGGCTCCAAAAGTGGCTAGTCAAGTGGAGGAGGAGTTGGGCAAGTCATGCCATACCGAAGCTATTCGCCGAGTGCTACGGGAAAATGATTATAATGACAGAGTAGCGAGAAGAAAGCCATTATTAGCACCAAGAACTAGAAGTGCCGGTTAGAATTTTCCAAGAAGCACATAAATAAGGATTATACTTTTTGGAATACCGTTATATTCGCTGATGAATCCAAATTTAACATATTTGGGTCAGATGGAGCCTCCTACGTGTGGCGTAAGCCGAATACGGAGCTGCACGCAACAAATTGTAAGGCTACGGTCAAACATGGTGGTGGCAACATTATAGTTTGGGCCTGCATGTCGGCAGTCGGGGTTGGTAACTTGGAGTTCATAGAGACGACAATGGACAAGACTCATTATCTTGGGATTTTGAAGTCCAATTTGCTGAAAAGTGCGGATAATCTGGGTATTCGGGACAATTTCCGTTTTTACCAAGATAATGACCCGAAACATAAGTCGGGTATTGTTCAAACCTGGATCATCTGGAATTGTTCGCATGTAATGTAACCACCAGCACAGTCGCCTGACATAAATATAATTGAAAATTTGTGGGCAATTATTGATTCAAATATCCGAAAACGTCAAATTTCGAGCAAATGCGCCAAAATTACGCCAGAGGTGACTCGAAATCTTGTTGAGTCCATTCCAAAGAGGCTCAAAATGGTTATTGAACAAAAGGGTGGTCACACTAAATATTAATAATTAGCTGTGACATTATTTTTAGTTGATTTTTTAATTTTAAGTTGTTAAAAAACATTAAAAAATATTTTAAAAATAAATGAACTTATATTTATTAAGTTATCTGATCTAACATTCTGCATCAATATAATATTGATATCTTTTTAGTTTAGTTATAATAGCTATCTAAACTTTTTTTTAGGTGCTGGTTGAAATAAGCTGTGAGCCACTATATATACATACATTTATATATGTCGTAGTTCCCAGTAAATGTTACTATTAATTCCGATTGTGTTGTGCAGACGTGTCTTTGGGACAGTCGAAACACACTAAAGAGAGTGAATAATAATTCTCAGGAGTGGTTTTTGCTTGCCGTGTCCATTTCGGAATCTAAATTGAAATTCTGGGATGGTTTCCGGGTCTTCTAATTCCAAGTGTAATTTTCTGAGCAGCAGCTCAAACAGCTTGGCCAAAGTTGAATTAATTAAAGCTGTTTTCCAGGCAGGAGGGAAATATGCAAAAAGAGCGATGGCATTGAATAGATTGAGTAAATTGTGGCGTTTGTCTTCATTGAGTAAGTATCGCAGTTGTCAGGCAAGTCATATCAATGTCTTACTATCTTCGAGATTTCAACGAACATTGAAAAGTCAAAAACAGTGAAAAATGTGTGCAAAAAAAAAAAGTATGGTCAATAACGAAAGATTGCAACCATTTGAAGATGACATTTTCGATTTGAGAATTCTTGATCTGTCATCTTGACGGAGCGCCTGAAACTCAGCGGCTGAGTACCGCTCTATAGGTAAGTTGGTGACTCCGCTTTTAAAATATCGACGAGCGTAATGACGCCATACCCTTTCAACACATCAGGTGATGATAAAGTGAAGAAATCTTTTAATTATGCCCTTTCAAAAAAGAGGAGAGTGGTTTAAAACGCTTTCAGCAAGTTTTTGATGAAAAGCTTAGTGCTACGTCATTTCGTATACGTCTGCACGTTTGCTGTCTCGCTCGCACACATGTGCTGCTTGACGCAACCGCAACGATTCAATGGAAAAAAAACATCTCAGTTTTTTCATGGACCGCACTTGCTCGCCAATATTTAAAATGCAAATGATCATTAGAATAATCAATTCTTGAAAGGCAAAATCTAATATTACAAATATCATAATTATTATTATTTTTTACAAATCTCTGCATACATTACGTTTAGACATGCAATATAATTGTCAGCAAGCAGTATGACATTTGAAGTAACACAACTCTGCTTTTCGGCGAGGAATGTGCTCACTTGCAAAAGCTAGCAGCTATAAGCATGCAATGAATTTTAATTGTTGGCAAAGCAGTGCGATTCGTTGCAAAATGTTCTAGTCTTTTCCATCTATTTTCTTTTCTGAATGTCTTCCTTATTCCTGGACCGATCTTTATGAAACTTTCACATATGTTTCAGAACAGAATTTTTTAAACACCTGTTAAGTTAGAAATATGTACGTTGAGAAATACATGCTGTAAACAGGGTATAAAGAGATTTGATCGATTTGCGGGGGAAGGCGGGGAGGTATCCAAAATTTGAAACAAACTTGATCTGCGGACGGTATAGACGAACCTTCATGCCAAATTTGGAGTCTCTAGCTCTTATAGTTGCTGAGATCGACGCGTTCATACAGACGGACAGACAGACAGACAGACAGACAGACAGACAGACGGACATTTTTTGCACAAAGTTAATATATCCCTGTACAGGGTATAATGAGTTAAGACATATATCTGCAAACAATTTATTTTTTGTCTTAACCACGATATGCTCCGATTCTGTGGTTTCCGCTATTCTAAATAATGCCAATTTAATCTCACAGACTTTGTCATATAGTACACGTGAAGAAAGACCCTCCTGCAGAGAATTGTGGAGCTCGAACATAAGAGTGGGTTCATCTCTCTTGCCCGCGCAATGCAAGATGAGAGCGTCCTTAATTTCTTCCTAATTAAGACCAGATTCGATGATACCTACACTCGCCTTTCCTTCGATTTTATTTCGAATTGCTCTTAAAAGTAGCTGACCATATGGCGTTTTACTGGTGCCGCTAATCAGTGCTAGAATTTCCTCCACATTGGTTATAAATTCAATTAAAGTTTTGGGATTACCATCGTATGTAGGTAAAAAACGAATTGCGTCCGGTATCTTCAGTATTGATAGGACATCAACAGGATTAACATTTCGCTCTCCTTGATTCGCTGGGACATATCCTGATGAAGAAGTCTTAGATGATTGATCGTCTTGTCTTCTTACGATGGCCTCTGTATTCTCGGATACGCTGGTGTTGTTTACAGTTTGACTCCTAGTATTTGGAATATGGGTTTTTACTCCTCTCATGGTGGTTCTTATCTGTTAATTGGAATTACTATTAATAATGCATATGTATGTATTTTATATTTCTTATTTGAGTGTAATGAAGCCAAGGAATATACGTATATACAAATACCCATGGGTATTTGGGTATATGGTATATGGGTAATTTGGCATCTTATATAAAATTATAAATCCTAAAAACTCAAACACAGGAGAAGCTAAATTACTGAAATCAGAATAAAATCGACCATTGGAGCAAAGACTAACATTCCCGAATATTTCATTTCTTATAAGGATAAGAATGCCTCTTTTTGGTCGAGTTCCATTAGTCCGTGATTCACCATCTAGGCGCCCTGCACTGTCTCGAAAGAAGCATTAGCTGATCGGATCAAATATCGCTAACGTGGCAATGCAAGCTTGCTGTGTTATGGAAGAATGCATTGAAAGTATTGCTGTCGAATAGACAGTTAAAGTGCGTTTCTAATAATTTAGTCGAGCGGAGACTTTGAAGCTCTTGCTCTACAGGTGACTGGGAGTCGGACTTGGGGGGCTACGAATCCCCCAACAATGAAAAGACCCGCAGCATTTGTGGCTCTACATTTAAGGCTTGAAGTAGTATGGACCACCACTTTGCTATATGTTGCCCCTTGACTTTTATGAATATTTATACCTTCTGCAGGTATAATTCGAAATTTTTTACGGTCAGTAGATACTTGCTGATTTGAATGAAACTAAAAACTTTTTGTTGTTTTCTGAATTAGGGTCCAAGAAGAATCTAGCGAATTTGGGCACTTGGCCCGAGCATTAATTCCTACACTTTCATCTAAGAATTTTATCCAAGGAACTTGAGGAGAATTGGATGTATTAAAAGTAATGTTCATTAGAATACCATTCACTAAACCATCTGCCGTATCTACATTGACCGTCATCATATACTTGGCAGTGGTTTTCAAAATGAGAGAGGTACGAAATCCTTGAGTTTTGGACGTCTTACAATTTTTAACTGCCTCAAGGTGTCTGCTTTTAATTTCTGCGCTAAGGTGAGAAGCTTTTATAAAATCTAGAGCAGTTGAAACATGTTGCGCAGTTAAAGTGAAATTTAATTTTGCCGTATTAAAAATAGAATAACCTCATTTCTATAATATAAATGAATTGCATCATTTGGCAATTGAGATTCTTCGGAAATTCGGGATCTCAGTAAACTGGTATCATCGGACGTCATACGAACGGATGCCATGTTATTTAATGCAATTGCAAAAGCTTGATCATCGCACTGTATGGATCATGCAACTCTGAAGTGGATTTGAAAATCCATCGATCTCCAACAGTGCTTAGCTGTCTAAGATCGCCGAAAACGATAACAGAAACAACAAACGCCCTCCAAATAGCGCTTCTCTGTTATCTATAATTTGTTTTAAGCGAGAGTCCAAATAAGAAAACATTTTGGCACCGACCAAAGAAATTTCATCTATAATTAAAACTTTAAGATCCATAAGTCATCTCCTAGAAGGACGACCCAGATTGATTCACTGGAAGTGAAAACATAGAATGGAGGGTGGAGCCTCCAATTCCAAATGCAGCTTTTCCTGTGAGAGCGCACAGAATAATTTTGGCAGTGGCTGGATCGCATCCTGGCCTATGCTTATATAAATGATAAAGGGACTGAAAGAGTGCTGAAATTAATCTACTTTTGCCGACACCTGCTCCACCACCCACGAATTCGTAGAAAACTTTATTATGGTCGGCATTATGTAAAATGTGGGAAAAGAAAGTATTTTGCTTTAAGTCTAAAGATCGAACGTTGATCGATAAACTCACAGGGGATATAAGAGGCGGAAGTTTTATTATTCGGATATTATCGTCCGAATCTTGATTTTGGCCATTGTTACCACCTACATTTAAAACATTTAATTGAGAACTTATTTCAGGAAAAGCTAAAGCCCTAAATTCATCATCTATCTGGCCAGCTATGTCCTCATCCTCAATATTGCCCTCAACTTCCATGGCCCTTCTAAGCGCGTCTGCTAAATCTTCCAACATATTATATTTATTAAATTTGACCCTAATTGGCTCCTCATTTTGAGAATACATTTCCTCACAATTTTTCTCTAAATCTACCTGTTCCTAAAACGAATTATGTGCGGCTTTGTCCTCTTCCTAAATAACCCGCTACCATCTAGGAGAGGGTGAGGTAAAGCACTAGTGTCCTCATTTTATTTTTGCATAGTAACTTCGCGGTACTGAATCGATTAGATTTCGGATGATCTCTGGGAAATGATCTCAGAAATTGTCTCCTCTCTTTATTCAATACTCTTCTTTTGCGTTTTATAAGAGACCAGACGTTTTCAATTATATTCAAATCTGGACTTTGAGGTGGCCAGTCCAAAGTGGTAACACCAACATCCTTCAACAATTTTGTAATCATCTTTGCTTTGTGGCATGGGGCGTTATCCTGTTGCAGGATAAAGGATTGTCCAATAAGCCTGACTCCAGTAGTAAAAGCATTATCATTTAGAAGCGACAAATATTGGCATTGGTTCATCGAGCCAGTGACAGGAACGAAGTCACCCAGTCCATTATACGCCACACATCCCCAGAACATCACTGAGCCTCCACCATGGCTTACTTTTTGGCAAACGGGCCGCCTTTTTTGCCTTGGTACCAATGGCAATCTTACAAAAGATTTATTTTTTTACGAATTATACTGTCCACAGAACGCTTCTCCAGAACTCCTTTGGCTTATGGAAATGTTTCTTTGCGAAAGCCAGTCTTTTAAGCTTGTTTGCTTTTGTTATAAATGGTACGTCCTTGGCTTTATAAGTCTTAAAATCACATTCTTTTAATCGTCGACGGACTGTGTACTCACTAATTGGGGTCTTGGCTGTCAAATTAAATTGATCTGCAGCAGATTGAGGCTTCAGAAAAATATTTTTTTTTAATTCCCGTAAAAGGACTCGGTCTTCACTGAGATCTGTTTTGCGCTTAGCACCTGATCTTCTTAAATTACGCATGTCATTATGCTTTTTAAACTTTTTAATTTGGTAGTGCACAGTTTGACGCGAAACATTAAACTCATTGGCAATGTCTTTGACTGCTTAAACTTTGCTACCATTGAATAGCATGTTATTGAATCATTTTTAATAACTTTATATTTTAATAACAACGTTTAATATTGATCAAAGTTAAACACAAAAGTTGTTTGATTCTCGCGTGCTCAAAAGAGTGAAAATAATTCCATAAAAATGCTGTCAAAATACTTATGCCACGCAAGAAGCCGTAAACGAAATAAAACTTCGCATGCACATAGCTTCAGTATGTCAACTAATTCTTTGCAAAATGAAAAAAGTCATACAATTTCAACTTTAACGTAATTATTTATTAGGAAAGCTACTTGTTTTCATATTCAGTCTATCACGATAACTTTAAATATGTATTCTTAAACATAATAATTAACAAAAGTAATACAAATAAAAACAGAAACATAAAAAATTAATAGAAACAAAAAAAAGCAGCAACTATTAGCTGTCTATTAATTGATTGCAAAATGCAAACATTTATAAAAAATAAGTCAATTTCTATTAAACAACAACATATAATTGGCTAATATTTTGTATGGCCATCAGTGCATTATTCTCGTAATATTGCGGTATTTGAAGCCACTCCTCATTTATACACTTTATGAGCTCAGCCTTTTTCGTAGGGCTTCGTTTGGCCACTTTTTTTCGTCAGTAATGCCCACAGTAATGCCAAATTTTACCATAGGCACAATGTGTTTGGCCTGAAGGGCTGTATTTGGTTTCCACCAAACTGTGCTGGCTCCATCATGATAGAACATCATAATCTTCGTCTCGTCACAAAAATTACATCATTCCAGTACTCCGGAACATTAAAATTAGCGAAATTTAAGCGCTTTTCAATGTTAACAGCAGACAGCAACGGCTTCTTCCTTGCCACATGTGATGAGTACTTGTGACGATTGAGTACTTTTCTCACTGTCTCGTGGCAAACGGTCTTCTTGCAATCTGAGTTAATGTTATTGACCAACTCTCTGAGGCTTGATTGCGGTTTATTCTCAATCGTTTTCAAAAGTTTTGTGTAATCCCGCCAAGAGAGCTTTGATGGTCTGCATTCCGCTCGGTTTATTATATTATAAACTGTTCTAAGTTTAAGTTGATAACTTTCAGCCAACTCTTTTGCTGTTTTTCCTTTTTTAAAATGAAAGTAAACTAATTGAATCAAATTATCCTTTGTGCGTTTTCCAGGCAATGCGAAAATTCTAAATTTATAAAAAGTGTGCACTAAACCGAAGTAAATTTTGAATCGGATGAATGAAAGGAAGACTACAAAAAAGCACGCGATCGGTATTCTTCGAATTCGCTGTCCCTTTAGCTTTTCTGTGGTCTTCTTTCAATCAGTGTTTGCATTTTGCAAAGAATTTGTTGACAGCGTCATAAACGCCCTTCTTTTGTTTTCTTTATTTGTTTTACAACTTACTTGGAATTTTGTTAATTCTTTTTGTCATACCTATAGCTTATACATACATATCTTAACAATAATTGATAAACAAAATGTTCCCAAATAATACCTTTATTATTATTTTTTTCATTTTGCAAAGAATTAGTTGACATACTGTAAAATTACATTCTTTGTTTTGCGCCTCATTTTCGCACCGTTATTGGCGATTTCAAGTAACGCTAAGTTCAATAGTCAAAAAGAGGTTTCGTCAAAATAATTATATCGACTAGTGTAGTTGGAAATGCTAACTCTTCAGAGTCAGCATCGAGAATGATATCTAGGTGTCTTTGGCTTTCGCCAGGAGCAATTATGATTCTTTGCATGCCAACATTTCCTATATGATTATTCTCAAGCAGAGTTTCTTGACAGGATGAAGCACCTTTTTTTAGATACTCTCTTGAGGACGAAATGGTCATTGAAATTCCCTAATAAGCCCTTCCATTGCTTGCGGAGCTACGAAAGGAACAGTATCGGAAAAAAAGTTGAAATCCACTGTTCATTAAGTACTTCATTGTGTTTCCTATATAGCTCTGTATCTATTAAATACCTAATTGCATCTGCAATTTTTAGGGGCCTAATGGTTTCAGCCATGAAATCATGGCTGTATTCCATCCGACGCTTGAGGTGGAGCTGCACTACCTCACGATATTCTTGACTGGAATCGGTACATTAACTACAGCTCCTTTAATTGCACTCTGGCGACCAACACCTAAAGATTTAATTACCATAAATGGAAGACGAGGAGAAATTAGTCGTTCCTCTAATGGAGTAAGCCCTTTAAGACGCTCGAGCAGATCAGGGAAATCTAAGCCATTTGTAATGGAGAACTTTGGTTTCCTACCAGCTTTAATGTTGGGGCAACATATGTTGTAAAATTGAAATATATCGTCAGTAGAAGGAAACTGACTTGAAAGACTTAGAATGTCCGCACTATTCTCGTTATGGTTTTCTTATTTGCTTGCCTTTGCAGCAAAAGTCAAAATTGATTTGGACCCACCTTCACCATTCTATTGAAAATACCTATTTCAGCTCTTCATATGGTTAAGATGGGTCCAATATCAACCTGAAAATTAATTGCACGTTCCTGTCTCATTCGGTCAGCATTTCGCCGATTTTCTGCTTCCCTATTCTGAGACATGCTCCTATTTTGGCTCACTCTTTGACTAAGGCGCCTTATGGCGTCAAATGCTGTTTGCTGAGCTCGCAACCGGGCACTACGTCGTGCTGCAGTAATCTGCGATTGCTCAATAATCCTCCGTATAGCTTGAGCTCTAATTAGTCTATCTCTCTCTCTCTCTTTCTAAAATACAGTTCTGTATTACGTCTTTGTTCGTCCTTTCAAAATAATTATCATGAAATACCCAACAAAATTAGTCATTAAATCAAATTTATTTTAAATATAAAATAAAAGAAAATATATGTATAATATAAAAAGCATTATTATCTCCCTATCAAAGTATTGCAAACGTAAGTATTGCCACCAGTTCAGCACTGGCGGTTGGTCGAGTGGATTTGTTGGTGGCGTGAGAAAGTCACCACGTAAACGCGGGTCAACTTCACGGTCCACAGAAGAGAGAGAAGGAAAAGGAAGCTCCGCCATGCATCAACTTTCAGAGTTGCTCCCACGCTGACCTGTGTGACCGTCCGATCGCAAAACACCTGACAAGTGGACACATGTTTCCAAAAATTTAACTTATATTTATATTATGGGGACTTATAATGGTTTTCATTTATCCACTAACCTTTTACTTGCAGTAGAAGAGTTGCTTGTTGTGTCCTGGTAAGCTCTGTGCCAGTGGATGCATTTGATGGCAGCATATCGGATTCCACTGGTACGAGGGATCCACACTCGACGCGTGCTCCCCGTGAACACTTCTTATAAGATTATTCCATCTTTCGTCGCTGTGATGTGTACGAACTTCACCGCCCCCCAAATGCGCATTTTCATTTTTTTTACTTTTTCCCTATAAAGAGAAACATTAATATTTCGCAATTATCTAATGAAATATGTAATTGTATTTCTTGGTTGAATTGTCTATGTTTAATCGTATCACCTTCCATGTGACATTGAACTCTGTTTACAAAAATTTACCACACATACATTCGTACATACATGTGTCAATTTTTTGGGCAAACCTCAACGAAACAAAGTTCTCCTCCCACAATATAAAAAGCATCGCTTCGTGCCAAGAAATTGCAGCTTTCCTTTCTTTTTGCATCTGAAAATAAAAACCTTTCACAACATTGGGCCCGAATGGGGAAACTGGTGAATGAGCTGTCATGGAAAGACTCTATAATAATTCAGTGTTAATAAGTTGGACAAGTGCATGTTTTGTATTCCACTTCGGATGGTCAGACCAATATTTCCTCACGCGGCTTTATCCCGGCTGAAGCTGTCAGAGGTAATATATCGTACGCTCACATTGCTCCAACTCCAACTCAATACATGATTTAGGAAGGTACAGGAAACTGTGGAGGCAAATAAGGCCTTTCGTCCACTCACTTACGGACTTGTTAATGGCAATCGCAGCCTTCTTTGATGTTGTCTTAGGTTTGGCGATCATGATCATAGCTCGAGCATCCCAATCAGATAGCAAGAGTGGACGCGATTTTTTCGAATCAGGTGCACTCACATTACATAATTTTCTCACTTGAAGCACGTTTCGGTGGCGATATTTTTATACCCATATATTCTTAATCAGTATCAATAGCCGAGTCGATTGAGCCATGTCCGTCTGTCTGTCCGTCCGTCCGTATGAACGCGTCGATCTCAGCAACTATAAGAGCTAGAGACACCAAATTTGGCATGAAGGTTCCTGTATACCCTCTCCAGATCGAGTTTATGTTAGATTTTCGATACCATCCCCCCTTCCTGGCAAAACGAAAAAAAAACAAATTATGACCGCATTTCTCAGAGTATTTACTTGGCATGTGCGTAAAGAATATCATGTTAAAACAGTCCTGAAAATTTCATTAAGATCGGTCTATAACTAAGAAAGATAATCAGAAAAGAAATGTTGCTTTGCACGCAGCACATGTGTGCGAGCGAGACAGCGAACGCCTGCGACACAAGACTATATAAAGTGTCGTTAGTATATTCCTATTTCTGTTATAATCAAAATACTTAATTTAGAAAACTGCACAGGTATTATTGTCATTTCAACAATTTGGTTTTTTAAAATTTGTTGGTATTTTTTTTATGTCTTCCTACTTGTAGAAAAAGTGGAAACGAGTTCCTGCATCACTAAAACTTTTGTAGCAGGCGGATAGCCGATAGTCCATCACTAACACCATTATAAATATTACCATCCCTAGCGGGCATCGCGCGACTATCTCGCTCTTCCATATTATAAAAAGGAGAGTAAGCGAGAGGGGGTTCTCGCTCTCATAGAATAGCTGAGTACCGACAACCAGTGCTGCCCCTTTAGGAATTTAATGGCTAGATCTAGCAACTTTTAAAAATATTTGAAATTTTTTTTTTCGAAATGCTATTAGCCACAAAACTAGCAACTTTTAATTTTTATTTAGCCATTTTAGCAACTTGATTAACATTTGAGCATTTTTGAAATTTTTTTTAATTTTTTTTTTTTTGTAAATGAATGCACTAATTACGATTAATAATGGCTCACAAAAATATCGGAACTGGTATCTAACTCAGTGGTTCGATTATATGAACAACTTGCAAGTTTGTCTCCACAATTTTCTGTTTTGTAATTATTAAAATGCCAAGAGTTTACAAGCAAAATTTTAGAGATGCCTGGCTGCAAAATGAGGAGTTCAAACAATGGATTCGCAAGGATTGCACTGATCCAACGAGGGCTTATTGTGCGTATTGCAAACCCACAATAGGGGCAAAACTATATGACGCAGACACGGAAAATGTTGCCATAACTATGCTCTATACCATATGAGTACTTGACTCAAGTCACTGGAAATGAGAAGTACGCTGATTTAAGCGAAGCTGACGAACTAAACAACATTATAAATAGTCTTAATTTCGTTTAAGTTTTTTTTTTAAATACTTATATATATATATATTTGTTAAAAACGAAAATTTTAATGATTTAGCAATTTATTTGGCAATTTAAAAAAAATTCTAGCAACTTTTTTTTGCCAAATCTAGCTATTTTTGTTTCAGAGATTCTGGCAGCACTGCCCAGAGAGTAAAATGCCGAACTGAGAGCGCAAAGCAGAGCGCAGCGAGCATCTCGACCAGTGTTGCCAAATCGGCTTTTTTCCCGTCAAATCTGGCTTTTTTAAAATCCGATTGCGGGAAAATTGTCCAAACAGCGGGCAGCGGGAATTCTGGCTTTTTAAAAAAATAATTTGCTCTTTTTCAGATTTTTTCTACTGAGCAGTTCATATTTTTTCAGCGATTATTCGTATGTGGAGTTGTGCATTGTAGTTGAATTAAAACGAAACAGTTCATTAGATTAATTTTTGATGAACGAAGTAATCGATCAAAGAGTGGAACTAACTGAACAAGAATAACGAACTTAGCTCTTTCAAATAGTTCAATTGGTCTTATTGCGAGTTATTCGATAGAACTCTAGTTCAAAGTTCGATTCCCATCCCTAATTTTTGACAATTTTTAGATTTATCATTTATGTGTGGTCACTATCACGACAATACCTAAAGAGTATAAACAAAAATGCCGGGATGTGTGGCTTAACAGCAAGAAGTTCAGCTCCTGGTTGCGCAAAGTCTTGTTTGATTCAACAAGAGTAAATTTCAGTTATTGCAAATGCAGTATTACGGCTAAGCTAAGTGATTTGCGTGCCCATGCCGGCACCAGAAAAAAATAAAATACCGTTTGCTGCATATACACCAAAAACGGCGGAGCAGGAGGCGGAGTTCGGTTTATTTGTAGCGCAACACTCGGCGATTTCTCCAATTGATCATAAAGGCAGTTTGTGCGTCAAACAATTTAGTGATAGCTCTGACAGATAATAATTATCACAAATTAGATGATATAATAAATTTTTTATAAAAAATAAGGCTCTTAAAACGAGGCAACAAACAAAAGATTTTTTTTCCAGATTTTTTAGCTTTTTTTTTTTGGATATTCCCACTAAAAACGGCTTTTTTTGCTCGACAAAAGTTGGCAACACTGATCGCGATGCATCGCGATGTGGAATAGACCGCAGAATGGAACGCACAGCCTATGGCGCATGCGCTCGCGTTTTGTTTATGTGTGTATATTCAACAGATACACACAATCATGTTCTCCGTAGGAAGTTTGGTAACGTCCGTGCCAATGCTTGCGCGCAAATAGACGCCACCTTGGATACACTCAGAAAGCAGCTCACCCCCTTGGGTCACCACGAGCACGCTCGTGTGACTTACTAAACCACATGGGGGACTCTGAATTCGCATCTAAGCCAAAGATGACTGGATTGCTACCCACAAGGAGTATCACCGCATCTAAGTACATTAGGTATGGTTCCAGTTCAGCGGTGAATTGACAGTACACAGAGCTCAAGAAGATTGAGCCAAATCTTCCAGTGACACTCACGCATACGCCAAACTCAGTGATGAGAGGTTCGATGGGCATACAAATGGCATCCGGATCTTCGATGAATATAGCCCAGTTTAGCAAACGAGCTAAGAGCTCAACGGTAGCGGCTCTATCTCGACCACAGTTAGCTTGGATGAAACTAAATATTTAATGTCTAGCGTGCACCCGCGCTAAGACAGCGGCATATATCGGGCTCGTCTCCGACAGCATATTATGCCCGGAGGGAAGCCCCCTGAAGCGACAGTTTCGGCAGTCCACCGTGCTCGTGCACTTTGCTGTAATATGGCCTGTCTGTCCACACTGTCGGCACACCTCGCTCTTTAAGCGACACTGCGGAACCTTGTGGTCGAATCAAACGCAGCGATGGCAAGCGTACGTTCGAACGAGTGACCTACAGCGGAACGAGAACCACTTGATAGAGGCCCGACCGGTCTTATCAAGAACCGCTTGCGCCTTTTCATCACATTCCAATGCCAGATTGACTCTGACACCATCAGTGACCGACGACGGCTTCGTCTTTAGGTGCACCATCTTCTTAAACGCCGACTGCGAAAATTCCTCCTTGAAGTGGTTTTCGTATAGTTCCTCCATAAAGACCTCCGGGGTAATGGTGGAGTCAATGTCAAAAACCGTTATTCTCGACCGAGTACCTCGATTTTGCTGCACTTCAAGTCCAACTTCTGTAAACTTCTTGTTGGTCAGCACCTTCCGCATCTCGCTTGCCGATGGTGTGCGGATGACAGCACCGCCACGCTTCAATTCCCGCACCTCGTGAACACGTACTCCTAGAGCCGGAGCAACCTCGCTCATCACCTTTCTGGCGATTTCTCTACCCGATACATTCGGGTCTCTGCTCGTAACCACAGCTGACCATGTTTCCACGGGTTTCCTGCCAATGTGCGCTGCTCTGGGAGCGGGAATGGGGCCAGAGTGAGGGACGGCAGTGGTGACAGCAATGGGCGCGACAAAATTAGCGATAACGGATATGGGCGTCGCAGACCGCTTCTCCAGAAGCGCATTTCGCACTGCCAGAGCAGTGACAATCGCTTCATACCGCGAAGCTGCTTCAAATACGGTGAGAGCAGCATCTGGCGCCACACCTGCCTGAAGTACTGCCTTCTTCACAGACATCTGCATGCCTATTAACTTAGCAAAAACGACATCAGTTCCCTCGGCCACTATTTTCCAAGCTGGTCACATGGCGGTGTTGGCCCCAATAGGGGCAGCGGTGACTGGGGCATCATCGACACCGACCACGGTATCAGCGATGGTCGGGGACGGCATTAAACCGGCATCAAATGCCTGTCGCTTAGCACTAATCGACTGCTCGTTAGAGCGCATATCGCACACCGGCAACGCACGTATAGCTATGCGACGCGCCTTTGGTTCCCGTTTTGCTTCTCGCACGGCAACAACTTCGTCACTCTCCGCGTGCAACAGTCACTGCTCTCCACACTTATTATGCTCGAGCAGCTTCCCGACCGACTGCGCGCGTTGTTCAATTTATCAGCCCTCTTTTGGCGTATTCGCGAAAACTCGCAAATTTGCACTCTACCGGTTGTTTTCTTAATTATTCGGACACACACCACTTAGTCAGCACACAAACCAAAACAACCAGCTGTGGTCACACAACAAAAGCACTCAGCTTTTGCATCAAAGCAATTTACCGTAATACCGCAATTTCTTAATCCGTTTTATACAGTTGTCAACGTTCCGTTATTTTTCTGTTCTGAGTAGATAGGGACATGAAAGTCAATGTGTTTAACGTGAGCTCCTGCCACGTTGGCTTAATCTCACGGTGCTGCCACTGGATTAATTTAAGCGTCAATCCCCGCCCTCTTGGAAACACTTCCGCAAGTACCAAATTACAGTCACTACTGTTTGGTCGTGACTTCCTCCTTGGTAGGGAGAGAGGCCTATCTTACACCTCTGCCGGTCTACGGGTCGCGGCACCCGGTTGTATAGCGCAACTCCACGCCGAGGCTAGGCTCTACCCGCATTTGGGTGATAAACCACAACCACCCCGATACTCCCCGAAGGTCCGCACCAAAGACCAGAACGGAACATGTGCACGGGCAACTGGCCACCCATGGTACCGGAATAAGAGCCTCCATTTTTAACTCCAAAACATTTACGGGTTGGTGACCCCAGAAACAATAAACATAGCTGGGAGGAATAGTACGCAGATCAGTAAGAACCAGTCTGCAGATGGTCCAGTATGCAACATGCTCATGGACATGCCTTCTCACTGGGGGGAGCGAGGTTTATTCCCACCTCCTTCGCAATCACGGCATTACTGTAATTGATCAATGATCAAACCGCACAAAACGGCCAACTATGTTCCGAACAGATCCCTAAGGACTTTAGCATAGTGGGCAGAGAACTGAGACCGCACCTGTAATCCCAAGATGCCCGTGGTACCAGACAAGTCCTCTGGTCAGGACTCGCAAAGCCAGAGAAGTACCATGCATACCATTCACCTATCATTCACAACACTCATTCACATACCCACACAGTCATGATCATCATACAACTTCTCCATTTGTCAGCTGACGTCGTCTGGAGAATGCAGCACGAGCTCTAACCTGCCTCGATATACCAAATGAAGTAAGATTCCTAAGATCTTCGTACAGCGGGCACTCCGTACAGACAGTGCGGCATACAGGCATACACCCTAACATAATCACTCTCTGGCAAGCCAGCACATTCTTTGTGCCCACAAAAGTCGGGACCGCGCTACATCCCACAGACGATCCATATGCTGCGCAAGCAACAAATAGATCATTATATATGTGGCGCACAGCACTCCTGCTCAGACTCCAACTGTAAATAGTTTCAAAAGTTCTGGCGCTAATTTGAAAACGCCCAATCAATTTGTGTATCCATATTGGTGATTGATGTTTTCAAATCTAGTAGACTTATAAATAGACAACTTGTGTCTTAAATATTGTGAACGGGTCCCTCGGTCTTTTATATAAAATAGGGAAGCATACGGATTTGTTACGAAAAATTACATATTAAAAAACCAATGAACCAATTATTTATCAGCAATTTCACTTGGCATTTGGCATAAACAACACTGAACCATGGAATTTCGATAATTTCTATAAATGCGGAAGCTTCCACGGAACATAGAAAACACGACTGAAGCATTGTCTATCTGATCTGCAATCTGCAGATTAAGGCTTTGAGTGTTGTGAAAGAAAATGTCAGGGCAGAACTGTTAACTAAATGATCATAGTGTGGTCGAAGTAGATTATCAGTTCGCAAATCCTCTAATTGATTTTTAACCTTATAATTATTTTGGGGAGGCTTATGAGGAACGAATTCTCCTATTATAAACAACCCTAAAGCCGTGGTTGCCCTCCTGCAAGAAACATATACGGAAACACGTTCCATTCTTGAATTGGTGTGGACTACCACAATATTATACGTTGCTCCCTGACTTTTGTGAATAGTTATACCTTCTGCAGGTACAACTGGAAACTGCCTACGGTCAATGGTAACTTGCTCATTGTGTTGAAAACTTCTCACAATTTTCTGAATTGGGGTCAATGAAGGATCAGAAGGGTGAGCACATTTTGAGCGAGCAATTTCTCCTGCGCTTTCTTCCGATAATTTCATCCATAAAATAATTGTAGTGTTGGATGTATCAAAATATATTTGCTGCAATATGCCATCAACCAACCCATCTCCTGTGTCTACATTGACCGTCATCATTTATTTGGCAGTGGTTTAAGAGAAGAGTCGTACATAATTCTTGCGTTTCGGATACTCCTGTTACTAAGATATGATTTCTATGTGCCACACTTAAGTGAGCAGCGTTAATAAAATCGTCAGCGGTAGAATAAAACTGATCCGTCGGAATTCAATTTAGTTTAGTTTAGCTTGGCAAATTGCCAATAGGTCAGCTTTTTCCAACACCAACACCTCGTCCAACAAATTAAGTAGGTTTTCTGCTTTAAATTAAGGGAGCTTATAATATTAGCTAATCTTTCTTCTGAAACTAAGGGTGGGAGCGGACATTGTTATCATTAAAATCAACATTATTGTCATCCTGATTGACATTTAATCGTGTACCTATCTCAGACAATCCAAAAACTATGAACGTATTATCTACAACTTCCTGATTTTCCATTTTTTTATAGCCTTTTTTGTTATGGCTACAAAATATCTCGTAATTCCTACCTACTAATTCATCTTGCTCATCCCTCCATGGGGCATAGAGCATCTAAGTCATCAAGATATATTTCTGAAACTTGGCTAGTACCACTATTCTTTTTACTGAAGCTATAAAAAGTAAATTGTATTTTATTATTTTTTTTTAAATATTATTAATTAAAATATAATTAATCCTATCAGTGGCAGTCTGAATCCATTGCTTTTCGTCCACTGAAAATTTTTGGTTAAATAATTAAAGTGGATTAAAGACAAAAAATGATCAAATGTATTAATTACTTCAAAGTGCTGCTGTCAACGCCATGCTAAGGACACACTTTTTTGTGTTGGTCCCCTTCCACGAATACAGCAGCATCCATAAAAATGTTCGTCCAGATTGTGTGTACAAATTTCGCAGGATCGGAAATATTGTAATTAAATAAACAAGCGAATCAGTCGAGCTCACGCGACAGTATAATACCCTGTACAGTTATCTATAATATAGTAAATTTTTTCATGGTTTTGGAATAAAGGTATAAATAAAAATTCAAATAAAATTGTTACAAATGTCTTACTTCATGTAAATAATAAATTCATTTTTGGTAACATTTCAATTAATTTATGTTAACAAACTTTATTATCAGTCATTTAATTTAGGTTAAATTATAAACATAGGATTTCATTTAAATTCTCTTAACATATCAGATCGTTTTAATTAACTTAATAAACAAAGATTCATAATAGTCCTATTTTGCTTCTTAGGGCGATGAATCTTCCAGTAGGCAACGACTTGGTAAGGATGTCAGCGAGTTGATTTTCTGGGGGTATATACTCAATAGAAACAACATTATTTTCAACCTGTTCTCTGGGAAAATGATATTTTATATCAATATGCTTGGATCTTTTATGACATGAGGGATTACTAGCTATACTTATGCAACCTTGATTATCTTCGAATATTTTTATAGGGTTTTTAAGTTGAATATTAACGCTTTCTAATGATATAAACTAATTTCATTTCAATGGTTCCTTTAAGGTATCTGAAAATTCACAAGAGTTTTTGTGAATTGTTAATATTAATTTACTAACAATGAATTTAGTTGGTGGCTTTTAAATTGATTTCGGCTGCGATTATGCGTGTTTTAGTTCTATTTCGACAATTTCAACTGATTTATAAATTTCTTCTTAAGCCTAGCTTAACCTGTGGTGACGAAGTGAGGCGAATTCGCTCTCAGAGCGAATGACGAAAACTTTATTGCGCTCTCACTTCGCCCTAAACCTAAGAATTCAAGTGATGCTACTCTTATATCAACTTCGAAAATAATTCTAATAATTTAATAAAAATACACGCAGAAGTGCGGCGACATCGGCCCCCATGAAGCCCTGTGCTTCATCCAATTGGAAGCCGCGCCAATTTGTGGATCGGCCTCTTGAACGCTGATCCCGTCGCCGTCCTAATATCTACGACGCGCACGACGCCGTCCTCTCCCTTGTGTGCCGCCGTCACTCTGCCGACCAGCCAATTCTGGGGCGGCAGATTGTCCTCCGCGACGACCACCAGGTCTCCCACGACGACATCTGGCATGCGATGGTGCCACTTGCTCCTGGCTTGGAGTCCCAGAATGTACTCCTTGGACCATCGCCGCCAGAACTGTTGCTTGAGCGACGAGACAGCTCGCCATCGACTTAAGCAAGTCAAGCCCTCCTGGTCCGGTGCCCTTCCTGCTGACATCGCTGTCAATGGGCCTCCCACTAGTGCGTGGCCCGGTGTGTGTGCCTCGCCGTCACTGGGGTCGTCGCTTAGCGCTCCTATTGGCCGGGAGTTGAGCACGGCCTCCACTGCAACGAGCGTCGTTTGCAGCTCCTCTGCCGTCAGTAGCAGGCTGCCTACCGTCCGTAGGAGTAGGTGCTTTGCAGATTTCACACCTGCCTCCCACAGACCCCCGAAGTGCGGAGCCCTGGGCGGTATGAACGCAAATTCGCATCCGCTTTTTGATGCGAGCTCCTGAATCGCGTCCGCCTCCTCCTCGATTCGGGCCCGCAACTCCCGAAACTGGCGACTTGCTCCAATGGACGGTCTGTGGGACTCCTCGACGGCCGACGAACCTTTGAAAAGCCATTAAGAAGGTATTAGTTGATAAATCGGACACAAGCTCTAAGTGAACCGCTTTGGAGGCGAAGCAAACATTCGAAAGGTCGTGCTAATTGGGCCACAAAAATCAACGCCGCAAATAGAGAATGGGCGGAGTGCTCGGAGTCGGTCTGCTGGCAAATTACCCATTATTTGAGTTAGCAGACGAGGCTTGCATTTGAAGCAAGGGATGCAGGATCTCACTGTCTGACGACAGACCTCTTGAGCATTGACTAACCAAATTCGCTCACGAAGAAGACTCACGAGTGCTCTTGGACCAGCATGACAATTCGTTAAATGCAGGTATCTAATATAGCTTCTAGCAAAGAGTGAGCTTTTAGGAAGGAGCATCGGAAACTTAGCATCATATGAAAGAGGAGCATTGGCAAGTCGTCCCCCCCACTCGCAACATCTTAAAGGAGCAACAAGATCCGTTATACTCATGTATAAACGGATTGAGCCGCTGTAGGCTATGACCCACACGCGTGCCTGTCCGAACCCTATCTATGTCATCTTTGAATTCTAATTGTTGGATGACTTCAACTATCTTTTCAAAAGCTTCTTTTCTTTCTTGCGCCGTAGGTATTTTTTCAAAAACTTCATTTTTGTTCTTACATTTCTTAATGAAACGGAACACATATGCGAACACTCTCAGCAACTTAGCATGCGATGAATAACTATCGATCGTTTTCAAGAGATCTGGGCGGTCTACCATAGCTGTCAGTCCAACAGCTGTTTTACGTACCTCCAAGGTACGCATCTCGTCTGTTACCAGATGCTGGTTAACCGGCCAGAAATCTCTTGGTTCCCTCAGAAATGAAGGACCATCATACCAAATAGATGTAATTAATTCGTCAACATCGCAGCCTCTCGAAACGATATCTGCTGGGTTCTGTTTTGTCGGTACATGGCGCCATTCAGCCTTCTCTGTCCACTCTTGGATTTCAGCCACACGGTTCGACACAAATGTTGCCAAGGAAGAAGGATATGACTTAATCCAATGAAGCGTAACTTCAGAATCAGACCAAAGAACAGTCCGCTCAATCGGTAATCTTATTAGATTTCTGATTCGGTGACAGAGCTCTGCAAGAAGGTGAGCCGCGCACAGCTCAAGTCTAGGAAGAGTCTTAGTCTTGAGGGGGCTACTTTGGACTTAGATGTCAACAAGGAAACATGACAGCCTTCTGCAGTATGACTACGTATATAAACGCATGCGCCAAACGCTCGCATTGAGGCGTCGGCGAAGCCATGAATCTCATCGGTATCGTTGGCTCTGTAAAAACGTATCGTGGTATCCGAATTCTTTGCAACTGAATCAAAGTTGACTTCAGCTGCTGCCACGAGTTGTCTAAGCTCAGAGGGATAGACTCATCCCAGTCTAGCTTTTCAAGCCAGAGCTCTTGGAGCAAGATCTTTGCCTTGATAATCAGAGGGCTTAACAAGCCAAGCGGATGAAATAACCGTGACGAAACCGAGAGAATGTTCCGTTTAGTCGCTCTAAGACCCATAAATGAATTGTCTATCTTAAATTGAAAGACGTCTTCATTTGGCAACCACAACACGCCTAGTGCTTTGGTTGAATCAGACTCTGAGATCGTTATCGGCTTTGCTGCATTTGTTGCGGAGAACTCAGGAGAATTCGAAAACCATTTGGTAAGTTCGAATCCTGCGCATTTCAGGATTTGCGCAAACTCAGATTTGATTATCTGAATGTTCTCATCGCAAGCAGCACCAGTTAGAAGATCATCGACATAAAAGTCGTGCCTGATAACGTCAGCAGGTTTTGGTTGTGACGATTCCACCATGTCACTAAACTTTGTTAAACACCGTATAGCCAAGAATGGGGCAGGCGCAGTGCCATAAGTTACGGTGTTTAACCTGAAGGACCT
This sequence comes from Drosophila funebris, assembly GCA_018901825.1. Classification (NCBI taxonomy): domain Eukaryota; kingdom Metazoa; phylum Arthropoda; class Insecta; order Diptera; family Drosophilidae; genus Drosophila; species Drosophila funebris. The sequence goes on from JAEIFK010000033.1 coordinate 370,495, forward strand.
CAAAGAGTCAGATGGGTTCTTTCTCCATACTACTAGCTGGAAATTTCTATCTGCTTCATGCACCATGACTTGCCGGTACATCTTTTTGATGTCAGCTGTCAGTGCATACTTATGTAGTCTAAATCGGAACAGAGTTGAATACAGCTCTTCTTGAATGGTCGGTCTAACCATCAAAAGGTCATTCAACGTATGGTGAGACGAAGTACGGCAAGATGCGTCAAAAACGACACGTAGCTTCGTCGACGTGCTTTGTGGTCTAAGAACACACTGATGCGGAATGAAGTAGTGAGGCGTACTTGGAATCTGGGTGCCTATTTCAGACATATGACAAAGCGAAAGATATTCTTCCATGAATTCCAAGTACATACGCTTAAGATCAGGATCACGAGTTAAGCGTTTCTCGAGCGACAAAAAACGACGCTTGGCAACTTCGAAAGAGTTACCAAGCTGATTTGGATCAGACTTAAATGGTCGTACTTCAAATCGACCTGACGGCAATATTTTTAAATTATTTAGAAAGTGGCTCTCACATAACTGGTGCTCAACTGTTCGCATCTTTTTGACCGAAGGCAATTCTTCCAATGACCCCAATTTCTGCAATGTTGTGTCTATCGATGTATGTGTCTTTTCTTTACAACTCAGGTTTACTACCTGATCAGTGTTCGGACCTGTAGGCGTATAGCGCCCTGACACGATCCATCCCAAAAGAGTTTTTTGCAAAATCGGACAATTCGGACCTTGTTTAATTTGACCGACAGAGAGCAGTTCAAAGAACGTTTCAGCTCCGATGAGCATGTCGATCTTCTGTGGCTTGTGGAAATATGGGTCAGCTAATTGCAGGTTCTCAGGGATTTTCCAGCCACTGACATTGACCGTGTGGTCAGGCTGATATCCAGAAATGGTCTTTAAAATCCAAAGATCCAGCGAGAACTCACTGCGATTGACTCGCGACTTCACCACAGAATGTATCTTGCTTTTAACTTGTGTGTTGCACTGAGCAATTCTAAGCAAGCTGATAGTATTCTCTTCTCTACTCAGCTGCAATCATTGAGCTAGCTCGTCTGTTACACAATTAATTTGCGAACCAGAATCAAGCAGAGCCCTGGCCAAAATGAAATCGCCACTTTTCGTTTTGAAACTAACGACTACTGTGGCTAGGATCACACTATCAGTCGAATTCGCATGCATAGCATGTGATGTCGATGGTTGATCCTGGGCAGAGTCAAGGGGTGGTGGTAACGCTCGAGTGCCAGAAACGGCAGAATATCTATGCAGCAGCGTATTATGTGAACGACTGCATACTCTGCATTTGTTCGTCTAACATCTAGCGACAGTGTGTCCCTTCCGAAGACAATTAATGCATAATGGAGCTGCTTTAGCGAACTCGAAACGCTGTTGCACTGATTGTGCAGCATATGCAGAGCAAGTCAATATTGTATGGTCTTCGGAACTACAATATAAGCATTTAGGGGACACCTGGTCGTTTCTAACACTGGCCACAGAACATGAAAACAAACTGCGATTATTGTTTTTGGAAGCAGTCTTTGGCTCTGACTTAGAGCTATCGGATAATAGTTTTGACGAAGCTCCAGCAATTAAGTGCTGATATCTACGATTCAAGACTGCTTCGCAATCACTCCACATTGGAATGGCTGCATAATCGCGTTGATCTTCCCATTTAGCTTTGGTCATTGGATCAACGCTGTTCATTACGAGGTGAACGATGATTTCATTGGATATCTTTTTTATCATTACCTATCGAGAGAAGTGAGCCATATATGGCGGAGACTGTGTCTATTCTCGATCGTAAAGCAGCAGCAGAAGGCTGCGCTATTTTTGGTAGGCTAAAGAGAGCGTTAATATTATCATTAAATATTAGACAATCATTGTCATACACTGTCTTTAGCCTGTCCAAGGCCTTCGGATAATTCTCCTCATCTACATGGTATGCTCTTACAGTCCCCAGAGCTTCACCGGACAGACACGATATCAGATGATTAAATTTCTCTATGGCTGGAATTGACGTACAGTCCCCAGAGCTTCACCGGACAGACACGATATCAGATGATTAAATTTCTCTATGGCTGGAATTGACGTATCATTATGGACTAGGGTTTCAAACAGTCTAATAAAATTTTTGAACTTTGAGTATTTCCCGCTAAACTTGGGAAATGCCAGAAGAGGAAGACGTGTACGAGGAGCCGCAACGGGATTGACTGCTTGTGCAACAGGAGCAAGTCTCTGAATAATGGACTTTAAGCGAGCCTTCGTTGTTATGCAGAGCTCTTCTAACTCGCCACGATATTCATCGTCTGGATCAAAAGATTCTACTCGAGTTTGATATTTTAACGCTGTATCTATATGAGTAGCCAACATTTCTAGTCTACACTCCAATTCTGTAGCTTCAAGGTTTAATTTACCCTTGGTAATTTGGTCATTTACACGTTGTATGCTTTTCATGCATACATTACGTTTTTTTTCGAATCATCAAAAGTTTCCTTAGTGTTTGCCATGACGATAATTAAATTCGAATCTCTTTATTAAATTAAAATAAGATTGAATTTATTATCAATAGCACTCGTTTAGACGTAAACGTTAAAAGAAGCAAAAAATAAACGAATGCTGACAAATGACGAACGACTTTGAAAATGAATGTGCCTGACCAACAATGTAGGGGAGCGAGTGACGCTTGCACAAAGCGCGCCAACGAAAACGGCCAACAACAACTGCACAGCTGCCGCTATGCACAAAACGAAAACGAAAATAGCGGACTGCAGCTGGGCAGCTATGTGAGTGTGTGTGTATATACAGTGGATCACATTAATATTCGTTTTTTTTTTTCAACTTCAAACGCGAATAAAAAGTTTTATACAACAAGAATAAAAAATTTAAAAATTATAGATTATAGCCTGTAGTATTACCTTTCTAAAGAGGTACATATATTTATACTTTTATTCCAAATTAAAAGAAAAACTAGACTAAAACAAAAAAAAAGCTCAAAATTTGCCTTACTTTAATATTCGGTATTTTTTGGAAGTCCTATAATAAAACCATGTGGCAACTCCAAATAGCCACAAATCGAACGAAAAATGGATTTCCCCGAAACATCAAAACATCACTCACATTCATTGACAGTTAAGACACTGAAAAATTTACTTGTCGCAGCCAAACTTAAAATGTCCCGTAAAGGTAGCAATTCGTCCCTGGAACAGCGAAAGCTTGTGCTCCAGCTGCATTTACAAGGGAAAACTTATAGGGAAATTGGCCAAATGCTAGAAATGAGACCAAATACTGTCGGTGACATCGTCAGGAGATTTAAAAATGAAGGTAGAATCGAGTCAATCAAGCAGACCGGACAGCCAAAAAAAATTGACTAGGCTATCCTAAAGAAAGTTAAGAAGAATCCCAGATATAGTGCGCCTGAATTGACAGCTGAACTGTTCGCCGACCATGGAAAGACCGTTTCAGCTCAAACAATTCGGCGTACCATAAAAAAACAAGGGTACAACGGTCGAGTCGCTCGGAAGAAGCCTTTGCTAAGTGAGCGCAATCGCAAATTGAGGAAAAAATTTGCCCAGGAGTATTCTAAAAAGGACCAAAGCTGGTGGGATGATGTTATATTCTTGGATGAGAGTAAATTTAACATTTTTGGCAGTGACGGCAAGTCTATGGTTTGGCGGAGGCCAAATACTGAGCTGCAAAATAATCACTTAAGACCAACAGTGAAACACGGCGGAGGAAGCGTTATGATTTGGGGCTGTATTTCCACAAAAGGTGTTGGAAATCTTGTATTCATTGATGGCATAATGAACCAAGATTCATATTTAAAAATTTTGAAAGAAAATTTAAAGCAGTCGGCGGAGAAAATGGGAATTTCGAACACATTCAAGTTGTATCAGGACAATGACCCGAAGCATAAGGCATATAAAGTGAGGTCCTGGTTGCTATACAACTGTCCAAAAGTGTTGGAAACGCCGCCCCAATCACCTGATCTCAATCCAATTGAGAATTTGTGGAGTGAGCTGGACCGCCGTGTTCATAAAATGCCCATATCATCCCTATCTGTTTTAAAGGAACGCCTTCAAGAAGAGTGGGCCAAAATTGGAATAAAAGTATTAATATATGTACCTCTTTAGAAAGGTAATACTACAGGCTATAATCTATAATTTTTAAATTTTTTATTCTTGTTGTATAAAACTTTTTATTCGCGTTTGAAGTTGAAAAAAAACCGAATATTAATGTGATCCACTGTATGTGCGCTTTGGGTCAGTCAACTGGTCAACTTCCAGTGACTGCAAGTGTAGGCAAGAGGGGGGAGAACGAACGACTGAGCGAAGTGAAATTAATAAAGCAATTATTGCTTCTAATTTAACAACCGCTCTGCACTAATCGCACAAATTATAAGTAAAAACTCCAAAGCGGTTACTTATTTATTAAGTGCTCAACTACTTTACATATGTGCTAAGAATTGAAAGCGTTGGCCTTATTAGCACAACCAATAAAATTGTGGCTGTTCAGCTTTCAATTTTTAGCACAGTACCTGCTGTTCGGGACTTTTAATTGCCGACGCAACTTTCCTTGGCATTTCCAGTTTAAATGACCTCCAAAGGGACTCCAAGGTAAATGCCAATATGGTAACGTCCAACGACGATCATAGGAAGCAATTTTTTTTTGGCACGACCGGCGCGATAAATTTATAATTATTATTATTTATATTTTCAATTTGTCGCGGGCCACACAAAGTCTCAATTGAGCTTTAATGTTTTTTATGCACTGCACTTAGAATTGTCAACAAAAAAAAATCAAATTAAAATCGTCCACCCGGGGGCGCCATGAAAATTCACAAGAGTTTTTGTGATTATTAGTAATAATTTATTAACAATGAATTTAGTTGGTGGCTTTTAAATTGATTTCGGCTGCGATTATGCGTGTTTTAGTTCTATTTCGACAATTTCAACTGATTTATAAATTTCTTCTTAAGCCTAGCTTAACCTGTGGTGACGAAGTGAGGCGAATTCGCTCTCAGAGCGAATGACGAAAACTTTATTGCGCTCTCACTTCGCCCTAAACCTAAGAATTCAAGTGATGCTACTCTTATATCAACTTCGAAAATAATTCTAATAATTTAATAAAAATACACGCCGAAGTGCAGCGACAGTATCTTAGAATTCTTTTTAAACATTGCCATAATTCGGCATTATTTTTATTAGTATAACGACTTAAAATATTGACTGCAGCAGTAATATCTGGTCGTGTACATAACATAATGTACATTAAGCAGCCAATCAAGTTGCGACAAGGTTCATCATATTTTTCCTCAGAATTCAATAATTCATAATTAAGTTTAGTTGGGAACGGTGTACTAACTGATTTACAATCCTTCATTTTAAATTTACTTAAAACCTTTTTTATATATGCAAATTGACTTAAATATATTTTATCTTTACATTCCAATAAAATACTTTATTTGGTCCATATCAGTCATTCTAAATTTGTTCAGTAAATACATTTCAAAACTATTCATCCTCTCTATATCTGAGGTTGCTATCACTAAGTCATCTACATATAGTAGAACATATATGTTCTTCTTGATATCGTTTTTATCAAGAATATATATACAGCGATCAACAGGAGAATTTACAAATCCACATTCTTTTAGTGCTTTCTCGAACACTTCAAACCAGAATTTCGCTGCTTGCTTAAGTCCGTAAATTGCTTTATTTAATTTACATACTTTGTCTTTATTACATGATACTCCTTCAGGAATTTTCATGTAAATTTCTTCTATCAACGTGCCATTCAGGAAGGCAGTTTTCACATCCATGTGATGTATTTTGAAACCATATTGATTTGATATTGACATTATGAATCGAAATCTTGAAATTCGGGCAACTGGTGCAAATGTCTCTTCATAATCAATTTGATATTTTTGCGTAAACCCACGTGCAACTAATCTTGCCTTATATTTTATAGGGTTTCCTAATTCATCGTATTTTAAAATAAACACCCATTTTCTGTCAACAATATTTTTATTTCAGGCCTCTTAACAATATACAATGAACATTTAGTTCTACTTTGATAGCTTCTTCCCATGAACGCCTATCACATCTAGTTTGTATTTCATCGAAGGAGCTGGGAATGTCACTAAGAATGGTGTGAACATTTAATACATAATTATTAAGATCTGTTTCTTCAATCTGTTACTTCGTCTAGTTGTCATCAGTATCAAGAGGCTTTTACTGTTTTGGTCTAGATTCCGTACTGTCATTCCGGCTTATATCGCTGTATTTTTCCTTACTGTCATTCAGGTGTTCTATGTGATCACCTTCTCTTATTCAGAACATCTGTCGGGAAGTTCAATTTATCAGATTTATCATTTTCTCTCCACAAAAATTACATAATAAATTTTGTCATCAATTGAAGTAGGAGTTATGGGGCCATAAACATCTGATTGTATTACGAATAGTGCTCTTTTAATATAATCTTTATTTTTATGTTTTGCAAAAGGTAATCTAGCTTGCTTTCCATTAAGACAAGCTAGATTTTTATTACCATTAAGGAAATTTTTTCTTTTTATATCTAACATTTTTCCTCGGCTAATATGACCTAACCTCTAATGTAATAATTGATTTAGATTTTTAATTTGCTTATTTAATGTAAATGCTGTGAATTCAATAATAGATATTGTGAACCGTCTTCTTTCACGCGCTTTTTCAGATTAACTTTATTCTTCATCTTATTCTAACATTCCATTCTCATGTTAACAGTTTGATATCGATAAGTTATCGATTTCAAGTAATGTTATGTTACTAATAATTATTATATAATATTTATAACTAATATTGCATATGCTTAATACTACATTCTCATATTATTACTATTATTATTATATATACCAGTATTCTCAGCAACCAACAAACCATTTTTGTTGAACTCGACGGACGTACCAGCTTCTTGAACTCGCTTCACTGAAATATAATTTTCGGGAACTTCTTGGCAATACAAGACATCATCTAATGTTATTTGACGTCCATTATGAAGACGCACAATTCCTCGCTATGTTGCATGAACTCTCCTTGCTTCGCCACCGCAATCTTAATTGGAGGCTCCAATTGGACTGAATCCACAAAAGGATTTTTGTCGTTCACTTGTTGTTGCGACTTGTGCTTGCTTTTCGCTTTCTTAATTTTTATCGGAATTTAAACGTTTATAACTGTAGCAGTCCTTCTTAATGTGTCCCTCTTTTCCACAATGGTGACTTTTAATATTTATTTTATTTTTCCCTTTAAATTTCTTACGTCCAATATTACTATTTTCTTTCTTGAAATTATTCTTATGTTATTTCTATTGTTGTAATTAACTGCATTCATAACCTTTTTGCTAGTCTCGCTATAATCTTTCTTAATTTTAATCTCATGAGCTAATAATCTGTTTTTCACAAAGGCTAATGTCAAACTTTCTTCTGCCAATGTTTCAATGGCAGTAATCACGATACTTTATCCATCTCATCTATTTGGGCACCGGAGGCCAATAATTCACTAATTATTTCATCAAAAACTTAGAAATGAGTCAATAGTGTCATCTCGCTCTTAATTTTAAGAGACAACAATTTTGGTTGGCTTATAGGTGGCGTCTAAGTTTTGAAAGATTTAGTCGAGGCGCATGCGACAGTATAGTACCTTGCATTAGTATTTACAACTGAAGGAGGGTAAGACTACAGTCGACCGCAATCGACAGTGAGAGACTGTGTACTTTTCGTGAGGACCCAAAATAGAAGGGGGCGTGGCAAAAATTAAAAAAAGGAAATTATAAGCTTACGTTGTAGTTTGGAACCCCATACCTATCGCTTGCAAATCCCACGTCTTCTAAGTTGAGCTATTGACTTATAAGGTTCACAGGCAGCAGGAATTTCAGCATTTGACAAATGTGTACACAAATTCGAATTTCTAACTAAATTTTATTATTTATACTTCTTAAAGATTTTTCGACTTTCTGACAAATTATGCAGAATTTATAATATATATTTAAATAAAATAACAATTAATTAATAATTGAAAAATAAAACACACATTTGTAATTGTCAGCAGCGAGATTTGAACCCGCGCACTCGTAGCGAGCATTGTTGTTGTTGCTGTAATGCTGCTCAGCCCTCATGAACTTGATAGTCATTCATTCCTTAAATTCTCCTTTGTTTATGGTCCGATCGTGATGAAATTTTCGGAAAGCGTCCGCACACATGCACACTCTATGTATACCAAATACAATACGTTTTTTTTTTTTCAATTTGCGGGGGCGGAAGTGGGCGTGGCAAAAATCTAAAACAAACTTGATCTGCCTGCACACTATTAGAGTGTTGTCACCAAATTTGGTAGCTCTAGCTCTTATAGTCTCTGAGATTTAGGTGTTCAGACGGACGGACACACCGGAGATGACTCCTTCTTCCTGTTACGCACAAATCGCTTTCGTCAAACTTAGAAGACTATGTACTTTTTTAAAGTACAGAGTCTAAAAACACTGATCAATTCGGATTAATTCTTTATTGTTACGTAGCTATTAGCTATACGTTTGTTCGCTGTCAGGTTCTGAAGAAGAAGGAAAGAAGCTTCAATCGCGATAAGTTGGCTGCGATTCATTAACATGTCATGGCTGTTAACTAACATCTCAAAAACAGTGTTGTTAACAGCTTTTAGTATTGAAATATAGGTGACAAGCAAGGTTGCCACAAAGATTAAGCGCCTTTATATTACATAAAGACATGAATAAAAACGCCGATTAATTAGGATTAATGTTTATTACTTCGGAGCTATACATATGTACACTGTGAAGTTCTGATGAAGGAGAAGGAAGCTTGAATCGCGATAAGTTGACTGCGATCTTCTACCATGTTAACTAACATGACAAAGACAAGGTTGTTATCATCTTTCAGTGTTGAAATATAGGCGACAGACAAGGTTGCCACAAATATTTGTTGCGCAGTATTGTCGCTTGTCGCGAAGTTTAAAAATGATTCACTCAAATATTGAATCAACGTGCTTTTTGCACGCCTCTCTGCCTTATTCCAGTCAACGTCAATATTGTCTGGCAATTCCTCGTCTATCATTTTTAGCACCTCGAGCTCTTCCAGGAGTGCTTTTATATTATGCTTTACCTTTTCCATATTATTTTTATTTATGTATACTGTCGCAAACGTGGCTTGTTCCCCTGTGCAAGCTTTTGCTGTGCTATCACCTCAGTAAGTAGGCGAGTTTGGACCTTTTGATTATCAGTTTCCAAGCGTCGCACTTGGGGAAACTCGTCTCGTCGCTGCTCCAACGTCGCCAGAGTTTCGATCGTCGTCGCCGTCGTCGTCGTCGTCGTTGCTGTAATGGATGTTATGTTCTGGCGGCGATCGCATGACAGGCGCATGTTGCAGCCGCTGGCATCCGCACCATTATGGCAACTTGGCAACTGGGTCCACAGTCAGCCTGGTCTACTGGTCTCCACCATCCACCCAGCGAATGCAGCGCGCATTCCCCAAAAACCGTGTAATCAATAAACAACAAGAGCCATCGAAGCTACGATCCGATGCCCCCTTCAAGAGCCCAGCTTACCTCGTTGCCTACCTGCACACACACACACACACACACACACACACACACACACACACACACACTCTCTCTCTCTCTCTCTCTCTCTCTCTGTCTATCTCACTCTCTGTTGGCAGACAGGCATCTCGTGTAACCTATGGGAATGCCGGGCGAACTTTAAGATCTAAAACAATATGGCTTTGTTATGGCCCCAAATTCCAAGCTGACTATTTGATATCTTCAACGTATTTATTTAATTTTAGCATCTCGTCGTAGATTACCTGCAGCAAATCAGAAAATGTAAAAATGAACTTTATTGTCATTAAAATATTTTTTCATAATTATACTTACTGGAAGTAAAGGATATGCATAGCTGGAATTCAGCTGGGTAAAGGTTGGATTCGACATTTCAACTTCATTCGCCAATGTTGTCAATTCCGTTCAATGCTTGTCACTGCTTAAAAATTGATCGGTGAAGTCAATCATTGTGTATTATCGAGATGACAATTATGGAAGCTGGTGACGAAATATTAAAAATAATTCCTTTTTGTGCAACGTCTGTTACTTTCTGAATACTCAGCATTTCATTAAGAACAAGCGATTCCGAATATTTTATGCCTAAAAGGCTTGATTTTAATAGTAATGTGAACAGATCTTCGAGAGTAAAACTTCATTTGATTTTACAGGCTCTTCATTGTTCTCTTCCACAAAATGATCAATTTTATAGACTTTGTAATTCACAATGTAAATGCGGTCATTTGTGGAGCATTTATGGATATATATATATATGGATTTATATAGTATATGTATTTATTTCTAATTGAGGAAATAGTTCCTCCAAAACATCTTTTCAAAACTTTTGTTGTGGCGTCTCCTTTAACTATGCTATAGATGCTTTGCTCAACAAGGCGATTATATGTTTGAGTAGCAACTTGCGTTCCTTTTCTTACCATTTGCTTTATCTTGTATAAATAGCTTTCATATTCGAAGGTAAAATAAAACTTCATCTGCCAAATGCGATAGATAATTGAATAAAATACTCATATCGGCTCTCTGTTAAAAATCCCCTCAAAGCCACTGGTCCAGTGTATAGTAGGAATTGTCTAAACTCAACGGCTTTCCACTTATCCATATCTAAAATACTTTTTGGTTTTCTGGCAAACTCCTTACAAACATCTGCCGCCTTTAGGGATATTAAGTTATTATTCAAAGAATCTATTCTTTTGATAGGGAGTAATTCTTGCCTCCGAATTTGATCCAAACAGTCAAGTAGCTTTTCATAACCCCATATCTAAACGAAGCTCTTCAACCTTAAGTGGAAGTAGAATATTATGATGCTCGATATGTATTCTATTTCTAAATTGGTAATCCTCTCTAACCTTTATTTCGAAATGTTTTGTCTTATACAAAAAACCAGTAGATATAAGAGTACTAAGTTCAGAAATGAATAAATTGAGATACTCGTTAACAACTTGCTATTTCTAAAAAAAAAAAACACCTAGCAATACAGGGAAAGTTTTTTGAACATTAATTAATATTGGCCATGTCTGCATTCTAGAACTTTTAAAAAGTGACAGACCATCAATATTTACATTAATATAAATTGCGTTTTCATTGAAAGAATATTTTTCAAAAAATATGCATCACAACAACCATCTTTAGGTGTTCTCTTTACCGTTCTTGAATCACATGGCAAATCAGGTGAAATATGCGCAAGATCTGAAGAAGCTAATTTGAAGCAGAGCTCGATATATTGAAAAATATTGGCTAATTGCTCACGCAGAGATTTGATCTCACACTCTGAGTCCTCATCACTTGAGTATCCATCTATATAATTTTTCTCCAAATTAAATCCGCAATCCATTCACCATCCAAAAATTAATAAATAAATGAACTTGATCTGCGTATGGTATACAGGAACCTGGATGATAAATTTTGTGTCTCTAGCTCTTATAGTTTCTGAGATCGACAGGTTCATATAGACGGACAGACACACAGACATGGTATATATATACTTTATAGGGTCTACCACGCCTCTTTCTGCCTGTTACATACATTTGCACAAAGTTATTATACCCTTTTTCCTAGTTAAAATTTTGGATTGCCCCTGACGTAATTTTCGCAAAGAAATTTAAACTATCAATGTTTCACAAATCAATGTGTACATTTTATAATAAGAGTAATATACTATATTAAACTATACAAATTTAACATGTTTCCTTATTAATTTTGAAATTGGCAAATGTTTTTCGTTATCTATATACATCTGTAGTCATATAAATAGCACAAACCCTAACAGAATATTTCGATCATTATTATTCTTATATGTTATTATATTGCTGTCTTTCACATGGTATGCAAGCAAACCGTTATAATTTTGCTCTTTTGTTTTGCTTAATTTTGCATGGTAATATAAATAGCACAATTTGGTGAAGCAACAGCAAATTTCTAGTAAAAAATTGTTTTCGCAGACTTTTTTTGTGTGATTCTAAATATTTCGATACAAATTAATGAATTTAATAAAAAACGCATTGCTCAGTCGAACAAAGGAAGAATACATTCACACTAAGTGAATCTGAATAAGCGGATCAGTCGAGGCGCATGCGACGGTATACTACCCTGCATCAGTATTTACAACTGAAAGAGGGTAAGGGGGTAAATGTAACGGTAGTTCGCTTCGTTCACTGCTGCTCTCTTCCAAGAACGAACGATGAGGGAGAATTTTTTGAGCAAAAGAAACTTTCAAGGCAGCATTGAATGGGAAATACGAAGTCAGTTATTTTGATCTTGTCGGCTTGCGGGTCGATTTGCCGGTGGCACAGGGCGTAAAGCGTTAGACTGTGAATCAAGGGATCGCGAGTTCGAGGCTCGGAAGATTCGTTTTGCTATTATCTGTACAATATTTTTTGAATGCGTAGATTTTGCTATTCACGATTAGTACAGAGTCTCCCACTGTCGACTGCGGTCGACTGTAGTCATACCCAACTTCAGTTGTAAATAATGATGCAAGGTACTATACTGTCGCATGCGCCTCGACTGATCCGCTTGTTTTATCTTTAAATGCGTAAAACATAGGCTTCTAATGATTTTAACGAATTTTTTTAACGCTTAACGATAATTTAATATGTTTTAAATTAGTACGTAAAATAAAAATAGCATAACTATAAATATTTAACAAAATAATCAACAAATTCCAATTTTACACATTTTTGACAATGTCGAGAAACTCTTTACACAAAGTAGTAATTTCTTAGTATTAATTCAAAATTAAAAGCTAATTATAACTTTATTACTAATTTTAATATTTAGTATGAGACCCCTTTGCCTTATTTACATGATGAAGCCGTTTTTTCATGGAATGGACGAGTTTTTAGGGTCACATTCGAGGGGGATCTTGTGCCACTCTTCTAATATTACTTTTTTTTAGCGCAGCACGGCTTTTGGGCTCCCTTTTTCCCACTTTTTTCTTCAATTAGACCCACAAATTTTCAATAGGATTAAGATCGGGGCTTTGGGGTGGTGTATCAATGACCTTTCCGCAGTTATACAGTTATAATTAAGCCAAATTTCTCGGCACTACTCTTCAAATTTGTCTTAAAAATTTGAAGATACTGCGCCGCATTCATTGTGTTCTCTATAAATGGCAGGTCCCCGACTCCTCGGCTAGAGATGCAGCCCAAACCATAACCGAAAGTTTTCAAAATTTACCAGTTGGAATGTTGTGCTGTTAATGCCTTGCGCCATACTCTATTTGGACCATTGTTATAATACATCATAATTTTGGTTTCATCACAAAATATGACGTCATCTTGATCATTCTCCCAGCGAATGTTAAGCGCTTTTCAATATTAACTATCGATAGCAGCGGCTTCTACCGTGCATCTCTTGAAGAGTACTTATGGCGTACAATGGCTTGTCGCACTGTTTCATATGATACAACCAAGTCACATTCTTCCTTAAGCTTCTTGGCAAAAGTTCTTACCGATATTCGATTAGACGGTCTGCGCGCTTATTAATTTTTCTTTTACGGCCACCTCCACCCTTTATTTCCAGCCTGTCTTCGTTAATCCTTAATATAGAAAACATATCAACCAATTCTGCAACAGATTTGCCCAACTGGTGATTGTAGAAAATCAATTGGACTACTTCAAAACTTAATCTCTTTCCAGGTATTTTAAAAATTTATTTAAATACATTTTTAAGTAAGCTCTCCGCAAAACTTAAGTGCCAATTTCAAAGAATCATATGCAGAAATATCGCTGCATTGAGGCCCGACAAAGCATAGATAACGGTTAATCACCGTTATTCTTAGAAATGAGAACAAAACAAAATTTGAGGAAATGTGTAGAGTTATTATTTACATATATTTAAGTCAATAATTTCTATATTATTTAAAAATTTCCATCCGATATATCTCGACTTAGTCGAGACATAGCAGACTTAATCTGCTTCTCAGAGTTCTCGTGACCGTGAATTGAGAAACAAGAGAAATAGGGACAATAGTACATATTCGCAGTTACAAAGAGAAAGGAATTCAAGCTCTCAGAGAGATCGTAGCGCAGATCCTGAGTATAGAGAACAAGAGCAGGTTGCTAACAGTAGGCGGCGCACAACTAGAAGAAGAAGAGGAGGCTAATACGAGGCGCAAGTCGAACCGTAGACAGATCCCTGACTATAGAGAAAATGAACAGACAGAAAACTCAGAGCTTAGGAGGCAGCGACGAAGTGACGTAGAGTTTAGGCACTCAGCAGGAGGCTGATACCCGTCGTAGGTCGACTCGAAGACGGGATATTGACTACAGAACGGACGAACAAAGACGTAATACAGAACTGCGGACAGATGGTGAGCGGCGTATTTTAGAAAGAGAGAGATAGACTAATTAGAGCTCAAGCTAGACATAATCCTATACGGATGATTATTGAGAAATCGCAGAATACTGCAGCACGACGTAGTGCCCGGTTGCGAGCTCAGCAAACAGCATTTTACGCCACAAGGCGCCTTAGTCAAAGAGTGAGCCAAAATAGGAGCATGTCTCAGAATAGGGAAGCAGAAAATCGGCGAAATGCTGACCGAATGAGACAGGAACGTGCAATTAATTTTCACGTTGATATTGAACCCATCTTAACCATATGAAGAGCTGAAATAGGTATTTTCAATAGAATGGTGAAGGTGGGTCCAAATCAATTTTGACTTTTGCTGCAAAGGCAAGCAAATAAGAAAACCATAACGAGAATAGTGCGGACATTCTAAGTCTTTCAAGTCAGTTTCCTTCTACTGACGATATATTTCAATTTTGCAACACATGTTGCCCCAACATTAAAGCTGGTAGGAAACCAAAGTTCTCCATTACAAATGGCTTAGATTTCCCTGATCTGCTCGAGCGTCTTAAAGGGCTTACTCCATTAGAGGAACGACTAATTTCTCCTCGTCTTCCATTTATGGTAATTAAATCTTTAGGTGTTGGTCGTCAGAGTGCAATTAAAGGAGCTGTAGTTAATGTACCGATTCCAGTCAAGAATATCGTGACTTCCCTCCCACGAAGCAGAGGTAGTGCAGCTCCACCTCAAGCGTCGGATGGAATATAGCCATGATTTCATGGCTGAAACCATTAGGCCCCTAAAAATTGCAGATGCAATTAGGTATTTAATAGATACAGAGCTATATAGGAAACACAATGAAGTACTTAATGAACAGTGGATTTCAACTTTTTTTTCCGATACTGTTCCTTTCGTAGCTTCTCAAGCAGACGCAGAGATAATGGAGGTGCTAATTAGGGAATTTCAAGAGCCATTCCGTCCTCAAGAGAATGCGGAAATGGAGGAGCTTAAACCTGGGGGTCAAGAAACTCTTCTTGAGAATAATCATGTAGGAAATGTTGGCATGCAAAGAATCATAATTGCTCCTGGCGAAGGCCAAAGACACCTAGATATGATTCTCGATCCTAACTCTGAAGAGATAGAATTTCCAACTATATATGCTGGCAAATAAAAGAAAGACTTTCCAGACTTTTACAACCATTGTTAGATCTGAGCTTCGAAATTTTGATAGGAGAGGTTGTAGAATTGATAAATTATTCTTCAATTATAAGACTTTAGAACTAATCAATATTATAAATAGTACTTCAATTTGCTTAAGAAAGCACAACGCTTCACGCGCTATGACAGCTTCTAACGCTCTTAATGAACAGCATATGGACCATCTGATACGACACGATGAAGGGTATGGGGTCCTTAAAGGGATTCGCACGTCTCCTACTCATTGGGAAGCAGAAAAGAAGAAGGTCATGGCTATGATTCGTCAGTTTGGCCTGCCTACCTTCTTTATTACTTGTCGGCTGCTGAAAGTAGATGGTTAGAGCTGCTTGTCATATTGAAAAAGAATGTGGACAAGCAAGATGTTACAGAAGAAGAAGCACTTTGCTTGCCTTCTAATGACAAAGTACGCTTAATCCGCACCGATCCAGTAACATGTGCTCGGTACTTTGACTATCGGTATAGGCAATTATTTAAGGTTATGAAGAAGCAGGGGGGTATTTTCGGAGAACATTATGTTATTAAATATTACTGGCGAGTTGAATTTCAGCAGAGAGGTTCACCACATATCCACGGAATGTTTTGGTTGAAAGGTGCCCGTCAAGTAGATTTCGATAATGTTGCAAACATTCCTCCAGTAATAGATTTCATTAATTAGTTTGTTACTACGGATGTTACTAATATCGACCTTGCTGAATACATTGAATACCAAAAGCACAAGCACGGGCATTCATGCACACGTGAAGTGAGGGGAAACTCTATTTGTGGCTATGGTATTCCATACTTTCCAATGCCCAATACTGATATTCTAAGACCACTGTCTGAAGAAACTCCTCAAATTTCTCTTCATCGGAATAATTTGTTAAAAATTCAGAAAGTTTTAAATTTCTCTTTTTATTTCCGATTAAGTAAGCCTCACTTGCGAGGAATAAATATATGTCGTAGATCCCAGTAAATGTTACTATTAATTCTGATTGTTAACTATTAAATGCTAATAATAAATATAGTTATTTTACAGAGTTGTCCTACTTGGTAATACTAGGGTTACCACTGAAAGCAAGGTGAGAGGCAAGGGTTGCCTCTGCCGAGCATGGCCTGAGAGTGTTGTTCAATAATCATGACATGTACGGAAGAAGAGGCACATGAAAGATGACAAGTGAAAAAAACCTTCATCTCTTTCCGGTTGTGCAATTCATAGAGTGCAGACGTGTTTTCGAGTCAGTTGAAATATACTAACCAGAGTGAACAATAATTCTGGGGACTTGCTTTGCTATCAGAAGATAACACCAATATGGCAAATCTAGGTGCTCTGATATATATGATCTTAGGTCTGGTTTAAAAAAAAACCTCAAATATTTCTGAAGGGGAGTTTCGCAGCAATTAATGTTAATGCACATAATAAACACATTCTTGCAATGCAAAGGGCCAATATTGATATCCAATTTATATTGGACCCTTATGCTTGCTGCAGTTATTTAATTAATTATATTAATAAATCCCAAAGAGGCATTTCAAAACTGATGCGTGACGCTGTAAACGATATTCACAAGGGGAATCTATCCATCAGGCAAAAGCTGCAGTATATTGGAAACAAGTTCATTTCCGGCACTGAGGTTTCTGCTCAGGAAGCTCAGGAAGATTGTCTGAGACCAGCAACGCGGAAGTATATATTAATACTTTATAACCTGAGCGTAGAGTTCAAATGCTCAAGCCTCAAAAACAATTTCAAGATTTGCCTCCCGACTCAAATGACATATTTATTGTGGGATTGCTTGATCACTATGAACAGCGACCAAATAGTATTTAGCCGATTTTGCTGCAGAATATAGTTACAATAAATCCGTAAGAGCGACTCGCCAAAGTAGTGATAACGAAGATGTCGAAGAAAATGAGCACATTAGTGGTTTACCTCTTCCTCTCCTAGATGGTAGCGGGTTTTTTAGGAAGAGGACAAAGCCGCGCATAATTCGTTTTAGGAGTTTTAATGTTCATACCGATAGCCAAAATTACTTTAGGGAACTTGTTATGCTATACTTTCCTTGGAGGAATGAACAGGTAGATTTAGAGGAAAATTGTGAGGAAATGTATTCTCAAAATGAGGAGCCAATTAGGGTCAAATTTAAGAAGTATAATATGTTGGAAGATTTAGCAGACGCGCTTAGAAGGGCCATGGAAGTTGAGGGCAATATTGAAGATGAGGACATAGCTGGCCAGATAGATGATGAATTTAGGGCTTTAGCTTTTCCTGAAATAAGTTCTCAATTAAATGTTTTAAATGTAGATGGTAACAATGGCCAAAATCAAGATTCGGACGATAATACCCGAATAATAAAACTTCCGCCACTTATATCCCCTGAGAGTTTATCGATCAACGTTCGATCTTTAGACTTAAAGCAAAATACTTTCTTTTCCCACATTTTACATAATGCCGACCATAATAAAGTTTTCTACGAATTCGTGGGTGGTGGAGCAGGTGTCGGCAAAAGTAGATTAATTTCAGCACTCTTTCAGTCCCTTTATCATTTATATAAGCGTAGGCCAGGATGCGATCCGACCACTGCCAAAATTATTCTGTGCGCTCCCACAGGAAAAGCTGCATTTGGAATTGGAGGCTCCACCCTCCATTCTATGTTTTCACTTCCAGTGAATCAATCTGGGTCGTCCTTCTAGGAGATGACTTATGGATCTTTAAGTTTTAATTATAGATGAAATTTCTTTGGTCGGTGCCAAAATGTTTTCTTATTTGGACTCTCGCTTAAAACAAATTATAGATAACAGAGAAGCGCCATTTGGAGGGATCTCTGTTATCGTTTTCGGCGATCTTAGACAGCTAAGCACTGTTGGAGATCGATGGATTTTCAAATCCACTTCAGAGTTGCATGATCCATACAGTGCGATGATCAAGCTTTTGCAATTGCATTAAATAACATGGCATCCGTTCGTATGACGTCCGATGATATTAGTTTACTGAGATCCCGAATTTCCGAAGAATCTCAATTGCCAAATGATGCAATTCATTTATATTATAGAAATGAGGTTATTCTATTTTTAATACGACAAAATTAAATTCCATTTTAACTGCGCAACATGTTTCAACTGCTCTAGATTTTATAAAAGCTTCTCACCTTAGCGCAGAAATTAAAAGCAGACACCTTGAGGCAGTTAAAAATTGTAAGACGTCCAAAACTCAAGGATTATGTACCTCTCTCATTTTGAAAACCACTGCCAAGTATATGATGACGGTCAATGTAGATACGGCAGATGGTTTAGTGAATGGAGCTTCTGGTATTCTAATGGACATTAGTTTTAATACATCCAATTCTCCTCAAGTTCGTTGGATAAAATTCTTAGATGAAAGTGTAGGAATTAATGCTCGGGCCAAGTGCCCACATTCGCTAGATTCTTCTTGGACCCTAATTCAGAAAACAACAAAAAGTTTTCAGTTTCATTCAAATCAGCAAGTATCTACTGACCGTAAAAAATTTCCAATTATACCTGCAGAAGGTATAAATATTCATAAAACTAAAGGGGCAACATATAGCAAAGTGGTGGTCCATACTACTTCAAGCCTTAAATGTAGCTTGCAGTAGAGCCACAAATGCTGCGGGTCTTTTCATTGTTGGGGGATTCGTAGCCCCCAAGTCCGACTCCCAGTCACCTGTAGAGCAAGTGCTTCAAAGTCTCCGCTCTACTAAATTATTAGAAACGCACTTTAACTGTCTATTCGACAGCAATACAGGAATACAATGCATTCTTCCATAACACAGAAAGCTTGCATTGCCACATTAGCGATATTTGATCCGATCAGTTAATGCTTCATTCTTCCCTTTTATGTTTCGTTGAGACATCCACTTTCCTCAACGGGACATATGAAATACTTGGGCGCAATTATGAGACGATTTACAGTCATCACAGTGGTCTCTTAGTTAGTGTTCTTAATAAAGAAATTATAGGCATTTTATTGTTATAATTATTATTTCTTTAAGTTAAATTATATTATACCGTTATTCTATTATTCAATTTGTAAATTAATAAATTATATTACACAATTATGTTATTCAATTATAATTATGTTATTATTATTAAATCTATATATATATTTGCCTGCGTAGATAGCAGAAGTTCAAATTTTTGAGGAACTTAGGGGTTGCTTAATGCAGTTCATGTCGACTCGTAAGTCCCCAGAAGACTTTTTTGGATACAGTGACTCCATTACATTTGTAGTGTCCTCCTCGTAGTGTTCCCCGGGTACCGATTATGTTCATCGGAAGCTAATTCGAGCGGCGACAACATTATATAGTCTCATTTATGTATTGCAAATCATTATAAGTAGTAGTTGTTAATTTTCACGAAAAGTACAGAGTCTCCCACTGTCGACTGTAGCCTTAGCCTTCTACAGTTGAAAATACTAATGCAGGGTACTAAACTGTCGCATGCGCCTCGTTTTAATTATTTTATTCTAATATTAATGTATATATCTGCATGCTGTCTTCAGCCGCATGGACGTCGCCGGCCTGGCACGCTGATGCTCCCTCGATGGCACAACAAGTGGCGGAGTGCCCCTCACGCTTGTTGTGTATCTGCTTCAGTATTTATTTCCTCATGCAAATTGATTTGCATGTGACACTGTGGAGAGGTCCAGAGCAGTCACTTGGGCAGTTATCCGGCCTAGTCGGCAGTTGATTAGGCGATGGAGGTTTAATTTGTTGGCTGTTTATAGTTTTAATTTAATTTGAGTGAGCGGCAGTGTTGGGGTTATTTTTATTTTCTTCGAGACTTGTTTTTAAAAAGCTTGTAGCTTGTGCTTGGTTGCCCATGCCGGTGGCGGTGAGTTTGAGTATTATAGCCACTTTAGGTGCGGTATTCTCTTAATAATTTTACCTTCAAGCCACAGCGTCTTCCCATATCACTTTTTCGCTCTACTCACGCAGTCATTTGATATTTTTCACGCGCTTAAAAAAATAATGTACGTAAAATATCAATTGCGCAGATTTTTCAGTTCTTACGGTTCATCTCGAGTCATCGAGACCATAGCCTATAAAGGCACGTGCACGAAAAAACTGCTGTTCTTAAGCAGTCGTTCTTTCTATTTTGTTCGCACTTGTACACGCTTACTCGCTGCTTTTCTCCTCGTGATTCTTTCTCACATGCAAATTCGTTCCATCTGCACGCGCACATGCCCTTATATCGCTCTTTGCTCTCGTTATTGCTCTTTTTATACCCTATACAGGGATATATTAACTTTGTGAAAAAATTTTTGTAACAGGCAGAAGGAGACATCTCCGAGCCTATAAAGTATATATATTCTTGATCAGCATCAACAGCCGAGTCGATTGAGCAATGTCCGTCTGTATTAACGCGTCGATCTCAGCAACTATAAGAGCTAGAGACACCAAATTTGGCAACAAGGTTCCTGTATACCATACGCAGATCAAGTTTATTTTAAATTTTGGATACCTCCCCCCTTCCCCCGCAAATCGAAAAAAACGAATAATAGCCGTAGACGTAGACACTTCTAACTTAACAGGTGCTTTAAGAATGATATGTAGAAGGAACGCTGAAAGTTTCATCAAGATCGGTTTGTAAATAAGACAGATAATCAGCAATAAAAGTTATTATTCCACGGAATCGTAGAGCAGCAGGCAGCACATGTGTGCGAGCGAGACAGCGAACGACTGTGACACAAGCATAAGTAAATTAAGTGTCGTAACACTCAGATTATGATTGAATATGTATAAATAAGTGAAAGTTAGCTGCTATAAGAAAGCAAAGAATTCATATGCAAAATGAGAGTTTCAAAGCGGTTTTCTTTAAACACCTGTTATGTTCTTACTTTTTTTTAAATCAAAGTATCTATTATCAAAATACTCTTAATATAGAACCCTGTACAGGGTATTATACTGTCGAATGCGGTCGACTGTAGCCTTTTCGACTGGTTCTTGCTCTGGATTCGCCTACACTTTGCTCAGTTTGCTCGCTCTCAGCGTAGCGTATATACAATGGCTCACAGCTTATTTCAACCAGCACCAAAAAAAAAAATTTTAATTAGCTATTATATCTAAACTAAAAAAGATATCAATATTAAAATGATGCAGGATGTTAGATCAGTTTTTTATCTTACTAAGTATAACTTCATTTATTTTTTTGCTATTTTTTTTAATATTTTTTAACAATTTAAAACTAAAAAATCAACTAAAAATTATGCCACCAAGTAACCAATTCTATCGTAAAACTTACATTATATATGCTAAAGCTAAATATTAATATTTGGTGTTACCACCCTTCTGTTCAATTACCATTTTGAGCCTCTTTGGAATGGACTCGACAAGATTTCGAGTCACCTCAGGCGTAATTCTGGCCCATTCCTCAACCAGTGCTATCCTGAGATCCTTTTTGCTCGAAATTTGACGTTTTCGGATGTTTGAATCAAGAATTGCCCACAAATTTTCAATCACATTTATGTCAGGTGACTGTGCCGGTGGTTGCATTACATGCGGACAGTTCCAGATGAGCCAAGTTTGAACAATACCCGACTTATGTTTCGGGTCATTATCTTGGTAGAAACGGAAATTGTCCCGAATACCCAGATTATCCGCACTTTTCAGCAAATTGGACTTCAAAATCCCAAGATAATGAGTCTTGTCCATTGTCCATCTGTCCATCTGACCCAAATATGTTAAATTTGGATTCATCAGCGAATATAACGGTATTCCAAAAAGTAAAATCCTTACTTATGTACTCCTTGGCAAATTCTAAGCGGCACTTCTGGTTCTTGGTGCTAATAAATGGCTTCTTTCCAGCTACTCTGCCATTATAATCATTTTTCCCGTAGCACTCGGCGAATAGCTTCGGTATGGCATGACTTGCCCAACTCCTCCTCCACTTAACTAGCCACTTTTGGAGCCGATAATCTTGGATTCTCTTTGATTTTCCGGACAATATAGCGCTCATCCGTTGGATTAAAAATTTTGTTTGGAGCATTTCTGCCTTTATCGTGCGTCCTATTTTCCCGAATAAATCGGTAAATGATGCTCTGCACTGTGGAATCACTTAGTCCAACCATGAGAGCAATTTTCCTGCGTGAATGACCATTTTTGTGGTGATTAAGAACGAGTTCTCGCTGTTCAATTGTTGTCCGTGGTCCCATTTTACAAGAAGTACATTTCTAAAGGCACCACACAAAAATTCGGCCAAAATTTATTTCAATGTATTGCGAAAATCATGACTAAAGCATAGAAAAAGAATTAACCGTTATTGTGCAAAATAACGGATCCTAACTCAGCTGCAAAGTATGTGGTTGAAATAAGCTGTGGCATTATTTTTAGTTGATTTTTTAGGTTTAAATTGTTAAAAAATATTAAAAAAAATTGCTTCAAAATAAATTATATTATATTTAGTAAGTTAAAATACTAATCTAACAAACTGCATTAGAATTTCTTTGATATCTTTATTAGTTTAGATATAATAGCTACTTAAAGTTTTTTTTTGGGTGCTGGTTGAAATAAGCTGTGATCCACTGTACACTGGTGGGCATAATTATTTTGACGAAATTTTCTGTAGCTATTGAACCTAGCTTTTGCATGATACCGTTAACGACGGTGCAAAAATGATGAGCAAAACAAAGAATATATATTTAGCTATCAGCATGCCAAATTTTATGCGGTTTACCTTTTGTATTCTCTTTCTACTGATAAGAATGCATGCAGACATCAAATTTTATTGCGGCACAATTATTTTGACGAAGTTATTGATTAAATGCTCTTAAGCTTTTGAGCACGTGAAAATCAAACAAAGTTTAAATTCATCTTAATTCGAGGTAAATCGTTATAAAAAAAAATACAAATTATCGAAGATCATGGGTGTGAGCTAAGTTTGTTTATCAGATCAGCAATGATAGCTCAATATAACACTGGAATTAAAGTAAAGGATATTGCAAATGAGTTCAACGTGTCGCGACAATCGGTTCATTACCAAATTAATAAGTTTAAGAAACATAATGTCCTAAAAAACTTAAAGAGTACCGGTCCTAAGCGCAAAACAACGGCCAGTGAAGACAAAATCCTATTACGAGAATTAAAAAAAAAATATTTTCCTGACGCCTAAGTCCGCTGAAAATCAATGGAACCTGATCGCTAATGATGCGAAAAGTGAGCGCAAGACAATCAGTGAGCGCACAGTCCGTCGACGTTTAAATTTTATTTTTTTTTTTTTTTATTAGTTAACACTCGTCAAAATACTTACGCCAGTACATGAAGTTGTTATTATACCCTGTACAGGGATATATTAACTTTGGGAAAAAATGTCCGTCCGTCTTTCTGTCTGTCCGTCTGTATGAACGCGTCGATCTCAGCAACTATAAGAGCTAGAGACTCCAAATTTGGCATGAAGGTTCCTCTATACCGTCCGCAGATCAAGTTTGTTTCAAATTTTGGATATCTCCCCGCCTTCCCCCGCAAATCGATCAAAACTCTTTATACCCTGTTAACAGCATGTATTTCTGAACATACACATTCTAATTTAACAGGTGTTTTAAAAATACTGTTCTGAAACACATGTGAAAGTTTCATAAGGATCGGTCCAGGAATAAAGAAGACATTCAGAAAAGAAAATAGATGGAAACGACTAGTTTTTCACTAAGTTTGTTAAATCTTTTTAAGTTGAAATGAAGTAATATTTCTTAACTGGTTTTTAAGCATATATTAGTTATATACATTCAGGAAAAAAATAAACAAGAATTCTTTATAAAGCCATTTAAAAGTATCACTGAAAAATGCACAGCGTTTTTTTCCTCAAAATAATTGTGCCCAGCAGTGTAGTTGTTGTTTGTGTATTCTATGCCTCAACAGTTCTGCAAACCAAGGGTTACTTGTAACCATGTCACGGTCGTCATGTAATATCTTCAAGTAATATTTTCCAAACGTCCGATCACTTCAACTGTCATTTATTGAATCTCTGGTTTGTTCACATAATTGCTTAGGGCTAGCTTAAAACTATGAAGCTGCGCTGCTCGTACGCCAGCAGCGGAGCGGCTGCCTTATCTTATATGTATGTATATCTTATCTTTGTATTCGTAAGGTGAATTTCTATGTGCTCTTATACTGTAGCTGTGGCGTGAGAACGCTGACCCATGCATTTCTTGTATATTCATATATTTACTGTAAACACTGTATACATCTTTTAAGGACATGGGGAATTGATAATATTTTGAATATATTGGGGAGTCGGTAGATGTCCTGATTTCTGCCTCTACGTTAGTTGCATATGTCAGTTTTTCGTTTGGGTCGGCAAAAAGTTTTGGGTATTTAGACTCTGTACTTTAAAAAATTACATAGTCTTCTAAGTTTGACGAAAGCGATTTGTGCGTAACAGGCAGAAGGAGTCATCTCCGACCCTATGAAGTATATATTCTTGATCAGCATCAACAGCCGAGACGATATAGCTATGTCCGTCTGTCAGTCTGTCCGTCTGTAGGGTGTGTCCGTCCGTCTGAACACCTTAATCTCAGAGACTATAAGAGCTAGAGCTACCAAATTTGGTGACAACACTCTAATAGTGTGCAGGCAGATCAAGTTTGTTTCAGATTTTTGCCACGCCCACTTCCGCCCCCGCAAATTGAAAAAAAAAAACGTATTATATTTGGTACACATAGAGTGTGCATGTGTGCGGACGCTTTCCGAAAATTTCATCACGATCGGACCATAAACAAAGGAGAATTTAAGGAATGAATGACTATCAAGTTCATGAGGGCTGAGCAGCATTAGAGCAACAACAAGACACGCCGTGAGTACGCGGGTTCAAATCTCGCTGCTGACAATTACAAATGTGTGTTTTATTTTTCAATTATTAATTAATTGTTATTTTATTTAAATATGTCGGAGAAATGTCGTTGGTTCTGGCCTGAGCTAGCTGGTCCGGTTTTAATTCTGCCTTTTTCAAGTATTCTTGGCCAAAAAGTAGTGGAGCGAGTCTCAGTGCCCGTGTTGAGTCCCAGAGCTTCCAAATCGAATAGTGTGACTTGACAGTTCTCAATTCTGCAACAGCCTGCAGGATTCTTATTGCTGTCCCTTTCACTCAACCTAACACTGAGCCACACTGACGACAACATATGTTGTCGTCCCACTCTTTTAGTTCTGTAAAATACCAAAAGGATCTTCCAGTTCTGCATAATACCAAAAGGATACTACCTTTTACCACACTAATCAATTCGTCCCAAAGGTCAGACGCGCAATTCAACTAATCAAGCTCTCTCCGACAAATATATATTATAAATTCTGCATAATTTGTCAGAAAGTAGCAAAATCTTTAAGAAATATAAATAATAAAATTTAGTTAGAAATTCGAATTTGTGTACACATTTGTCAAATGCTAAAATTCGTGTTGCATAAGTATTGAGATTGCTGCCTGTGAACCTTATAAGTCAATAGCTCAACTTAGAAGACGTGGGATTTGCGATAGGTATGGGGTTCCAAACTACAACGTAAGCTTATAATTTCCTTTTTTTAATTTTTGCCACGCCCCCTTCTATTTTGGGTCCTCACGAAAAGTAAAAGAGTCTCCCACTGTCGACTGCGGTCGACTGTAGTCTTACCCTCCTTCAGTTGTAAATACTGATTCAAGGTACTATACTGTCGCATGCGCCTCGACTGATCCGCTTGTTTTGTAATAGGTTTGTTAATTCTGCTCTTTGTGCGTCGTCTAAATGGTCTGTTCTTGGTATTATGGTGTTTACTGCTTCATATGTTTTCTGTTTGAGGGGTATTCTTTTCCCTTTGACTAACATTTCATTGTGAGAGATGTTAATTAATATTTCTAAGTCACGGATGCTATTGAATGACTTCAATGTAGGTAACAACAAAAATTTTACATTGCAATTCGGGTGATTGAACAAATTTGTGATGGGTTATCTGAACGCTACCTCCCACGGATACTGCTTTAAAAGGAGTTACATTTGGTTTTGGATTGAGTACAAATTTTGGCTGAATATAGTTCTTATTAGAACCCGTATCTAAGAGAATTTTAAGTGTATGGTTACTCCCCCCACTTTACATTGAAAGTATGACAGTGAGGAGTCGGTTATTCTAAAAAATTAAGGTAGGTATCAGTGTATTGTGCGGGATCTGCCCCTTCGTTACCGACTACTTGTTCGACGTGTTCTTCTAAGTTCATGTCGTAATTACCCTGAGGCTCATATTCTGCCATTGCTTCATCGTATTCGGTTGTCGTGGCATAAGCTTCGGCATGTCCTTGTTCTACTTGTTGCTGGCATTCCACCCCTTGGGTTCCTTGCTTTTTCCCGCCCCGATCTAATGGGAACGGAGGTCTTTTACCCGTGCGCCTTTTCCATGTAATTAAACATTTTAGTTTGAATACTGCGGTCTTATTCCATTGGTGTTTTGTTGCAACACATTATTCGGTTGGTAACCTAAGCTATTATATGTTCGTGGATAAAACCCTTGCTGTACTGGGCTTTAATTGTAAAATCGAATCGGTTGTTGTGTTAGGTTCCGTGGAGGAATCGGTGGAGGCATCTGGGTCGGATAAAATATGGGTTAGGTTAAAATATGTTAGGATGTACTGGTATATGTGTACGTGATGTCCGGATTGGCTTCTGAGACTGTCTTTGGTCTGGGTTCCTGAAAGATGGGTAGCAGACCACATGCTAGTGGCATAGTTTGTGCTGAATGTCTGGTTTTCCAATTTGAGACACAAGTGTAAGGCTTGCGGCAAGTCTGTTGGCTCTTTTATACCAAGAAGTCGTGGTAAGTCGCCACGTAGACCCCTTATAAAAGTATCTAATGCTCTATCTCTATACGAATTGGTCATGGCTCCTTCTGTCTGTCTGCTCAAATTCACGCAACTAACTTTATTTAGAATGAGGGAGAGATGTTTATACTTAGTAGACGTTTTGCTCTTTCGTAAACGCGATCAGGTCCCTGCTCGGGCGCCAGTCAAAATGTACTTTTACTATTGGAAATAAAAGATTTGTTTTAAGAAAATGTTCTTTATTGATTGGGGATTATTTTGCGACTGAATTCACTGAGATTAATTCTACCCTGAGCTAAGCTGTTGTTATGACGTTGGAATGTCTGGTCTGGTTCGCTGGAAATGTTTACAAGTTGTGCAATTGCTGATCTCGCATTTTTGGGCTTCTGGGTTCTTTAACCACAGCGGGAACTTATGCTGAGTTAACTTATACTATGCAGACACATATGGAAAGTATTTTCTAGTGCAAAGCAATCAATAGTAAACAATACTAGTGCTTTTTTATTGGTTTTATTAAATTGTCCCTTCTCTCCAAATATCTTGCGACAGCTTTAGGATTGAATTTATTGATAGAATGATTCCATCACTCGATTGGGATATAGGCATCTCTTAAAATGGTGTTTCATTTCTGTAATGTATTTTCTAGATTTGGCTATTGTTTATTTCTTCAATAAATTTATATGTATGACAATGTCTCTAGTGCGTACGTACCATGCCGCACCAGGCATTCTTCGCACCACTTGGGATTGTACCACACGTAACTTGATGAGATTTGTTTTATATACCTGGATACCATATCTCCAGATGGGTGCCAGGATGGCCTTGTATATGTTTGCCTTATTGGTAAGCGAAAGCTTATTCCTCGCATTGAGAAGCCAAGCCATGCTTCTTTTCCTTGAGGCGCTCAGTTACATCCGTTATGTGGCGCTGAAATTTTAGCCTCTCGTCCAGAGTGACGCCAAAGTATTTATGGGCCTCCCTGTGGGCGAAGAGATCTCCCCAGATGAGGTGCCTTTTCTTAAGGTGTATGTGACTGATACACACTTCTCAGGATTTATTGCAATGTTCCATCGGTAGGCCCAGCGATATAGACACATTTGTTCCTAGGCAGAACCGCAGTGTCATCCGCAAAGGCGGATATAAGCAGGTTGTTGGGGTCGGACATCGGCATGTTGACGATAGATGGCATGTCATACGTATACAGGCTGTATAGTGTTGGTCCCAATACGCTACCCTGAGGTACACCAGCTCTGACTCTATTTGTTTGAGAGGATAGCCCGTCCTGAACAACTTTAAAGGAGCGCTCGTGAAGGAAACTCTTGATGATTAGGTAGAGCTGTGGGTTAAGTATTCCTTTCAGCTTATGCAGAAGTCCTGCATGCCCCACTCTGTCGAAAGCCTGTTGGATATCCAGATAAGCTCCAACGACATATTCCTTTCCGTGGAATCCATCCAGAGCAAAGTTTACGATCCGGTGGAGTTGTTCTGGCGTACCGTGACTAAGCCTGAATCCAAATTGAAATTTTGGGATTGCCTTTTTGACTGCACTGGTCTCCAACATTCTTCTTAGGATACACCTCTCCAATATTTTGCCTAACGCTGGCAAGAGGATTAGCGGGCGATACGAGTCCAGTTCGTTTGCTGGCTTCCCACATTTGTGCAGCATAATGATGTTGGCTTTCTTCCAGACACTTGGAAAGTGGCCGATTCGAAGCGCAGAGTTGAAGATCAGCACGAGGAATAGCAAAGCTCTGCGAGGGAGCAGCTTGATGGAGCGATTATCGAACTGGTCCTCGCCTGGTGCCTTACAGTTGCGAAGTCCTTTAATCACGTTTTCCACTGCAGAGGAGCTTCTAGAGATTCAGCCACTAGATGTACTCTTCTTGCCGACGCTGTCTCGAGCGGCTGAAATCGTTGCTCCAAATTCTTTGCAAACGCTTCCACTCTGTCTTGAGGGGATCTTACCCAAGAACCATCAGGGTTACGAACTGGAAACTTCGGTGCAACCTGCCTCTTGAACCTTCTCCTAAGCTTCCAGAGCGCAGAATTCGACCTTTCGTCGGGAGTAGCTTTTTCCAGGAGGGCGTCTGTGGCTTCACTTTTTAGTATGGTTAGTATCTTTCTCACCCTGTTAAAGATCCTGCTATATAGTCTGTTAATCGCTGGGTCGTTGGTCCTGATGAACTCGCGTCTGAAATGCTTCTTAAGCGTCAGAAACCCTATAGCTTGTTGCAACTGATGGTCTTGTAATTTGGGCTGGTTCTTTGGCTTTTTTTTATGAACGTTTCAACAGCTTTATAGACATCGTCCACCATCTTTAACTCCACTTCTCATGGAAGAGTCTAATGTTGGCACTAGTGGGAACAAGCTTCGTCATTCGAGTAGTACGCTGAGGCGACATTGATAGCGAAGCAACCAAGGGCAGGTGGTCTGAATTTAGTTCACACGCTTCCCGCACCTCGAGCGGACTGTTAGCTATACCCGTGTTCATGTAAAAGTCGATGCATGTGGGAGCATCCCTCCTGTTATACGGGTATACGGGTTATTAAAATATCTATTTCATATTATTCATTAGATTTTCATTTAGGCCCGGAACCATACATTTTACCGGAGCCCACCTTACCAATGATGTCCGACCCTATAAAGAATATATATTCTTAATCAGCATCAACAGCCGAGTCGATTGAGCCATGTCCGTCCGTCCGTCTGTATGAACGCGTCGATCTCAGCAACTATAAGAGCTAGAGACACAAAATTTGTCATCATGGTTCCTGTATACCATACGCAGATCAAGTTTATTTTAAATTTTGGATACCTAACCCCTTCCCCCGAAAATCGAAGAAAACTATTTGAAAGCCTATTATTGCCTTTATTTCTAAACGTACACACGTCTTACTTAACACGTGTATAAAGAATACTGTTCTAAAACTCATGTGCAAGTTTCATAATGATTGTTCCATAATTAAGAAAGTTATTCAGAAAATAAAGTGTAAACAAGCGGATCAGTCGAGCGCGCTCGACAGTATAAAACCCTGTGCAGTTTTCTAAATTAAGTGTTTTGATTATAATAGAAGTAAGAACATAGCAGGTGTTTATTAAAGAAGCCTATGAATTCTTTATATGCTTATAGGAGCAAGCATTCACATAAATATACATATTCAATCAAAAGCTGAGTGTTACGACACTTAATTTACTTATGCCTGTGTCGCAGTAGTTCCCTATCTCGCTCGCTCAAATATGCACACATGGTAAGCAGACGCATGTATCACAGTCGTTCGCTGTCTCGCTCGCACACATGTGCTGCCTGCTGCTCAACGATTCCGTGGAAAAATAACTTTTATTGCTGATTATCTGTCTTATTTACAAACCGATCTTGATGAAACTTTCAGCGTTCCTTCTATATATCATTCTTAACGCACTTGTTAAGTTAGAAGTGTCTACGTTGAGAAATGTGGCCATAATTAGTTTTTTTGAATTGCGGGGGTGGTGGGAAAGATATTGAAAATCTAACATAAACTCGATCTGGAGAGGGTATACAGGAACCTTCATGCCAAATTTGGTGTCTCTAACTCTTATAGTTGCTGAGATCGACGCGTTCATACAGACAGACGGACAGACAGACGGACATGGCTCAATCGACTCGGCTATTGATACTGATTAAGAATATATATACTTTATAGGGTCGGAGATGCCTCCTTCTGCCTGTTACATACATTTGCACAAAATTATTATACCCTTTTTTGCCCATTTTTAATGGGCACAGGGTATAAAAAAAAGAACAGACAATTGTACACTGAATCGCTTTGCTTTGCCAATATGTGCGTGAGCGAGATAGAGCAATGCCCATGCATGCATGTATGCAGGAGTATATAAGAAAATAATTACGATCTCGCAAGCTCGCGAGCAGCATATTTCATATTTAATGATTATGTTCATACCACTAAGCATACAATACATAGAGGGTTCATTTGGTACAAGAAAATGATATCAACATTTTGGTTGACGATAGATAGGAACGCACAGCCTATGTCGCATGCGCTCTCGTTTCGTTTCTGTGTGTATATTCAACAGATACACACAATCATGAAGTTTGGCAACATCCGTGCCAATGCTTGCGCGCTTATTTTATTCTTTCAGGCAAGCGACGAAATCAAATGTGAAAATGCGTCTGTCCTTGCATATATGTCGATATTGACGGCCGCCAAGCATATGCCGCGGTGGCTCTGCAGATAGTGCGCATGCTTGACGTGCGGCTTTTTGGCGGTTCGATCCTCACTTGTTACACAATATTTTTATTTCATTTTCTTTTTATACCCTGTGCCCATTAAAAATGGGCAAAAAAGGGTATAATAATTTTGTGCAAATGTATGTAACAGGCAGAAGGAGGCATCTCCGACCCTATAAAGTATATATATTCTTAATCAGTATCAATAGCCGAGTCGATTGAGCCATGTCCGTCTGTCTGTCCGTCTGTCCGTCTGTCTGTATGAACGCGTCGATCTCAGCAACTATAAGAGCTAGAGACACCAAATTTGGCATGAAGGTTCCTGTATACCCTCTCCAGATCGAGTTTATGTTAGATTTTCGATATCTTTTCCCCCCACCCCCGCAATTCAAAAAAAACGTATTATGGCCACATTTCTCAACATAGGCACTTCTAACTTAACAAGTGCGTTAATAATGATATATAGAAGGAACGCTGAAAGTTTCATCAAGATCGGTTTATAAATAAGACAGAAAATCAGCAAAGAAATTAAAGTTATTTTTTTTCCACGGAATCGTTGAGCAGCAGGCAGCACATGTGAGCGAGCGAGACAGCGAACGACTGTGATACATGCGTCTGCTTACCATATTTGCACATGTGTGCGAGCGAGATAGCGAACTACTACGACACAAGCATAAGTAAATTAAGTGTCGTAACACTCAGCTTTGATTGAATATGTATACATATGTGAAAGCTTGCTGTTATAAGCAAGAAATAAGCAGAAATCATATGCTAAATGATAGTTTCAAAAGAGTATTCTTTAATAAACACCTGCTACGTTCTTATTTCTATTATAAGCAAAATACTTAATTTATAAAACTGCACAGGGTTTTATACTGTCGCGCGCGCTCGACTGATCCGCTTGTTTTTACTATTTTTTTTTTTTTTAAGAATTCACCAACACTATTCAATGTCATACTTGCCGAAAAATATGTTGCATCTCTAATCATAATTTATGGCGAAATTTGACAAATATGCATTCATTATATTATTTGTAATATTGAAAATAGAATGTTGTTCAAGATATATCGATATTAATAATAAATGTTAATTTTATTAATTATTGAGTGTTACAATAGATTAACTGATTTAAGTAACACATCGATTTTCATTAGTCACAGTTTTTGCTGTTAAATTGAGCAAAACATCCAAATCAAAGATATTATCGGACATTTTCTGTCGATAACCGTGTATATGTGTGCGCGAGTGTTACCATAAGTTGGAAATTTGTGAATGTGGGTGTGATTCTACAGTTACAATCGAGAGCTCACCTCCCCCTTGCCCACTACTTTAAGAACGAAGTGGTAGCTTCGTGCGGACATTTTTTTGCGAGACTTCGCTGGCAGCTCATTTCACAGATTGCCCCTCACCACCGCGCCTTTTGATTCTTTTAGAGTGTGAGCATTTGTGCGTGAGTATCGCGTCGTGTGTTCGTGTTCGCGCCGTGTTTAGTGCACCTGAGAGGAAATACGCAAGTTTTAAGCTTTCTTATAAATTATATTTATATAAAATATTGAGAACAATTAAAATTGTTTATTACTTACACTCATTTAATATTTAACACCTTTTTTATTTATATATTTACTAACAAATATATTATTAATCATATATACATAAAGATATACATATTTCAAAATGCCTAGACTCAGCCGACAATCAGCTTCCAGTAGGTCTCAGAGACAAAGAGCTAGGAATCAGATAAATAGAACAAATAGACCCGATCTATCTGGCAATCGAACAAGGACAGAACACTATACAACACGCAACACGACGAGCTGATGCTCCAGTTAGAGAACTGGAACAAGCAGGATCCGATCTATCGGGCAAACGAACGAAGACAGCACGGTACACGTCGCGCTAGTCAGCGACAAGATTCAGAAATGAGAATTTTAGAAAGGGAGGTAAATAGAAGACAAAGGTCTCAGGTTAGATCAAATCGATTACGTAGGATTATTGAGCAGGCACAATATACAAGTGCTAGGAGAAGTGCTCGACTATAGGCTTTTGACGCATATAGGAGATTGTCGCAGCGAGTTAGTCAGTATAGGAGAAAAAGCCAAAATAGAATTACTGAAAATATGAGGATTGTGACCCAAAACCGGGATGAGATTGTGAATGCCCTTCCAGAGGATAGGCTGTCTCAAATTCGAACTACTCGATTAGAGACAATGATAGCGACTTTCAATAAATTAGTCAAGCAGAGACCCGATCAAGTTTACATTTGCGGCAAAGTCTTGTGGTTTCCACATCAAGTGGACAAAATATCCCGTGAGGTTATTGAAAACAATTTTAATCAGCAAGAAAGCTCCGACATTCTATTTCTAACCTCTATGTTCCCTTCCCAAAATAATAAATACAGTTTCTGCAAGACTTGCAGTCGAAGCATAAAATTAAAAAAGAAACCTAAGGCTTCAATAACAAATGTCTTAGATTTTCCAGAGCTTCCCCAATGCTTGAAAGGCTTAACGCCTCTAGAAGAAAGGCTTATTTCTCCCCGCCTTCCCTTCATGATCATAAAGTCCCTTGGCTATGGCCGTCAAAACGCCACTAAAGGAGCTGTGGTCAATGTGCCAATACCAGTTTCAAATGTTGTAACATCCCTTCCTAGGGCATTTAATGAAGCCGAAGTAGTTCAGATTCACCTCAAGCGTAAAATGGAATATAACCATGACTTCATGGCTGAAACCATTAGGCCCTCTAAAGTTGCTGAGGCTATTAGATATTTAGTTGATACAGAACTGTATAGGAAACACCAAGTTACTGTTAACGAACAATGGTTGTCTTCATATACAGTTTGTCAAGAAAGTGTTTTGACAAAGAGAAAAATTTTGATTTTTCATGTTTGCAGCTCTAAAAAAGGTTATCTCCTTGCAATTAAAAAGAAATAAAAAATATTTTCGTACTTATAAATAAATTTATTAATATAATGTCGAAAAATAAATTTAAATATCTATTTTACAAAATAAGGCGAAAATAAAAACTAAAAAGGAACGCAAAATGAGCTGTCAATAAAGTGTTTTGACATCAACTTGCGTTCTCATGTATAGCTTTAGATCCCGTTATTTTTAAAGCTTTTTCTCTCTTTCTTCTTCGTCTCCGCTCTTCTGATGTGAGGTTCACAAGTTATGCTCAATTTGCGTGGTAAAAACAGCCAATTTAAATTTAAAAAAAAAAATAAATTAAAATGCCAGGAAAAAGAGTTAGTTTTGAAGTATCCCAATTGGTTTATTACAACCACACAATTGGGAAATCAGTGCAGGAACTTGCAGAAATGTTTTCAATTACCAGACAAACGGTTTATAATATTTTAAAACGCGCAGAAAATGAAGGGAGGCTGCAAAATAAAGCAACAAGCGGAAGGCCTTCGAAGTTGACTTCTCGGAATAGGCGTTTTCTCATTAAAAAATAGAAGAAAATCCGCAAATTTCGCTTCGTGCCATTAAAGAATTATTGAAAGAAAATTTTGGCATTGAAGTTTCTCATGAAACTATTCGGCAGTTCATTTTAAATAATGAGTATAAATCGAGAGTTGCAAGAAAGAAGCCGTTGCTTTCGGAAGTCAACGTTGAGAGACGGATAAACTTCGCGCTCCGATATGTTACCCTTGAAAAAGAGTTTTGGGACAACACAATATTTTGTGATGAGTCAAAACTCATGTTGTTTTACAATGCTGGACCTCCCAGAGTGTGGCGAAAGACCGGCACGGCATTGAATAAGAAAAATGTCATTCCCACAGTAAAATTTGGCAAATTATCTGCTATGGTGTGGGCGTGCATATCGACGAAAGGAGTGGGAAAAATATCCATCATCGATGGCACATTAAATGCTGATAAATATTTAACTTTAATAAAGGAACATTTGGTGGCCAGCGCTGAACAGTTCGGGTTCAACAAAAATTACAAATTGTACCAAGACAACGACCCGAAACACAAGGAAATGAGAGTGCGGCTGTGGTTATTATATAACTGCAACAAAGTTCTCGACACACCAGCCCAAAGCCCAGATCTCAATCCAATTGAGAATGATTGGGCGTTTTTCAAAAAACAAGTGGCAAAAACACGGCCAACAAATAATAATCAGCTAAGACGCGCAATTCATGAGGAATGGGCTAAAATACCAGTGGAGTTAGTCCAAAAATGCATCTATTCAATGCCAAGGAGGCTTAGCGAGTGCATAAAAAACAATGGTCTGTGGACAAAATATTAAATGTGTTATTTAAGTCTAATAATAACCATTTTTGCCGGATGTCAAAACACTTTATTGACAACTAGTTTTGCGTTCCTTTTTTGTTTTCATTTTCCCCTTATTTTGTTAAATAGATATTGGAATTTCTTTTTCTATATTATGTTAATAAATTTATTTATAAGTATGAAAATTTTTTTTTTTTTTTTTTTATGATAAGGAAATACTTTTTTTTTTTAGCAGCAAACATGAAAAATCAAAATTTTTCTCTTTGTCAAAACACTTTCTTGACAAACTGTACTTCGGACTCTGTTCCATTTGTAGCTTCCAATGACGATAGGGACTTAGAGAATTATTAGATAGATCTGCTCAAGTGCCTCCGAATGAGCAGAATATCATAGAAAAAGAGGATATCAATCCTGGAGGTCAGGAAACCCATTTAGAAAATGACCCTATTGAAAATATTAACATGCAGGGAATAGTTATAGCTCATGGAGAAGGTCAGCGTCCTTTGAGTATGATTCAAGATTGTGATTCAGAGGAGCTGGCCTTTCCATTTATTTTTGCTGGTATAAAGAGAACAAGCACAGAAAGTTTTACAACCATAGTTAGATCAGAGCTTAGGAATTTTGATAGAAGAGGTTGTAGAATAGATAAATTGTTTCTAAACTATAAAAAGTTAGAAATGCTGAATATTAGAAACAATACCTCTATTTGCTTACGAAAGCACACTGCCACTTCAGGCATATCGGATGCTAATACTAATACTATGCTTAGGCAGTTTGGTCTTTCCACCCTTTTTATTACATTTTCAGCAGCTGAAACTAGGTGGCCGGAGCTTTTAGTTTTACTACTGAAAAACGTTGATAAGGTAGATAATTCAGAAGAAGAGGCATTAAACTTAAATTTTAATGCGGCTTATAAGAGAAGATCCAGTCACTTGTGCTAGGTATTTTGATTATCGATATAGGCAGGTCTTAAAATTTATGAGAAAAGAGGGGGGTGTTTAGTTCGGTTTTATTGGCGAGTAGAGTTTCAACAAAGAGGCTCTCCACATGTTCACGGCATGTTTTGGCTGAAAAATACCCCTCAGCTCCAAATAAACGATGAGTCGAGCATTACGTCTATCAAGTTATTCATTGATCAGTTTATCACAACTGATACTGATTGCCCTGAGGTGGCTCCATTTTTTGAGTACCAAACTCACAGTCATGGGCATACTTGCAGACGAGAATTTAAACAGAAACAGATTTGTAGATTCGGTATACCATACCCTCCTATGCCTCAGACAGAAGTTTTGCTACCATTAGGAGAGGATGCTCAAAACGTTGCCGAACACCGAAGGAATTTGGAAAAAATTCAAAAATTCATTTCTTATGAGGGATTTTTAAATGCGCTGAGATCAAGTTTAAAGAAACCAAAAGTATTTTTGAAGCGATCTTTTGCGGCTATTAAGCTTAACGCTTACAACAAGTCCCTACACTTCTACTTCAGCGAGCAAATATTGACATTCAGTTTATTTTAGACTCCTACGCTTGCTGCAGCTATATCGTTAATTATATTAACAAATCTCAAAGAGGGATTTCTAAGATAATGCGTGAAGCAGCAGACGAGGTTAGAAGAGGCAATTTGTCAGTAAATCAAAAGTTGCATCACATAGGGCATAAATCCATTTGTGGCACTGAGATATCCGCTCATGAAGCCGTATATTGCTGTTTAGGTTTGTCTTCCACCAGTTCTTCTGATGTATACATAAATAAATACATCTTTACCAGAGCAACGGGTTAAAATTCTAAGGCTTATGCAGCAGCTTCAGAATCTGCCCGATGACTCGGAAGATGTATTTGTGCTAGGAAATCTGGAGCATTATGTTCAGCGTCCAGATGAGCTTGAGACCCTATGCCTAGCTGATTTTGCTGCTTTTTATAGTTATAGCAAAAATCGGAGTGGTACTCGCCAAAATACAGATGATATCAATGACTTTGAAACCGATCAGCATATAGTTAGCGAATCGGTAGATTATAGGTTGCGCGATGGGATTGGCTTCATCAAAAAGAGGCTCGCACCGCGTATAATTAGGTATAGGCGATTTAATAGGAACACTCATAGGAGTGACTATTTTAGGGAATTAGTTATGCTTTATGCCCCATGGAGGAATGAGCATTTAGAACTTGTATCTAGGGATTGTGAGTTATTTTGTAGCAAAAATCAGGACTTAATAGAAGGAAACCGTAGGAAGTTTAATGTGCTAGATGATAGAGAGCTTGAAGATGCTCTAAGTAGTGTAAGGCAGGAAGAAGATCAGGGCTTCGAGAAATAGATAATGGCTACAGAGTTCTAGGATTACCTGAAATAGATCCTCAAATTAATGTTTTAAATATAAATGGAAACGATGGTAATGTTGACGTAGAAGAAATTTGTGTCCGTGCAATTAAGCTGCCACCTTTAGTTTCCAAAGCAGACTTATCTTATATTGTTAGATCCTTAAACTTAAAGCAGAAGATTTATTTAACACATGTTCTCCACAACCCCAAAAACAAATCGCTTTACTATGAATTTGTTAGAGGTGGAGCTGGAGTCGGAAAGAGTCGACTAATATCCGCCATTTTTCAGTCTTTGTCCGCAGAATACAATGGCGTGCCAGGATGTGATCCTACATCGATAAAAGTTTTATTGTGCGCCCCCACAGATAAAGCCGCTTTCGGAATCAATGGTTCAACCTTGCATTCCATGTTTTCGCTTCCCGGGAACCAATCTGCAGGGAAACCTTTAAGGGCCTTAAGCTCTGATCTTTGCAACTCATTGCATTCAAGGTTAATAAACCTTAACCTTCTGATAATAGATGAAATTTCCATGGTTAGCTCCTTTGTTTTATCCCATTTGGACTTCCGCTTGAAGCAAATTTTCAAAAATACTTCTCTTTGGTGGCATTTCAGTCATCGTATTAGATGATCTGAGACAGATAAAACCTGTAAGCGGTCGTTGGGTGTTTGAAAACAACACAAATGATCCGTACCATGCCATTTTTGGTACATCTCTGTGGGATCTTTTCAAGTATTTTGAACTCACAGAGATAGTGCGACAACGGGACGATCAACCTTTTGCTTCTGCTTTAAATAATATGGCACCGGGTTGCATGACAGCCAATGATATTACCCTAATCCGTTCCCGAATATGCCTCCCATCGGATGTGCCCGATGATGCAGTTCATCTTTTTTCAAGTAATAGGGATGTAGATATATTTAATACTACAAAGCTGAATTCTATTCAGCAATCTGCTTGTTTTTCTGACGCTGAAGATGCTATAAAGGCTACTCATTTAAGTCCAGAAGATAGGGAAAAAAAAATTAATAGCAGCTAGAAATTTTAAAACTTCCGAAACACAAGGATTATGTTTGTCCCTTCTATTAAAGACTACTGCCAAGTACATGATGACGGTCAATATAGATACAGGCGATGGTTTAGTTAATGGGGCATCCGGAATACTGATGCATATAGATTTCGATATATCCAGCAAACCACTGACTTTATGGATTAAATTCTCAGAGGATAGCGTAGGAGAAATGGCTCATTCTAAAAAGAGACATCATTTAGACCCCCTATGGACTCCAATTGAGAAAACTGTCAGAAGTTTTTAATTTGCAAAAAACGACCAAATTATCATTGACCGTAGGCAGTTTCCGGTTGTACCTGTTGAAGGTATAACCATACACAAAAGTCAGGGAGCTACATACAGCAAAGTGGTGGTCCATACTAATAATATAGGTTATCAGCGTGCATTAATGTATGTAGCTTATAGTAGAGCAACAACTGCTTTAGGGTTGTTTATTGTTGGACCTTTTAATCCACCTAGCCCTCCCCAAAGAAATGATAGCGTGAAAGCCCAGTTAGAGAAATTGCGGACTGAAAAACTACTGCGATCACATTATTATCACTTGGTTGACAGTACCGCCTTCAACA
Source organism: Drosophila funebris (assembly GCA_018901825.1). NCBI lineage: Eukaryota > Metazoa > Arthropoda > Insecta > Diptera > Drosophilidae > Drosophila > Drosophila funebris. The sequence continues at coordinate 410,263 of JAEIFK010000033.1, forward strand.
TCTTTTTCACAACACTCAGAGTTTGAATAAGCACATAAATGATATTCTATCAGACAAGCTAATGCTTCAGTCGTCTGTTCTATGCTTCGTGGAGGCCTCCATATCCACTGAAAGTGTGCACTGTAGTTGTCCGTCTGGAATCTATTCGACCTTCAACCGGAATTTCCGTTTATATTAAAATTGATATAGAAGATAGGATTAGCCATTGCATCAGCGACAGAAAAACAAGCAATTCAGCAGTTTTTGAGTATGGCATATAGTTAAGATGAAAGGTTGTCGTTGCCTTTCGAACCGAGACTTCTGCGTCTAGGCAAAGTATTGATAATCGACGCCTTCAGTCACGACTTCGTCGTCGTCTGTAAGCGGCTTTGCTCTTCGACTTCTCTGTCGAATCGAATAAGTTATTAACGAAAAACTCGAGTTTCGTTTATCAAAATGTTTATTGGTACGTGCGTACAGTTTTGAGATTTCTTATAAACTAACTTAATCAAAAGAGCTTAGCTTGAGCTTGGTGTTAAAAGCTCCAAGTGAAAGCTTAGCTGCCATGTGCATACATACATACTTATCTTAATCTAATTTGTGCGGGTATGTGTGGGTGTACATGACTCCCCCAGCGTAAGTTTCGACAATTTGGTTGAAATTTCCATTAGATTAAGGAAAAACAAAAGTGTGTTTACAAAATATTCTTAATTTTTACAATTTTCATTTTGGTATTTATATCTTCTTTTCACCTGATCCTTATAAATTTTTTTTGTTGGGTCTTTATCAGATATCATGTAGTTACCAACCTGTTTGTGGTTACTTATTTCTTTGTATATTGGATATGATTTTCCTACCTGATTATTCTTAACAAATACATTTGCGAAGTTTGGTTCATCTATGTTATTTTGTTTCGCGTTTGGAATCAGCTTATTCTTCTCTAATTTTTCGGATAATTTTACAATATCTTCATAGCAAAGTATGTTATTAAATAAATCTATTGGTCTAGTATTCGTACTTGAATGTATTGTGTTATTGTAACAAATAATTGCTTTATAGGCATTTTCTTGAACAGTGTCAGTATTGTTTGGATCAGCGTTGTACAATCGTATGTGCTCATTTAGTGTTAAATGTAATCTTTCCACGTCCGAGTTTCCGGTTTTCTTATAAGGAGTTGTAAAGTGTACATCTATGTTGTTTTCTAGGAGAAATTGTTTAATTACAACTATATTAAATTCGTTATCAGTTATGATCTTCTTTGGCTTCCCTAAGTATTGGATTCTTAATTTTATTGCATTGAGCAGAGAGATCCAGGATCTATCTTTAATATATTGAGCTGTTGCATATTTAGACAGTTTGTCAATTGACGTGAGATACATGATATTTCGTTTAGGGTACCAAATGTCTATGTGAATTATTTCGTTAATTTTGTCTGGCGTTTCTGTGATATTTAAGTTATATTTTATAGGTTGCCGATCGTATTTAGCTAAGTTACATACATTACAATTATTAATATAACTTTGTATAACTTTTTGTATGTTTGGGTAATAGAATTTTCCTCTTATCGATACAAAAATTTCGTTAATGCCTCTATGATTATTTTTTATGTGTTCGTTTTCGATTATCTTTAAAAGTTCTTCTTTATCATGGATATCGTTTAATAGTGTACACGACTTAAGTATTCTTAAACTTATATTATTTGAAAAAAATTGTCTATAAATTTCCTGAAATTTTACATATAAACTTAAATTTTCGCAAAATATTGCAACTAGGCCTTTTTCAGGTAATTTTTCTCGCATGAACTTTAGCATATTTCTCTCATCGCCGCTTGTTTTAAAAATATGTCTTATTTTTTTTCCATACAAAATTTTGAATGTACTTGATTCGCTTTCTGCCTCTTTAATTATTATTTGTATTTTGAAGATATTTAGGCATTTTTCTGTAATATTAATAAAATTACGATCGTCGGAATCCGCACTATGAACTGTTGCCAAATCGTCAGTTTCGTTAGTAAATATTTTAATTAAGTCCTTCGAGAAATCTTCATCTTCAATATCTGTGTTCGGTGTCATGTCTGGTAAATTGTTGATGATCTCTATCATAAATATATCTGAGTTATCTATATCTAATTGTGTTGGGATATTTTGGTCAAATTCTTCTGCTGATGCTTCAACAATTCTGCTAAGTCCGTCTGCCAAAGCGTTTTCTTTGTTATATATGTTATATCAAAATCGAACTCGTTTAATTGAACTTTCCATCGTTGTAGCTTAAGGTTCGGTTCTTTTAGATTATTAAGCCAGACTAGGGGCCTATGGTCGGTTTTAATCAAAAATTTTCTCCCGTATATATAATATTTAAAATATTTTGTTGACCAATAAATGGCAAGGAGTTCCTTCTCTATTGTGCTATAATTAAGTTCATGACTTTTAAGCGAACGGCTAGCATACGAAATTACTTTATTACCTTGCAGGAGCACGGCGCCTAAAGCATAGTTACTTGCATCTGTGACTATCGTAAATTGTTTACTAAAATCTGGGTATACGACAATCGGATCACTTGTAATTAGGATCTTAAGTTTTTGAAAAGCTTCTATGTAGTCTTGATCATGTATGTTTATTTTAGAATTTTTCTTTAAATACTTTATTAAGGGCTGTGCAATTTTTGAGTAATCTTTTATGTAGCGTCTTCGATACCCTGTTATTCCTAAAAAGCTTTTAATTTGTTTTTGGTTTGTTGGTAATTTTATCTTAAAGATTGCGTCGACTTTCTTTTGAGTTGGCTTAAGACCTTCTGAATTAATAACATGGCCAAGAAATTCGATCTCCTTTTTGACAAACTCACATTTGTCTGGTTGGAGTTTTAAGTTTGCTTTCGATAGGCAGTTGAATATACAGTTTAGATGATGGACGTGTTCTTCTATATTCTTTGAAAATATAAGGATGTCATCCATGTAAACTATGCAAAATTTTCCTATATAGGGACTAAGAATATTGTTCATTAGTCTTTGAAACGTCGAGGGAGCGTTCCGTAGTCCAAAAGGCATGCGAAGAAACTCATAATGGCCACTAGTAGTTGAAAATGCCGTTTTGTGTATATCTTGTATGTCCATTTCTATTTGGTAGAAGCCTTTTGCGAGGTCTAGGCTAGAGAAAATGTTGCAACCCCCTAATTTGTCAAAAATCTCATCTATATTTGGTATCGGGAATCGATCTTCGATGGTTTCTTTATTTAGTTTACGGTAGTCTACAACAAGCCGCCACTTTTTCTTATTAGACTGGTCCATTTTCTTTTGAAAGACCCATAAAGGGCTATTGTATGGGCTTTTTGAATGTCTTATAATGCCTTGCTGTAGCATTTCTTCTATTTGCCTATTAACTTCGTGTTTATGTATTTCGGGGTATTTGTAAGTTTTTGAATAAATTGGTATTTCATTTTTTGTAATTATTCTGTGTTTAATTTCGTTCGTGAAACTTAGGTCTTGGCCTTCTTCGTAAAAAATATTATCGAATTTTCCTATAAGGTTATCTACTAAGAGTTTTGCCTGTGGGTCAATACTGTTCAGTGAAATCAAACTGTTTATATCTAGATCTACTTGATTTCTCTGAGTAAAAAGATCTAAGTAGACATCATTTACTTTCAGCTTTTTGTTTGCGTAATCGATGACTGCGTTCATATCGTTAAGTATATTACCACCTATTAGCCCATCGTAAGCGTTGTGGAAATTATATTCTAAAAATTCGCAAATACAACCTTCAGATTTAAATTCTTGAAAACATGGAAACCTGCATAATTTATGTATTTTAATTTTGTTGCCCATTGCTTTAACTTCTAGGTCAATATCTGTTTTCCACTTTGGGTGGCACATATTCTCATTAATAACACTGAACTCTGCTCCAGTGTCAATAATAAACAATAGTGTTCTCTTTTTTCCCTGGATTTTTATATGTGGTAATCTTCTTGCCCCTCTATCTGAAAATTTACGTTAGACTGGTTAAGATCCATTGGCTCAGAAGTACGTTTGCTTTGCTCAGAGGTTTGCATATTTCTGCTATTTGTCGACACTCGAGCAGAATTGGAAGCTGAATTATTATTTGACTGATATTGATATTGATACCCCTGCTTTTTATTGTATACGTTATATGTACCTTCGGATCTCCGATTTTCATTTTTTATAGCACTATTTGGTTGGTTGTAAGCTTCATCAGAACTACCTTGTGTAACAATTTGTTCGTTTACATTTTTATTATCATTGCTAAAATTTGCTCTAAAGTTAAATTTATTGTTTTTATTATTCTTTCGGATAGGCCCGAATAATGTATAGCTTTGGTGTCGAGCATCTTCAATTATTTTATAAGCATCGTCTAAAGATTGTGGGTTTCTTGCGAATATCATTGTTTTTGTAGGTTCAGGTAAATTATCTCTAAATACACGGAGTGAAATTCGATTTACTTCAGAAGTGGTGTATGTGTGATCGCTCTGGATTAGTATCCGATTGTGTACTCTATTAGCCACTTCATTAATTTTGTTGTAATACTCTTCTATAGTCGATTCAACACGACACAATTTTAACATATCCATTAAGACGTCGCTTGTCTCTTTTTCGCCAAAATGTTTTAAGATAATCTGTTTTAACCTTTCCCACTCGTTTATATTTCCATACCTATGGAGCACTGGCCTGCACAATCCTACAAATTTGTTTTTAATAAAACCAAACAAAATGTTTTTGGTTGCCGAATCGAAAACGTCAAAAGTTGGAAGAATAACTTCTATTTGTGATATTAAATCACGAAGTTGATTAGTGTCGGTACCATCAAAATTTTGTATAAATTTGATGCAGTTCATGGTTGAGTTAAACGCAGCTAAGTTATTTTCATTCATGTTACTTATCTTCCTTCTCTTTGTAGTACTGATAAAAGCTTTCCTGATTTGTGCTAAGTTCTTCTTCGCTTGGTGCCGATGAAAGCTTTTCAGGTATGTTTTATGTTCCTCTTTACGTTCGTATTTTTTTCATCAAGTTCGACCACGTGTGCTGGACAGTGTGTATTGAAGAGCCCCAAACGTTGATTATATTAGAACTGCTTACTGTGCTGAATACCAGATTTTGTTTGTTGTCCGTCTTGATGTATGGCTGGTTTTTTTTTTTTTTTTTTTTAATCCTCGTCGCCAGTTAAGATGAAAGGTTATCGTTGCCTTTCGAACCGAGACTTCTGCGTCTAGGCAAAGTATTGATAATCGACGCCTTCAGTCACGACTTCGTCGTCGTCTGTAAGCGGCTTTGCTCTTCGACTTCTCTGTCGAATCGAATAAGTTATTAACGAAAAACTCGAGTTTCGTTTATCAAAATGTTTATTGGTACGTGCGTACAGTTTTGAGATTTCTTATAAACTAACTTAATCAAAAGAGCTTAGCTTGAGCTTGGTGTTAAAAGCTCCAAGTGAAAGCTTAGCTGCCATGTGCATACATACATACTTATCTTAATCTAATTTGTGCGGGTATGTGTGGGTGTACATGACTATATTTTCTTATAATTTGTAAAAGTCCACAGTATTCCCTTTGAAGCTGAATTTGAGGATCTATTTCGACAATATGATTTATTAAGCGAGCGTTTAATTATACAAGGAGATTTTAATTTATGTTTAAAAGCCTTTGAGGTAGACGTTCTTATGAGAATTTGCTTAGCAAAGGACATAGGAGTTTATTAGATTTGAATGCGTCTACAACTAATATGGGCACTCATACTGATTGGGCGTTTTCAAATATTTCAGATGAGAGGATTAAAGCTCTGACATTTGAGACAGTTTATAGTTACCACAGTGGTATATTAGTTAGTGTTAGTACAGATTAGCATGGCTCATATGCCTAGTAGTAGTAATAGGTGGCAATTGAAGGTTATTGATATGTATATAGTTATGTATAATATATTTAAATTTAAGTAAGCCATTGAAGACACCGTTTAATTTTTTTAATTACTATTATTTTTCATTTTCTATATTATGTTAATACATCTGCTCGTGAATATTGCAGAATTTATTAAGTTTTTTATTTTGGGGAACTTAGGAGCATTTTGGCAGCTCAAGTCGAAAAGGAGCGGATAAAGAAAGAGAGAAAAAGCTTTAAAAATAACGGGATCTAAAGCCATACAAGAGAACGCAAGTTGATGTCAAAACACTATTGACATCTCATTTTGCGTTTCTTTTTTGTTTTTATTATTTCTTGTTGAATAGTTTTTTTAATTTCTTTTTGTTCATTATGTTAATACATTTATTTATAAGTATGAAAGTATTTAAGTATTTATAAGTATGAAAATGTTTTTAATTTCTTTTTTAATGCAAGGTAATTATTTTTTTCATCTGTAAATATGAAAAATCCAAATTTTTTTGTCAAATCACTTGACAATCTATATTTTAGAACAACACACTTTTATAGATTAAATTTTTTAGCTTCGTTTGACATTTCTGTGGAAATGCCGATTTGCACTTGCACTGTAAATATGAAAAATCCAAATTTTTTTGTCAAATCACTTGACAATCTATATTTTAAAACAACACACTTTTATAGACTTTAAATTTTTTAGCTTCGTTTGAAATGCCGATTTGCACTTGTCGTTTCAGATAATGACAACCACTGCTTTTCTGCTTTTGCAGTTTCTATATAGCAGAAACAAGAAAATATAATTTTATGAAAATCGTTGTCTGCTTGAGCAAAATATAAATTAACGAAAATGCTCTTCTGCTGCTTCTATTTTTCTTCTACAAAATAAATACTACTGCTTCTACAAAATAGTAACTTACGAAAATACTTTTCTGCTTCTGTTTTTTTGCTTCTACAAAATGGAAACCAACAAAAATCCTTTTCTGCTTCTAAAATAGAAACTAACGAAAAAACTTTTATACTTCCTCTTTTTTTCTCCTACAAAATAGAAACTAGGACTCTAACGAAAATACTTTTATTTTTCTGCTGTTTGTCTCCTACAAAATAGAAACTACTTTTTACTTTTACTTTTTTGTTCTCCAAAATTTAAACTGACGAAATATGTTTCTGCTTCTACAAAATAGAAACATCTTTTCTGTTTTTTAATTTTTGCTTCGCAAAGAATTTAACGAAAATAGTTTTCTGCTTCTACAAAATAGAAACTAGCGAAAATACTTTTCTGCTCCTACAAAGTAGATACTGTTTTTTCTTATTTGCTTCTGCAAAATAGAAAATGCTTTTCGCTCCTAACCTCTGTTAAAGGCTATGTCTATCCACGGTTGCCACTATAGAATTTAGAAAGAAATGAACCAATCTAATATGTTTCAACTTTATAAAAGCAAATTTTTAAAGTTTTAAACGTAATTAATATTAGTAGTAATAGAAATCATTTTTATGAATGAAAAGTTTATTTGGGCGAACGTGAATGAAAACATGAAGACATCCGCCATAATTGAAGGACATGAAGGAAATTAAACGTTGATTGCAAAACATTATTTTTGTTTATTTTATGTTCTTGATACCTCAGAGGTAGTGAAGATTGAGTTTTCTTTACTTGCAGTTGAAGAGCTTGTAAACTCTACGACGAACTGCCAGTGGATGAATTGGAACAAGCGGATCAGACGAGCGCGCGCGACAGTATAAAACCCTGTGCAGTTTTATAAATTAAGTATTTTGATTATAATAGAAATAAGAACGTAGCAGGTGTTTATTAAAGAATACTCTTTGGAAACTCTCATTTAGCATATGATTTCTGCTTATTTCTTGCTTATATCAGCAAGTTTTCACATATGTATACATATTCAATCAAAAGCTGAGTGTTACGACACTTAATTTACTTATGCTTATGGCGTAGTAGTTCGCTATCTCGCTCGCACACATGGTAAGCAGACGCATGTATCACAGTCGTTCGCTGTCTCGCTCGCACACATGTGCTGCCTGCTGCTCTACGATTCTGTGTAAAAATAACTTTTATTGCTGATTATCTGTCTTATTTCTAAACCGATCTTGATGAAACTTTCAGCGTTCCTTCTATACAGCATTCTTAACGCACGTGTTAAGTTAGAAGTGTCTACGTTGAGAAATGTGGCCCTAATTAGTTTTCTTTTAATTGCGGGGGTGGTGAAAGATATCGAAAATCTAAAATAAACTCGATCTGGAGAGGGTATACAGGAACCTTCATGCTAAATTTGGTGTCTCTAGCTCTGATAGTTGCTGAGATCGACGTGTTCATACAGACAGCCGGACGGACGGACAGACGGACAGACAGACAGACGGACATGGCTCAATCGACTTGGCTATTGATCCTGATTAAGAATATATATACTTTATAGGGTCGGAGATGCCTCCTTCTGCCTGTTACATTATACAAAATTATTATACCCTTTTTTGACCATTTTTAATGGGCACAGGGTATACAAGGGTACAACGGTCGATTCGCTCGAAAGAAGCCATTGGTATGTGAGTGCAATCGCAAATTAAGGAAAGAATTTGCCCAGGAGTCCTCCAAAAAGGACCAAAGCTGGTGGGATGATGTTATATTCTTGGATGAAAGTAAATTTAACATTTTTGGCAGTGACGGCAAGTCTATGGTTTGGCGGAGGCTAATACTGAGCTGCAAAAGAATAACATAAGACCAACCGCGAAACACGGCGGAAGAAGCGTTATGATTTGGGGCTGTATTTCCACAAAAGGAGTTTGAAATCTAGTGTTTGTTGATGGTATATTAAACCAAGATTCATATCTAACAAGCGGATCAGTCGAGCGCGCGCGACAGTATAAAACCCTGTGCAGTTTTATAAATTAAGTATTTTGCTTATAATAGAAATAAGAACGTAGCAGGTGTTTATTAAAGAATACTCTTTTGAAACTATCATTTAGCATATGATTTCTGCTTATTTCTTGCTTATAACAGCAAGCTTTCACATATGTATACATATTCAATCAAAGCTGAGTGTTACGACACTTAATTTACTTATGCTTGTGTCGTAGTAGTTCGCTATCTCGCTCGCACACATGTGCAAATATGGTAAGCAGACGCATGTATCACAGTCGTTCGCTGTCTCGCTCGCTCACATGTGCTGCCTGCTGCTCAACGATTCCGTGGAAAAAAAATAACTTTAATTTCTTTGCTGATTTTCTGTCTTATTTATAAACCGATCTTGATGAAACTTTCAGCGTTCCTTCTATATATCATTCTTAACGCACTTGTTAAGTTAGAAGTGCCTACGTTGAGAAATGTGGCCATAATACGTTTTTTTTTAATTGCGGGGGTGGGGGGGAAAGATATCGAAAATCTAACATAAACTCGATCTGGAGTGGGTATACAGGAACCTTCATGCCAATTTTGGTGTCTCTAGCTCTTATAGTTGCTGAGATCGACGCGTTCATACAGACAGACGGACAGACAGACGGACATGGCTCAATCCACTCGGCTATTGATACTGATTAACAATATATATACTTTATAGGGTCGGAGATGCCTCCTTCTGCCTGTTACATACATTTGCACAAAATTATTATACCCTTTTTTGCCCATTTTTAATGGGCACAGGGTATAAAAATTTTGAAGGAAAATTTGAAGCAGTCGGCGGAGAAAATGGGTATTTCGAACACATTCAAGTTGTATCAGGACAATGACCCGAAGTATAAGGCCCATAAAGTGAGGTCTTGGTTGCTGTGCAACTGCCCAAAACGGTTGGAGATGCCGCCCCATTCACCTGATCTCAATCTAATTGAGAATTTGTGGAGTGAGTTGGACTGCCGTGTCCATAAAATGCCAATATCATCCCTATCCGTTTCAAAGGAACGCCTTCAAGAAGTGTGGGCTAAAATTGTTTATGAGTACACCCAAAAAATTATTAAAAATATGCCTAATCGCCTAAGCGATACCATTAAGAATAATGGGTATCATACCAAATATTAGAATGAGCTTTTTCGTAGATAAAATAGTTTTTTTTAAGTTTAGTTAAGATAGAACCGAATATTAAAGAAAGGCCTCCACTACTCTATTAGAGCAGGGCTTAACAGCCAAGGGCATAAGGTCAGAGACCTATACAAACTCACCCAATCAGGCACGAAAAAACCGCTTAATATCTTCTTTGTGAACATCGAACCGGCCAAGAACAACAAATACGCATACCAAATCAAACGCCTCTGCAGCTCAGTCGTAACCATCGAACCGCCGATGAAATCTAATTATGTTCCCCAGTGCTACCGCTGCCAAGGGTTCGGGTACATCCAGCGATATTGCCGATATTTGGTGGCGAGCACTCCTCCAGCGCCAGCGAACTGGCATGCTGCCTACACTGCCAAGGCCCACACTCGGCCTCCTATAAAGTGTGTCCAGCCTACAAGAAGCCAAGAGCCTGCCATCCCACAGACAGTCAGCCCACCATCAGCTTTACCAACGCGGCAAAGAAAGCAGCACACAAGGATAACGCACCCTCGCAGCCAGAGGCCAAATCCGATAACCTACTAGACGCCGTAATGGCCAGAATGGAGGCAATGTTCGAGAGGATGATGGAGAAGGTATTAAATCAGATGACCCAGATGATGGCAATCGTTTGCACCTCGCTATGCAAGCGAGCTTAGACGTCACCATTTGGTACGCTAACGGCCTGATTCAAAGCAAGCCAGAGATCGAGCTCTATTGCAAGACTAACCAAGCAGATATCCTACTGGTATCCGAAACCCACTTTACAACCAGGTCCTACCTCACCTTGCGAGGGTATGACCTTATTGCTGCCAATTACCCCAATGGTAGACCCTGAGGCGAGGCGGCCAGTCTCATCCGTAGCATAATCAGTTACGAGACACTACCGGCTATAGTTGAAGACTGGGTTCAATGTGCCTTAGTCAAAGTCAACTCCACCATAGGAGACATTATAATAACCGCTACCTACTGCCCCCCAAGCACAGCGTCAAGGATGAGTAATTCGGGATGCTAGTGGACAGTCTTGGGCCTAGATTCCTGATAGGTGGGGACTTCAAAGCTAAGCACACTTGTTGGGGTTCCAGGATTAATAATCCTAAAGGCCACGCGCTGTGCTGACAGATCCTGATCAGTAATCTTAACTGCCACGCTACTGGTGACACGACCTACTGGCCCACTGACCCGTTGAAGTCACCTGACGCACTGGACCTAGCCATTTCCGGCGGACTGGATTCCGCCCTGATCCAAGTCAGAGAAGTTGAGGATCTCCTCAACTCTCCTCAAACGCCTTCGCCGTTTCACTTCACGCATCAGCCATGCGAAAACCAGCCCGCAAAAAGCTTATATACAGAACCAGCGACATTGGCAGGTTCCAATCCTGGCAGAACAATGTCACCAGCAACTGCCCTGCATTAAATTCTCCGCACGACATCGAAGCGGCCATACAAGACCTGACCTCTCACATCCAAGCAGAGACATCCACTTCTGGAGCTCTCAAGTAACTGAGCTCTGAGCTGAAAAGCGGCGTCTTCGGCATGTTTGGTTTCTCTCCTGAAACCCGAGAGACAAAACGGCTCTAAACAGAGTGACTAAAGAGCTTAACTTGTGGAAAGTGACGAAGCACATCAAAAAGCCAACGAGACGCACCTCGCCTGTCATGAGAGCCGATGGCATTTGGTGCAGAACCGAGGCGGACAGGGCCAACTTTTTGTGCACATGTTGGTAAAGTCCTGTCACAGTGGTGACGATGAGGATGGTACACGATGTAGACTCTTATGGAGAGTGTGAGCCAGCGCATTGAAGAGGCTGGCGATAGGTTGCCACAGTGGTGACTGCAACGACATCTGCTGCTCCAGTGTGCGTGCATAAGTGCCTGCGCATAGAGGTATGCATTGAAAGTGCATACAGCGCATAGTGACACACGTTGGCAAGGGGTCCTGTCATGGTGGAGGCGATGAGGAGGGTTCACGGAGTAGACTCTTATGAAGAGTGTGCGCCAGCGCATTGAGGGGGCTGACGATGAGTTGCCCCAGTGCTGCTCCAGTTTGTGTGTGTGTATGCGCCTGCGCATTGAAGTATGCAGTATATGAGCACATACAACGCATATGGCGCATACGATCACTCGCTGGCAGGGGATGATTTATTCAGGATGATGAGTGCGCCAGCACATTGAAGATGTGTATTGAAAAATGCATAATTAGTGCGGGTTGCACTCGCTGTCTGGCGATTGGTGACGCTGTGCGTGCGCCTGCGCAACTTCAGGTGCATTTAAAAATTGCAGTAAGGCGTGATGTGCTGCGCATGCAGGCAGGCCATGTTGAGTTTATTTATGTGTGTGTATGACGTTTGAGATGGGTGATGTTATGTGTTTTGATTGTATGAATGTGTCACATGCGGCAGGTCATGCTAAGCACTGAGTGTGCGTGTGTAGTATGTGTGACGTGAGGGGTTGTGTGTAATGGTAAAAATTTAGGATGGATTGGAGGGGACATTGATTTGTCGTGTAATGCCAGCGATTATTTGCTGCATGTTTGTCATAAATGCCATCATGGTGTCCATCTGCTGCTGCTGAATCTTCATGATGCTCGCAAGCAGCTCAGGTCGACCAGAAGGATTGTTAGTATTGATTACAGCAGTCTTGCTGCCCACCGCATCGTCAGCGACAACATCAGCCGCTGCTGCCTTTTGCTCTGTTTAAGATAAGGTTGCTGCTTTTGCAACTGGGGTTGCTGCTGAGACTGCAGACTATGCTGCAGTTGTTTATGTTGTTGCAACTGTGGCTATTGCGAGGTCAGACAGTGGTTTTGTCGTTGCTGTTGTTTAGACGGCAACGATTGATGATGTAGTTGTGGTTGTTGTTGTGGATGTGTGGGAGGAGGGGGGTTTTAGGGTGATTGCCTTTTGGGACGGGAATGATGGGGATTTGATTTGGATAGGAGGAGTTTGGTGTAGTGGCTGCACCGCTTGAAATTTGCCGTGTGATTTTGGCCACAGTTGGCACATCTGGGCGGTAGGTGCGCGAGTTTTTGGCATGATTAAGATGTATGCTCTAAGTCACACTTGACACAGCGAGGAGAGTGATGACAGTAACGAGCGGTGTGCTTAAAGTGTTGACACCAACGACACTGGGGAGCGTTGAGTTGTTCCTCTGCGGCCATTCGACCTTGACTTGGTATTTACAGAGGGTCTTTAGGATGAAAATTGTCTTATTTTTTCCTTTGCCTCTGGGGCCAGGTCAATGAAAAAAGATTAGGTGTATATGTGCCGGCTCCATGGCGGTTTTTAAATTTTGGATTGTATACATTCCGCACCGCGTACCCCATGCGAGTTAACTCGCTGCGGATGCGATCGGTACTTGTAGAAAAGTGCGTGCTACGCACCACAACTCGAAATGATCGATCCTCCCTCAGTTGATAGGTGTTGAAGAAAATAGTAGTAGATGGTAGTATATAATGTTGGGCTATGGGAAGAAACGGGCATAGTATACATAGTTTAGGGAATACAAGAATTTGGGGGTGTAGATATCACAGGCATTTTATTTTTGGGAATGTATGAACAAATTTACGCCCGGTCCAGCAGGTCTTGAGGGTGGTTAAGTTTCAGTCTTCTTCTAACTCTAGAGCGGGGGCTGGCAGACCTCTGTGCTGCAATACCGAGACTCCTGGCCAGGCTGTTTGGGTGAGAATCCAGTCCCTCATGATATTTCTTGGCATGCGTGGTTGAAGAGGCTCCCATTGATCGTGACACCAGGGCAGTCACGAATGCGGTTTGTAAAGGTAATATTTGCGCATTTGCCGGCATTGATGCTCACGTTCCAGCCCATTCCTGGAATGCGATTAGGGCCTCTCCTTCTTCGAGGCTGGTCACTGCATTTTGGTTAGGCATATCCGCAGTGAAGATGGAGTACAAGGTGGGGCCTAGAACACTGCCTTGGGGGACGCCGGCTTCAATAAATTTTACAGAAGATTTGCATCCATCGGCCGTCACGCTGAATTTGCGCCCTTCCAAAAAGCTCTTTATAAGCTGGAACAGCTGAGGAGATAGCAGGTTCTTGGCCTTGTAAAGAAGACCAGGGTGCCACACTCTATCGAAAGCTTGCTGTATATCTAAAAAAGAAGCTACCGCATACTCCTTCTTTTCCGGGGCCTCTAGCGCAAAATTAACAACCCTATGCAGTTGTTCTGGCGTGCCATGCTGCAGCCGGAAACCACACTGGAATTTTGGGATTGTCCGAGTGACCTCTTCGATAGTGAGAATCCTGTTAAGGATTAATCTCTCCATCATTTCGCCCAGTGAAGGTAGAAGGCTAATCGGCCTGTATGAGTCCACATCTAATGGCTGCTTTCCTGGCTTTAGAATCATTATTATACTTGCCGCCTTCCAGACTTTTGGAAGTATGCAGTAAATGAGCACATACAACGCATATGGCGCATACGATCACTCGCTGGCAGGAGATGATTGTTATAGGATGTTGAGTGTTGTGCCCACTCGCCGGCTGGCGTTGAAGGTGTGTGTGCGCCTGCGCAAATTGGAGTGCGTTTAGAAATGCAACAATGTTCAAAGCGCTGCACATGCAGGAAGGCCATGTTGAGTTTATGTACGTGTGTGTATTATATGTGTGTAGAGTGACATTATGAGTGAGCAGTAATAAAACGAGGCGCATGCGACAGTTTAGTGCATCAGTATTTACAACTGAAGGAGGCTAAGGCTACAGTCGACCGCAGTCGACAGTGGGAGACTCTGTACTTTTCGTGAGGACCGTGATGTGGGCGTGGCAAAAATTAAAAAATCCCACGTCTTCTAAGTTGAGCTATTGACTTATAAGGTTCACAGGCAGCAATCTCAATACTTATTCAGCACGAATTTTAGCATTTGACAAATGTGTACACAAATTCGAATTTCTAACTAAATTTTATTATTTATATTTCTTAAAGATTTTGCTACTTTCTGACAAATTATGCAGAATTTATAATATATATTTAAATAAAATAACAATTAATTAATAATTGAAAAATAAAACTCAAATTTAAATTGTCAGCAGCGAGATTTGAATCCGCGCACTCGTAGCGAGTCTTGCTGTTGTTGTTGCTCTAATGCTGCTCAGCCCTTATGAATTTGTTGGTCATTCATTCCATAAAATCTCCTGTGTTTACGGTCCGATCGTGTTGAATGTGTACCAAATCTGCCAAGTGTGGCAAGTCTGTAGCTCTTATAATACGTTTTTTTTGATTTGCGGGGGCGGAAGTGGGTGTGGCAAAAATCTAAAACAAACTTGATCTGCCTGCACACTATAAGAGTGTTGTCACCAAATTGGGAAGCTCTAGCTCTTATAGTCTCTGAGATTTAGGTGTTCATACAGACGGACATGGCTATATCGTCTCGGCTGTTGATGCTGATCAAGAATATATATTATATTATAGGATCGGAGAAGACTCCTCCTGCCTGTTACGCACAAATCGCTTTCGTCAAACTTAGAAGACTATGTACTTTTTTAAAGTACAGAGTCTAAATAGAGGAATTGTTATCAACTTAAAATATGATTATGTTTTTTAAATAATATTTAAAGTTAAAATTAATAGAAAATATATCCCCTTTTGCTATCTATGACCTTTTGGAGGCGGCTTGGAACGGAATCCATCATGGTTTGGAGGTGCTTCAATGGAATCCTTTTCCACTCGTTTGTGACCTCGGTGATTGTTTCGTCCCTTCTTCTAGTTAAATTCTATTCTATTTCGCTTTATTAGCGGCCGCAATAGTTTTCAAATCTGGACTTTGGGGTGGCCAATCCAGGGTTTCCACCCCAACTTCCCTTAAAAATGTGGTAATCATTTTTGCCTTGTGGCAAGGAGCGTTGTCCTGTTAGAGAATAAATTCTTCCCCGATCAACCTGTCGCCGGAGGGAAAAGTGAAATGGTTCAATATTCCTAAATATTAACTCTGGTTCATAGAACCAAGCCTCCCACACCATTATATGAAACGAATCCCCAAAACATTATGCTCCTACCTCCATGGATTACTTTTTGACACACTTGAATCAAGTTTTTATGTTTATTGATTTGATAATATATTGTTTGACGTGACAAATTATATTCCTTAGCGATATTTATTACGGAAATACCCAAGTTATAATTGGTCTCAATTTCTGCTCTTATTACTGTACTTAGTTCAGATTTTTTAACCAATTTTAATATTAAAAACGCGGTTTTATCAAATAATAAGAAATATTTTTCAAAAACTTCTTTAATAATACTTTGAACTCGCCAAGAAACAACGAAATCACACGATGTTAAAATACTTATGCCGCTGCAAAATTCGTTGTCTGATTACATTCTTATCAGTAGATAAAAATGACAAATTATTTAGCATATTTACAGTTATTAATATGCACTTCACTTCGATCATCATTTTTGCTTCGTTGAATACAACGGTACTTAGCAAAAGAGACTAATAGTTAAATTAAACTACTATGTCAAAATATATATGCCGACTAGTGTAGTTCCATTTCCACTGTTTCTTTTTATTGACAGCCTGGTTTAAGAGAAGTGTTTATTGTGTCACTTTCATTTGTTGCAATTAAGGTCGCCGCTCGAATTCGCTTCCGATTATATTCCGATTATTATATTGTTCAAGTATGTACATTCAAATCGGTATCCTGGGAACACCACAGGGAGGCCATTGCAAAAGCATCAGCAGAAGATGACCTTCCATGTTCCCAAAAAAAACAGACTTAAGAATACCTTACCCACACATTCCTATCTTGTAATAAACTACCCCCAACTGCACGAACTGACGGACGTAGCTACATATACCGACTCTGTTAATGATGTTGATGGCTCTATATTTGCGTTTATGACTTTAAAATTTCCATTTTTTGACTACTTTTCTGATTCTCAGATGCACCACATCATTTTTCCAGCAGGACGAGCAAAAAATAGTTTAATATATGTTTTCGATGCTCACTGCAGTCATTGGGTTCAGAATACCAATCTTTATGAATTATGTTGTTTTCGGTCTGCAAAATACATTTATCAATTATTTTCTCTTTAATATTTCGAGCATGCGGGAACTTTTGAAAAAAGTCATGAAACGCATTGTAATGTTGCTTCATCAAATTAAAAAAATCGTCTTGTGGGGCTTTAAGTTTCAGATTGTTATTTAGATTTTAATAGTTTTTATTAAATATAAAAAGCTCCGTTTTCTCATAATGGCCTCTTTAATTAACTTTTTTTTATTATTAGATTCGAATTTATTTCAGATTTGTACTGTAGGTTTAAAATTAGTACATTACTACCTTCTTGGCAGCTTAACCTAATTATACATTAATATAAAAACATTGACTATCTTATAATACATATATTATACATATAATACATAGAACTATTTTCATTATTTTGCTATTTACATATTTAAATTAAGAAGTTAAGAAATTATTCTGGCAGGAAGATCATGTGGATGCAGTCTTTTCAGGCGTCTTCTGCCTGCATACCTCAGTAGGCGTTGGGTTTCTCCTCTCTTGGAGAATCTGACTGAGGTTCTTTGTTCTCAATTCCTTCAAACGAGAAGCTTTTTCCGCCATTACCGGCCCCTAAAATGCAGTCGACCTCGATTGCTCCCAGATCGCCCGTTGCAGCTACTTCAATGCCAGGCACTGCCTCTTTCAAGCCCTCGGAAGTTAACTCGGCTAACCCTCAGCTCCGTACCTTCAAGTCTCCTCCGATCGTCATCAACGAAATCTCGAATTTTGCGGTTCTCAAGAGCAATATTATCAAAATCTGTGGAAACAATTTCTCTATTAAGAATCTTGCAGGCAATAGTATAAGGATCACGGGCCTTTCTTTGGACAACTATCGTCTCCTTACAAAATGGCTTAATACTCAGCTAGATATATCCTGGCACTCCTGGCAACTAAAAGAGGAACGTGGCTTCAGATTTGTTGTTAGAGGCCTTTTCCACGGAACCTTAAAGGACGAAGCTTCTGAAGTCTTTGGTCTACTAAGTCACCATCTGCGGTCCTGGACCAATGTCCTTGATAAAGTATCAAAAAAGCCTTTGAATCTGTTTTTCGTAGAGCTGGAACCGAACACAAACAATAAGGAAGTGTTTGAAATAACTCGCTTGTGCCATCAAGTTATCAAAGTTGAACCCCCCTCGGACCAAGCCAAGCCTTCCTCAATGTCATCGCTGCCTTGAGTTTGGTCACACTCAGGCTTACTGCCATAAAAAAGCCCGATGCGTTAAATGCAGTAAGGATCACCTCACAGCTGAATGTTCTAAATCGAAAGATGTGCCAGCTAAGTGCGCCCTTTGCGGCGAGGCGCACACAGCCAACTATAAAGGCTGTGCGGAATACAAAAAGGCTCAGGCCCGCTTTATTGGCGTCCGTACTAAGCAGCCCACTCCAAAAACTGTCACCCTTGCAGAGCCAGTGACCACGCACTTAACCTTTTCAGCTGTGACTAAGCGAGATGTCCAGAAGAACGTGCCCCCTACTCCTGAACCTATTGCATCTAAGCTCAGTAAGGAAATTTCTAAGGAATCTCGAGCCCCTCAACCCAAACCTGTGTTAGCCTTCCCCAAATCAAGGAACCCAGCGCAGGATCACCTTACTAAATACAGACGGGAGTATGCTGAAAAGCTTAAATCGTCTTCATCCCAACTTGCTCAAAACCAGCCCTTGGAGACCTCTCACAGAGTACTTATCAGTCACTCTACATCTACAATTGCGGACCTGGATCCTGCCGAGATCCTTGAGCAATGAGCTCTTTAAAAATAGGAGTCTGGAATACGGACGGGCTCGTCCTACACCACCGTGAGCTCGCCCTG
This sequence comes from Drosophila funebris, assembly GCA_018901825.1. Taxonomy (NCBI): domain Eukaryota; kingdom Metazoa; phylum Arthropoda; class Insecta; order Diptera; family Drosophilidae; genus Drosophila; species Drosophila funebris. The sequence goes on from JAEIFK010000033.1 coordinate 428,969, forward strand.
TGGATGCAAGATGAGAAGGTGGATGTTATGTTAATATCTGAAACCCATTTTAATCAAAGATCCTATCTTCGGTTGCCTGGTTTTTCAATTTATGCTGCAAACCACCCAGGTGACTGCAGTTTTGCTGGAGCTGCGGTCGTCATCAGAAGCAGCCTGTCACATCATCCGCTAGTCTTCCATCAACTCGACTACGGCCAAGTTGTGGGAGTCAAAATTGCTTCTGATTTTGGTGATTTGGTGCTCGTTGCGGCCTATATGCGGCCTTCACAAAATCCAGACAGTTTTACAGCCTCAGAACTCAAGAGACTCATCTCTTCACTCGGTCCTCGGTTCCTCGTAGCTGGTGACTGGAACGTCAAGCATCAATTATGGGGATCTCCCCGAGCTTGTCCCAGAGGCCGAATGATTAGGGACTCCGTTGTGTCTTCTTCCTGGAACATATGCGCTACTGGCTCCCCCACATACCTCCCCTATGACAGGCTAAGGAAACCTAATGCGCTGGATTTTGGTATTTATGGCGGGCTTCCTTCCTCATCCATCGACATTGTGAGTCGTTGTGAGCTTAGCTCCGACCACATCCCGCTGCTGATCACGATGGCCCAAGGAACCTTTATGCGCAATATCAAAAGGCCTCTCCTCTCTGGCTTTGCTGACATTAGACACTTTCGACACTATATATGCACCAATATTCCATCCTCCAATTTATTGCACACTCCCGATGAAATCGACGCGACTGTGGTGGGACTCACAACTCTAATTAAGGATGCTGCCCTGCAGGCCACGAGTCGAGCTTGCTCCTCGTTTTCGTTCAGTTTTACGCGAAAAAGAAGGATCCGGCGTCGTTGGGTTAGACTCGGTAATCCCAGCGATAACAAGGAGTGGAAGAGGCTCGCTGCGATCTTAAGGCTCTCCTTGAACGCGGCCCGCGCAGCTGTGTTTGATAGTATGCTAGAAAAAGCTGTCCCCAATGGCCCTCACGAGCACAACCTTTGGAGGCTTACTCGAAATATTAAACGGCAGCCTAAAATTGAGCATGCTATACAAGGAAGCAGTGGCTGGTGTCGCTCTGACAAAGAAAAAAGCGAAATTTTTGCCGATGAGCTGGAAAGCCGTTTTTCTCCGTTTTCCCACGCTCCGACTAGCAGCGTAGCGTTCATTGATGATGATTTGAATACTGCTCAAGAGTGCAATGGTGACTTGCAAACTGTCTCGTTAGCTGAGCTTGAGTCGGAGATCAAGTGCCTTAAACTTAAAAAGGCCCCTGGACTCGACGGTATTGGTGACCGAGGATTCAAATCCTTGCCGGAGTGCTGCATCCTCCTTCTCCTGGAAATCTTTAACTCGTGCTATAAAATTGGATACTTTCCCGAGTCGTGGAAAAAGGCGTCGGTTACCATGATCCTTAAGCCTGGTAAACCTTCGAATTCGCCTTCTTCTTATAGGCCGATTAGCTTGCTCCCCTCCCTCGGCAAACTTTTCGAGCGCATCATCCTTGCCAGGCTGCGCTCTGAGCTGGAAGACGCCGACGCAATTCCCCACCACCAATTTGGTTTTAGGCCGCAGCATAGAACCACCGAGCAACTCCACCGAGTAGTAGGAAGCAGCCTTGACAGCTTTGATAAAAAGCAGTATGGCGCGGCCGTATTTTTTGATATTAGGCAAGCCTTTGACAGAGTCTGGCATAACGGACTTCTTTATAAGCTTAAGAGGATAGCTTCGCCCTCTCACTTTAACCTCATCGAGTCGTGGTTGTCGCACAGGACGTGTGTTCACGTCAACGGGATCTTTTCCTCTCTGCGACCTATTCGAGCTGGAGTCCCGCAAGGCAGTGTCCTGAGCCCCACACTATATAATATTTTCTCAAGCGATATGCCAATCCCCTCCTCTAGCAGAGACGTTTTGGCCACGTATGCTGATGACACTGCTATTGTCTGTTTCAGTGCCTCTCCCAAATATGCTGGTCGTCGCCTTCAAAAATATGTTGACGATTTCCATAAGTGGACCCTAAACTGGAACATTGAAATCAACTTGGAGAAAACATTCCAGATCACTTTCAAAAAAAGACACAAAACCTGCCAAACCATTCACCTAGACGGAAGGCCGCTTTCATTGGTTAATTCCCAAAATTATCTGGGTTTGGTGCTGGATAAAACGCTAACCTTTCAAAGTCATGTGCGCAAGATCGTCGGCTCTATGAACACTCGATTTAAACGTATGAAATGGCTGCTGCATCCCAAGTCCAAACTCCGCCTATCCAGCAAGGTGATCCTTTTCAAAACTATGATCCAACCACTATGGAGGTATGGACTTTCTGTTTGGGGAACTTCAGCCCCATATCTAGTCAAAAAAATCCAGGCTACTGAAGCTAAAATTTTAAGACAAATTGCTGGAGGATTCCCGTTTGCCAGAAACGTCGATATCATGAGAGATCTAAGGATTCTGTCAGTCATAGAAACAATTAACAGCACGTCAACACGCCAAAACTTAAAACACGAAACACATATTAATCCTCTCGCCAAAACGAAGGAGACTCAAACGAATATTCCTTGAACAATTACCTACACGTAACTCATAACATTATTGTACACTTACCTTAATCTATTTTAACTCCACCGCCAATGTATAATAATCTTGGATGTGTTTTTAAGTTTTTATTTTAAAATGAAACGCTATTAAATTTATTCTTAAAAAAAAAAAAAAAAAAAAAAAAAAAGTTATACATATAATACATAGAACTATTTTCTTTACTTTGCTATTTACATATTTAAATTAAGAAATTCTTCTGGCAGGAAGATCATGTGGTCTTTTCAGGCGTCTTCTGCCTGCATGCCTCAGTAGGCGTTGGGCAAGCGCGTTTGGATGGGAGGTTAATTTTTTACGGTAATTTTCGGCCTGTAGATGCAGTACGTCACCACCTAAGTCACGCTCAATGTCCCATCCTTCTGAGGATTTTGCTTTGAGCCCCTCGAATTTTGTTTAGGTTAGTCTTGGCGGCTACCCCGTAAACTTGAAGCCCGTATTTCCAAATTGGGCTTTATATCGCCTTGTATATGGTTACTTTATACTGCAGAGAAAGCTTTTTTCTTGGCGACAACAGCCACGACATCCTCGCCGCCTTTGCCAGGATGGTTTTTTGCAACATTGTTGTAAGCCGAGCGAAGTTTAGGGATCTGTCAAGAATGACTCCGAGATACTTGTAGTGCGATTCATGACTGAGTATTGATCCCAGCATCCTAATTCCAGGACAGAATCCAATTCTTGTAGAAAATGTCATGTTCGCACATTTACTAGCATCTATGCCAATGTTCCAATTACGGGCCCATATCTCGAAGTCTTTAATTAAACCTTTACAGGTATCACAATTAAACTTCTGTTGCGATTTAAATAGTACAAATCCTGTAAAATATCGCAATTCATTTTCACTAGCTATACTCATTGCACTGGGTGGCCTTTCATCAGCCTCGGATATTTCTATGTCATCTACATTAATAATATTTAAGTCTTTATAATATACCAGTTCTTGGTCATTTACATAATTTCTTCAATCACATTTATAAGATTATATTCATCATGCTCACAATTTCCATTTGGTGATTTTGAAGAAATGACTTTCATCGACATCTTCGAAATAATTGCGTTGAATTCAAATAGCATTGGATTATTATGAGAGATACCTCTACTTGCAGTGACAATATCAATAAATATACATCTGTCCCTTCTCTCCAAATATCTTGCGACAGCATTAGGACTGAATTTATTGATAGAATGATTCCATCACTCGATTGGGATATAGGCATCTCTTAAAATAGTCTTTCATTTATGTAATGTATATTTCTACGTCACTTTTATTCTGTAAAGCTGACTTAAACGTATTTTTATCTTTTATATTATGGCTATTAAAGCAATCTAATAATTTATTATTTTTTTCAATAATCTTATATATAGTGCTACATCTTCGCAGTCAATATGTGTTCCATTTCGTATTAATGTTTTTAATGCAGACCATCATTTTTTCAAAAAAATTAGGGTATATGTGCTTTCTGGTCAATTTTGGGTACATTCTGTCTGAAGTGTTGTTCCTGTCAATTTCAATTTAACAACTGCTTGCCATGGAACTCTGCCCTCATGAGTCGCAATATAATTTCTCATTCAAATATTTCTCAGCGATTTAATGTGGTGAGGGATATCATATATACCATATATTTTCTGATTGTCAACAGTAAAAAATGGTGCCTCTCTGTTTATACCGAATTGCGCAAAAGCTCCTCGGTTGTTTGGGCCTTGGTCGCATAAGCCCATCCTTCGCGAGGCTCTAATATTTAAATCTATCAGCTATTTTAATTTGGAAGCTATGAGTCCCGTGGAAGTTGCGACATATCTTAAAACAAATTTCCAATTCTCGTATAACCCCCTCACATAAAAACACAAATCTGTTTGCACAGAACATCTGATTTTTCAAAGCCGTCGTCCACAAAACCTTCCACTTCATCTCTGTGGGGATTATATTGCAGCCCTTTTTTTATTGAAATTTCATCAAAAACTAATACGACAGTTCTACTCTTGTCGTCCATCTATTAAAATATTGATTTTAAATCATTCACAAGGATTTCATTTAGGACCGGAACCATACATTTTACTGGAGCCCACCTTATCAAAGATGGCTTGGACGGGAGATTCAACTCAAGATCGTCTCACATAAAATTATAAGCCTTAGCAGTATAAAAATTAAATCTTGGAGCAATAATTTTTTCTTTTTCTTGCCAAGTTTGTTTGCTTTTTATTAACATTTTACAATCCGGATCTTTTTTCCGTATCCATTTTCACTATTTATTTATTAAATATCTACAAAAATACGATAAAGTGACAAAATTAACACTTCACTTAATCCACACTGTCAATAACCAATCGAAAAGGCTAAAGTGGACAGCAAGCGACAGTATAAATCCCTGAACAGGCTTCTTAATAATAATAAGTACTTTGATGATAATTAAAGCAAGTACAAGTGTTTTGACAAAAAGAAAAATTTTGGCAGTCTTGCCAGGACAAAGCGCTCGAATAATTTGCCGAGGGAGTGGAGCAAGCTTATCGGCCTATTGGATGTTGGCTCGTCTGAAGGCTTGCCAGGCTTAAGGATCAGGGTTACCGAAGCTTTTCTCCCGGATCTTGGAAAGTAGCCAATTTTATAGCAGAAGCCATTTGGCCTGCAAGGCAGCCTCCTTAATGAGAGTCGGCTGGAGGGTTTGCAATGTCTGAAGTGTTTAATGTCAGCATAACCAGAGAGGCGGAGTCTTTTGGCATTGCGCATAAGAGCTCCCTGGGCCTTCGTGATCAGCAGCGGAAGGTGGTCAGTGCTAAGCTCACAACGACTCACAATGGCGATGGCTGAGGAAGGCAATCCACCGAAGATACCAAAGTCCTGTCATAGGGGAAGTACGTGGGGGAGCCAGTAGCACAGATATTCCAGAATAAAAGCATAGCAGAATCTCTAATCATACGGCCTCGGGGGCATGCTCGGAAAGATCCCCATACTTGATGCTTAGCGTTCCTGTCGGCAGCTATAAGGAACCGAGATCCGAGAGAATAGATAAATCTCTTAAGCTCAGAGGCTGTAAAAAGGTCCGGTATTTGTGATGGGCGAATGTAGGCCGCAGCGAGCACAAAACATCACAAGCATTAGCAATTTTAACACCCACGACTTGGCCGTAGTTGAGTTGATGAAAGACAAATGGATGATGGGAAATATTATTACGTTTTCTGATCGCAGCTCCAGCAAAACTGTTTGCAGCATATTTAGAAAAACCAGGCATCCGAAGAGAGGATCTTTCATTCAAATTAGAGTCCGATATTAACATCACATCCACCTTCTCCTCTTCCACAAAGGGAGCTCACGGTGGTGCAGGATGAGACCGTCGGCATTCCATAGTCCTATCTTTAAAATATTCATAGCTGTGGGAAGTGGTCTTGATTGGCACCAATGTGCAGATTAAGCAGCTCAAGAATTTTGTCCATTCCCTCCTGAAGGGCTGCAAGAGAAGCGCTGAAGGATTCCCGCCAGTTTTGTAGCTGTATGAAAGCGCTCAAGGATCTCGGCAGAATCCAAATCCGTATTTGTAGCTGGTGGGTGTGTGGTAGGTAAGTTTTGAGTGCGTTGGGTTAAATTCAGCTTCTAATCATATTCCCGTCTGAATTTAACTAGACGATCCTGAGCTGGGTACCGTGATTTAGGAGAGGCTGACACCGGATTGGGCTGTGGAGCCCGAAGTTCCTTAGAAGTTTTCATATTGGGGTTGGTTGCAATAGGTGCAGGAGGAGTAGCGGACAAATTTTTCTGGGCTTAACCATGGCTGTAAAAGTCAAACACTTGGACACTGGCGCTGCGAGGGTTGCATTTTTCGGGATAGACTGTTTGGAACGGATGCCTATAAAAAGAGCCTAGGCTTTTTTTATATTCACCACAGCCTTTATAATTGGCAGTGTGTGCCTCGCCACAGAGTTTGCAGTCAGCAGGGAGGTAAACTCGGCTTGGCCCGAGGGGCTCAACTTTGATAACTTGATAGCACAACCGAGTTAATTCAAAAACTTCCTTATTTTTAGTGTTAGTTAATGAAAAACAATTTCATACGATTTTTGGAGACTTTATGAAGGACATTGGTCCAGGACCTTAATTTGTGACCCAATTGGCCAAACGCTTCAGTAGCTACGTTGTTCATAGTTCCGTAGAAAAGGCCTCTCACAACTCATCGGAAGCCACATTCATCCTTTAGTTGCCAGAAGTGCCAGGATATATTTGGCTGAGTATTAAGCCATTTAGTGATATGATAATTATCCTATGAAAGGCCTGTGATCCTTATACTATTGCCAGAAAGGTTTTTGATTGCAAAATTGTTACCACAAAAGTTCGAAGTCTCGTTAATGCCGACCGGAGGAGGCCTGAAGGTTCGTCGATGAGGGTTAGCCGAGTTAGGAGGCTTGATAGAGGCAGCGCCTGGCTTTGAAGTAGCCGCAACTGGCGACCTGGAAGCAAGGGGTCGAGTGCTTTCTAGGAGCCTTTGAAGATATTGAGAGAAATTAACCCGAATCAGATTCTCCAAGTAAAGAAAACCTGGAAAAAATTCCAGCCTCAGAGGAGGTATCCGACCGGGTAAGAAGATTAAAATTGGATTGACGTTTGCATGGTAATTTATCAGTAGATTTATTGGGTGAGCTGCACCCTCGTTTGCATAACGAATTGCAAGGTTTGATAGAAAAACCAGGATCAGACATCACAATTGAGTCCAAAGTCTCATTCCACGAAAGGTCTGACTCGTCACTGACTTCATACTCTAGAGGACGCCTTTCAACCACACTCGAAGAACGGAGGAAACGACTAGTAAATTCACGCGCCAAGCCCACGATCTTAGACTTAACATGCTTCCAATTCTGGGAACTCTCTTAGTGGAAGACATCCTCATCTAAACGAACCCCTCATTGAGGAACGGGAGGAGGCAAAGATGGCGACTTCAGAAAACTGGAAAAACTTAAAATAAAACGAAAAAAATAAAATAAAGCAAGGCTACAAAAAATAAATTTAAATATAAAGTCGAAACAATTATTAAAAAAGTCACAGAAATATTCTGCTTGATATTCGAGTTTTTATTTTTTCTAAAAAATTTAAAAAAAAGCAAAATTGGTTTGCAAAAATAAAAACTGATTTTCTAAAGCTGCATTTTATTATTTGTTTCTACAAAATAGAAACTAACGAAAATAATTTTTTGCTTATACAAAATGGATAATAACAAAAATCCTTTTATGCTTCTACAAAATATAAGCTCTTGATAATACTTTGTTCTTCTGCTTCTAGATTATGACCTTTAATAAATGGAAAATATCGAAAATACTTTTTCTCTTGTACAAAATAAAAACTGACCAAAATAATATTTTTCTTTTTATGTTTTCTTCTGCAAAATGTAAATGCCCGAAAATGTTCGTTGATGCTTCTTTTTTGCTTCTAAAAAATAGAAACTGCTCATTAGTTTTTGTTTCTACAAAATAGAAACTAACGAAAATAATTTTTTGTGTCTACTTTTTTACATATACAATATGGAAAATATCAAAAATCCTTTTATGCTGCTATAAAATAGAAACTAACGATAATACTTTTATTCTTCTGCATTTCTACTAGTACTTTTGACTCTTACAAAAAAAGAAACTGACGAAAATAGTTATCTGCTTTTTATTTTTTGTTGCTACAAAATATAACGTAAATACTTTTCTGTTCTACAAAACAGAAACTGTCGAAAATAATTTTCTGATTCTAAATTATGACCTTTGCAAAATGGAAACTCGAAAATACTTTTATTTTTTTACAAAATAGAAACTGCATTTGACTTCTACTTTTTTGCTACCACAAAATTGAAACTTAGAAGATGAAAATACTTTTTTGCTACTACATTATGATCTTTACAAAATGGAAACTATCGAAAATACTTTTATTGCTCTACAAAATAGAAACGGATTTACTGCTACAAAACGGAGACTAAAGAAAATTGTTTTCCGTTTCTGCATAATATAAATGACCGAAAAAGCTCTTAGCTGCTTTTTTTGCTTCTACAAAATAGAAGTTACTTTCTATTTCTAATTTTTTGTTTCTACAAAATAGAAACTAACGAAAATACTTTGAACTCGTCTACAACAATTTTTCATACACACATGGCCACAGCACACACCTTTTAAACGGTATACAGGCACCTAAGTAGTATTGTTGTTAGTGTAGACTATAGAGCTGTGTATGTGTTTTTCTTTATTTTTGAAAATAATACAAAATACTTTTCTGTTTCTACAAAATAAAAACTGCTATTCTGCTTTTTCTTTTTTGCTGCTACAAAATACAAGTGACCGAAAATGCTCTTCGCTGCTTCTATTTTGTTTCTGCAAAATAGAAGCAGATTTTTATTTTTTGCTGCTAAAAAATATAAAAGAACGAAAAGGCTCTACGCTGTATCTATTTTGTTTCTACAAAATAGAAGCTGATTTTTATTTTTTGCTGTTACAAAATATAAATGAACGAAAAGGCTCTACGCTGTATCTATTTTGTTTCTACAAAGTAGAAGCTGCTTTTTATTTCTAAAAAATCGAAACTAACGAAAATTTTTTATGCTTCTACATAACAGAAACTAACGAAAATACGTTTCTGTTTCTACAAAACAAACTGTCGAAAATACTTTTATGCTTCTACATTACAAAAATGGAAACTATCGAAAATACTTTTATTCTTCTACAAAATAGAAACTGATTTACTGTTTTTTTGCAGCTACAAAACGAAAACTAAGAAAGTTGTTTTCCGCTTCAAATGCTCTTAGCTGCTTCTACAAAATAAAACCTACTTTTCTATTTCTAATTTTTTGTTTCTACAAAATAGAACCAACGAAAATACTTTGAACTCGTCATACACACATTGATATTTGGGAAAGCATTTCCAGTAGAGGTGGAGAACTATCGATAGCCATTAGAATATCTCGTAAGTGTGTCTTGCTTGGCAGTTTGTATCTAGAATCCAATATCTGACTGTATTTGACAAATCCTTTATTGTCTACAATATTGTAGGGCTGTACATCTTTAGCAACCATGTCAGTTAAGGCTCTGTCAATGTCGATCTTTCGCTTGGAATTCGACTCGTACAAGACGGTTCTTTTAAAGTAGGTCGCTACAGAGTTCATACTCGATCTGCAACTGCTGCTAGTAGATGCAGTGCTCTTGCTGTCTGCTGGTGTGCTAGAGTCTGATTTATTAATTTCCTAGCCAGGATGAAACCTTTTGTTCTGTATTCTTTGCTGCAGTCAAAGCATTTCGCAAGCTTTTTGTCGTCGGACCTTTTGAAATACTTCCAGACTTGTGAAATGTTACATTTTTTTAGTACTCTGCCCATCAGGTACAAAATCCTTTTCATTGTCTGCACTGGTGCACTCGCAGTCCGGGTTGCCTCTACTTGACGCTCTAAGTGTGGGGGGGCAACAGACGTTTACCTTAAATACTAAAGTAGATAACACATGCAAACCTATTTTTTTCTGAAAGGTCATTTTATTCTCTTAATTTTAGCAAAACAAATAAAATTTGACCAGTTTTAATACGTACGGTGCGTTAAATATTTACTTTTTGATTAAACATGTATTTTCTTTTAAATATTTTTATTTCGTAACATCGCCTTTTGACTTTATATCACATTTACAACGCTTTGGCATAGATTTTAATAAATTATGGCAATCTTCTGTTGAAATAGAGTCCAATTTTTTTTTTTTTAACTAAGGTAGGGTTCTTTAATCAGATCAAGAAGTATTAAAATGAGTGTTAGTTTATACTAGCTAAAGAGTTAAGAATGAGAAAATTGATAGTAGGAAGAGAGGACTCTAAGTTGAATACACGATAAAGTCTGTTGTAATCAGCTCAAAGTAGTCAAAAAGGTTCATGCATAGTTAGTAGTAACTCTCCTTCGCGCATCACAGACACTCACATCAAATTTAGCTTTACCATTGTCTTTGAGTCCAAGACATCCGTTCCCGAGACCATTGTAAACGCTTCTTTTTTTGGCGAAGCGTAAGCAACGGTTTTTCCTTGGCCTAAGAGAAATTTTAGATATTGAGTATGTAACATAGATAATCCCTATGCACACTTTATAGAACTTGTATCTCGCAACTGCAGGCGCGTCCACTCACGCTAAACACTCTTTCCGATTTTATCAGACCATTCTGATGCTACATTTCTTAAACTTTGGCGACGATCAGCCTTCGCAATGGTGGCCGGGCTCTTTTATCACGAGTTGTTATTGATGATGTTCAGCCTCTATTCGCGATATTATTTTCAATATTGCCATTTTTCTTAAAAATTTGTATTATTCCTTGATCGGACGACTTAGTCAGATTTAATTGCTTAGCTATTTCACCAAAAGAATTCCCAGACTTATAATAATCTAGAACTAAACTTCTTATTTTTTGGCAAATCGGTTTACAACGTGCCATCGTTGCAAAACTTTGAATAATTTGCAGCAATAATAATAATACATTTCTTATATTCTGACAGAATAAGTTACACTGGTTGCTTTTTATACCCTGTGCAGGGATATATTAACTTTGTGAAAAAATGTCCGTCTGTCTGTCCGTCTGTATGAACGCGTCGATCTCAGCAACTATAAGAGCTAGAGACTCCAAATTTGGCATGAAGGTTCCTCTATACCGTCCGCAGATCAAAGCTCTTTATACCCTGTTAACAGCATGTATTTCTGAACGGACACATTTCTAATTTAACAGGTGTTTAAAGAATACTGTTCTGATATGTGTGATTACTGTGATAGTTTCATAAAGATCGGTCCAGGAATAAGGAAGACATTCAGAAAAGAAAATCTTTGAACATTTTGAAATGAATCGCACTGCTTTGTCAACAATTAGAATTCATAGGACGCTCACAGCTAGCTTTTGCAAGTGAACACATTCTCGCCGAAAAGCTGAGTGTTGTGTCACTTCAAATGTCGTACTGCTTGCCGACAATTATATTGCAAGTCTAAACGTAATGTATGCAGAGATTTGTGTAAAATAATCAATTAATTGTGATTTACTGTAAAAGTTGCCAGAAAAAACTATAGAGTACATTTATTATAGAGAACTGTACAGGGTATTATACTGTCGGCTGCGGTCGACTGTATCCTTTTCGACTGGTTTTTTTTATCTTTCAATTCTAAGCTAAGCTAACGCACCGTACGAATTAATACTGCTAAAGTACTGTTCAACTACCTCAATTACGTCCTTTTCAACACTTAAATAAATGAGAGCGTCCAAACTCACGTTATTGATATGTATCTACCCCGACATTTATCATTTTTATACCCTGTACAGGGATATATTAACTTTGTGAAAAAAATTTTTGTAACAGGCAGAAGGAGACATCTCCGACCCTATAAAGTATATATATTCTTGATCAGCATCAACAGTCGAGTCGATTGAGCCATGTCCGTCTGTCTGTCTGTCCGTCTGTCCGTCTGTATGAACGCGTCGATCTCAGCAACTATAAGACCTAGAGGCACCAAATTTGGCATCAAGGTTCCTGTATACCATACGCAGATCAAGTTTATTTTAAATTTTGGATACCTCCGCCCCTTCCCCCGCAAATCGAAAAAAACCAATAATAGCCACATTTTTCAACGTAGACACTTCTAACTTAACAGGTGCGTTAAGAATGATATGTAGAAGGAACGCTGAAAGATCGGTTTGTAAATAAGACAGATAATCAGCAATAAAAGTTATTTTTCCACGGAATCGTAGAGCAGCAGGCAGCACATGTGTGCGAGCGAGACAGCGAACGACTGTGACACATGCGTCTGCTTACCATGTGTGCATATATGTGCCAGCGAGATAGGGAACTACTGCGACACAGGCATAAGTAAATTAAATGTCGTAACACTCAGCATTTGATTGAATATGTATAAATATGTTAAAGTTAGCTGCTATAAGCAAGCAAAGAATTCATATGCAAAATGAGAGTTTCAAAGGGGTTTTCTTTAAACACTTGTTATGTTCTTACTTTTATTTTAATCAAAGTATCTATTATCAAAATACTCTTAATATAGAAGCCTGTACAGGGTATTATACTGTCGAATGCGGTCGACTGTAGCCTTTTCGACTGGTTATACCTGTGCCCATTAGAAATGGGCAAAAAAGGGTATTATAATTTTGTGCAAATGTATGTAAAAGGCAGGAGGCATCTCCGACCCTATAAAGTATATATATTCTTATGCAGTATCAATAGCCGAGTTGATTAAACATGTCCGTCTGTCTGTGTGAACGCGTCGATCTCAGCAACTATAAGAGTTAGAGGCACTAAATTTGGCATGAAGTTTCCTGCATAACTTCTTCAGATCGAGTTTATGTTAGATTTTCGATACCTTTCCCTGGCAAAATGAAAAAAAACGAATTATGACCGTATTTCTCAAAGTAGTAAGTAGTACTTAGCAGGTTCGTAAAAAATAAATAAAAGCAGTCCTGAAAGTTTTATTAAGATCGGTCAATAAATAAGAGAGATAATTGAATTGAATCACATGCCCTTTACCCTTTGTGGTCAGCAAATGTGTGCGAGCGAGACAGCGAACGACTGCGTCGCACATATATATATATGAAGTGTCGTTACACCCATAACACCTGGCTTGTTCTTACTTTTATTTTAATCAAAATACTTAATTTAGAAAACTGCACATGGTATTATACTGTCGCGCGCGCTCGACTGATCCGCTTGTTTATCTCTAACATTTCTCGTTAAAATGGTAAAAGGGATTTAAAATCTTTGTTTAATTTTCTGGTTTGATTTCTTTTTCCATTTCAATTTGGTTCCTTCCAGACGCTCCTTTTCAATTTCCAAGAATTCTGTGTCCATATCAATTTTTCTTTTCGGGAAGATTTTTCATTACTTGTCAAAGGTGTACTCGAAATAGACAAATTACTGTTGTCGTCTTGAGAAATATCAGAAAGCATTTCGTCCATTGATTGTCCTGTAAGTTGCCCTCAATCGCATCTGGAGCTACGGTTTTCACGGACATCAGCTCCAAATATGACCATTTAACAGTGAATATTTGGGCTTCGGATCCCGTTGGTAGGCGTGGTAGCGTAAAGACTGCCAACAGAGTAATTGAACTTGAGCGCTTGACCGCTCTTTCTTTATTGATTCGTTATCTTACAGCAAAACTTAGAGCTAGCTTAGATCTCTAGAGCTGCGCTGCGCTTACGCCAGCAGCGGAGTTACTGTCTTATGTATGTATGTATGTTAGTATTGGTATACATAACGTATGTATGCAGAAGGCATATAAGGTTTTACCGCTTGAGCTGCAAAAGTGCATGCTCAGCATTCCCACGCGCCGCGATCGTCTTATGTATAAGCGAGGGATGTTTATGTAATTCTAAATTGTCTCTTAAAGTACTTTGGGTATTTGTATTTATTGTATTTATTGTGACAAAGTGTCACAATGTATTGACGGAATGTTATACCCTTGAAGTTACGATAATGGAAGGGTAGATATGCTACAGTAGTCTTTGAAGTGTTCTTCTGTAGGAATCTTTTAAATTTTTAAATTTGGCGTTTGCGGTAGCTTTTAAAAATTAGATTTTATAGTAATTATTTTATTTTATTATATTAGTATTATTTTGTTAAGCACATACACTTGCCAGAAAAACTATGCGTACAAAATGAAATATGAAAATATTTATTTATTAAATATATATTTATATATTTATTTATTAAAAATTAAATACCTAAAAATTCAGAGATTTTGGACCTGAAAAAATATGCGTACAAACTAAAAAAACAACAATTAATGCACTTAGTCAGAAAAAAAAAACATTAAATATAAAAAGAGGTTGGATTCCCCTTCCTCGTTGTGGTTTCTGCCAAACGCTTTGGCATTGGGTTGACCAATTTTTGGGTCACATTAGCGAAATTTTAAGCCACTCCTCCATGATAACTTTCTTTAACATATCCTTCGAAGTTATAGTTCGAAGGCGAATCCTACGCTCCAAGAAATCCCACAGATGCTCTATGGGATTCAAATCTGGCAACTGCGGCGGCGAGTGCAATTGGCTTTTGGTGTTGTACAGCAACCACAGCTTAACATTGAGGGCTGTGTCCTTGGGATCATTGTCCTGTTGGAACCAACAGTCCATGCAAATTGTCTTTTAGAATTTGCAAGTAAGCCTTATGGTCCATTATAGATTCTATAAAGACAAGATTTCCCACTCCATTTGCTGCCATACATCCCCATACCATCACACCGCCACCACCTTACTCAACTTGTAGAGAGGTTTTGTATTTCAAAGGCTATTCCACTTTTACGCCACACAAGTTTGCGTCATTTTATACCAAAAATTCAAAATTTACTTTCTTACTTTTTACTTTTAAAAGTAAAAATAACATTATTCCAAAAATCAGAAGGCATTTGACCGAATTTTTTTGCGAAATCCATTCGCTTCAATTTGTTGGCCCCTGATATGAGGGGCTTCTTCCGTGCAATACGGGCATGAAAGTCCTCCTTTTTTAAGATTTTTCGCACTGTGTCATCATGAAGCTCCTTATTAAACTTCTCCCTAATATCCTGACTAATATTAGCAGCAGTTATTCTTGAATTAAGACGCACTGTCTTCAAAACGTCCCGCTTCTCGCGATCAGTCAGTTTGAAAAAAATTTAAATTTTCAAGAACTCTGCACAGAAGAGTGTGTTCTGCCTACAATATTACTAAATTCTCGCAGAGTTTTTCCCTCACCACGCAGTTTTAAGATGAGATTTCTTAAATCGGGGTCAATCTCATTTATCTTGTAGCCCATTGCGAATTCTTTCAACATAATGATAAAATTTGTCAGAATAATGAGCGGTAATAAGCATTTATTGCTTTAATCACCGTAATATGTGATTTAACGGAACCAAAAGCTCCGTATAAAGCTTAAATACGCTGGGTTTTAAAATTGTACGCATACTTTTTCTGGTCCAATATCTATGAATTTTTAGTTATTTAATTTTAAAAAAATAAATATATTTCATAACAAAAAGAAAAGTTTGTCAAATTATTTATAATTTTGCATTGCAGATTGCATTGAGCTTCTACGCATAGTTTTTCTGGCAAGTGTATGTTTAATTTTAGGTACCTTGTTACAGGACATTACAATTCTTTGCAAAATGAAAAAAGTCATACAATTTCAACTTTAACGTAATTATTTATTAGGAAAGCTACTTGTTTTCATATTCAGTCTATCACGATAACTTTAAATATGTATTCTTAAACATAATAATTAACAAAAGTAATACAAATAAAAACAGAAACATAAAAAATTAATAGAAACAAAAAAAAGCAGCAACTATTAGCTGTCTATTAATTGATTGCAAAATGCAAACATTTATAAAAAATAAGTCAATTTCTATTAAACAACAACCTATAATTGGCTAATATTTTGTATGGCCATCAGTGCATTATTGTCGTAATATTGCGGTATTTTAAGCCACTCCTCATTTATACACTTTATGAGCTCAGCCTTTTTCGTAGGGCTTCGTTTGGCCACCTTTTTCTTCAGTAATGCCCACAGTAATGCCAAATTTTACCATAGGCACAATGTGTTTGGCCTGAAGGGCTGTATTTGGTTTCCACCAAACTGTGCTGGCTCCATCATGATAGAACACCATAATCTTCGTCTCGTCACAAAAATTACATCATTCCAGTACTCCGGAACATTAAAAATAGCGAAATTTAAGCGCTTTTCAATGTTAACAGCAGACATCAATGGCTTCTTCCTTGCCACATGTGATGAGTACTTGTGGCGATTTAGTACTTTTCTCACTGTCTCATGGCAAACGGTCTTCTTGCAATCTGATTTAATGTTATTGGCCAACTCTCTGAGGCTTGATTGCGGCTTATTCTCAATAGTTTTCATAATTTTTTAGCAATCCCGCCGAGAGAGCTTTGGTGGTCTGCCTTCAGAGCTGTGTAATTCTAGCCTGTTTTCTTTTTCCGCTCGGTTTATTATATTATAAACTGTTCTAAGTTTAAGTTGATAACTTTCAGCCAACTCTTTTGCTGTTTTTATACCCTGTACAGGGATATATTAACTTTGTGCAAAAATGTCCGTCTGTCTGTCTGTCTGTCTGTCTGTCCGTCTGTATGAACGCGTCGATCTCAGCAACTATAAAAGCTGGAGACTCTAAATTTGGCATGAAGGTTCGTCTATACCGTCCGCAGATCAAGTTTGTTTCAAATTTTGGATACATCCCCGCTTTCCCCCCAAATCGATCAAAACTCTTCATACCCTGTTAACAGCATGTATTTCTGAACATACACATTTCTAACTTACCAGGTGTTTAAAAAATACTGTTCTGAAACATATGTGAAAGTTTCATAAAGATCGGTCCAGGAATAAGGAAGAAATTCAGAAAAGAAAGTACATGGAAAAGAGTAGAACAATTTGCAATGAATTGCACTGCTTTGCCAGCATTTACGTGAAACACATAAATATGCATGTGTGCATACACATGCAAACAAACATATGGCGTAATCATATGGAAATTAGAATTCATTGCATGCTTATAGCTGCTAGCTTTTGCAAGTGAGCAAATTCTCGTCGATAAGCTGAGTTGTGTTAGTTCAAATGTCATACTGCTTCATACTGCTTGCTGGCAATTATATTGTAAGTCTAAACGTAATTTATGCAGAGATTTGTAAAAATTAATCATATAATATGATATTTGTAATATTAGATAGAGTTTGCCTTTCAAGAATTGATTATTCTAATGATCATTTGCATTTTAAATACTGGCGAGCAAGTGAGGCCCATGAAAAAACTAAGATGTTTTTTTTCCATTGAATCGTTGCGGTTGCGTCAAGCAGCACAAGTGTGCGAGCGGGACAGCGAACGTGCAAACGTATATGAAATGACGTAGCACTAAGCTTTTCATCAAAAACTAGCTGATATAAGCATACAAAGAATTCATATGCTAAATGACAGTTTCAAAAGAGTATTCTGAACATCTGTTATGTTCTTCCTTTTATTTTAATCAAAGTACCTATTATCAAAATACTTTTAATATAGAAGCCTGTACAGGGTATTATACTGTCGAATGCGGTCGACTGTAGCCTTTTCGACTGGTTTTTCTTAGTTTTTCTCTAATTATAAGAAAACCATTTGGAAAATTAATGTAATTTCTTTTGTTATCTATTCTTAATTATGAATTTAATAATAAGGTATATAAACTTTTTATTAAAATAAAGCAGTTTGGGAGAAACTTGCAGTTCTTGGAAAAAATTCATGCTGTATCTTCACTTTTGTGGCACACTGTATATCCCCTGAGAGTTTATCGATCATCGTTCGATCTTTAAATTTAAAGCAAAAAACTTTCTTTTCTCACGTATTACATAATGCCCACCATAATAAAGTGTTCCACGAATTCGTGGGTGGTGGAGCAGGTGTCGGCAAAAGTAGATTAATTTCAGCACTCTTTCAGTCCCTCTCTCATTTATATTAGCGTAGGCCAGGATGCGACCCAGCCACTGCCAAAATTATTCTGTGCGCTCTCACAGGAAAAGCTGCATTTGGAAATGGAGGCTCCACCCTCCATTCTATGTTTTCACTTCCAGTGAACCAATCTGGGTCGTCCTTCAAAAATCTAGGAGATGACTTACTAAATACCCTCCGTTCAAGATTTATGGATCTTACAGTTTTAATTATAGATGAAATTTCTATGGTCGGTGCCAAAATGTTTTCTTATTTGGACTCTCGCTTAAAACAAATTTTCGATAACAGAGAAGCGCCATTGGGAGGGATCTCTGTTATCGTTTTCGGCGATCTTAGACAGCTAAGTCCTGTTGGAGATCGATGGATTTTCAAATCCACTTCAGAGTTACATGACCCATACAGTGCGATGATCAAGCTTTTGCAATTGCATTAAATAACATGGCATCCGTTCGTATGACGTCCGATGATATTAGTTTACTGAGATCCCGAATTTCCGAAGAATCTCAATTGCCAAATGATGCAATTCATTTATTTTATAGAAATGATGATACTTCTATTTTTAATACGGCAAAATTAAATTCCATTTTAACTGCGCAACATGTTTCAACTGCTCTAGATTTTATAAAAGCTTCTCACCTTAGCGCAGAAACTAAAAGCAGACACCTTGAGGCAGTTAAACGTTTTCAGACGTCCAAAACTCAAGGATTATGTAACTCTCTCATTTTGAAAACCACTGCCAAGTATATGATGACGGTCAATGTAGATACGGCAGATGGTTTAGTAAATGGAGCTTCTGGTATTCTAATGGACATTACTTTTTATACCCTGTACAGGGATATATTAACTTTGTGAAAAAAATTTTTGTAACAGGCAGAAGGAGGCATCTCCGACCCTATAAAGTATAAATATTCTTGATCAGTATCATCAGCCGAGTCGATTGAGCCATGTCCGTCTGTCTGTCCGTCTGTATGAACGCGTCGATCTCAGCAACTATAAGAGCTAGAGACACCAAATTTGGCAACAAGGTTCCTACGCAGATCAAGTTTATTTTAAATTTTGGATACCTCCCCCCCTTCCCTCGCAAATCGAAAAAAAACGAATAATAGCCACATTTTTCAACGTAGACACTTCTAACTTAACAGGTGCGTTAAGAATGATATATAGAAGGAACGTTGAAAGTTTCATTAAGATCGGTTTGTAAATAAGACAGATAATCAGCAATAAAAGTTATTTTTACACGGAATCGTAGAGCAGCAGGCAGCACATGTGTGCGAGCGAGACAGCGAACGACTGTGACACATGCGTCTGCTTACCATGTGTGCATATTTGTGCGAGCGAGATAGGGAACTACTGCGACACAGGCATATGTAAATTAAGTGTCGTAACACTCAGCTTTTGATTGAATATGTATAAATATGTGAAAGTTAGCTGCTATAAGCATGCAAAGAATTCGTATGCAAAAAATGAGAGTTTCAAAAGGGTATTCTTTAAACACCTGTTATGCACTTACTTTTATTTTAATCAAAGTATCTATTATCAAAATACTCTTAATATAGAAGCCTGTACAGGGTATTATACTGTCGAATGCGGCGACTGTAGCCTTTTCGACTGGTTAAAGTTGCAATCAATTTTCGCAGCCCATTGTATTAGTGATGAAATTCACCGAAGGTTTTGCGAACCAAATTAATTGTGTGAATTCGGTTGGAGGGTTTCCTTTTTAATTTTAACTTCACAAGCAAATTCTCTTATAAGAAAACCTCTTCATTGGATGACGAATTCATTGCAATTGTCAAAATAGCGCAGCATATTCGTCTTCCACTGTGAACACTTGTCAAATAGAAATATGCATGGGCAATAGGAATTTTTCTCAAATGTGTCCAGAATAAATTTAACTACACGATGGACGTGCTCCGGCATGCCGTGTCCATTTCGGAATTTAAATTGGAATTCTGGGATGTTCTCCACGTCTTCAAATTCTAAGTCTAATTTTCTGAGGAGTAGGCGCTTAAATAGCTAGGCCAAAGTTAAAAGTAGGCTTCTCGGGTTAATGTAAAATGGTAATTAAAGCTGTTTTCCAAGCAGGAGGGAAAAAGGGAAAAAGAGCGATAAAATTACATCAGGAAATACTTTGACCATACGACCTTCTACTACGTCAAGAGAGTCTAAATGGTGGCGTTTGTCATCATTTGGTAAGTATCGCAGTTGTCAGGCAAGTCATGTCTTATTATCTTCGAGATTTTTATTTTATTTTCATTTTCTTGGTGACTCAGCTTTTAAAATATCGACAAGCCTAATGAAGTGAAGAAAGCTTTCATTTATACCCTTTCCAAACTAACTACCCTTTCGTTATCAACTAAAAAACAATTGCGGTTAATCAACATGCAACTTTCAATATGCATTTAAACTTACCGGCGGTATCCAGTACGCAGGCTGCGAAGTGTAGGGACTTCACCGCCCCCAATATCCGATGCACCTTTTCAAAATGTTGCTATTTTGAGGGTACTCCACCAGGTGCTCCTTTCTTTTTTACTTCTGCCCTATAAAGAGAAGTTATTATTTTGTAATTATCAAACTCACTATATATGTATTTACTTGTACTTCTTGGTGAGGTTGTCTACCTTAGTCCTAATTTCCTTCCATGTGACATTGAAGTCTGCTTCTAAAAATGTACTACACATACGCTCGTATATGCAAAGTGCTCCATGAAATTGGTGCTTTCCTTTCATTTCCCATCTTTTATTATTCCTTTTAAAAATATCAGTTGGCGCACAATTTTTACTTACATTTCACTTGCACAAATAAGCTGATGAGCGGATGAGCTCATCCAAAATAAATGACTACCAAGGAAACATAAATGGGATGCTTTCTCTGTTTCCAATAATTTAATAGAGCGGGGACTTTGAAGCTCTTGCTCTACAGGTGAGCAATCCTCCTCATAATCCTCGAGTTTTGGACATCTTTAAATGTTTAACTGACTCGAAAAAATGTCATCATCGGAGCTTTTCTTGTCGCCAACCCCTTCGCTAAACAACGTATTAGCCTCAGCCTCTGAACCTTTGATCCCTCCACCCCATGCACCAACGTTTGAATAGTATTTTAATAGTATTAATATCTCAAAAAGCCATAATGATGGCAATGCTGGTAACATCACTGATGACTGCACCAGTGACTCTATTATCGACCTGACATCGACACCATCAAAACGGCCAACTGTGCCACAAACGCTAGCACAAAGCAGTTACATTGGTAACAGCATGGGTATCTTTGCGCCTGGTACCGGCGTAGGCAGTATTGGCGGCAATTGTAGAAATTCCGCTGGTGCTGTCAGTGCTGATCCCAGTGTCGGCGCCGCTGCCCAACTGTATGATGATCCAGGATTCGACACGTCGCAAAACTGCGCGCAACACCGTTCGTTCTGGCCCATCCAGCATTTGCTAAAGAAAAGGCATTCCCCCCTCTGCCTGTTCCTAAGCAGTCTACGCCAATCTTACCCAGGAGCTTCTTCGCCTAATTCTGCCGAAGCTGGCAAGACTGACCTTCCGCGGATCTTCAGGCCTCCGCCGGTCATCATTAGTGAAATAACAAACTTTGCGGCTTTGAAGACTAAACTTGTCATAATTTGTGGAGCCAATTTATCCATTAAAAATCTCTCTAATAATAGTATTAGAATCACAGGGCTCTCGATTGAGAATTATCGATATCTTACCAAATGGCTGAACTTGCAACCCAATGTATCATGGCATTCTTGGCAACTTAAGGAGGAGCGTGGTTTCCGTTACGTTGTTAGAGATCTATATCATAGTGCATCTAAGGAAGAAGTTATCGAAGCCTTTGCGCGTCTAGGCCACACTGTGCGCTCATATACAAATGTCTTGGACAAAATCAGCAAGAAAACAAAAATAACAAAGAATTTTTTGATATAACTCGCATCTACTTCCAGGTATTCAAAGTTGACCCCCCACGGACCAAGCCAAGTCTTCCCCAGTGCCATCGCTGCCTCGAATTCGGCCACACTCAGGCTTACGGTCACGAAAAGGCCCGCTGTCTTAAATGCGGTATGGGCCACCTTACTGCTGAATGCACTAAACCCAAAGGTCTGCAAGCTAAGTGTGCCCTCTGCAGCGAGGCTAACTATAAGGGCTATGCAGAGTATAAAAAAGCCGAAGCTCGCTTTATTGGTAACCGTGGTAGCCTGCTTGCAACTAAGAATTTAGCCCCCGCAATGTCAGTGTCTAAATCATTAACCTTTGCTGACATGACCAAGCGTGACGCTAAGACTGTGCTATCCACCACTCCTTCTCTAAGAGTCCTCTGACTTCGCAGCCCAAGACGATTTCTGCCTCACGAAAATCACGGACACCAGCCCAAGATCATTTAATTAAGCAGCGACGTGATTATGCTGAGAAACGGCTCTTACTCAACCCCTCACTCGCTTAGCATGTCTGCGGCGCCTCCTCTAGTTTCTCCTAACAGGCGTCCATCAATTTGTAATGAGGACTTGGAACCAGCTAAAATTCTCGAGTGTATCGTGTTACTGCATGATCAAGTGATCCAAGTTGGCCCGAATCAAGCCCATTCCCACCGTCAATGAGTACACTAAAGATTGGAGTCTGGAATACGGGCGGGCTTTGCCGACACCACCTGGAGCTCGTCCGGTGGATGTCTGAAACTCACTTTAATGATAGATCTTATCTCCGGAGCTGCCATTGTGATAAGAAGCAATATTTCTCATCACCGTATTGCTTTTTACCAACACAACTTTGGTCAAGTTGTGGCCGTTAAAATTGCCAGCGACTTCGGGGACTTTACGTTTACTACTTTCAGCTACCTTTTTTCAGTAGCTGTGGGGAACCAATCGAGCCTGTCCTCGAGGGAGCATGATCATAGATACTGTAATGTTTGTGCAACAGGCTCTACCACGTACTTTATGATAGGTTTGAGCTGGCCAAATGCGCTACACTTTATCATTTTTGGTGGTATCCCCTCCTCTTCTTTGGATATTGTAAGTCGTTGTGAGCTGAGCTCCGACCACATACCGCTTCTTATTACGATGGCTCGAGGAGCATGTTTACGTAGCCCTAAAAGGCCGCTCTTATCTGGTAACGCCGACATCAGACACTTTCGACACTTTGTTTGCTCCCACATCCGAAACAACACTTCTATGCAAATGGCTGATGAAATTGACATTGTGGTAGATGACGTCACATCTCTGAGTAAAGAAGCTGCTCTGCAGGCCACAAGTCAAGCTTGCTCCTCTGGGACTTCGGGGTCAGCCATTCCAATAAGAGATGAAATTCGTTCAATTCTACGAGAAAAAAGAAGAAGAGACTCGGTAGTCCCAGCGATGACAAGGAGTGGAAGAGGCTGGCTGCGATCCTAAGGCTGTCCTAAGCTAGAAAAAGCTGACCCAAATGGTTCTCACGAACATAATCTTTGGAGGCTCACTCGGAATAAGATTAATCATACAATCCAAGGCAGTAATGGCTGGTCTCGTTCTGACGCTGAAAAGAGCGAAATATTTGCTAATGAGCTGGAAAACACATTTTCCCCTTTTTCTCTTGTTTCTACTAGCAGCATGGCATTAATTGATAATGATGTTTGCATTGATCCGAGCATTAAGGGCGAGCAGCCTATTATCTCATTAGCTGAACTGGAATCAGAGATCCAATGTTCTAAAGGTTAAAAGAGCCCCAGGAGTAGATGGTATTGGCGGCCATTAAACTATTGCCAGAGGGTTGTACTCTACACCTCTTGGATATATTCAATTGCGGTTACAAAATTGGTTATTTAAACCTTAAACCTGGTAAGCCCCCTGACTCCTAATTCTTATCGGCCGATAAGACTGCTCCCGATCCTTGGGAAAATTTTCGAGCGCATCATCTTAAGACGAGTGAGGTGCGAACTGGACGACGCGGACGCAATACCAGCGCATCAATTTGGATTTCGGCCGCAGCATGGTACCACTGAGCAACTGCTTGGGGTAGCAAGCCGAGTTTTTGAGGGCTTCGAAAAGAAGCAGTACGGCGCAGCTGTCTTTTTCCTCATTGAGCAAGCGTTTGACAGAGTGTGGCACAACGGATTGCTCTTTAAACAGACAGTTTCGCACCCATTACCTAATCTTATAATCTTCTTAAATCATTAAATTCATGTCCCAAAGGTCATTAGCAGTTCAGGTGAATGGAAAGTTATCTTCCTTACATCCGATCCGAGCGGGTGTGCCTCAAGGTAGTGCGTTGAGCCCCACACTGTACAACATATTCACGAGCGGATTCATATAAAGTCATGTACACCCGCACATACCCTCACATATTAGATTAAGATCAGTATGTATGTATGCACATGGCAGCTAAGCTTTCACTTGGAGCTTTTAATACCAAGCTCAAGCTTAACTCTTTAATTAGAGAGAGTAGATAAGAAGTCTTAAAGCTGTACGCACGTAACAATAAACTATTTGTTAATCGAAACTCGAGTTTTCGTTAAAAACTTATTCTATCGGCAAAGATATCGAAGAGCAAAACCTCTTACAGACGACGTCGAAGTCGTGCCTGAAGGCATCGGTAAATCACCTACATAGCCTGGACGCCGAAGTCTCGGTCCGAAAGGCAACGATCATCCTATCATCTAACTATATGAGTGGATTGCTGGACGGCGCCTGCAAAAGTTCACGCAATGGAATATTGCAATATCCAAGGAGAAATCCGTACGGCTTACTTTCACCAAAAGACGTAATACTTGCCAGAACATAATCCTTGATGAAAGGTCTCTCAAGATAGTTAACACAAGACTCAAGAGAATGAATTGGCTCCTCGAGCCTAAATCTAAATAAAACGGCTCTCAAGCAAAGTTACAAAAGCTACACAAAACAATGCTGCAACCTATATAGAAATATGGATTATCTATCTGGGGTTGTGCGGCCCCGTATCTGATCAGGAATGTCCAGTCCACTGACTGTAAAATATTGAGACGTATCACTGGTAATTTCCCGTTCGTTAGAAATGTGGACATATTAAGGGACCTAAAGATGTCATCTGTTATTGACATTATTAACATGCCGAATCGTCAAAACATCAAGCACGCCACCCATATAAACCACCTTGCTAACAGTCTTACATTTAATTTACACACACCATCACGCACTCGTCCAATTATTCAAAGACAGGCCAAGCTGGCACACACTAACTCTCCGTAATTTTTCACTAAAGACACTTTAAATCGCATTTAACCGTAACCTCACCGTCAATTCCCAAGTTATAATTGGGTTTTTAAGTTTTTCTAAAATGAAACACTGAATAAAATGTTCATTCTTATCAAAAAGACATATGTTTTTTTTGACTGCACTTCATGAACTTGATTCACAGATCACAGAGTGACCAACGCATCGGATATTCGATATTTGGGCAAACAAAATATCACGATATAAATATGTCGAATAAACGTCATTGCTTCTGGCCTGAGGCGGCTGGTCTGCATTTATGTTTGCCATTTTCAAGAGTTCGTGACCAAAAAGTAGTGGAGCGAGTCTCAGTGCACGTGTTGAGTCTTGGAGCTTCAAATATACGACAAATATATAATTTGTTATAAAAATATCTATATTTTGTTATAATATCAACAACCCTAATTTTTGTTGTAGGCCAACGACGGACACTGCACGAGGCAGCGTCCTAAGTGGAAGAAGTTTGACTCCCGGGAAGTATATTCAGGGTTATTATTTTGAACCAAAGCTTAATTTTATTTTTATTTTGATACTATAAATCCTACTATTACTATTCATAATAACTTATAATTTAGTGAATTATAATTTAAGCTAAATATATATTGGAGATTCGTTTCCATTTTCAGTCAGTCTCTCCGTCTAGTGCCGTTCCAAGTCGCAGTTCCAGTGAATTGCACCTTTGTCTCCTTTTCTAAGACCAGAGCTTTAAAAACTGACACTGCTAGAGAGCCACACTCGATTACATTGTTAACTGTCATCCCACATTTTTAGTAATGTTCTTAGTTATGTGGCGCTGGAATGTTGGCCACTTGACCAGAGTGACGCCAAGGTATTTATGGACATCCTTGTGGGCTAAGAGTTCTCCATGTATGAAGACCCCAGGTGACTGATACACACTTATCGAGATTTATGGCAATCTTCGAATTTGGCTATAAGCAGGCTGTTGGGGTCGGACATCGGCATGATCTCGGTAGATGGCATATCATGCGTATACAGGATGTACAGAGTTGTTCCCAACTGGCTACCCTGAGGTACACCAGCTCTGACTCTCTTTGTCTGAGTCCGTCCTGAACAACTTGAAAAGAGCGCTCGTGAAGGAACCGGAACTTTCTGGTAACACTGAGATCTAAGACATGTTATTCTGAACAGCACCATAAGAATTCAGGCCTTTGAGAAAGTTTAATACAGTTTTCTATGCCGATTTACTCTGGCTGCTATGTCATCAAGTTCAGCCCCATATACCTTCAGTCCAATTATAAGCCCGCGCTATTAATATGACAAATGCATTCCACGTGCATTCTAAGATAAAAACTACATCTGATGGGATTGTTTTATGTTTGAACATATACTTGGCTAATCCTGTCACCTATTTCATTTTAAGTATAAACGGAGATTCCAGTTGAAGGGGGAATAGATTCCAGACGGACAACTACAGTAAGCTTAGGAATATCAACACTTTCAGTGGATATGGAAGCCTCCACGAATTTGTCTGATCGAATATCGTTGATGTGCTTATTTAAACTCGGAGTGTTGTGAACTATAATGTTGAAGGCGGAACTGTCAATCAACTGATCATAATGTGATCGCAATAGTTTTATACCTTTAGTAGGTAAAAGCGGAAACTGCCTACGGTGAATTATAATTTGGTCGTTCTGTGCAAATTGAAAACGTTTAACAGATTTGTCAATTGGAGTCCATAAGTGTTGTAATGGATGTCTCTTTTTAGAAAGAGCCATTTCTCCTATGTTATCCTCTTAGAATTCAATCCATAAAGTAAGTGAGTTGCTGGATTTATCGAAATCTATATACATCAGTATTCCTGATGCCCCATTAACTAAACCATCCCCTGTAGCTATATTGACCGTCATTATGTACTTGGCAGCAGTCTTTAACAAACATCGTCCATGTTTTTCAGAAGTTTGTGGACTTAAGTGAGTAGCCTCAACAGCATCTTTAGCGTCAGAAAACAAGCAGTTTACTGAATGAAATTCAGCTTTGTAGCATTAAATATTTAATTATTATTATTATTATTGAATTATTATTACTATTACCTATTACTTGAGAAAATATGAACTCCATCATCGGGCACTTCCGATGGGAGTCATATTCGGGAACAGATAAGGGCAATACCATCATGCAACCCCATGTCATATTATTTAAAGCAGAAGCAAAAGGTTGGTCGTCCCGTTGTCGCATTATCTCTGTGAGTACAAAATACTTGAAAAGATTCCACAGAGATGTACCAAGAATGGCTTGGTACGGATCATTTGTGTTGTTTTCGTCACAGAAAAATCACTCGAAAATTGACAGCGGAAGCAACCAGAAGGGAAGTCGTTATTAGGTGTAGAGTTAAATTAGAGTATACTAAAAAAATAAATCCAAACACCGACCTTACTCTGACATATATATTTATGTATGTGTGAAAAGATAAATATATTAGTATACATTTGTAAGTAGTTATACAAATAATAAATACAAATGATAGATAAAAATATAATGTAAATATAAATTAATTTAAATGGTTAAATTTAAATTTATATTTAATATAAATCAATTTAAATGGTTAAATTTAAATTTATATATAACATAATTATTTTAATATTCTCAATATAGAATGAAAAGTTTACAACCTGTGGTATTCTCGAAGCTGTAGTAAACACGGCGCGAACAAGATCACTACTATGACCACAGAATAATATTTGACTCACGTTTGATTCGTTTGATCGTCATTTCTTTATTGAAAAGTTTGTATGTACATATATCTTATGTATAACTGGGCAGCGTGAGAACGCTGACCATTTATTTATTGTATACAGCGCATGTGTGGGTGATAATATTTCACGCGATAAAGTGCCACAGTGCATTTATTGTATAGTATTGCCAACGAAGTTTCGACTTCGTTTCGTAAGTACTGGGCAAAGAGGGAGGTGAGGTCTCCTTTCTAACTGCACAATTACACACACATTCGCAAACTTATGGTAGCATTCGCGACACACACACTCGGATATCGACAAAAAAATTCACGATAATTATTCTTTGTTTTTATTAAAATTGCGAAAATTGCACACCTAACACTGTGCAAAATGTAAGTCTTTATTTAATTTTTATCAATTAAACTATTTTAACACTTATTAATTAATAAAATAATGATTTATTGTTAAAATCGATAGCATGACGATACATTTTTATTGCCAATTTCTCGCAACGAACACAAATTTTAAACTGAGCAATCTAGTCTGGCAACTCTTTCAGCACATCTCATTTTTTTTCATGGCGGTCACTTGCGCGCCAACATTTAAAATTTAAATCATTATTAGAATAATAATGATGAATCTTGAAGGACAAACTCGTTCTAATATTACAAATATCATAATTAATGATTATTTTTAACAAAACTCTGCATACATTACATTTAGGCTTGCAACAAGATGGCCGGCAACTAAGACATTTGAAGTGACACAATACTTAGTTTTTCGGCGAGAATGTGTACACTTGCAAAAGCTGTCAGCTATGAGCGTGCAATGTATTCTAATTCTCAAGTGCTTACGACTTACTTATGTATGTAAGTATGTGTGTACATATGGATACAAATGTGCATACACATGTTTAACAATAACAATAACATCATAACACTAAATACATACTATACGCACACGGCTCTGTAATATTAACAGTTGCGGTCTGCAAGCAGTGTATACTGTTAAGCTAACATCTCCAGCTAATCTGTTATCATAAGTAGTGCAGTGGCAATGGCAAACTGCGCAGCAGTATGCTGCCAAGCAGTGTATAATTTGAATTTGAATATACATCGTTGGGAAACTGGTCAGTAAAGATTTTAAATAAATAACTTTATAATTTATATATGGGCATTTCCGAGGGTCAGGAACGTACGTTTGTATGCTTTGGATGTAACAAAAATATATATAAAACGAATATATTACCCAACTTTTTAGACCCGGTACCCAAAGGGTACAGGGGCTTATGTATTTGTGCTATGTATGTAACAGGCAGAAGGAAGCATCTCCGACCCTATAAAGTATATATATTCTTGATCAGCATCAACAGCCGAGATGATATAGCCATGTCCGTCTGTCCGTCTGTCTGTCCGTATGAACACCTAGATCTCAGAGACTATACATACACATAATGTGTGCTCATGTCTGGACATTTTGTGAAAATTGCATGAAGATCGGACCATAAACAAAGCAGTTAATAAGATATCTAATTACCACAAGCTCATGGCAGCTTTAGCGACAATTAATTGCATTAAATGTAACAACAACAAAAACAAGGCATTCTGTGCGAGTACGCGAGTTCAAGTCTCGGTGCTGACCATTTTTTATTTCACTTTTTATACCCTGTACAGGGATATATTAACTTTGTGCAAAAATGTCCGTCTGTCTGTCTGTCCGTCTGTATGAACGCGTCGATCTCCAAATTTGGCATGAAGGTTCCTCTATACCGTCCGCAGATCAAGTTTGTTTCAAATTTTGAATACCTCCCCGCCTTCCCCCGCAAATCGATCAAAACTCTTTATACCCTGTTAACAGCATGTATTTCTGAACATACATATTTCTAACTTAACAGGTGTTTAAAAAATACTGTTCTGAAACATATGTGAAAGTTTCATAAAGATCGGTCCAGGAATAAAGAAGAAATTTAGAAAAGAAAGTAGATGGAAAAGACTAGAACATTTTGCAACGAATCGCACTGCTTTGTCAACAATTAGAATTCATTGCATGCTTATAGCAGCTAGCTTTTGCAAGTGAGCACATTCTCGCCGTTGCTGAGTTGTGTTACTTCAAATGTCGTACTGCTTGCCGAAAATTATATTGCAAGTCAAAACGTAATGTATGCAGAGATTTGTAAGAATAATAATTAGTATGATATTTGTAATATTAGATTTTGTCTTTCAAGAATTGATTATTCTAATGATCATTTGCATTTTAAATATTGGCGAGTAAGTGAAGTCCATGAAAAAACGGAGATGTTTTTTTTCCATTTAATCGTTGCGGTTGCGTCAAGCAGCACATGTGTGCGAGCGAGACAGCGAACGTGCAGACGTATATGAAATAACGTAGCACTAAGCTTTTCATCTTGCTGATATAAGCATACAACGAATTCATATGCTAAATGACAGTCTGAAAAGAGTATTCTTTAAACACCTGTTATGTTCTTACTTTTATTTTAATCAAAGTACCTATTATCAAAATACTTTTAATATAGAAGCCTGTACAGGGTATTATACTGTCGAACGCGGTCGACTGTAGCCTTTTCGACTGGTTTTTTATATATTTATAAAAATTAACTTTTTACTATTATTTTATTTATATATATGTTATTAATTTTGCCAATATGTCATAAGAAGAAGAAATAACAACGTTTTGTTAGAAATTTGATTTCAAATATATGTATGCATGTAGACGCATATGCACCAATGCAAAAAAAGTAACGGCATTTCTCTCTCAGTTACCGCCGCTCTCTATTCCCCCTCTCTTCTAAGAGTGATCGATATTCAGAGAGAATCATTGAAGCAATAGAAACTTGCAAAACGGACAATAAGAGGAATGCGAGAATATGTTACGCATTTGTCAGGCTTTGACGTCAGTTGCAATGGCGCAGGTGCTAGAGCGTTGGCACAGCATTCAGGAGATCCTGAGTTCGAGTCTTGATCGATTTCTCTTGCTTATTACAAAATATTTGATGTGAAGTGGTGAATATCTTTTTTTTTTTTTACATGAAAATATGAATGCTGCTTAGATAATTCTTTTCGAGTGGAAAAGCATTGCCCTCAAATTAACATATCACGCTTGCCATTAATAATCTTTGTATTATTATATTAATACTTATTGTAATAATATGTTGTATATAACGGCATAGATATGAATACCGGGTCTTATACTGTCGAGCACCTCGACTGTAACTTTTCGCCTTTTTTTATACCCTGTACAGGGATATATTAACTTTGTGAAAAAAATTTTTGTAACAGGCAGAAGGAGACATCTCCGACCCTATAAAGTATATATTCTTGATCAGCATCAACAGCCGAGTCGATTGAGCCATGTCCGTCTGTCTGTCTGTCCGTCTGTCCGTCCGTCCGTCTGTCCGTCTGTATGAACGCGTCGATCTCAGCAACTATAAGAGCTAGAGACACCAAATTTGGCATCAAGGTTCCTGTATACCATACGCAGATCAAGTTTATTTTAAATTTTGGATACCTCCCCCTTCCCCCGCAAATCGAAAAAAACTAATAATAGCCACATTTTTCGACGTAGACACTTCTAACTTAACAGGTGCGTTAAGAATGATATGTAGAAGGAACGCTGAAAGTTTCATCAAGATCGAATTGTAAATAAGACAGATAATCAGCAATAAAAGTTATTTTTCCATTGAATCGTAGAGCAGCAGGCAGCACATGTGTGCGAGCGAGACAGCGAACGACTGTGACACAAGCATAAGTAAATTAAGTGTCGTAACACTCAGATTATGATTGAATATGTATAAATATGTGAAAGTTAGCTGCTATAAGCAAGCAAAGAATTCATATGCAAAATGAGAGTTTCAAAGGGGTTTTCTTTAAACACCTGTTATGTTCTTACTTTTATTTTAATCAAAGTATCTATTATCAAAATACTCTTAATATAGAAGCCTGTACAGGGTATTATACTGTCGAATGCGTGCGACTGTAGCCTTTTCGACTGGTTTTTTTTGCGATTTGATAGCATTTTGTTCTATGTTTGCTCTATGTTTACAGCAAATGATGGGATTAATCGAGTTATAGTTTCAATAAACATATGATCACGAACACAATATTTTAAAGCGGTTAAATTATTTTAAAAGACGATTAATCCAGCTTTCTTCGAGGATTTACACAATGAATAAGCTCTATTGTTTTTTTTTTTAATTGAATAATACACCGATCACGAACGTAAGATTTTTCCTTATCTTTTTTTACTATTACCACCTCACCTTTATCAGCACTAATATATTAAATCTTAATTCCATTAATGTTGGAATTGGCGTAGTTGTAAAATAATAATGCATCATTTGAAATAAGGTTATACTTATGTTTTAGTTAAATTGCCAAACTTTTTTTCTTCCAAT
The DNA here is from genome assembly GCA_018901825.1 of Drosophila funebris. Classification (NCBI taxonomy): domain Eukaryota; kingdom Metazoa; phylum Arthropoda; class Insecta; order Diptera; family Drosophilidae; genus Drosophila; species Drosophila funebris. The sequence continues at coordinate 461,289 of JAEIFK010000033.1, forward strand.
TTTTAAGATATTTTACTGGAACAATAGACTTAACATTTTTAGGTCGGCATTCGAAAAATATTGTCTTTCTTACGCATTCAACACTTCGTAAGCTTTCGATAGCAGCATATACCGCTTAGCAACAATATTTCCATCAACAACGATGTCCTCTTTGGCTGTCGACTGAACGCCAACATCTTGACTTAAATAAATGTCTTTAGCCAATTTCAACTTTGTCTCTCATTCCAAGTCAACTGTTGTAGATTTTTGTTGGCATTTTCTGGATCGACGTACTTATTAAACAGTGTTTTAATAATCTCATTTTTTGTTTAAATCACTTGGCAATGCTTTTTCTGAATTTTTGATAGCCTTTCCCAGACTTTGTTGACATTATATTCTTCTTCTTTCTGAGGTACTTTATTCTTCTTTTCTCTGAAATCTATTAATCTTACGCGTTCTTTTTTTTCTACCTGTTACAGAACATCTTCTTCTTTTGCCAGAAGTGAGCGCCTATTTACAGCTGCTTTTTCCCGCAACTCTTTCAGTTGATTATTTAAATTGCGCGTCTGACTTTTGGGGCGAATTGATTAGTAAAAGGCAGTATCCTTTTGGTATTACTAAAAGATCATTTGGGCATTATACAGAACTAAAAGAGTGGGACGACAACATATATATTGTCGTCAGTGTGGCTCAGTGTTAGGTTGACTGAAAGGGACAGCAATAAGAATCCTTCCGGCTGTTGCAGAATAGAGAACCGTCGATTTGGAAGCTCTGGGACTCAACACGTGCGCTGAGACTCGCTCCACTACAGTTTAGTCAAGATCAGTTGAAAATGGCAGAAATAAACCCGAACCAATCAGCTCAAACTTAAACTAAAATTAAACATAATTAAACAATTTTTTTATAAGAATATTTGGATACTTAAATAATATAATTACAATAATTCTTGGAATGTTCGTTCGTTGTAATCGGATTCTTTTTTTAAACATATTTCCAAAATGCTGATATATCATCTACTTACTCAAACTGATTAGCTCAAAGTCTCTGCTGTGTCTATTGAGGTATAATAATATTTGTGTCACATTCGAACAAGTAGATTCTACCAGTTTTCGGGCTACATTTGATGATTTTTTGGCCCATTCCTCAACCAATATTTGGCTATTCCGTTTATTCGCATGTCATTCATGTTAGGTGACTGTAAAATGCGATCAATTGCAAATGAGCCATGTCTGAACAATACCCGACTTATGTTTCGGGTTTCTTAGTCCACACTTCCCATTAAATTGGTCTTTAAACTACCAAGATATAGAATTTTGTCCGTGATTATTAAATAACAAGCGGATCAGTCGAGCACGCGACAGTATAATACCCTGTGCAGTTTTCTAAATTAAGTATTTTGATTATAATAGAAGTAAGAACATAACAGGTGCTTAAAGAATACTTCTTTGGAAACTGTCATTTAGCATATGAATTCTGTGCATGCTTATAGCAGCAAGCTTTCACATATGAATACATTTTCAATCAAAAGCTGACTGTTTCGACACTTAATTTACTTATGCTTGTGTCGCAGTAGTTCGCCATCTCGCTCGCACACATGTGCACACATGGTAAGCAGACGCATGTATCACACTCGCTCGCTGTCTCGCTCGCACACATTTGCTGCCTGCTGCTCAACGATTCAATGGAAAAATAACTTTTATTTCTTTGCTGATTATCTGTCTTATTTATATACCGATCTTAATTAAACTTTTACAAATCCTTCTAGAGTTAGAAGTTAGAAGTGTCTGCGTTGAGCAATTTAATTTAATATAAACTTGATCTGCGTATGGTATACAGGAACTTTGATGCCGAATTTGGTGTCTCTAGCTCTTATAGTTGCTGAGATTGACGCGATCATATAGATGGACAGACGGACAGACAGACTGACATGGCTCAGTCGACTCGGCTATGGATACTGATCAAGAATATATATAGTATACTATATAGGGTCTGCCACGCTTCCTTCTGCCTGTTACATACATTTGCACAAAATTATTATACCCTTTTTTGTCCATTTTTAAGGGGCACAGGGTATAATAAACTCTTTAGTATATTTAAAGCGGTACTTTTGGTTCTTGTAAATGACTTATTTTGCCTGTCATTAAAGGGATGTTTTCGAAGCACACAATGAATTTCAGAGAGACTTGGCTTGATTGCTTTCTTCTTGTTACCATATTCATACATATATCCAGTTTCGAGGGAATTATCGCTCTGATACTTTTTATGCCAATCTGGTCTCGTAACATTAAATTTAAGCATCGAGACACTATGAACTAATATCATAATTATTTACTGTTTATAAACAGTTTATAATATATAAACTAAAGTACAATTGGTGGTATAGAAATGACACAAATGACACATCCAACCATATACCATCGCAGTTGCATTGGCAAGTTGCTGTTGAGTACGAGAAATGATCTTTATCGACGCTGGCGTCTTGGATCGAACATCATATGAGTAGAACGATGAACCAATCCGTTTGGCATTCGACATGGCCAGGTGCACGGATTTGTATGCTAATGATTATGATAATGCCGATAGTGATAATGTACTGTGCAAACCGATGTCTAAAGGAGTCTCAGCCAATTCGGGAATCCCAAGATGTGGGTGTGCGAAGGCCCCAAGGAATATGCTCTCGAGTTGCGAACTTATCGATAACTCGGGAAAAGTGAACAAGTCAACTTTTAACTGGACAGACGTAACCTCGATATTTAGTTCTTGATCTCGAATGATTATACCCTCTATGAGTGCATTAAAGAACGTATTCTTTTTTTTTTTTTTTGTAATTTAGTTTAATTTACATTAAAAAATAGAATTTGTAATTAATGAAATATAATAAAAAAATAATTCATCAAATCGTTCAGATGTTTGGCTGTTGTTTGAATCCTTGACTAGAATTATTTGTAGCTGGTGTTTTGTAATGTTTCTGATTAAGCTTTTGTGGATGTTTATTTCATGTGCACACATATATATATATATATATATATATGTATATAGATATGTATATTTATATACTATATATACATAGTACACAGTTATATAGATATATATATAGTGAGATATATACACGTATATTGATTGATAGTATTTGCTTCAGATAATATTGTTGTGAGTATATTTTGTTGAATTATTGTTTTGTTTAGGGCGGGAGTCACGGGTTCAGTGGACGCTACTGGACGTGGACACTTAAGCTTCGGCCTCAACCTCCTCCTTAACCTTGGCATCGCCGGGCTTGCCCTTGGACCAGTCGGGTTTCTTCTGCAGAATCCAGAATATAATCCACAAGTATTGCACATAAATTGGAAGAAACAAAACGATTGCATTAGTGAATGGACCTCGAGTATGGCTTAACATTTAACCAGAACATTCCGGAACAGATGACTAATAACTGTGCTGGGCACTACGACGACAACTACGACTACATACATACTACTATAATAGGTGTGTGAACTATGTGTGTGTGAGTGTGTGTGTGTGTCGTTGTGTAACAAATAAACAACATGTGTACAGTATAGAGATAGACAGAGATATAAAGAAAAAGAAAGAAAGAGAGAGAGAGAGAGAGAGAGAGAGAGAGCAACATAGATAGAAAGTGACGAAGGAGGACACTTGGTGCTTAACATAAACACACATTACACATTCTTACACTTTTTGGCTGTTTTTAGAGAAGAGGCATCTTTTATCTTTATCTATGGAGCGTTTTCACAGTTTTATTGCGATTGAAGGTTGATTGAAGTATAAATTGTATATATGGATAGATATATATAGCAGATCAATTATAAAGTTCATTTACATTGGCTAGTTTATAGACTAGATTCAAATTGCGTTTCTTATGCGCATTGCGTATTTGTCGTTGTCTTCAACTCACTTTCGATATTATTATTCATCTGAAACTTACCTCCTTTTCTTCTTCCTCCAATGTGAACTCCTTCTTCTTAACCACCTTAAGTTGGTTGCGGAAGTTGAATTCAGCGGCCTTCTTCTGCAGCTTGGCAAATTTGTTTTCGTATTTGGAGACCTTCTTCAGGGCTGGCTTAACGCTGCACAAGATTAAAAATAAATTTAATAATAAATAAAAATTAGTTGCCGACTCGATATGCAAATATTTTCAGTAACTTACAATTTGCCGCGAAGATCGTTAACTTGGGCATTGAGATCGTTGATCTATTGGTTCCGCGCAGTGGAAGAAAGATGAAGAGAGACATGAAGTTAGTTATGGCTTGGCATAATATCAATATTACAGTTGTACAGTTCGATTCAATTGACATATACTCTAATATGGCAAACTACTTGAATATCAAAATCAAAATCAAAATGCGGGTCAGGAAACACGTGCACAGCAATCAGTTGGTAGCGATTTATTTGCTGGTTTGTTGCATGCAACTTATTTGATTTGATCTCATTATCTGTGAGCCAAGATGCAAAAAGGCGCTGGTTAAACTTACGGCTACAGTTAAAAGTATGCATACAGGTGCTGGTGCAGTTGCAGGTGCCGATGCAGTTGCAGTTGCAGTTGCAGATACAGATACAGATACAGATACAATAACAGTAAAAATTACAGTTAATTAAATTTATATATATAGATGTTGGCGAGTTGGCTACATTTAATAGTTACAGCGTGCGAGCGATCGAGCTAGCTAGCAATACGAGCCAAATTGGCAATTAGGTTTCAATTTTTGGGTTAACGGTATAACGGTATAACGGTTGTTTAATGGGACAGCATAGGAGCGTTGGTTTCTAAGGTCGGTTTCTTTCTTTGACTAGTTGATTTTCTTATTGTTTTTTTTTTATTATTATTATTATTATTTATTTTAATTGTTGGGCGATTGAACAGCATAACATCCAAATGTCGATTTCTCTCCTTAATATTCGTTACATTTTTCAACTTTTTGTTTGATTAATAGCTTGTAAATGTATTTCATTTATGTAGTATAATGTAATTTTCTTTGTATATATTCGATATTATGTTTTGACAGAATTATACCTAGAGTTTAAGGATACCTAAAAAGTTCAAACACTTGAGCGTACGGATCTGGGGCCTGAGGTACTGCACAGCATGGCACATACATTACATTCAATTGGTTCACTGATTGATTGATTGACTGATTGACTGATTGATTGATTACAGCTAATAAAATACGTATAATTCGTATCGATCAATATTTTCTGCATTTTGTTATGTGTTTCTTTTCATTCGCTTCTTCATGTCTTTCATTTGTTTGTTGTTAAGCTTTTTGGCAGCACTCGGGATTGCTTTTTTTTTTTTTCATTTAGATAAAGAACGTGTCTCTTGTGATAAGAACGGTGAAACGGTAAATCGGTAGAACGGTAACGGTAATATTTAGTGGGCAGCGGTGGCAATGACTAGCGTTAGCTGGTTAAAGCGAACCGACACTGGACACAATTCAGCCCCTAACGGTTCGGGAACTTCATCACAGCGAAATACAGATATCATTTTTCTCCATTTTTTAACTTCTTTTATTTTTATTGCTTCTTTTTTTTTTTGTTTTGTTTCATTTTTTGCTGTGGAATTAAGTTAAGAACTGAAGTAAATCGACGCTTGGCTTTATATGCTCTTCAATTGCTTGGATTTTACGCTTTTCAATTTCTTTTTTTTTTTATTTCAATTCTTTTAACAATCTCTAATGTTTTTGCTCTTTATAATAATAATTGATGTTGCTTTCGAGTTTGGTTAAGGCGAGCGTCAGATAGAAAGAGAGCGAGCTAGTAAACGGTACAATGACTTCACTTTACACACATTACATTATTTACAATGAAGTGCGAGCGGTTGAGGTCGATGGGTTTGAGCTTTTGGCATAGGTTGTGGTTCAGGTTCAGGTTCAGGTTGTAAAAAACTTCTGATGGCCTTTTCAAATTGTGGTTTTATATATGTATAAATATATATAGTTCTTTTTGGTTTTTTGCTTGTTTGATTAGGGAGCGGGCTGGCGGGCTGGCGGGCTGGCTGTGTTGTTCGCTCTGTAATTGTTGCTGTTGCAGTTGTTGTTATTATTGTCAATGGTTTTGTGGTTGTTTTATTGTTGTTGTTTGTTTGTTTTTTTGTTTGTTTGTTGTGTGGCTTTGCTGCTGTTTTTGACAAGTGCACATGCAGAATTTCAAATGAATTAAACCATTGCCTACATTGTTGCGCGTGGGCTATCGTGCTGTGTCTGTATTAGTGTCAATGTGTCTTTGATAGTGTGAGTGCGTGTGTGACTTTGTGTGTGTGCGCCCAGCGGACGCACAGACAGAGGCAACAAAGTAGGTGCAGATGACGCGACAGCGAAACAAACAAATTATCACAGAATGAAAAACACAAAAAAAACATATTAAGAAGACGTGGAGAAGTGAAGAAGAAAACACAAAACAATGTCAGAATTTTGGTGTGCAACAATTTGAAATTTCTAGTGCTGAGATCAAGAAACAAGATTTGCAGTGTTGTGTAGTGCAATGTGAGTGCTTCGATTGCCAAATGGAATGTGCAGAAGAATAGTAACAGTAACTTGACAGCCCCAAAATGGTGCCGGAGCCAGAGCCAGAGCCAGAGTCGAAGTCGGAAGAAGCTAACCTCACTTGAGACTGTATACTTTAACTGTATGTATAACTGCATAACTGTATAACACTACAACTTAACGCTTAACGATTTAACTACACGTATGCGTGTACATGTATGTGTTTACTGTAAGGCGTGAGGCGATGCATGACTTTCTAACTTTCTTCTTTACTTTCGCAGTAATGATTGCAATTGAAATTGAATAAAGTACACAAATTGATTGGTTGATCGATTGACTGGTTGTTTGATTGATTGACTGTTTGTTTGATTGACTGGCGGCTGTTGCTGCAGTTCTGTATGGCAATTTCCAACTCACAGATACTTTTGTTGTTGTTGATTGGATTGTGTTTCCGTAGTAAATGTAAAAATAACATGAAATTAACAACGGCATTAAAAACTTGAAAATCGAACAAAGAGTAGTAAGAATAATAAAGAACCACTTATATGTTTTACATAGTATGTATAGATACGTATTTGAGTTGTTTGTTTGTGAGCAATTAAGGAAACAGATACAAGAAAGAGACACAATAATTCAAAAAAAAAAAAAAAATAGTGAAAAACTTTTTTGTTTTTGAACAAGTTTTAACATGACAGCATACCGGAAAACGGAAAATTAAACATATTATGGTACTAACAAAATTTATGTTGCATTGGTCTGTTTGGTTTTTTCTTTTGTATTTAGAGTTTTTTTTTTATATATGTATATATATATATATATGTATATACTGAATTTTTGTTTAAATTGAATTGAAAATTGTTGCAGTACCTCCCAGTCTTTTTTCCTGACTTCGTATTCCAGATCCCATTTCTGGCCTTCACAAATATACATACGCTCGTAATACTCTTCACAAATCTCTTGCAATTCGCCTGTAAAAACATATTTGGGGGATTTGTTTTTGTTTGTTTTTTTTTTTTTTTTTTTTCAATTTTACGTTTTTAGATAAATTGTTTTTCTTTAAGTTTACTATGTTGCTACAAATCTTAATGAACTAGATAACTTTATGTTTATATTGTTTTATATATATCTAAATATATGTATATGCAAATATCATAATCATATTATATAGTTCGTTTATACTTTTCTTTTAATATTCGATGCAGCTTCATTAGATGTTATGTGTTCGGTAAGGTTTCTTTCATTTTGAGAACTGAGTTGAATTTGAATTGAATTTGAATTGAAATTGAAATTGAAATTGACTTTACTTGAAATTGGGTGAATTTCATTTTTGGAATGGGCGCGCAACGTTCGGGTCTGAGAAATGTCTTGGCTGTTGTTCTTGTTATTGTTATTGTTATTGTTGTTGTGGGTTATGGTATTTGGTATCATTGTGGTTGGTAATACGTGAGTAAGAAACGATGTCATTTGAGAGCAGATATTCGATAGACGGACAAATACAGAGATAGCAATATAGATATATAGAGAGAGAGAGAGAGACAGAGAGAGAGAGAGAGAGAGAGAGAGATAGACTCATTTGGCAGGTTCGCATTACTAGTTCATGGTTTAGTTTCAATTGACTATTAATTGAAGTATTTTCTTTCTGCATTAACTTTAACTTCGAATTACCGAAGTCGTCTGTTCTGGGAGACAACCTCCAAGAGGCCAAGAGGTCTTTAGCTCTCTTCCGTTTCGCTTAGTTTAGTTTCGCTTCGTTTCGTTCCAATTTCTAACTAATTGATCAATTGATCAATTGATTCACGTACATTCGGAGGGGGTCTCCCAATCGCAGAGTTCAAAGCACGCGCCGATTTGCTTAGTATCGTGCGCCTTATATATTTATATATATGTATATATGCAAAAATTAAATAGAAATCTGATTTGTTGTTTTACTTTTTTTGTAGTTTAGCGCAGTTAAAAACAATATCAAAATTAGGTTTCAAATGAAAAAAAAAAAATCAACTAAAAAATATTATTAAGAAATATCGAGAAAAAATCAAAGAATTAAATATCAAGGGCATATTAAAGAAATAATAATAGTTATTATTATAAAGATAATTATTGTGATTATTATATTTGTTGTAGTTGTAGTTGTTGCTGTTTGTTGTAGTTGCTGTTGTTGCTTTTTATATAATATAATTTTTGAATTGAATTTTAATAATAATTTAAAACATTCGCATTTTGGTTGCTCTTTTGTTTTGCTTTTGGTATTTTTTTTTTTTTTTGTGGTATTTTTGGTATATCGGTATTTTTGTGTGTATTGGTATATATTTTTTGGCATATTTGTTTTCTTGTTTGGGGTGCATGGCAAAATTTGTTTGGAATTTACCTCTTGTGCTTTGACTTTCTGCACGTGCTCTAAATCAAATTTATCGCCCTCCAAATTGTAAAGGCGTTGCCAATATTGTTTGCATATTGTTTGCAGTTCGGCTGTGGTATCGGTATCGGTATGGGTATCGTTAAAGTGATCGTCGTCGTTATCGTCATTCGTTTACGTTATCGGTATTCGTATTCGTATCCGTCACGTTAGTGTTCGAGTTCACGTAACGGGATTTTAACGGTGTTAACGATCAACGGCACGCGTTAAAGCGTAACACGTCAATCAAGTACGTATGTGTGTGTGTGTGAGTGTATGTATGTGTGGGTGTGTCATTGTCGTTGAAGTGTAAATGTACGTGTGGGTATGTGCATGTGCAAAAAGAGACGCAGATAGATGCGGATATAAGAAAGATATATATATATATATATATATATATGTAGAGAATGAGAGAAAGAGAGAGAAGTACATAGAAAGTTTGTGTGAGAAAGAGATTGATAATAGTTGTTGTTTATGTTTGGTGTAAGTTTTTTATGCGTGTTTCGAGTGACAGCGAGAGAAGGAAAGAAATAAAAGGAGATAGAGAGCGAGAGAGAGAGAGAGAGAGAGAGAGAGAGAGAGAGAGAGAGAGACAGTGAAAGTGACAGTGACAGTGTGAGCGAGTGGCAAAGACGACGCACATGTTACGCGCGTTGTTCGGCGCGTGTCAGAGAAAGAGAAGGAATATAAATTAATATAAAAGTCAATTATTGAACTTTATCCTTAGCTCTATTCACCTACATTCCAATTGCATATACATAAATACATAATAATGTGCTTTGCTTGCTTATTGTCATTATCATAATCATTATCATTATCATTATCATTATCATTATCATTAGCATTATCATTACCGTTATCATTATCTTTGTCATTACGTTTCTTATTTTCTTTTCGTTTTCAGTGTAGTGCGCTATTTGTTGATTGTGTGTTACATGAGGTGTCTGTTGTGGTTCTTATGGTTCTTGTTGTTGTTGCATATTTTTTTGTTGGTTGTTCTTGTGGTTGTGGTTGTGGTAGTGGTTGTGGTTGTGGTTGTGGTTGCGGCTGTGGTGACTGTATTTGGATAAGTGAGAGACTCTGCTTAACAACTACAACGCCAACGAGTCAAAACTCGTTAGCCCCCATTACTCACAGCTGTTTTCTCAGTTACTCGTTACTCGTTATTCGTTACTCGTTATTCGTTGTTCATTGTAATTGGGTTTTAGTAAAAGCTGTTTACAAAATACAAAAAACAACAGCTGTTACGTGTTCAACGACAATAACAGACACATTTAATACTAATACTATGTAAATGCTTAATCATATTTTGATGGCCGTCAAAAAGTAGCGAGTAGCCAAGCTCTTCAAAAAAAGCGACAAAAAGCAAATTAGCTGGTCACATGACGAGTATTCTTTTGTCAGCATTTTATGATTATTTATTGATCTTCTTCTAGTTTAGTAAAAGCAGCGAGTTATGGTCGGTCCGCCCGCTTAGATATTTGGGGGCAGTACCTTCAGCTTTGAATTAACTTGGTTAATAGCAAAAAGGGTTTTTTCTTTTCTCGTTTTATGTACTTAAAAATTGTTGGTGTTCTTTGTTTTGGTTGTTTGTCCAAAATTCAAAATGGATATCAAATTTTGACAGTGCTCTCTTGGTGTTTTTGATTCAAAACTTGCATTGCTCTCATCCAAAATCCAAAATCCAAAATGGTCAAAAAGTTACTATAATATGTGTACTTTGGTTTGGTTGGGTTAACTACGTGTTGGCTAAAACAGCTAGAACGTTGTGATCTACAATACAATCTACAGGATGCCCCATACTGAGACACACACACACACACAGAGTGGAGGAGAGAGAATGGCCGCCAGGTGGCGCTTTGGTGCCGGCATCTTTGTAATATTTGCATATATCTTTTCAGGTGCTTCAGGTAATACTATCCGAAATGTGTGTGTGGAGCATTTCTGTGTGGTTATTAACAGATTTCAAAATACGAGACTACGAATAAAAAAAAAAATAACAAATAGCGATCAAATATAATATTCGAACGCAGTTTACGACTGTTTCTCTGGTTGTTTCTGTTGTTGTTTCTACAAAACAAGAGAATTTTGTTTTTTTTTTTAATCTTTTTTGGATGCAACGCTTGCCTCAAAGTCCTTTCTGGCTACCTCGTGCTCCACATCGAATTTATCAGACTCCAATTTCAGTATCTTACTGTAATAATCCTGACAAACTTTCTGTAGTGTATCTGTGAATGTTCAGAGACGAGTGAGTCGGAGATCTCGATAACTACGCCAACGGTGTGCGAGTGTGTACGTGTGTGTACGTTTGTGTGCGTGTGTGTGTGTGTGGCTGTGTGTGTGTGTGTTGGGTATTTGTATGTGTGTGAAGGGAGTGTATATGCATGTGTATTCTTGGTGCATATGATATACAGTAAAACTTCCCAGTAGAGCGGAGTAGAGAGTGAGGGACACACAGACAGCGAGAGAGAGAGAGAGAGAGAGAGAGAGAGAGAGAGAGAGAGAAAGAGAGAGACAAAAGGAAAGAGAGGGTCAAAGAGCGTCGACGAGAAGAGTAGAGAGCTTAAAGAGTTTCAATTACTTTGTGTCCTGAGATCAACGAGTTGCCCTATAGATACGAGATATATATAGATATATTACATATATATATACGATAATGTTGTATACTATGTGTATGTACAGAGGACTTAATTATCAGATGTTGGTTTAGTTTGTTGTTGTTGCTTAGACTGTAAATTGTAAGAGAATTATGTGTATTATACAAAAGTCAGTGTTTTAGACAGCAATTAGACATATTTTAAGAAGATATAGTAGATATTTTAGAGAGATAGAGTGAGAGACAGAGACAGAGACATAGAGAGAGAGAGAGAGAGAGAGAGAGAGATAGCTGACGGAAGGTGTTGGTTTTTGCTGCTTTTGCTTTTGCTTTTGCTATTGTTGTTGCTATTTGATATTACTATTGTTGTTGTTGTTGTTGTTGTTAAGCGTAGTTAAGTTTTGATTTTGATATGTGGAACGCTTTTTGTATAGACATATAAATATATAGTAGTTTGAATAGTATTTAGTATAGCTAGTAGATATGTATGTATGTGTACCTCAACATCCTTGCGTTTAACAACATACTCAAGATCATATTTCTGGTCCTCCAATTTATTAATCCTGTCATAGTGTTGCTTAATCAGGTTTTTCAGTGTCTCTGCACCCAAAAATGGCAGCGTGACCAGAACACACACAGATACAGATACGGATATGGATACGCGGATACAGATACGGATACAGATACAGATACAGATATATATATATATATATGTATTGGGTAGATATATATAAATGTAAGTGTATATAGTTGGGTAACAATATGGACATGGGCGTGTGTGTTTCATGTGTACATGTGTGCGTGTATGTGTATTTATATTGCGGAATAGAGACGGGAACGGGTTGGGAGAGAGAGAGAGAGAAAAAGAGACATATTTAAATACATATCAAATGCTTATGTGTGGGTGTGGATGTGTCTATGTATTGGTGTGCATGTGTATGTGTGGAGTGTGCGTGTGTGTGTGTGGAGCGCAACTTGTTGTTTTGTTTTCTTCACTTTTTTATATATTTAATTCATGTGTGTAGATGGCTGTGTGTGCATGTGTGTGTGTGTGTGTGTGTGTGTGTGTGTGTGTATTTCTGATGATAGATGACACTTTTGTAGAATTTAATGTTTATGCATCATCCTCACTTTTCTTTTATATCTTGTGAAGAGAATAGCAAATAAAAATGTAATTTTACAATTTTTGTTTGCTGTTTTCTTCAGCTTTTCTATTTATATCATTAATTTATACTTTTCTTTTGATTATTATTTGATAGCTCTATCATTTAACGGCTAAAAAGTTCTATTTATTTATATTGATTTTCTTATTCATTTTTTATTGGCGTTAATTTGGTTGGACCGCGGACACTCACCTTCGCTGGCATCACTGAGATTCCTGGGGCTGCCGCAACGTTCTTCAATGATGCGTCTACGTTCAGCCGCTTTGCGTTCCTGTTCTTTCTTCAATTCCTCAGCGGCTTTCTTGCGCAGCAACAACTGTTCGAGTGTAGATGATGGCGATAAGTCTCTGTATATCCGTGTTATCGGGTTATCGGGTTATCGTGCTATCGAACTTACCCGGAGTTTCTTCTTCCTTTCTGGGGTCATGAAACCCTTCTTGGCCTTCTTAGCCTTGGAGGCTTCCTCCATGCGCTTGCGGACCTCAGCACGCTTGCGCTCGATCTCAGCCTGTTTAGCCTTCTTAGCCTGTAAAGCAGAGCAACAGATCAGTCGGTCAGTAAGTGTATGTATATGTTATCGTTATCGATATCGTTATCATTAGCGCTAGCACAACAATAAGATGGCACACGCAGATGGCGAATTTGGGGAGACACTCGGGGAACATTCTCTGCGTGAACTTTTGGACTTTGACTTTGACTTTGACGGTGAGGCGATTGCCGTGCATTGCGGCCACACGTACACCAGTGTACCTCCTCGGCCTTCACTTTCGGATCATTGGGATCCTTGGGGGGGCCAGCGGGCGCGGGTGCGGCCGCTGCCGCTTTACCGTTGGCCGCTGCCGGCGCTGCTGCTTTTGCATTAGCTGCGGGTGCCGCGGCTTTGCCATTGGCAGCTGGTGCTGCTGCAGCTGCAGCTGGAGCCGCTGCAGCTGGAGCCGCTGCTGCTGCCTTTTTCTGCAAGTAAACAAAGTAGCAATCGATTAGTTGTTATCGATATTTGCGTAATCCACATAAACATAAGTGAACGCATCACAGACAACACGACAAGCATCGACAAATGACAAACAATCGACAATCGACAATTGACAATCGATAACATTGATCACTTGACAGTTGACAGTTATTCCATTGCAGTTGTCTATATTTTGTATCTTGTTTTGTCGATATTGCATTCGTTATCGCCACCTGAAGCGGAACAAGTTCGCAATCTGTGAAAGCAAAAGAAGCCGTTGCAAATGCATGTGTTTTGAGCGGTTAAGTTGAAGCGCATTGAATAGCCTTAAATTATGATTAGTAGCAACTCGGCTAATGCTGTGCTTACACGGGCCACGTATCACAATAACTGCACCGTATGAACTCAGCTTTAACTGCAAGTTTAACTCAATTCCAAAGTAGTTACTCACCTCAACAGATCCGACGCATTCGCAATCCAAAGTTCGCAGTTCACGTTTCCCTATTGCTTAATCCTTTAAAGCGTTGAAGCACACAATTTGAAACTGTTGATTGGAATAGATACATGAGTATAGATTCACAGGATCAATCGAAGTGCAAATATGCGATACATACCTCACCTCATCATCAGCCATTTTGATTTGTGTTTTTAGTTACTGCAAGTAGAAAGAGTCGAGCACAAGGCAGTGTGTGAGTACAGTGAACAGTGATAGGTGAACTGCAGTACAACTGCTGATTTCTTCGCTGCATGACATCATCGTGACATACATAGATACACACGCACACACATACCAATGAGGGTGCATGAGAGTGTGTGGGTGTATCTATGTGGTCGACGAAGCTGTCGCTTAATTAGCTTGTTGTATGTGTTCCATAAATCCAAAATAATAGCCTGATTAGTTCATTTGAGCATTTTCCGAAATGTTCTCTCTTTCCATACATCTACACTATATACATACATTCACACCAACTGGCTAACAGTGCGTATGCGCAATGCATATAGACAAACACATTACGTATACGCCAGCGTTGCCGCACCGTATATGGGGGGGCGCCTACTGATCGCGCTCTCGCGTTTTCTCTCTCTCTCTCTCTCTCTCTCTCTTTCTTTCAAGTTTTCCCTCTCTCTCTGTATTTAGCACACATTTTCTCTAAGGTGCGAGCAGGACAGCTGACTTTAGCTAGAAAACTGCTTTTTGCCTATCGATATCCAATTTCAGGCGCGAGAGTGCAAAAGAGCGCAAGTGAGAGGCAGCTGCCTCTTATTAAATTTAGTTACGCACGATTTGTTTGAAAAGCTCTTGAAGAAAGCTCTTAAAGCTATAACTAACTGCTCGTACAACCACTGAGGCAACTGATAAATCGAATCCATTGATTAGCCTGATAAATGCTGATCGCGCTGATCGTGGCATTGCTCAACTGGTATACAGACTGTTATATGTGTCAACTAAATAAATACAGTTATTCGCATGAGTCGAAAGTTTAGTTAAACTTGATTGAAGGTCGCTTGAAAAGCTTCTAAAGAATGAGAATGCCATAAAGCTCTATGGATTTGCCTTGATAGAACGAAAGAACAATAACAAAAGCTACAAAATTTTAAATTCGAATATGCAAATGGAAGTCTATACATCTATATATATATATATATATATATATATATATATATATATATAAATGTATATATATATGATATATACTATACTATATACTATATGTATAGAATATATTTATTCAGGCAAATAAGATGTTCAGTTATATCTTGTTCCTATATATAAAGCTTCAAGAATGAAGCATCTTACTAGCATACAAAATATCTAAGCTATCTGAAGTATTTACATACAGCAAGTCTAAAGTATCTGAAGCATCTATTTAACAGGTTTTAAAATCTCAAGTTCAGCTATATCTTTGAATTAAAGTTGATTCGATTCGCGGCGATTCGAGAAGAAACGCAAATACTTTACATATATATTCATAGTATATATGCGTATGTGTATCTATGTGCGTGTGTCTGGGTGTGTGTGTGTGTGTGTGTGTGTATACAATAGCACATTTCTATTTTGAGGCAGTTGCCGCTGTCGCTGTCGCTGTGGCTGTCGTTGCTGCTGTTGCTGTATCTGCGTCAGTCACGAAATTGTTGCTGCTTTCTGGCTAATACGAATGTCTCTGTATCTTGTATCTGACAGCTACATTTTTAGCTTTTGTACGCACACACAGAGCTACACACACACACATACCCACACTGATATACTGTTCACACTCCTTACATAATCGTTGCGTTCAACGAATTATGATTATTTTAAGAATCAAAAGAAAGAAAAATAAATTGATAAATTAAAAAAAAAAACCAAAATAAATTGATTCTTCGCTTTGCTGAATAGATGCTCTGGAATCCTTGGCTACACTTTTGGATATATTGTCACTTGAAAAAAATATTGTAAAAAAAAGTTGTAGATGAAAAAAAAATGAACAAAAAAGTTAGTTATATCTATATAGATATAGGATATAACAGTTATAGTCACGCGCACGATACGATTGGCAAAAGGAGTTGTAAGTTTCTTGTAAACTATTATCAATTATTGTATGCACATAGTTTGTTGTTGTTGTTTGATTCGATTTGATGGTTTATGCATTTTCCTTCCTTATTAAAATCATTGATAGTTTTAGTTTTGTTTTATTTGATTTGGATTATGCATAGATATTTCTTTGAGATTTGCTTGCGTTGCTTGGTTCTTTGTTCTTGGTTCTTGGTTCTTGGTTCTTGATACTTGGTTGGGGCATTGCATTGCGCCAGCAACCCACTCACCTTCAAGGAATTAGAAAAAAAAAGAAAAAAATTGAGCGATGCTGTCGATCACACGAATCGGATGGTACTGAACGACACAAAAAGACTGAACGGTCCGACGATCCACGGCAGACTATATTCTATAGGCGGGCAACCGATGGATACAGATACCGATTCGGATTCAGATTCAGATTCGGATTGTCCAACAATACACACGCATGCACACACGCACACACACACACACACACACACACATTGATATCTATCCGCCCACCTGCCTGTCCTTCGATGTTGACGCTCTCTCTGGCCGCTCCCCATACACACACAGTGCCGGAGAGAGTGGGAGTGGGAGTGGGAGAGGGAGAGAGAGAGAGAGTGAGGGCGACAGAGAGAGAGAGAGAGAAAGTGAGAGAGCGCGTGTGTATTTGTATCTGTATCTGGGCGTGCATCCTAAAAATAGAAGCCGCTGGCAACCCAAATCGAAATGGATACCGAAAAATGTGTTGCCCATTTCATGGTGTTGGTGTTGCCGTCGATTGTTGGTGTTGTTGTTGCTGTTGTTGCTGCTGTTGTTGTTGCTGCTGTTGTTGCTGCTGCTGCTGCTGCTGCTGCTGCGCTCTGTGCTGAGCGATCAGCCAGTGGCCAGTGGTTCGGCCTGCTGCAGACACTTGGAGAAAACATCCATAGCATAACTGTGTATCTTTCAGCTACATATGTATCTATCGGTGTGTGCTCTTCTGAGTATCTATACGTGCATGTGTGTATGCGTGTGTGTGTGTGCTTGCGTGTGTGCCTCTGTGTTGGCGGTGTAAGCGGAGCCGCTTGGAATTCATTGCATGTATAAAAATAAGTTTGCTCCAGTTGAGCGCTTCAGTTGAGTGGGCCAGCGATTCTCTCGCCGCTGCCGTCCTCCATATGCAGTTAACCAGGCATGCAGATAATGGCAACAACACAATACAAATGATCATCATTAGTAAGAGACCAACAAAATGACAACTGATTTTCAGTCAGCCCTGGTCGGCATCTGCACAAAACAGCTGCGTGGGCAACCTAAAACTACTTTGAAAAGCTTCCAAATAAAATCAAGAAGAAGTCAACAAGTTTCTACATTTCGATGAAAGTGAAAATACTCTATGAGAAGCCCCTATTATTATTAATGGGGAGTGTTGAAGCATACTATACTCTGCTCCACATTTAAAGATTGCTAGTTAAGAGGGGTCCATCAGTTGAATCAACACTTAGTTAAACAACGTTGATAACAACTCATAGATGCAGTTTGTTAAAGGGTATCAATGATTCGGCATTTTGCAATAGTTTAATATTCCTTAATGTCATGTCAAATATTTTATATATGCTGAGTTTAAACGCCATTGTTTATTTTTATTTGTACAATGCTTATTCACTTAGCCGTTGAAACAGTCTCATGTTGTATCCATAAGATACATGGCGCGTGTATCTATGCACACTGCTCTCAGATGCCATGAAATGACCTATTTACTGGGGGGCAAAGCAGCTTACAGCCAATCAAATGAAATGACATGAAATCATTTCAAGTGCATTTCGAGTGCAGTTGACGTTGAAACCTTGCAACTTTGCAACATTAAAACTTCAAGTCGATTGACGTGGGATTTTCTTAATTTATGAGATACAACAATGCAGCTAAGTAGCTAAACTTATCAATTACCAAGAAATTGTGTTGCTAAAATATTTACAAGCAATTGATTAAATTGCAACTCTTTAATCAGGTTATTAGCTCTTTGAAATGTTGCAAGTGAAAAGCTCTCGCACAACAATCAATAAAGTGCGGAAATCTTGCCCTAGACTAAAATTGCGATCAGAAACGATTATATGCTGAGTATATATAATATATGTCTATATATATATATATATATATATAGTATATACATTTGTCTTATGTATAGTTTGATAATTTGGCAAAGACTGTGTGTGTCGATGACGCTGCAACGCGTCGTATGCGCAATCTGCCAAAGGCAAACAACCAGAAAAACAAACCAGACAAACACACACACTGAACTCAGATAGAGATATAGAGACAGTTACAGATACAGAGACAGATACAGATACAGATACGCAGCTGCCTTGCAAGCAGCGTTAATGTGCAAAAAATTTCCCAAAAATCCCGACAGAAATTGTTGTTGTTGTTGTTGTTGTTGTTGTTGTTGTTGTTGTTGTTGTTGTTGTTGTTGTTGTTGTTATGTAGCCTGGCAGCATCTTTGAAGCAACGCCAAAGGCAACAGCAAATTCTCATTTCAATCACGTCTATGCATGTGTATCTGTGTAGGTGTTGTTGTGGGCGTGTGTGTGTGTGTGTGTGTGTGGGCGTGCATTACCATATAGCAAGCATATAATTTATAGATATGTATAATATGTATGTATCTATATCTATATATCTATATATATGTGTATACTGTAAACTTTCGTGTTAAAAACAAAAAAGAATTCTTCTGTTCATTGCTGAAAATTTCTACACATTGACTATTTCGAAATGATTGTTGTTGTTGTTTGTTTTTCCTTTTGAGAAAATTTTGAATTTTCTATTTTCTGGTCGGGCGTGTTTTGTTTGTCTTCTATTTAAATAGCACATTTTGTGGCAGCCATTCGTGTAGCGCAACATCATTTTGTATCCATCAGATATATGAAACGTTTAAGTTAGAGTTCCGAATAATGAACAACATAGAAACGATTCAAACTTTTCGTACATATTGTTTTAATACTTATTTATGCATTAACTAATACATTAAGCAATGCAAACTGTTACCCTAAGCTAAAGCTAGATATTATTTATTTTCTTTTGTTTATACTAAATTACTCGGCATTTCAAGAGTGTTTATTGTTGTCTCTCATATTCAATCTGAGACCTTGACTCATCATAGTCATCGTCTGTCCATATTGCTCTATATTGTGTACTTAGCATCTATATATGTAGAAGATAGTATACCTAAACCAGATGAATATGATTGTAATATCATGATATTTCATCTGTCTATCTTGTACGTATTTCTGATCATGTTATCACATTTTCTAGTCTTATTTTATTGGTTATCTCAAATAACAGTACTGCCTGGTAGAGGCTTAGGCAGTTCATCTATGCTCTATGCCATCTTTAGCAGCTTCGTCTTCTTCTTGCCCATTTTCATCTATTTTTATGCTGAAAGACGTTTGAAACAGTTTTGAGCAGCTTTTCAGTAAATGGCTAACACAATTTATGATATTGTTTCTTCGCGAATGTGTGTGTTGGTGTGTGTGTGTGTGTGTGTGTGTGTGTGTGTGTGTGTGTGTGAGTTGCTGTTTTGCTTTTGGTCAAGTTTTTTTGTGTGTTATTTTTGGACTTTGGCAAACAGGAAATTGTGGACGGGCAAGGTAAGGTAAGTGCTAAAGGTCCGCACTCATACACACACACACACACACACACACACACACACACACACACACACACACACACACACACACACACACACACACACACACACACACACCAACACACATACAAACATGTTGACTATTGAGGAACTCGCAATGCGTCAAAGTAAAACAAACGTCATAAAAGTAGCCGTACTATGTTGGTCCGTCGTCCTCCTCCTCCCCACACCCTGCCCCCCTTCCTCACCGCAAAAAACAAACAAATAACGTTGCAAGTTGCAACCCTACTGGCCTTGTAGCGTTGCGACCTACCTGATAACAATTTGACGCCGTCGCTGATTCTGACGCCGACGCTGACGCCGGTGCCGACGCCTCTGTTGCCGCTGTCCTGACCCATATAAGGTTATACAGATACACATACAGATACAGATACAAATGCAGATGCAGATACAGATACAAATACAGATACAGAATCACAGCTACTGCGACTGCTACATCAACAGCCACAGATACAGATGCAGATGCAGATACAGATACAGATGCTGATGCAGATACATATACAGAGACATGCACTCACTGCAACTACAGTGGGAGGATGATAGGGAACACGCGGAGGGAGGAGCAGAGAGAGCAGCAGTAGCAGGCTGGCAGGTGGAGAGGTTGATGTCGGCCAATAACTTGCACTAGTTTCACATTGCACGTCACTGCCGACCGGCAATGACGTCATAAACCATTCGCCTTCGGCGCCTGCAACATTGACACGAGTGGCATGCAACAGCCCAACAGCCCAGCAGCCCAGTGGCGCCTAATTGATGGATGCACATATTAGAGTTAACTAACCAACAAAGCATTCGCTCACATCCACATCCAGATCCACATCGCCAGCGAAAGTGTCTAATCCCGGTTCGCATTGCACGCCCTTTGCCTCGTTTGTCTCGTTTGCCGCCTTTTTAGCCGACTTCATTCCTATGCTGGGTCAGCGTCGTTCCACATGAAGGTCACCCGGATTCATGTGGTTGCGTCTGTGGCAGCGACTGCGAAGCTGACGTTGACTGCGACTGCAGCGGCAACGACGACGACGACGACGACGACGACGACAACAGACGCAGATTCGGTTTTTTTGCTGTTGATCTGACGTTAGCAACTGTCGGCCTCCCCTTTTCCCTCCCGTTGCCAATGCGTCTGCCCTCGCCCCTTGGCGCTACCCCTTCTCGGTTGGCCTTGAATAACTGCACTTGCAGTTTTGTGAATGAAATTTGCGCCCTGCACGCGTCATCAATGGTTGATTTTGGGGTCTGTGGCTTGACTGGGCTGCTGAACTGTTGGGTGCTGCGAGATTCCCACGTACACACAAGCTACTATTTATGAATTTTGAGTGTGTGTCCATGGGATTGGTTGGATTCGTGTCCAGCAAACCATAATAAGCAAGATTAGCTGTCAGGCGTCATTTGCTGGCATTGAGAATGCTTCTCAGTTTCGTGTTGGACCTGGTTTCCATTTAGTTTCGGATGTGACTTCAGCCTTAACATCCTCAGCCTCATCCTCCCAATGCCATAAACAGGCAAACAGCTCAGGACCCGAGCTCATGGTACTACTCGTTTGTCAATTCATATTAATAAAATAGTTCGATTCATTGGATTGAAATTTTCAATAAAATGAGCTCAAAACAAATATGTTTTCTCTAGGCGGGTGTGCTCAACAGGGAGATACCCTGTGCCGTGCCCTTAGTTAACCTAACACATTTTGTTTCCTTCATTCCTCACTATGTGTCGAATAATCAGGATTAATAGAGAACATGAACGAAGCTCAATGCAAGTGGGAGTGACATTGTAAGCAATCTGGATCTGTGTGGTATATAGTAATCAACATGGCTAATTAAGAGTTCTAGTTCTAATTCGTTTAGTCTCTGTTCAAGAATATATTGACCTTATTAGGTCGAATATGCCTCCTGCTACCTGTTACATACATTTACACAAAGCTATATTACTCTAATATTGATCACTTTCAATATATTTCATATAGAAAAGTATACTTTTATGTAATTATAAACAATTCGCTGCAAATAAGGTCGAATCTCATCAGAAATGATGTGTGAATCGGTTGAATAAATGTTCAATAACAAATTAAATTCGCATTCTGAGCAATGCAGTTCAGTGATTCAGCGAAATAATTTGATATGTTGCGTTTCTATTCTTGTTTTTGATCCAACTGCACTTTACAGGTGGGCTTATTGATAATTGAAGTTATGGAATATTCACATCACAAACGGGGAAAATCTAAGGAACAACTATTGTTCGAAATATTTGTGTGAATTATCTGCTTTACCTCATAATTTTATTCAGAGTTCGGTGTGGAAGTTTACACAGCAGCCAATAGTTCTAGGTTGCATGAATGAATAAATGCTTTAAACTTATTTTGGAAAAATTGTTGGAAATTCATTGAGTGCTCTGCAACTCATATTAAATCAGGCCTCAACCGCGACAGAAGAAAATGCGCCAGACTCTTTGAAATGTGTTTTAAACTTTGCAGCAGGATATTTTTTAATTTAATTTTAATTTTTCATTTATTGAATTCAAATTATCTCCGGGGAACAGATCAGTAAAATAAATGAATACATAAATTCTCAGAAATAATAGAAATAAGTATCTAACAGGTGTTTAAAGAATTCTCTTTTGAAACTCTCATTTAACATATGAATTCTTTGCATTCTCATAGCAGCAAGCTTTTGCATGTATACACATACTCGATCAAAAGCTGATCGTTACGTCACTTCATTTACATATGCATGTATTACAGTCGTTTGCTGTCTCGCTCACACACATGTTCTGGCCGCAAAGCGCAACGCGCTAGTGATTCAATGGAAAAATTTCCATTCTTTCTTTTCTGATTATCTTTTATATTTATAATAAAAAGATATCGATTAAACTTTCAGCATTGCTTCTATATGATATTCGTCAAGCACCTGTTAAGTAAGTAGAGTCTACTGAGAAATGTGGACATAATTAATTTGAAATGAACTTGATCTGCGTAGCTTGATCTAATGTAGCTATTATATATTTATTTTTAATTTCATAAATTTATTTCAATTAAAATAGTTTTTAAATTAATTTATTATGAAAGTTTAAATAGTTTAATAGCAGTAAAAAATACATTCTGTAGGTATTCAAAACGTAAAGTTCACTTTGATTTATATTTTATTACTTTAATTATTTTGTACATGTACTGAGAACATCTCAACCCCAACAATAATCAAAACCAGACTAGATGAGTATTAGTTTTAATTACTACAGGCTCAAAGTAGTATTCGACGTAGTTGAAGATGACAAGAGTCCTCCAGTTGAAGCTTAGCCCACAGTAAATAGTTTGTATTCCGCGCAGAATATTTGAAAAGCTTAAGTATGAAAGGGGGAGTTAGGTGTAGAAGGAAGAGTAAAACACCATTAAGTAATTGAGTTTAAGATGGATGGCAAATCAATTAAAGTTTACTATAGCAAAGGGGCACATCAATGTGAGGAACCCAGCTACAGCTTTGAGGAGCAGATAGTAAGAACTTGTCAAGATTCCACATAATCAATATATTTTGTGCATAATATTGTTAGTATTGATATATATATATATATATATATATATATATAATATTGTTAGTATTGATTGTCAAGCAACTCAAAAATTTTAGATGCATACAACCTTGTCGAAGACCAATTTAAAACTTATTCAAGCTAGATTCAAAAATTATAAAGCAACTCTTTCAAGATTCATTGAAAAGCAGCTAATTGGCAAACTTTTAATGTGGATTAGCTGATATAGTATCAGAGTTTATTGAAAAGTAATTAATAGGTATACACACGAGTCTGCTTGCCCTCCAGATACTGTATAGCCCGCCCAAAGATACCCTATCAAATACACGCACTCACTCACTCACATATAATACTAGTTTGAGTTTGAGTGAATTGAATGAAATGCACACACTTCTCCTTCCCACAAGGCCAACCACAAACTCATGTTGCCTTGGCATCTAACTCGACAGAAGGTTCAAATTCAAGTGCCAGCTGCAAATTATAAATTTTAAACAACTGAACAACAAGAAGCCGAAACGGAGACGGAGACTGAATTCCAAATATTTAGTTTCAAATGCAATTTTATTGTTTAAATTTAGTTGTGTTTGCTATAGTAAATAGAAACATTCTTATTATTCTTAGATTCTATCTCTCAACGTGAGTGGCGAGTTGACAAACAACACATGTCTTTGTTGATTCCAACTTTCCAAAGTACAACAATCAGAATGCACTGAATTACCCACGAGGTTTCCAACTAAAATTCTACAAAACCCTACAAAAAAGACCGAGACTCTTTTGGAAAACATCACAACTGAATCTATTTACTATATATATTTTATAATATTTAACACTTTTCTTGTTTTTCACTGCTTTAATATAAAAGTAAAATAAACTCAAGACCGCTAGATGGCGCTATTGCAAATTTATCAGATTTGCAGTAAGAAAATAAAAAAGTTAAAGAGTCTTATTAAAATTATTACAATTATTCTTACAAATATACATATATAAACCAATTTTCAGGTTGGATGTTTGGGGTAAGAAAATAAATTATTCATCAAAGTTACCAAACGACTCTATATACTTTATAGGTTCTACCAGATGTCTTTAAAATACCCGAAGTTTTTGTGAATTGACAACTTCACTTTGAAATGTCTTTTAAGCATTATATAAAACAATACTACATAATAATAAGAATTATTTATATTATCGTTTGCAAGCTTGACTTATTAAAATACTAAGAATCTTTTCAATGAAGTTGCTACTGCGAATAGTTAAGTGAAAAGCCTCAAGTGCCGCAACATTAACAATTTATTTACAAAAATTTATATTGCATTATCTTGTAGGTTGTGGTGTGTGCTGAGTGTTGTGTTGTGTGTTGTGAAGTGACTTGCAGGCGGCGCGTTCTACAAGGCCGTTGAAGCTGTGTCCAGTTACTTGACATCCTAAGAGGATAAATCGACGGCTGTCGTCTTATTGGATACGCTGAGATGGCAACTACTCGTATTATAGCACCTGACCACCTGACCACCTGACCACCTGGCGCTTGAGCTGAGAAAATATACTTGTCAAGTGGATGGGGATAATTTATTAAATATCTTACGTAAGCAGTGACATTTCAGATTATTACTTTATATTAACAAATTCGAATCGCTTAAGCAGACAAAGTGAACTGCCTCTCTGTCAATTGATGTTCTTAAATTGTATTATGTATTACACAGCCAGTAAGAACTAAATCAAGTCATTATATTAATCAAGAAAAGTTACCTAAAATTAAATTAAATTCACTATAATTTGAGTATTTCAATTTCAAATGAAAAAATTTAAAATTTGGATATCTTAAGAAATACTTTACTTATAATAAGTTATTGTCGGACAATTGAAGTAAAAATATAAAAGTTAATTTTAATATGTATCAGTTAATTGAACTTTGAAGTCGTCCATTTGTATTGCCTTAGAACTAGTCATAATTTTCTTCTCATTTTCATTTTCGTTTTCTTTTATGGAATGTATTTCAATAAATATTCTTTCAGCTGAAAACTACACTGAAACAAAAGCATCTGGTATAAATACACATATATATATATATATATATATGTGGGTATATATATATATTGTATATGTACCTTCGCACATATATTCAAATTGATATATACAATCAGACGATAACAAGAATGTTCGCAGTCTATAGAAATTGTTCTTTTTTTCTTCCTAATTTGATACACTGCCAAAGAGTAGTATAATTATGTCATGAAATGTGCAACGCAATGAACATGGTAATTTATATTGTAGTATAGTTTGATTAAACATTTTATATGTATTTTATTAATTAACTTTTTTGATATTATTTATATATTTATTAAAAATCATCAATTAAGGAATTACACTTGCATTTTTTGTTCATTAGTGGAAAATCTCAACATCGACTTTAAAGTCTTTACGCTTCCTGAAAGCAATTAAATATATTTATTTATAAATTTCAGATTTTCAAATGTTTATCTTTAGCATTGGTACCATTTTGTATTAAGAAAAATAAGTTATTTTATAGTTTAGACTTCGTTCTTCACCTCGATATTTACATAACTAATTATTTATGATTATCAGCTGCTTTAAATTTAAATAATATAACTTTAATGTCAACTTAATCTAAAAAGTTTTCGTTTTCAGCAAATCTATTGTATTTACTTTCAAGTGAAGTTTATCAAGTTGATCACATTTTTAATCTCTTTATATTGGTTTTTGCTTGAATAATTGATCACTTATGAGGGCAATCAACATCCGATTCCAATTACTGTCATATATATAGGCCACAGATTGTTCAGTTAAACTCATTTATCAACTACAAGTTGCTGTATTCTTCACAAGTTTGAATCAAAGTTCATACTACAACATTTAGTTATAATATAATATTGATATCTTATATGGAATCGTGAGACTATATAATAATGTTGTTGATAATATATCAAAATATCAATATATCGATATTTTTTATAAAAAATGATATATTTATATCGTGATATTTTGTTTCCCAAATATCGTATATGCGATTATATTTGTTTATATTTTAAGATAAGATATTTGTGCGTTTGTCACTCTGTGAGTCTAGTTCAATCTCATTTAAGTGCCCGGAGACAAAATAGATTTAAATTTGAGGAACAAATATGAAAAACGGCACAGCGAAGTGTAATCTGTGCATGATGAAAATGCAGATAATAGGTAAATTTTAAAAAGCCTATCAATTCCCAGGGAGTAGTAGTAGTCCCTTATTCCCTTATTCAGGAATTCTCATACGGCAGTCATGCTGGGACTGTCTGAATTCGCTCTCAGGTATCTAATTACACCTGGAAGTTCAGTGCCATCCGCTATAATTTGCGTCATTTGTGACTCTCGCAGCCGATTGATGGATTTACATATACAAATATACAAATATTGGCACTAAAAATACTTAATATGTATTACACATAAAAAACTGGAATCTCATATTTATGTTCATTATCTATCTCTTTTTATTGTGGGGCACAGTGCTACTTATTTTTTGGGAAAAGGGGAAAAAATAAAAATATCAATTATATCGATAGATCGATATTTAAATACGATATATTAAATATCCTTTTGATACTTTTTTATAACAGAGAACATCGTTGATACGATATTTAAAAAATATTCGTATAGGGTATCTAGTGTGCGGTATGACAAAAGTAAATTGTGGCTGCTTGCTTTGCTTTATCGTTGAGATTCATGCAACAATTCGAGGCAATATATGACAGCAGATAAACGGGACCATCTACCTATATGTATCTATGTATGGGTATCTGCATGTGCACATGTATGTGTGTACATGTATGTGTATGTACGCATGTATATGTATGTATATTTAGCATATCAGTGTGTACATATATACATATATACAGATCGAAATATATCTATAAGCATACACATAAACATGTAGAGACATCTCAAAGACATCGTCGAATGTTGTCTATATAACAACGCGCCTCTACAATGCATATGCGGCATAATAAAAATACATTTTGTTGGCCGCCCGAGAGTGCCTCAGGCTGTTTGAGGCATGTTGCCGCCTGCCCCGATATTTTGGCTACGATGTGTGGCTGCTGCATATGGCGGCCATATAAACAGCCTGGCAATCGAATGCAAATGTGATTGTGAATGCAAATGCAATTGAAAGCGACTAACAATCGACTCTTGCTCTTAGAGGGGGGCGTGGCTTTAGGAGGAAGGGAAGTTGCAGCATTGGCAAAGTCGTGTTGCTGCTCGACTGGCGCTGACCCCGTTTATATTTAGAAAATGCACTAAAAATAAATGCGAAGGTCGTTTCATCGAAACCGTCGGGTATACCAGGCTGGACCCCACTTGCACCTTCCCTGCCGCTGCTCCTCTGATTTCTCGACTGCATAAGGTCAAAGTGTCAAATGCACTATATCTACTAACGTTCCATGGCTTCATTCATATGACAGTGGAGGTGGCAAACTACTGTCAGGGCAGGGCATGGCGGGGAGGGTCAGGACAGAGCAGAGTATAGGAGGGCAGAGCAGAGCAGCGCAGTGCAGGGAAATGCTCCATGTATGACGTGAGGCATTGCAATGCCAAACAGGTGTCTACGTCATTGCAGTCTGCAAGCTCCGTAAGCAGCCAGAGTCCTGGGGCCAGAGTAACGCTAGAACTAGCAGGCTGCTTGAGGCATTCAATTTACGAACGAGTACCCGAAAAATCATTCACAGCATTCACTGCTGATGCTGCGGCTGCTGCTGCTGCTGCTGCCGCTGCTTCTGCTGCTGCGATGCTTTCGTCATCGTCGTCGGTTCAATTCAAAAGTGAACAGCATAGCCCGCCCCGTACCGCCACTGTGTGGCATGGTGTGGTATGGTGGTGTGGCAAGCATCCAAATGTCCACATTCGAGGCATCGATTGGCTGTCTGCTGATGATGCTACTCGTAACACAGTGACCTAGTGGCGAGGCCGAGGCCGAGAAGCCGACGCGTTCAGTCGCTCAGTCGCATAGTCGTTCAGTCGAGTCGAGCCGAGTGATGGCGAAAGCGAAAGTCTGGTGACGTCATAGCTGGCATTCATTCACAGGATATGAGGGCAGCATCATTTCTGCAGCCAACAAGGTGCGGCCCCAGCAACGCGCGACACTGCGAGGCAAGGAGGTGCACGAACAGAAGGACATTCAACGCACATTAAATTTCATTGAGAAAAAGAGGCAGTCGCAGTCGCAGCAGCAGTCGCAGACGCAGCAGCAACAGCAACAGCAACAGCAAAAGCAAATGGCAGCGACAACGAGCCCCACGAACAGCAAAGAGTGCGGAGTGAAGAGCGAAGAGCGAGCAAAGAAGAACGAAGACCGCGAATCTGTTGGGCAGCAACCATGCTGCAAAGGACACTCTGTGCGACAGCAAGCGCGCTGCCTTTGTCGCAGTTTCAGTCGCTGCCGCTGCCGCTGCCGCTGTCGGCTTCAGCATCGTCAAGTTGCGCCTGGTTATGGTTTACATTTTGAAGCTGGCACAGTTGGTAACATCAGTCGGAAATTCATCTCCAAGCCAGCCAGTTCGTCAATCTGAACACTGGCCTCAGCATCCGGAGAATTCACATTCAAGTCCACAATATACAACAAACTAACAAATATAACATAATTATAATAATCGTTTTTTTTTTGCAACTTTTTTTGTTGTGTCCCCGGTTGGCATATGTTGCCACCGAAGATATAAATGTGTTGCAAGCGTTGCAAGTGCTTCGAGTGCGCTCAATTCTCCATTCGCTGAGTAAGTAGTCCAATCCTGGCGAGCTTGTCATCCGTACGAGTTCCACTAATCAAGTTTTGGGCGTATTTGAAAATCAAAAACTTGACACGTTGAGCTCGTCCGTGTGGCAGCAACAACATCTGCAAGACAATAACAAATAATAAATCATCAAGTTGGTCAAAAGCATTGCCTGCTTCGAGGCGCGCCGCCTAAAGGCTTTCCAAAACATGGTTCAAATCAAGAGACACTTTTTAGACTCTCTTGAATTTCATCAGCCGAAAGGCAAACTTGTTGATATCTTGTGAAGCACTCTAAATCATTTATTTCTTGGTTTATCATTAATTTCTTAATCTTTTATATTTTTATCTTCTAATTTATTTATTTATTCATTTCTTTATTTTGTGTGTTTTATTGATTACTTTTTTATTTATTTATGTTTTTATTATTATTATTTATTATATTTATTAATTTATTCATTTATTTATTTTGCTTTTGTTTATTGATTAATTTATTAAATTTATATTTATTTGCTTATATTTTTATTATCTTATATACATATTTATTTATTTTGTTTATTTATTAATGGACTAACTGTTTACTTAGGTTTAAATTATTTTATTTATTCATATATTTATTAGTTTATTTAAATTTTTATAATTTAGTTTATTTATTCATTTTTATTTCATTTATATTTGTATTATTTTATATATTTATTTATTTTGCATTTATTTATTATTTGTTTTCTTATGTATTTATATTTTTTATAATTTTATATATTTATTCATTTATTTATTTTGTATTTGCTTATAGATTAATTTATTTAATTTGTGTTTACTTATTTAACGTGGACTAATGGCGGTCAACCCAATATAACAATAAAGTTTAAATGATTAAATTATTTATAATAAAGGATACAATAATAATTTAGATTCAAATTAGATTTAAATTAAAATTGAGTTTAAGCTTAAGCAGATCAAGAAGTATTAAAATGAGTGCTAGTTTATACCAGCTAAAGCGTTAAGAATGAGAAACTTGGTAGTAGGAAGACAGGACTCTAAGTTGAATACACAAAAAGTCTGTTGTAATCAGTACAGAGTATTCGAAAAGGTTCATGCAAACTTCATTTTACATTCATTTATTTTGATTATTTATTAATGGACTAACTGTTTTATTTATTAATTTTTTTTTAGTTATTTATTTATGTTTAAAAATATTTTATTTATTCATAATTTTATTAGTTTATTTATATTTTTATAATTCAGTTTATTTATATTTGTATTATTTCATATATTTTTTATTTTGCATTTATTTATAATTTGTTTTCTTATGTATTTATATTTTTTTTTAATTTTATGTATTTTATATATTTATTCATTTATTTATTTTATATTGATTAATTGATTTATTTATTTATGTATTTATTTATTTATTGATTAATTGTTTTATTTAATAATTTTTTTTATTTATATTTTAAAATAAAATTATTTATTTATTAGTTTACTCAATTATTTATATTTTATCATTTACTTAATTATTTATTTATTTATTCATTATAACAAACTTTTGTCACAAAAAGGGAGGATAGATAGCTCAAAGATGTAGGAGAGTAAGGAGAGTGTCCTCTGCTATATCTGATCTTTAGAAATAAATATTACGTTTATTCTAATCACAATATATAGTTGCATAAAGCTGTTTATGGACTATTTTATGATTCAGCTGAACATTTAAAATGTGTTAATAAATGAAAAGCGAATTAAATGTGCGAAATTTAAAAGAAACCTGGCAACTTTATAAATCAGTCTAAAATATAAAAGATTATTACGCTTCTACAAAGCGTATTCAAGAAGTTAAAAAAACAAACGAAAATGGACATTTTTCAATTCGTAACGAACTAAAAAGAAATGGACAATTTACGAAATACTATATATAAAAATGTAACGATCGCAATAAAGAAACTCCTTCTTAATGGATCAACTTGGAATATAAGAAGTAATTTCACGTTTAAACAGATTCCATAAATTGTACCAAATTAAATTTGTAATGAATTAAGAAAGTGCCAAATGTAAAATGTCCTTCATTGAGAGCCTGTGAAATATGTTAAATTTTAGCTATTGAATCGAATTGGAAAGAAGTGCGATTTATTGTCAATTATTTGGCAACAGGAATTTTTATTTTTACATATTTATTTATTTGATTACAGTATTGCCTACTGTTACTATTGACAATAACTTATACTATACTGAATTTTAGTTTCAACAATATAGTTAAACCTAGATAATTGGGCGAATTAATAGTCATGTTAAGATAAAATTAGAGAATTATTATAATGATCTGTTGTGTAGGTCAGTTGGGTGAATTTTCTGGAGTCTCCTGCTCGGCCTGACTTCATGAATACGTCGCAACATAAGAAAGGTAACAAAAGTGTTGCCCGCCTTCAGACGTAATCAACAAGCACACGCTGTGATTGTCTGTATGTTTCTGACGTATGTGTGTGTGTGTGTGTGTGTGTGTGTGTGCGTATGTTGTGACTGCGTGTGCCAGCAACATGTGACTTGCTGTCAGAGGCCATTTACCCGCCAAGCTGCTGACGTCATTGTAATCATCTGTGGCAGAGCAACGTGCGTCGGGGCCAGGCCCAGGTCAGGAGCAGCAGCAGCAGCCGAAGCCGCAGCAGCAGCACAGTAACCCAGTGACGAGGCAAGACGAGACGAAACGAAGCCTCAACCGACGAAACCAATAACCAAAAAACCCGAAAGCAAACCGAGCCTGCCACAACTGTCTGCAACGTCATCAACGATATTGATGCTGTTGACAAGCAGCGAGCAGCAAGGGCGCGTGGCAGTAGCAGTGGCAGTGGCACTGGCAGTGGGAGAGTGCGAGGGGGGGATGGAGCTGACAAGCCCACAAAGTTGGGTGTCCTAGATTTTGGTTAACTATTTTTAGCGCTGATGTGTCCTTAGTTCCTACAGAATCGAGCATATAATTAAGCAACGTGACGACTTGCCACAGTCAGTCGTCCGCCTCCGCATCCGCCTCCTCCCCCAACGCATCCCCTTTTTTTCTCAACTTCCCTCTACCAGTCAAATTGCGTGACGTTACAACAACGAAGGTTGCAACAGCAATTTGCTGTATTCGTTGTATTTGTTGTATTTGTTGTATTTGTTGTATTTGCTGTATTTGTTGTATTTGCTGTGCGCACTCTGACGTCCATTTGGTTGCATTGGCATCTGGCCTCGCAATTTTGTGGTCGCCTCCTGCAAAGGACACGTCTGACGTGCATTCACCAGGACGACCCAATCCAAAGTCCAAGCCATTTATGTTGTCAGTATCTGTTACTCAGGGGCGTGTGTGTGTGTGTGTGAGTGTGTGTGTGTGTGTGTGTGAGTGAGTGTGTGAGTGTGTGTGTGTGTGTGTGTGTGTGTGTGTGTGTGTGTGTGTGTGTATGTGCGCATTTAATTACAATGTTATTTCATGAATATTGATTGAAATTGAATTTGTCAGTTCAATGTGAGACGCGTCACGTTTATACAATGCGACTTATTGCGATAAATTGCTTATCATGATATGTTATAAACATAATAGTATTACACTAATCATTCTTCTTCATTTTTTAATAATAATAATTATTTCGTATTTATTATATTTATTTATTATTAAATAAATATTTAAAATTTAATTTGATAAATTTCAAGTTCATGCTTTGAAAATTGACATTTTTTATTAGTAAATTATATTGTGTTGAATGCTTCTGCTTAAAATATATACACACAATAAATTAATAGAAATAATTTATTTTTATTCTAACTTTATGTGAACCAAACAAAAGAAACTAGAAAAGCGGAAAGCAATTTTACTTATTTTAGTTTTCTTGCGAAAAAGATGGTGGAATAGCGACTAAACGCAATGGGTTTAATATTTAATATACGATAATATTTATTTATTTTATTTAGTTATTAATATAGTTGTAGCTTAGAGTTGTTGCTAACCAGATCATCAAAGTTCTTCAGGCTACAGTCTTTATAAGCAAAAGAATAATACACAAAAAAGAGAATAATTCTAAAATATCCTCAAGTGATATATATATATATATTTATGTTGCTCTCATCAGGTTTATTGTTATAAGAATAAACTGTATCGTGTAAACGCACTGATAACTCCAATCCTTTTGCACAAATCATTGCGAGCGTCTTTATTAAGGTTTTTTCTTTTGCTGCATGCCACAAACTATTTCAAAAGGCCAAGACGCAGCAACAGAAAATTGCCAACGCTCGAATCACGACCTCTCGCAAATTATCTCTTTGAATGCAATTCGAAACTTGAATCCCACATATTCAAATTACAGATATTCCATTTCAATTAGACTCAAATGCCTTTCATTCACATATTTCATCAATTATTTAAAATTTAAGTGTGGAATTTAAACGTGCATTGATTCAAATTCCTCTGAATTCCATAAATTTTAAATATTCATGATTTTTTCCATTATGAACTACATTAATTACAGGCATTTGATGAGAACGATTGCAAGTTCTTCCCAAGTTAAGGGGTAGGTTCTGCGACGACCTATGACTATCTGGCTTAGTTGTCTGACTTCTTTTTATACCTCTGCAGTGGGTATTATAATGTTGTTCAGATATGTGTAACACACGAATCCATTAAGTATAACGAACGAATGTAATCTATGCAAAGGAGTCTCTTAGTCTTGAAACTATATATATATATATAGAGAGAGAGAGAGATTTAATATATTTTAATTAATTATTAATTAATAATTATAGCTTTAAATATGAATAATACTAACAATTAAAATCAATTTATTTCGCTTTTGAAAGGCTTCAAGTGAGACCTGCAAATGTCTGTTCTACTTGAAGATGTTCCACGTGAATTGTACAAATCTCATACAATTTCACATTTATTGAGCATCATTTGAACTCATTATTCTGCACTTACATTTAATAGTCAGTCAATTATTGATTTTCCTGCAGAACTGCGTGGATAATCTGATACTAATGCAAAGCTTCTTATATGAATATGTTGAGTCAAGAACTATGTAGTTAGACATCCTGTTTAAGCATTTCAATTGGCTAAAACAAATTGCGATGACTTACTTTGGAAAATGCATTGGAAAAACTTCAAGAAGCTCATTAAAATTGTACATTGAAAATGCTCTTCTGCGATTGCTATTGTTATTGTACTTAATGATTTCCTTTCTCTTCTAGTATTTATTTGTTGTGCTCCTCGTCAAACTAGTAATTTTAAGGGTGGAGGCCCCACCCCCTCTGGTGCCCCTGTGCATCTCATTGTAGCAATGCTAATGTTACTTCTTCATCTGAAATAATTATTAAATCATAAATAAATCCGTAGGACGCAGGGAAGGTTTCTAGATACGGAAACATTGTTGTTTCTTAAATAAATTATTAAATTAGCATTAATTAAATAACAAATTATTCATTATTATTATATTTAAGGCGTTCATAGTTAGTTAGTCAGTATTTAATTTGGTTTATTTATTTGTGATATTTACAAATATAGCAAATAATTAAAAGAGAAATTCAAGATTGAATTGAATTCATAATTTCTCTTTCAAATTTCAAATTTCACATTCGATTTCTATTCGTTATTCAAATTTAAGTTGAGCTTAATCATCGTTGCACAGTTACATTATATTTAATTCAATTATATTATATAATTCTAAAGAGAATTTACATAAGAGATGAGTAAAATTACAATAATACATATATTTCAAATCGATTTTCACTTTTACTTACATATTTCATAAGAATTCACATATGCGATTTCCCAAACTAAATAATTGAGAATTGATCCTAGAATCTGTTGTATTCTTTAATGGAAATATACATCTCTTACTCTATCCGATTTTCCCTGCAAATTGGAAAATCTCTTCGAATATTATTCTCGTTAGTTTTCAGGAGTAGAAACGCGAGTACAGGGCACATAAATAATGGAAAGAAGGTGTCAAGAAGTGTTGCTAGTTGCACTTATACACAGACGCAGCTACATATGTGTATAAAGACTTATGAGTGTGTGTGTGTGTGTGTGTGTGTGTAAGGTTGTGTATGCGTGTGTGTGTGTGTGTGTGTGTGTGTACATGCAAATGTGTTTGGCTGCCGTCCGCTTTGAAAATTATGGTTTCACAAGAGAAACAACAAGAACAACAACAACAGCAACGTGGCTGAAGAAGAAGAAGAAGAAGAACTATATGAACAGCTCGACACTGGCCGTTGTTGTCCGGAGCTGTTGGCCTCTTTGCCACAGACAATCTGTCACTTGATACGCGCCATTTTCGCTAAGCGCCGCCACCCGCTACCCGCCTCCCTCTGCCCACAGTCCGCTGCCCCCAGTCCGCTGCCC
This sequence comes from Drosophila funebris, assembly GCA_018901825.1. Lineage (NCBI taxonomy): Eukaryota > Metazoa > Arthropoda > Insecta > Diptera > Drosophilidae > Drosophila > Drosophila funebris. Next base: position 496,712 of record JAEIFK010000033.1, read on the forward strand.
GCTCCCTACTGCCCTCGACTGCCCTCTGCAAGATGTTGTTGCTGTGCTAAGCTCCTGCCTGCTTTACCTGCGTTACCTTGTTGAGATTCCCCACACGGACAGGCCCCGTTGTACGGGCGCAGCGCAGCGAAGCATTCCAAACGGCGATGCCATACAAGTGATCGCTCAACGGGAGAATCATTGAAACAGTTGGTGGGGGAGGGGGTGCGCAACGGAGGGGTCAGATGGTGCAGGCAGCCGGTGGATGGTAAAAGGTGTCACATGCATGCAGAGAACAATGTTATTTAATTTTTGTAACGCCCTCACATGGAACACGGCACCATGTTTCCACTGATTGTGTGCTGCAGCCCGCTTGCCCCGACCCTGTCTCTGCCCCCTCTACCTCCGAATAGAAAACCAACCCTACACGGAATTCGGAATCGGAATCGGGAATTGGTATTATGGCAAGTGGAGTTGCAATTGCATAGCTCGAGGCGGCATCATATTTCCTGCTCCCCGTGCCCCGTTCCCTGTGCCCCCTTCACTCTTCCACTGGGCTTCCTCTTGCTGGGAGTGCACGGCCTGCCTCAATGATTTTGGTTCGCTCTCATTCAAATGTGTCGCATTTGTTGTAGTTGCTTCCACTTTACTTTTAATTTGCTTTTCTTTTGTTCGTTATATTTCAATTCTTTTTTTTCGTATTTCTCTTTTTGATTTGCTACAAAAGTGCAATCGACTGGCACCTAAAAGTAGGCATCGACTTTTAGTTTAGCCCTCACACATGCAGGCGTTGTTGCTGTTGCTGTTGCTGTTGCTGTTGGTGTTGGTGTTGATGTTGTTATTCCCCGGTCAAGGAATAGGGGCTGGAACACACTAATACCGTCTAATAATATTATAAAGTCACACACACATTGGCTTGACCATTGTCCGGTGCGTGTATCTGTGTGTGCGTATGTGTGTGTGTGAATGTGAGTGTGTGTGGGTGTGTGTGGGTGTCTTCATGTGCCGAACAGCAGGCAGTTCAAAAATTGTCTACAACAGCAACAACGACAGCAATGTTGCTTGAGGGATGCAACGCTGACGGCAAAGCCGACGGCGACGCCAGCGTCAACGCCAACGCCAACGTAGACGACGACAACGACAACGTGGTTCACCTGCAACTATAAAAGCGACCTGGCGGCCTGAACATTGTCTCAGTTAAATATTGTTAATTAAGCGACAACAGCAGCAACGAGCAGCAGCCAGCGGCAACACCAACGATACCGAACAACAACAACGACAGCAACAACAGCAACAGCAGAAACAACTACACAGTTGCTTATTTTAATAATAATTATTATTGAAATATGTTAGTAAACATAAATATTTTTTGCAAGTGAAAACAAACCAATCGCAATAATACGCAAGGATCCAAAGTTATCCTAGCAGATATATAATATACAAATTTTTTTGATTACTTTTTTCTGAATCAATGTGTCTGTCAGTGCAAATTATGTATGTTTCACAAATAATGAACAAGAACAAGTATTCAAATCAAATAAGAGCCAAATGCACAATTCCATATTCGTATTTCGTATTGCATACTTTTGGGCGCAACTGTCAAATCAAACGCATTGCCTACTTATAGGCGACAAATGTAAATGCAAATTGACTGAGCGCAGTGCTGAAACTTTTTTTTGGACGAATGCACTCTGATGCATTCATTATTTATGAGGACCTAAAAATTGGAGCTTGGAAATGGTTTAAATTGAAAATCAATAAACGATCCGACTGGGTCCAGTCAAAAGACAACTTGAAAGCAAAACTAAAACTAACAACAAATACAACACTTACACCAAAACCAACACCAACACCTACAACAACAACAACAACAACAACAACAGCAGCAGCAGCAGCAGCAGTAACAACAACAACAGCAGCAGCAATAGGAACAGCAACAGCAACATCAACAGTAAAGAAATCAAATATTCAAAACAGTACCGGAGCCACACACACTTGGAATTGTGAACCAGAACATATGTTGGGACTGTAGCTCATCATTAATTCAAGACTAACGAAATCGCATCAAATATGCGAATAGGGGAGTCCTTCAAGTAAACACACACCAAAATTCCCAAATAGTTGACAGCCAGTCGAAGGTGTTAAGTGATACAGTACAGTGCAAATGTGAATTGATCAAACCTGAAGCGAATCCGAGAGGTGCTTATTGCAGCTGCTGGCCACTGCACAAGATTAGACTCAAGACTCTTGTGCGTGTGACAGCGGCTATTGTAAGAGACCAGAGAAACAACACACACTTTTCAGATAAAATGTAAAAATACATATTTTAAATTTAATATATAGCTTATCTTTATTGTAATATTTAGTCTATTCTTGATGTTTTTCACATTTTGTTTAACTGAAAACAGGTTTTATTCCCTTCCCCAGAGCATTTAGCGTTACGAAACCTTAAAAGTTCATTGCAAAATGTTTCTTAATGATAAACCATAAGCTCTTCGATTTTTATGTTATATAAATAAAACTTATTTTATATTCATGACACTGTAAAATTCGAGAGTAGTTGCACATTGTCAGCGTTTCTTAATTAAATTAACGTTCAAATTCAAATTGAGAGCGCCTTCCAGCGCATGCCCATGAAGTTGGCTGCATACAAAACCTGCAGATAGTACATGAAGATGGCTGCGCGCAGATATGTGACTCGCATGAAGTTGGCTGGACGTAGTTCTTAGGGAAAACGATACAAAATTCATCATCTGTCAATGTTACTTTAAATCTAGTTGGCAGGCTGCTTCTCTATAACAGCTGATTACAAATTATAAACAGGTAAACATACTACGAATTTGCAACTACATTCACAAACTACAATTATGACACCGTCGCCACCACCACCACCACCCGCAACACAACCACCACCACCAATGGGCCAAAACATTGCCCCCACAGGCGCCTTTCCAGGTAAACCCAAAACAGGAAGCTCTATGATATGCACCACGTATTACTTTTTTCGCTTTCCCGGACCGATAGGCTCACTCACACCCGGCTGGAACGATCCGCCTCCAATTCACGCAGACAGTGCCAACAATTCCAGTAGACGTCCACGACTTGACCTGCGGAAACGCGTAGCCTATCCCATGAACGGCAATGAAAGCAATGCGCAACCACCGCCACAGCCCCCCTTCTGATCTGGAACAAATTTTCGAGGCATTTATAAAAATTACTTATGGTTTCTAGACATTTCTTTAAGCACCAACGAAAATATACATAGATACAAGATTATCAATATATGTATAGGTATCTGAAGTTCGTACCCTTACCAGGGCAGCTCAGCACCATCGTACTGATAGAAGCCACCGTTGTGCGACTCGTTTAGCTTGCAAATGGTGTCAATGATCTGTGTTGTACTTGTGGGCACGTCAAGCGGGGCATTGTTGCCACCCATATCTGTGCGCACCCATCCGGGATGCAGGCTGACGCAGAGTATCTTCTGGTCCTTCAAATCGATGCTCATCGATTTGGTGGCCGCATTGAGAGCAGCCTTAGAAGTGCGATATGCATACATGGCACCGTCAACGTTTGCCTGAATGGAACCCAATATTGAGCTCATGTTTATGATGGCAGCACGGTTAACACCCATGCCCTGAGCTTCATTGACCACTGACGCCTTCTTCAGTAGCGGCAGACATGCTTTGGTCAGCATAATGGGTGCCACAGTGTTTGTTTGAAAGGTATCGATCAGATCCTGATGTTTAGTGGCGCCAATTCGTACAGACTTGGTTGCAACGCCAGCATTGTTGAAGAGTACGTTAAGACCAGAATCTTTGGTTATGTCAGCAATTTTTCCAACCAAGTTTTCGTAATCGTCAAAGTTTTTCAAGTCTGTAATTATAAGCGATTGGCTTAAAAGTAAACCTCAATCATCGAAAGTTCCAGTACTTACCAATCTGAAGTACGTGTATATTGGAATGCTTTTTGGCTAGGTCGTTGAGCTCCTAAAAATCAATATAATTTGAAATATTTATTCAACTACTACTACTACTACTACTGTCATATGTGTTGATATAAATTTGAGTGAAATTGGCGCATTTATTTCAGCTTGAAAATGTGCACGCAGCCAACTTAACGTTATATCGTTGAGAGCCGCGGCCCTAATACTATCGATATGTTTGAATACATCGATTATATGTGCTTTCCATAACTGGAAAACGAGCGGCAGAGCCGAAGCGTCAACCGAAAACATAAAAGCAATTGCAAAAAGTTTACCGCTTATTTCGCATTTGCGTTCGCTGGCGAGAGAGTGTAGCGCGGAGTAACTGGTTAGTTTCATTCGAACAATTGAGTTGTTATTTGTGTTTCTGTTGCACTTCCGTATAAAGTATTCGTCTTCAATTTAACTGAAAATTGTACAACAATATTTGGAAATTCCTATTGATCCTGTTTATAAATCTAAAACATTTGCACAACCTGCAAAACATGGCGCCCGTAGACAATAAAGGTGAGTAACAAAAGTGGTGCCAGAAGACTAGAATACATATTAGTCGCTGTCTCTCTCGTTTTGGATTATTGTTGTTGCGACTTTTAATTATTCGAGTAGTTTCGATGTCTGGATGTCTTCGACAAATGGGCGTGTATGAGTCACCATTACTGCGACATGACTAAACAGAACTTACTTTGGCCTGTTCCAAGTTGCGGCAAGTTGTAAAAAGATGCTGCGGCGGTTCCGGCAATGAATTGAGCGCCTTTACTAGACCCAAGCCCAAGCCACGGTTGCAGCCCGTTATCAAAATGGAGTTCATCCTGTCCACTGATTGAATTCGTGTTGTTGGTATTTGTTTAAAGCCCACCGAACCACTCTATTTCGTCACGAAATCTAATCGTGTATTTGTACTTGAGATTAAGCAATAGGCACAATAAAGTGTTGAAGCTTTACAACTGACACAGGCGGCAAAACTTTCGTACTGCTGCTCATCTAGGCGATTGGTGGCAATGAGTGGCTACGTTGATGTTAAATGCGTTTATCGCGAACGTGTTCTCTTTTTCCACATTTTTTTTTATTATTATTAGACAAGCGGCCGGCGGCGGCAGCTGACAGAGTTGCCAGCGGATCAAAAAAGTAGCGTGAAAGTTTAATTCTATTTTCAAGTGAATCGAATATGTGGCAACTCTGACAAAGCAACCAACTGTTGATCTTTCCAGTCTTAAATAGTTATGCAAATAATGCAGATTGCATTAGCACAACGTTTTTTAATTCATTTACCAGGCAGCTCGGCGACCCTATATCAGCCGTCATCTTTATCGCATTCTCTTTTCATCGCGCATTCGCATTCAAGAGCTCTGCTGCTGTTACGTAGTGAGCGCCGCTTCCTACGCTTTCCAATCATTCCAAGTGCTGTGCTACCGCTTGACGACGGCGACGTCGCATTTTTGTGTCTCTCTTTTCGTTAAATAGACTTTAACTTTGCTTAGAACGCGCAGTAAACAATTTGTAAATTTTCAATAATTGCAAATTGAAGCTGCAGTTGCAAAGTATATAACTATATTGTGCGAAAAAGGAACGTGCTTCAAGTGTACATATAAACAAAATGTCGCTCACACTTTGGAATTCAAGATTTTCCATAACTTTGGTGCGCCAGCATTCGACGATTTTTACGTCAGCTGGGACAACAACAGCTGCAAATAGTTTACAGTATACGTTCAATTCGAATTCACAACTACAACAACGGAGAAATTTAACAATTATGAAGCCAACAAACCAAAGTGCTGCAGAGAAGGGTAATAGCCGAAGCTCTCATTCTGGTGGCAGAAATGCACGCAACAATACTCAGCAGGGCCGATCTTCCCTCGAAAGTTCAACAAGCGACACCGGTGTGAATGTGCCGCCCTTTAATCATCCACACTGCGATAGACAAGCCATGTACCAGCAGCCAGTGCGCAAAGTTAAGCCCCTTAGAGGTAAGCCCAGTCTGCCGTTGTAAATCGATCACTTTTTGCAAATAAGTTGGCAATGCGATAAACCGAAATGGCGGCTTTTGTTCTTTTTTTTTTCATAAACTTTGTTGTATCCCTATCTCTCTTCGCTTACACTTTCCTACATAGGTATGTATATTTGTTATGCAATAACTGTTGTTAAGCGGTTCGCGTTTCTACGCACGTACCTGTGCTCTTACTTATCGAATTTCATTTGGTTTTTGCCGGCTTTTGCTAGTGTTACAAATAGTCTACAGGTAATTATTGCACCGTCATGATCATAACAATGGGGTAGGAGGTGGAGGGGCTTGGGGTCGCGAATAATGTACGCAGTATGTTTGAAAACAACTTTCTATCTATTATAATTGTTTGTCTGGTAATTTCGCAAGATATCAGCACTGAACATTTGCCCATTGATGGTGGAGAGAAATGTTCGAGAATATCTTGATATATTTCACAAGCACATCCCTCAATGCTTATCATATAATAACAAATTACATCATCATGATGATGATCATGATCATCGTCTTCATTAGCACAACGTCATCGTGAATGGCAAGCTGCCATCGTGACTCGTTATGCCCTTGCATAGGGATCGTCTTATTGTTAAGTGTACTTTTTTTTAAATTTTTTTTCTAACAAACAGTGATGTTAATGGGAGGGGGTGATATTCAACGGTATCTCGCGAGTAGGTTTATCTATTTATGAATATATTTTGGCTTCTAATAAGTTAATACAGTAACTATTCAGTATATAGAAACATTGCTCAAATTTCTGATAGTCATAATCCATATTTCTAGCATAATTTCCAATATAAGTTACATCCATATATAATAATGTGATAAGGGTTTTATTGGGTTTCTTAATTATGTTTTACGAATCGAGATTTGCGCTTATCACAAAACCTAACATTCCATGTGGACTTTTAGTTGAAAGAATTCTATGAATGTTGTTTTGACCCTTACTCTGTGTAAGGGTGTTCGGATTTGTTTTATAAGCTTTTAGATTTAATTGTAGTTTACAACAAGAGAAACGTGGACCTGCCACTCTCGGGCAATTCTCAATTCCCCTTTTATGCGTCATCCTTAAATAGGAGTCACGATTAAATCAAAATCAAAAGAAATAAAACTTCATAGATTCGTCTTAGATGCTTTCATTGGAAATGCTCATCAGTTATTAAAAATTGACCACAATTGAATTAAAAATGCATTTATTACTTACATTTGGATGGATACTTCAAGACAAGTTACTTGTCACCCCTTCCCACCAAGTATTGGCCCTAATGTAACCCAACACCAACTTCGTATTATCGTGTAATCGTATAATCGTAACCATGGCAAGCGTATTGGGTCAAAGCAAACCACACGCCAAGGCGAGGCTCAGATGATTGCCCTAGTTTGATTTGCCCAGCAAGACCTATGTTTATAACTACCAACTACAACTACAACGTCAACGACATCGACAAGGATCTGGACAACAACGTCAACGACAACGACAACGATAGGGCGTGACAAGAAACCTCAGTTGAACCAGAAGTTTCTGGGCAAATGCATCTATTTGAGTTTGTGCCTGCTTCGTTGGCGGATGAGCAGCCATCAGAGGGGCGAAGCGTTTATCGCTCAGCCTATTTGGATATAAGACTGCGTCAAAAGAAGCAACTGAAGCAGCTGGGTAGCAACTATCCCGAACAACAAACCACATTGATCCGTTCAATTGAATCATATTTGTAATGTCTTCAATCTTTCTGTGTTCATTTTTAGGTAACTATGATTACGATCTGGTTGTAATTGGTGGCGGCTCTGGTGGATTGGCCTGTGCCAAGGAGGCTGTGGCTCATGGCGCACGTGTCGCCTGTCTGGACTTTGTGAAGCCAACGCCAACTGGCACCAAATGGGGCGTAGGTGGCACCTGTGTCAATGTTGGTTGCATACCAAAGAAGCTTATGCATCAGGCTTCGCTTTTGGGCGAATCCGTGCACGAGGCAGCCGCTTATGGTTGGAATGTGGATGAGAAAATCAAGCCCGACTGGAACAAACTCGTCACATCGGTGCAAAATCACATTAAGTCAGTCAACTGGGTGACTCGAGTCGATTTGCGCGACAAGTAAGTGACTGCAAATGCAACTCTTGTAGCTTTTGGCTAATTCCTCCTAATTATGCTTAACATTTGCAGAAAAGTCGAGTACATCAATGGCTTGGGCTCCTTTGTGGACTCACACACATTGTCCGCCAAGCTGAAGAGCGGCGATCGTACAATCACCGCCCAGTCCTTTGTGATTGCTGTGGGCGGTCGTCCACGCTATCCGAATATCCCCGGTGCCGTCGAGTATGGCATCACCAGCGATGATATCTTCAGTCTGGATCGTGAGCCCGGCAAGACACTTGTTGTAGGCGCCGGCTGTAAGTGCATTCAATTATCCGTCTGGTCACTAAAGCATTAGAACAGTCTTGGAATGGAAGAGAATTAATCTTACGTCTGTTGTCAATTTGCTTCTCTTACTCTGAACTTCTTCCTAATGTTCCTAATCCAAGACTAGACATATGCTTAAGTGCATTGTATTCCATTATTTATTAACTTTATATTTCGTTTATTGTAGACATCGGTCTGGAATGCGCAGGCTTTTTGAAGGGTCTCGGGTACGAACCTACTGTGATGGTGCGTTCCATTGTGCTGCGTGGTTTTGATCAGCAAATGGCTGGTCTGGTTGCCGCCTCCATGGAGGAGCGTGGCATTCCATTCTTGCGGAAAACGGTGCCCCTGTCCGTTCAGAAGCAAGCCGATGGGAGGCTGCTGGTGAAATACGAGAATACCGAGACGGGCGAGATAGACAGCGATGTCTTCGATACAGTTTTATGGGCTATTGGCCGCAAAGGTCTCGTCGAAGATCTGAACTTGCAGAATGCTGGTGTCTTGACGCAGAAGGACAAGATCCCAGTCGACAGCGGGGAGACAACCAATGTACCGCACATATATGCTGTTGGTGATATTATCTATGGCAAGCCGGAGCTGACGCCTGTCGCAGTGCTGGCCGGTCGTCTGTTGGCGCGTCGCCTCTATGCCGACTCGGATCTGCGCATGGACTATGCTGATGTGGCCACCACTGTGTTTACCCCACTTGAGTACGCTTGCGTCGGCCTCAGCGAGGAGGATGCCGTTAAAGCATATGGTGCCGAAGAGATCGAGGTATTCCACGGTTACTACAAGCCCACGGAGTTCTTCATTCCCCAGAAAAGCGTGCGTTATTGCTATGTAAAGGCTGTGGCTCAGCGCACTGGCGACCAGCGTGTCTATGGCCTGCATTACCTGGGCCCAGTGGCTGGTGAGGTTATTCAAGGCTTTGCTGCTGCACTCAAGTCGGGTTTGACCATTCCCACGCTGATGAACACGGTGGGCATCCATCCAACCACCGCGGAGGAGTTTACACGTCTCAGCATCACCAAGCGCTCAGGCTTGGATCCCACACCCGCCAGCTGCTGCAGCTAAACGGTTTGCTCCCATTTTACCGCATTGCCCTACCCAAACGCCCAACAAACCAAACATAAACACAAACAAACATGCCCCAACTGGGAGTCACCAACGAATTAGAGAGTTGTTGCTGCTTTTTAGCGATAGAAATTCAAGTTTTAATTTAGTTTCGATAGGATCACACAATACACACACGCATACAATAGCTCAGTTAATGCGCAGAAAGGCGAGAATGGGGGCGGGACTGTGACTTCAGTTGAACTGGAACGCGTACTCGATGTACACGTCTACGGGAATGGATCTTAGCCCTATTCAACACGTCCGTTGATGTTGCCGTTGCTTCCATCCTCTGTGCGGCATGCACTCAAAATTACAAAATTATGTTACATGAGAAAAAATGAATGAATAAATCTGTATTTTTTACGGTAGAAAAATATAATTTTTCATCCCACATACAAAACGAATTTGTTTCAATTAATATGATTTATTTATTGGTAATTTAGTTAAATTATGAGAAGCTCATTTCGGACTGCTTAATGGATATTACAGACCGCAGCATCAAAAACTCTTAGCACATTATTGAACTGTCGAGTAATGATAATCAGATTAGATAAAATAGTAGAAGAATACCTGAAATATAATAGAACTTAATGTTGAATTAACATTGATTTGATTTCTCGGCATGATTTGAATAATAAATATGTTGGGAAAGCTGAACCTGAGTGAAAGCAAAGTAGTCAGCTTCATAGTCTGATGCCTAGGAATATGAAGTCTATTTCATAGCTCATTTCTTCAGAAGCTGAGCATTTGAACTAAATATGTGAATCTCAAGGTGTAATAAACGGAGTGAATCTTCTGGTATACACGGACAAAGCTTAAATGTTCAACAGAACATTCAATTTGCCACCATTTCAATGTCAGTCATCCGCACGTAATTCTACAAATCTTTAAAACGGAGAGACACTGTACAAGCTGTGTATCTTTTTAGAGACAATTGTAACTATACTTCCCGTAAGTGAAACAAACATCAAATAAATTCAGCTTACAGCTAATAGAGTGCATTCTTAGAGCTCAATCAAATCCCAATTCACGCAACTAGAGCTTAATGAATGATATGATTCCATTTAGAATGCTGTTAATGCCAATTGACATTCTATAGTTTACAGTTTCTATAGGGGGTATCAGGTGTGTGCTGCATCCAATTGGACCTGGCTCTGTCTATTAGCCATTGATTAGAGTGCAATGTGCTTCCAATTAAACATACTTTGAAGCGAGATAGAAATAGAGATTATGCTACACTATAAAACTCGTGATATATATGCGAACTTTGATATATTTTAAGTATTTTCTATTTCACGTTTATTTTGCGTTTTACTTTTTGTTTTTCTTCTCCTAATTTCGTATTGTATAATTGTTTGTTTTCAACAAATTCAATGACATTTACAAACTGCTCGGCGCCCTCTCAATATATTTTTAATAGCATCTTTTGCATTCGCTTCTCTTTCCTGCTCTTTCTGCCGCCCGCTGTGCGCCGCCTGCTGCCCACTAATCGCTGCTCGGTTGAATTGAGTAAATAGCAATAATCGAAGAGCAAAATGACAAGATACAAAAAAAAAACAACATTAATTATTTAATATTTATGTTAAATCATCAGATCAGAGTTGAGGCCGCATCCGTTTAGATGGCTGCGCTCTGCTTGGTTGCCTCATCCTGTCGCTGTTGCTTGTTGACCGCTGATATACACTTGGCCATGGTGGACGAGGCGCGTGAAATGGCATCGGTCATGAAGTAATCGCGCAGTTCCTTTAGCTTCACATCGATGGCGCCGCCGCTGATGGATTTGCTCTGCATCCAATGAATGTACATATTATAAATGTGGCTACATCACGTGGCAGTCAGAGTTACTTACGGGTGTTGTCTGTGCGCTGGCATCGCTGTTGCCAGACGGCACCAGCTCGCCGAAACGTGTTAGATGTGGTGCAATATCATCGAGGCGAGTGCGCAGCTCATCGAGTGTGTCATAGGCCAATGGTTTGCCCATTATCTCAGACAGGGCGCGTAAAATCTTCCAATCCTCGCGTGCCATACCTGGAGGCGTCACACCCGGCAATGTCTGCTGTGACCTGCCCTCCGTATTAACGTAGATCGCCTGCTTTTCAGTGTATGCAGCACCAGGCAGCACAGCGTCGGCTATGGAAGCACCATTGTCACCATGGGATCCAATGTAGACAACGAAGCAGTCCTTGGGCAGCTGATCGCGGGTCAATTTACCAGAGTCAGCGTTCAGCAGGAACAACACCTTTGGCTGTCCTTGCAACACACGTTGCAGGCCAGGTTGGTAGCCCACATCGAAGGCACCCACCTGAGCAGCACTGTTATGCAAGACATTGAAGGGATTCCAATCCTGACCAATTGAAAGATAATAATAATTGTAAAACGAATCTGAAAATCAAATGAAACAGTTGAAATGATTCTCACCGGCTTTCTAAGCTTCTGACAGTACTCGGAAATGGTGGCATGAATGGCAGCACCATCGGAGCGCTCTAGAAGATCTGCGCCAATGATAATAGCTGGCTTCTTGGCACCCTCCAGCACCTTGGAGAAAGCATGAGAGCCGCTGCACACATCCTTGATGAGGCTGGCATCAGTGCCCAAATTTTGGTGCTCGTAAGACAAATCGATGTTGGGGCCAATGGAGGCGACCTGCAGCTCATTGTGGACGTAGGCCTTGCGCAGACGAGTGTTGACCAGTGGTGCTTCGTAACGCGGATTGGTGCCAACGAGAAGGACAGCATCAGCCTGCTCCAGACCTACAAGACTCCAAGGGTTATATGGCTGATATGAGATACAGATAGAGAAGTCACATACCTGCAATGGTGCTGTTGAGCAAATAACTGGAGCGCACATCGATGCCGCTGCCCTTGATGAAATCTTGCTCGGTGACAAGGTTCTCGCCGCCTAAGCGATTGACCAGATCTTTGAGTGCCACCATTGCCTCCACATCGGCCAGTTGACCGGCAACACCAGCAATCTGTCCATTGGCATTCTTTAGAGCCTTGGCCACAGCAATGAGAGCTCCCTCCCATTCGACAGCCTGCAGCTCACCATTTGGCATACGCACCATTGGTGCCACAAGACGTTGGCGCTTGAGACCATCGCAAGCAAAGCGCGACTTGTCTGCCAGCCACTCCTCATTCACATCATCGTTCTCACGTGGAAGAATGCGCAACACCTCGTTGGTGCGGGTGCTCACAACGATGTTACTGCCAACGGCATCCAGGACATCGATGCTGCTCACTTTGCGGATCTCCCATGGACGAGCCACAAAGCTGTAGGGTTTGTTGGTGAGTGCGCCGACGGGGCACAAATCAATCACATTGCCAGAAAGCTCGGTGAGGAATAGCTTCTCCACGTAGGTACCAATTTGCATATCATTGCCGCGACCGGTGGTTCCCAAATCATCGACACCAGCTATTTCGGAGGCAAAGCGCACGCAGCGAGTGCAATGAATGCAACGCGTCATAATTGTCTTGACCAGTGGGCCTAGATCCTTATCCTCCACAGCACTAAAACAACGGCGATGTAATTATTTCATTTAGAATTTGACATGCAATTGAAGCTTACCGCTTGCCCGTGTAGTTAATATCCGTGAAACGTGAACGATCAGAGCCAAAAGCCATGGCTTGATCCTGCAGATCACATTCGCCACCCTGATCACAGATGGGGCAATCAAGCGGATGATTCATAAGCAAAAACTCCATGACGCCCTCGCGCGCCTTGCGGGTCAAATCGGAATTTGTTTTTATGCGCCATCCCTTCATTACAGGCATAGCACAGGCGGCCACAGGCTTGGGAGACTTCTCCACCTCCACCAGGCACATGCGACAATTGCCGGCGACGGCCAAACGTTCATGATAGCAAAAACGTGGAATCTCCACGCCAATCTCAGCAGCAGCCTGCACAGAATTATAAACAATTAAATTTAATATATTGATTTAAGCATATACAAATGACTGCTAACCTGGAGCACTGTGGTGCCTGGTAGAACTTTCACGGGAATATCATCGACAAATACTTCGATCTTTTCGGGCGCCTTGGCCGGTGTTTGGGCCACGACGGCGCTGGTGCGCACTGCTCGGCTGGCGATTTGATGTGTGGGTGAGCCGAGTGCGCCCAGCGCCTTCACTAGCGGTGCACGTATCATATTTTCTGCAACAATTCAATAGACAAACGGGCAACAACATCAACTTTACTGACAATTACATAAGTTGCAAGCAGGCCAAGCAGCCACTTTCGGCTATTTATCGATTTTCCGCTGTCAGGTCTAGCTTGCAAGCCATTTACGCACTTAACAATTCACCTCAGTTATTTAGTGTCAACATAAACAAAACTTACCGATATGCTGGAAAATATTTAGCAGCGCTACAATAATTTTTTAATGCCGAGCAGACAACTTTTTTTTATCGCTTTTGACAGTCGCACTGTAACTGTGCGCAGGGTTGCCAACTGTTTGGTTGACAGCTGACCTAATGCGCGCCGCATTCAAACAACAAGTGTTTAGTATGCTGTTCATGCATAATAACACGCAAATAGAGCAATCCATCTTTTAGGTAATTACATCTATAAGTTATTTAAAAATATTCACTCAACTATATACATTGTAATTTTTTTAATATTCTACGGGATATCAATACATAAATGATTAGCTTAATTAATATGAACTGCGGTATATTGCAATGTATATGGAATATTGTCGCATGTAGCCCTGAACTAATAAATTGCAGCTGGCAACTCTGAATTGCACAGCTGTTTGTGGTTTGTTTACTTCTTTTGTAGCAGATGCCATTCACATGTCGCCGGCAATGAGTGGAAAACTTGTTTGATTTTCAATCTCAAATTCAAATTGTATTTTCAAATAAGGATTGAATTGTGTCGCCAGCAAGTCATGGGCCAAAACAACAAAAGGCAACAATAAGCAATAATCAATGCTACCGGGCCACACAGTGTGACACAATTCATTCAGTTGTAGTTCAGCTGCAGCCATTAACCATTGTTGGCGCCACTTGCAACACACAACATAGACTGGCAACGCATTTGGCGTCACATTGATGAGACTGCGGCGCCACAAGTGAGATCTGTTGATTAGAGATCCGACATGAGAGTCACGCGAAAAAAACATACAAATACACGATAGCAAGGATGATGATGTTGGTGATGATGATGATGATGCTTGGGAGGTAGCCATAAGCCGTCAGTGTACGGTCATGTGTGTTTGCTTGTGCCAACGCACGATTTGTGCCTAGTCTGATGCCTGTTGTCTGCTAGCTGTTAGCTGTTTGCCTGGTAATCAGATAAAAATATATTATGACGTACCAGACCGACTTTTCATTGTTAATTGAGCAGCGTTGGCGGCAGTGGCAGCAGCAATAGCAACATCAACAGCAACAGACGCCGACACCGCCACCGCAGCCGTAGCCGCATCACCGGCAAAAACCTTTCTGGCAAAGTCTGACCAAACCCGGCCCTGAATGATACCAGATTGAGACGTGCTTGATATCTGTTGGCATCAGCAGCGACAGCGTTGGCGGCGATGCTGCGTCGCGTCTTGGCTGGCGTCTGCTTGCTGTCGCGTCGCGCTGCGTCGCGTCGCACCTCGCCATGCATTGTTCTTATCTTGTATCTCAGTTTGTATTTTTGTGATGTTGTTTCTCCTTTACATTATCGCATTTGTATCTGCTGCTCATGTATGGCTCTTATTGTTGTTTGCCGTTAATGTTGTTGTTGTTGTTGTTTTCGTTGTTGGTGCTGCCACGCTCCAGCTCTAGGTCCAGACGTGTCGCCACAATTTGCCGCCAAACACCGCCGCCATTGCCGCTTGGCGCCTAAAAATCAAACGGGGCGCCATACAACAAATTTTTAAAAATAACGTGCAACAACGCCGACCTTAACGTCGACTAATAATGTGATTTGTTCTCGTGGCTATTTTTGCGCGCTCGGGCGCATTGTTAATGATCTTCTCCTGCTCTCGGACACACTCAACGCAACGCAGCGCAAATCAACTGAACTCGATTCGCCTAGCGTCGTCTCTGGCCTGGACTGGCGTCTGGCGTCCTCGTCTGGAGTTTTTACAATGTGATAATTTTAAACAATTTACTCCCCTTATTGCGCCGCCGGCGCTTGTGTTTTCCTATGCGTTTAACGGTGTCGTCCTTGATGTGCAGCAATAACTGGGGATCGGACGGCGCCGCCTCGTCGTTTGTGGCAGTTTCTGGAACACCAAGAAGATAACACAGCAATTTCTGCGCATCGCTAGTCATGAGATATGCATGATATGATTATAATTATATGGCAAACAGTCACTCCGCTGATAGCAACACGCATGACAACAATAACAACAACAGCAACAACAATAACAACTAATACTGCTCCAGACAGAGGCAAATGATGACAATGCTGATAATGGGCCAGCGACAGGGTCACTGCCAGCAGCAGCGACGGCAGCAGTGACTGCAGCAGCAGTCGCATTTCCTTTCGGAGGGAATTCGCTGGGGGTCAAATGCAGCTGGCGCGGCAACAAGACGCCGCTGACGGCGCAGCAGCTTCATTGAGAACGCGCCATGGCGCTCTTACTGGCGCTGTTACTGACGCTGCCGTCAGCAATTTCATTGTAAAAGCTGCGCTGCCCGGTTTGCTGCTGCTGTTTAGCTGGCGTCGCACGACAGCGACAACAACGACAACATCGAGTAAAACGAGGCGATGCGATCGTTTGTTCGTTCGTTGGTTCGTGCATTCGTGCGATTGCTCGTTCGTTCGTTCATTTCATTCCATTAGGCCGGCACTCGTTCGGCTCTTTGGGCTCCGGCTTTGACTCTGACTCTGGCTGTGACTGTGGCTGTGGCTGTGGCTCTGGGCTCCCCAATCATTCCTTCAAATAAAACCAGTGCCCGCTTGCAATTTTCACTTAGTTTGAGTCCGAACGGCGACTGCGCCGGCGTGTCCGTGTGTGTGTGTGTGTGTGTGTGTGTATCTGCTTGCGTGTGTAAATGTGTGCACAATAAGATCGATCCGAATCGCATTGAATTGAAATTGAAATTGAAATTGAACCTGAATCGATAAACAATCGACGAACGCGCGCCAATCTTATTATTGTTTGGATTGCAATATGTAATCTCTTTTTTTATGTTTGTTATTCAATTATTGTGCTTTATCGGAAGAGCGCGTGTGGTGCGCATGCGCAACAACAACAACAGTTGCCAGAACGGAAACAGAAACTAATTCAAAATCGAAAATCGCTTAGTCATCACCGGCGCATATATTGTTGTTTGTGTGTGTGTGTGTGTGTGTGTATGTGTTTTTTTAATACTTTTTTTTACTGTTTTGTGTTGTGCGAATCTGACGAATTGGATGCCCCGAATTGACGTCGTTACCCACAGCAATTACCTGACATCATCTTAACATCATAATCATAAACATTATCATTGTCATTATCATCATCAGTATAAGCAGCGAGCAGCGACGTCGTCGGCACTTGTGGTTAACATCTTTACGGGCTTCATTCAGAGCAAAATTACCAAAACAAAAATAACAAAAACTAAAACAACAACAACAAGCACAAACAGCGAGGCAACAACAATTACGCGACATATTACTGAGTAAGTACACTGAGTACACTGGATCTTAAGTACACGTTAAGAATCATTATATTATGTCTATGTGGGAAGTCAACGACGTACTTGGAAGTGGAGGGAAGTGGAACCATTTCGCATTTGCTTTGATTGATATTTGATCAAATTGTAAGCGTAACAATATCTGATCAACTTTGTTGATCAACAAAGTTGCCAACTGCAAATATTGACTCTATTAAGATTAAACATCCATTTAAATTAGAGCAATTCAATTGGTATTATCAGTTACTTGGATCGGTCCGTGACTCTGAGCTGTCTGAGGAGTATTTTTGTATTTTTATTTTATTTATGTTTTGTTTTTCTCAAGAAACTTGGATCAACAAAAAGTTGTTATTTTTTTCTATTTCCGTGCTCTGGCTATTTTGTTGTTTCTCTCTTTTTTTTTATATTTTTGTTGCTTGTTGTTGCCTTTCGGGCAAAACAGTAGCCATATATTAAGCTAATTTCCTGTGTGATCTCAGCCAGCGCACACACACACTCACACACAGATATACACACACACACACACACAGAGACAGATAGACAGACCGCACAAGCACACTTGCAGATACACATACATATGTATCTGAGAGATACACAAAGCCAGGCGAGCTAAATAAATGCCACAAGCAACTCCCAAAAATGGTCAAAATAAGCGCGCGGCGCATGTTTTGGCCAAAAGCAACAACAATGTATGAGGCACAACAAATCAAATCAAATTAAATGATTTGTTATAACGTATTTTGTGGGCTGTAGTGTGTCCATCTGTCTGTGCGTCTCTGTCGCTCTCCCTCTCTCTCTCTCTCTCTCTCTCTCTCTCTCTCTCTCTCACACACAAGCCACACACACACACACACACACGCTGTGCTTCTCTGACGATCCGTGGCCATCCCAAGAAACGCCTGTGCAAAATTTATGGCCTGCATTTGTTGTACAACAAGAAGCTGGAGTCAGAGCGCCAGAACGACAGCGACAGTTAGAGCGAGAGCGAGAGCGAGAACGAGCATGAAAGAGACAGACAAAATACAAAATACAAAAAAAAAAGAGAAAAATAAAAAATCAAAACGACTTCGCCATAAAAAATACATTTTCGGCCCACATGCGATGGAACCGACGCGGAGACGCCCGCCACTAAAGAAATTAAAATATGCCTCGAGACGGCGACAAGAGCAACAACAAGCACATTGGCTCTACATATGCGAGTATCGTTGGAGTTACGTGCGATCTGGACAGGCAACAGAGCAGACCTACCCCCCCCCTTCCCCGACCACATCCACAGCCCCTCTACTGCCCTTGTCCCCCCTCAACGAACGTTAGTCGTTCCGTGCTTTACGTTAAAAGTTTCATTTCATTCATAAAAATAAAAACTGTGTGTTGACTTGGGTGTATTTCTATGTGTGTGTGTGTGTGTGTGTGTGTGTGTGTGTGTGTGTGTGTGTGTGTGTATGTCTATGTGTGCCTCAATGAATCTACAACGCATGAATGAGAAATATGTGAATGAAGCTCCCACAATGGGTGTCTCGTCTGGTAGGCGTACAAATTGCTTTGGTATCGTCTCTGGCTCGCTTCAAGTGAAATCTCTCCATGCCCAGCCCCCTTCATATGCTTTGTGGGCAGATGATCCTCAACTGCTTATCTAGAATCAAAATACTCTAAAATGTGAACCAATCTATCAATGGGTTTACTCAATGTAGGAAATACTTCGAATTACTTCTGTATATTGAAATCTTTAATATTTGTAATAAACTGTTTGATCTAGCGATCTTTAATATTCTCCTTTGAAAGGTCGCGGAAGTAAACCTGATAATTGACTAATGACTAAAGTAACTAAATTAATACTTAAATAAATTTAACTAATCAATAGATGATGAACATAGAGGAGCTAGATCTTATCTAAGTTTCTTTTGTGCAGAGGATCCTCAAGTGATTTTATTGAATTGGGAATTGCGAATTGCGAATTGAGATTGATGTTCTTAGCAGATATTAAACTTTTGTTTTTATAGAATATAAGTTATATCTTATCTATATAAATATAACTATTTGAAGTGTAAAACATAATTTGGGTATTGACAACAACAGTAAGCATTGTAAGTCATTTGTAAGTCCTGTCTAGGATGCAGGGTATCTAGAGTTCGGCCTATAGAAGTTCATCTTGTGGTTGTGCTTGCGTTCCCTCTTGGGCATGGTGTATTTTTTGTTTATCTGGGGACTTTTTGTGATTTGTATACCCTGTTTTTTTTTTTTTTTGTTTTATATTTTATTTTTGGTCTTGAGGTCGCATTATTTGCATACAAAGTCGAGATGATCTAACAGTAGAGCTCGGTTTGTCGCCCGTTGTTGCAAATGATGACGATGTGGATGATCATTATCATGAGATGATGATGTGATCGACCAGCCAAATGTAAAGCGACAACAAAACGTGGCTAATAAATTAGGCAAAGCGTCAACAAAGCTGTTGACAAATGTCAATTTTTGAACACCAACGCCAGCAAAATCAGAAAAAAGTTGAAAAGAAAACAACAACAATCGAATACAAAATCAATATAGATATATATACATATAGCATATATATAGTATATATATATATGTATATGTAGTAAGGCAAGGAGTCCGCAGAGATGGAGGCAATTCAACTTGGACTGCAGTGAAATTTGGCGATCGATTGAAAACACTCCAAGTAGGAGAGAAACTATTCATGTGAGATCATTGGGCACGTGGGCTGATTGAAGATTCAGCTAAATAAGCATGCGATGCGATTAGATAAATCAACTAGCTTAATGATTGAATGAGTCTCTGCAAGGAGCTTTCACACAGACATGCCTCATGCACGCAGCAAAAGCTTCAAGCTTCCATTGGGGTGAACGAAAGCCCACCAATACTGATGCAATGTGCATTTAAGTTGAGTTCAGTTCATCAATCAGTGCTGGCAGCAATTGCAATTGGCAATTGGCAATTGGCAATTGGCAATTGGCAATTGGCAGCCAACGAACCATGGCCAACTGAGCTGCAGACAACATCATTGATCAATGCTCTACGGATGCGGATGCGACTGTCTGTATGTAGTTGGGGCTATTCGAATGGGAATGAGTATTGAGTAGGGGTATAGATTGGGTATTGGGTATTGGGTATTGGGTAGTGAGTATTGAGCATTGTCGTTTGTCGTTGTCCAAATGAAAATTCAATCAATTGGCTGACATTTAATGGAGGGAGCCGTCAAATGTGATTGATTGATAATTAAAAGTGGCGCCTTTCAGCCGACGCAGTGCAGCATAATGAACAGCTCCATTGGCGATTGTCAAGCCTGGACAGAGACAGCGACTTGATACTGAGAATGTAGCGTTTAACATATGATAATATGGCGCTTGCTAATTCTGGGCGATTCTTTCAAGTTTCGCCGCAATTGCAAATGAGAATGCCTCACAGCTCAGGATGAGTCTGAGGAGACTGGCGACTGGGGACTGGTGACTGGGGACTGGGGACTGGGGACTGGAGACTGCTGGTGACTGGTGACTGGAGCTTGAGTTAAACCATCATTTTATTGTCAACATTATGATCACGTTCGGTTTTTGCATTGAATTTGAATTTAAATTAAAACGGCGCCTGCTAAAGTCGCCAATCAAATCTGTGTCTCTTTATACACTCTGCCTGAGAGTCTGGTGACTTTACCATGTGGTCTGTTCATTCATTGTCAGACATATTCTATTCTTTTTACCACTCCATGCTACGATCAAATATATCCAAATCTTCAAGATCTTTTCCTATGCCTCGGTTAACTCGGCTGCATTAGGACTTTCACTTCAGTTGGCCGTTAAGCGAAAACCATATTTTCATTTTGGTATTTTGACGACTTTTATGTTATTTTTAAAGCATTGTCTTTATGTGAATTACGAGCTGAAGGGTTCAAACGAATTTGCCGCTAAGTAAAAGGCCGGTAAGCGGGGCCTAGACTTACATATCCCATATGATTTCTGTCCATCTAAAGTAATGCTACAATTTGAAATAAGTAAAATGAAATCTCTTTAATTTGTTGGCATACTTTACGTTGGAAAGTGTATTCGTACTTCGTTGCTGTTGCCATTAATTGAATTTCTCATATGATTTGTATATTTTTGGGCACGTTTCGTGCTTGGCAAATTTGAAAGAAAAAGATTTTTAATTTGTTTTCAAGCTAATGAGCTTTGTTTAATTTTATTAATGGAATTGCCAACATTTATCATAAATTACAAATCGTGATCGTGATAACAGCGCCAGTTCCTCTACCAAAAGCACAACAACAACAACAACAACAACAACAAGCTCCCAGCTTCGCATCCAGCTTCAGTTCCCAGTTCGTCTCCCAGCTGCCCAGTGTCTTTCTGGCTGAGAGACTTCGTCATCTGTTCATCTGTTGAATAATTAAGTTGTCGTGTGTTGCTTTGATAATGACAACAATGATGTTGTTGCTGTTGTTGTTGTTGTTGCTGCTGTTGTTGCTGTTGTTGCTGTTGTTGTGTGGATTTTGTGCTTGTCTTTGAAGCGCCGCATTCAAATTATTTGCTAATTTTATTGCCCGTGTATCTGGCCAAAGTCTATCTCTTTCCTTTGCTCTCTATTCTTCTCCCGCTCCCTCTCCCTTTCCCTCTCTCGCTTCTAATCTTTGGAAACTGCCCCATCTTCATCTGCCCCCCTTTCCCAGTCTTTCAGTCTCCCCATCTTCGCTAAAAAGCTAAAAAGCAAATCAGCTTTTATTTATTGTCTAGAAATAGTTGTTGTTGTCGTTTTTGCTAAGTTTCTTTTGTGGCTGTTGTTGCTGTTGTTGTTGTTGCATATTTTCGTAGAAATTTATGCCATAATTGTTGTCTGTTGAGGTTTGCATCATTCATGGGGCACAACTGTCGGCCCGCCGAGTGCAAGTGTCCTGTGGCAAGCGCTGCCTTCAATTGAATGTGCAACTCAACTGCCAATCAGCAGTGGCGCCACAGTCCAGCTACAAATTGCTGCCTCATCGTCAGCAACAAAACAGTTGCTTTGTTGCAACAATCGTCGGGGCAACAACAACAACAACAACAAGAACAACAACAACAACAACGTTGATGAAATGCGCACACAATGAAATTCAATCTTATTGCAATGGAAAAAATCTTAATCTAAAGCGACGCCAACGCTGCTGTGGTTATTTCTCGTTGTTTGTTATTATTATTATTTGTTGTTGTTGTTGTTGTTGTTGTTGTTGTTGTTGTTGCTGACGTTAACTGCGCCAGCTGAATGACTTAAATATGACATTAATCTTGGATTAATCGGTATACACGTTTTATAAATGAAGCATTTGATAAGAGCTTAACGCATTAATTAGTTTAAATCCATTTATATTATACAATTAAGCTCCCCCCTCTGCCCTCATGTGCTTTTAAAGCTCATTTTTCATAGACTGGTTTCAATACGAAATTAATCTCAGCGTGAGGCTTTCGTTGCTCTTATCAAGTTATCAAGTCACTTTGTAACATCATTTTGGATGAATTCTTAGCCACAATAATATAATTAAATATAAATAAATAACTAATTAAATGTGTCTCTGGTTGATTAGTTTAGTATGTCTTATAAATAGGGCATTTATTAATTGTTGATAAGATTTCTATGAGCATATTAAAATGAAAACAGCTTAGTTTCATTCATGTTGAATGACACCAAATTAAATGTTTTATATGCTGCTCAAGTTCTATTTCCTGTCTGACATAGATTAATCCAATAATATTAAGAAGTATAAAAGTCTTGTGAGAAAATGAAAACTGACTTCAGTTCATTGTCATTCATTATATAATACACAAGACTCGTCATAGATTTGCTTTGTATTTTCATTTACGAATGCTGACAAAGAATTCAGTGTCATTTTTATGAAATGTTAATTCACATATGTACATATTTGGCAACTCTCTATATAGCGTATTATAAATGCTGAATATACAAAATGGGAAATTCCCGAAATTCATAGCACAAACTTAGTCCACGATTCTGTGTGGTAAAACTTGTTTCAAACGAATTCCATTTCACACGAAATCTTTTCTAAAGTCTAACATTTTACTGGGAAAACCAATGCTACTTACAATTTAAATGATACCCTGTAAACATGACTTGTGCTGGGTATGCTGGGTGTTCCTAAATTGCGATATGTGTTATGTGAATGTCAAACAATGTATAGACGACTTTCAATCCCATGTAAAGCCAAAGCTGTAGTTTTTCATAAGCTTGGATAAACTAAGATATCATCTAACAAACGAGCATGTTATTCAAGTACTTACATATGTCTATATATACACATCAATCTGATGCTTAAGTACTTAATCTGAGCTCAGCTGCAAAGTGTTTAAACCTTAACTGTGGCTCGCTCGAGCGGGCTTAAACCGATTATATATGTACATATATCTAGATATATTTAGATAAGAAAACCTCTAACCACATCAATTGCCTACCTTTGTTTTACAGTTGACGCCCAATTGGGAATTCGCTTTAGGAGCGAGCATATAATGCAATCGCTGCCATGTGCCCGCTAATTGCCAAGCTGCTGCGACGCATCGATAACGGCTAATACAGCCCAAGAGAAAACAGCCAAAAGCAAACAGAAAGCCATCTAAAGAGAGCGTGAGAGGGAGAGTGAGAGCGAGAGCGAGCGTGTGAGGGACAGTGAGAGTCAGTGATAGAAGGAATCCAAAATACTTAAGAATGAGAATGAAGCGCTTTTATCTGAGCACCCTGCTCTGTTTATGGTTCAGCTATGGGGCCAGCCATAAGCTCTATGGTCTCCACACAGACGAGCTACTAGAGGACGAGGGGCAACTGGTGGTGCCGCGTCGCGTGCACCCCGATGGTGCATTTATGACACACACACTCAACTATGCCCACGATCGGGATCATCGACGGCATCGACGCAGTGCTGGCCAAGAGCTGCCGTCAAATACAGAACCGGAGCTGCATTTTCAGCTGCCGTTGGCCAACGAAACGCTACACCTGGAGCTGACGTAAGTGATCATCTATGATGCACAACGACCGTATTATCATCCATCATCCATTGCAGGCCACACAGCTACTTTCTGGCGCCGCATCTGGTTGTGGAGCGCCATCGACGGGATATGAGGACCCGTGCAACACCTTCTGCGCATCAGCTTAACTGTCATTTTCATGGCAAGGTGCGTGGTCAGTTGTCAGCTAATGTCGCCATATCCACCTGCTCCGGTCTGGTGAGTAATCGTAATAGTCAGTACAATTTCAAAGAGATTATAAATATAAATATAACTAACTGAATTTTCTAACCTAAACAAGCAAAGAAAGACATCTCTGAAAATATAAATGAATATCAAAATATGAGTTGATCTTAGAGCTGAGGGTCAAAGTCCATCTTTGCCACAAGTCCAGGAAATATTTATAATAGAAACATTTTAAAGCCATTTTTGTATACCAAACTCTCTATCTATCCTGAATATTTCCATACGAAGAAATCTTAAAATCACTTTCAGCTATTCCATATCATTATATAGTATTATATTGAAGTTCGGTTCTAACTGATCTAACTGATCAGCAAGTATATACGTAGTGCATAAGTTCATCAGTTGCGTACAAAATGTACAAACGAATCTGTTGAGCAATTGCAAGTTTGTTGCCTAAGTCTTTCGTTTCTGAAAGTTTTTTCTCCCGTTTCTTTTGCTCTGTTGCATGCCACCAGGTGGGGCACATTAAGACGGCCAGCAATGAGTATTATATAGAGCCAGCCAAGCAGCATGCAGCGCATCCAATCAAAGGCCATCCGCATGTTGTGTTCCAGCGCTCCTCGGTGAAGCCCAAGCAGAAGGTAAGTTAGACAAATTGTTGGAGTATCTACATATGTGTGTGTGTGTGTATGTGTGTGTGTGTGTGTGTGTGTGTGTGTGTGTGGGTTGCCCTCATTTGTATTTGTGGACATTTGTAATTTGTAGCCCACACAGCAGAGGCGTCGCCACAAGCGCAAGCGCAAGGAGCAGCGCAACAAGGGCCACGTGAGCAACTGCGGGACACGTGAGCCGCGGCGACGCATGGAGACGCGCCTGGAGTGGCAGCCGCGTGGCAAGTTTAAAATTCAAGGAGGTCGCAAGGTTCGACGCCATCACCATCATCATCACCAGCAACAACAGCAGCAGCAGCAGCAGCAGCAACATCTTCATCATCATCATTATCATCATCAGCTGCAGCAGCCGCACACCAAATTCAAGTACGACACGCAGCCGGAGGAGCATGCTGGGGCACGGGGCAGACGCTCAATTAGTAGTCCACGGCACGTGGAGACCCTCATCGTGGCAGATGCGACAATGTCGGCATTCCACAAGGATGTTGTCGCCTATTTGCTGACCATAATGAATATGGTCTCCGCACTGTACAAGGATCCCAGCATTGGCAATGCCATTGAGATCGTTGTGGTGCGAATCATTGAGCTGCAGGAGAACGATACGGAGCCGGAGCTGAATCTAACGCAAAATGCGCAAAAGAATCTCGATCGATTCTGCAGGTAAGACACGTGCCACACTGCCACTGTGGCAATCAATCAACAAAAAAAGGTGTCTCTCTCAAGTGTCTCAAGTGTTGCAGCTGGCAGCACAAACTGAACTCGGTGAACGAGAATGATCCGCATCATCATGACGTGGCCATACTCATCACGCGCAAGAACATTTGCGGCAACAATTGCATGTGAGTTTGTGAGTGTTGTTGCCACAGGCAATCACTGACCCGCCGACCTGTTGCATGTGGCATGCTTGCATGTTGCTTATGGCTTATTTCTCACTTCTTGCAGGACTCTGGGGCTGGCCAATGTGGGCGGCATGTGCAAACCGAAGCAATCGTGCAGCGTCAACGAGGACAACGGCATCATGCTCTCCCACACGATCACGCACGAATTGGGGCACAAGTAAGTCGCCACTTCCGTCAGTTGGACCCCATACCCAATGATGCAGCCAACTTGCGGCGCCACACATATTTGCATACACATATCGAACATGCAACCAATAGACACAAGTAGTTGGCCAACATCGAAATGCACTTCCAGCCAGTCACTTGGCCAGCGAGCAAGTGGCAAGTGGCAAGTGGCAAGCGGCAAGCACGCAACAAGTGGCAAGTGGCAAGTCGCAAGTGGCAAGCGGCTGGTGGCAGGCAGCCAACGCACGCAAATGCATCAATTGATCGTAGCCAAAGATTTATGTGCAGCCCAATTCGTTTAATGAATGAATCAAAGCAACAGCAACAGCAACAACAACAACAACAACAGCAACAACAAGAGCAACAACAAAATGAATGAATGGCTGCCTCTAAGTGGACGCGACGGATGCTTTGACACCTGCGTGTGTTCTGACAATGATCGCCTGCGTTGCACGCCCACAGATTAGTAAAACAGTTCCCCCTTCTCTCACCCTCCCCCTCCACCCTCCACCCTCCCTATCACCCCTCGACAGCTGCCTCCTCCGCTATTCAAACTCAATTAGTCGCAGACCTATTGACAACAAGCACTCATAACCAGGGATGGCCACCCAAATCACTGTATCGTGACTTTTAACTGTGATTGTTCCTCATATTTCTTACGCTTTAAGCGATTAGATAAGCAGCTTTTAAAGCGCATGAAAGCTTTACGCAAGCTTAGTTCATTAATTGTGCTTCGAGTGATCAAATTAACTCAAATAGTAGTCACGTCTCTCTTCTCTTGCTGATTGATAATAAAAAGCTTTCCGCATTATTTGAGTTTATCCTTTATGTGATGCAAAGTAATTAAATCATTGGACTTTTTTCAATCGCACGAAAGCTCTAAAATAGGTTGATAACACAAATAATAGTTTACTGTTAACTGTTAACTGTTAACTTTGGTAAAGCATCTATCAATATCCTCTTGCTCAACATTTGTTGCGTATTGTATAGAATACAAATGCAGATTTTTCAATAACGAAAACAATGTATAAAAACTTAGACAACTGTAACCAACTTTTGTAGTAGAAAGCGAGTATTCGTTGCAGTTCGTAGTAATAAAGCTTTTTGCATTTGCCAGCAGCTTTCCTCAAGTAAGCTTTATTGCTTATTTATTACGCTCTGTGAGCTTTTGTACAATTTGGCAAAGCCTTGCAAACTGAAGTTTGCACTTTTCATGTCACAGTTTAATGTTTTTTGCAGCCCTGAGACGCACGGAGCATGTTGAGAATGGGGAGCAGAAGAGGAGAGCTAGCGTAACAGTTTGGTAGCCAGAGCCAGAGGCTGTCGCTGTTGTTGTAGTTGTTGCAGTTGTCGGTTGTCCGGTTGTCCAGTCGTCCGCTTGTCCGGTTGTCGTAGGCTTATCTCGTTTCGTGTTCGTGCCAAGTGGATTTTTGTAAAACGCCTTATAAGCGCACCCAAGTGCCCGTCAGTCTGGTGTGTTCCGATTGACTCAACCAGCCAGTCAGAAGATCAGCAGATCACCATATCAGCGGCTCAATCGTCACACACACACGCACACACACACACACACACACACACACACACTCACACACACACACGCACACAGTCGTTGTTGTTGTTTGTTGTTGTGCAATTTACGTCTGATTGTCGTTGGGTCGCCCGGTCATCGTCAGGTGGCAGCCACTGACTAACGATATGCTTATTCACTCTCTCCACATGTGTTTAATGTTGTTGTTACTGTTTTTACTGTTGTTAGTGTTATTGTTGTTGTTGTGCTGATTTAAGCACTATTCTAATAATCAGGTTTTTTCACTTGCTTTTGGATCGTCGCACAGCGTGGCATAAATTGCTTGTCGCATTTTGTTATTCGCTTCCCAAAGACAATACAAATAATAATAAATCTCAACTAGTGGGAGGTGAGAGGGATGCGAAGCTGAGGTGAAATAAACTAAGGTGAGGTGAGATGGTGTAGTATGAGGTGGGCTAGAAGAGCTATGGCGTGAGAAGTTCCAACGCCAGTAGCTGGATGACTGTGGAGGGGAGTAGTGAGCGGTGTGGTAAGGAGTGGTGAGATGAGGTGAAGCGAGGTGAGGTGAACTGGAAGAGCTATAATCTTGACGCGTGCGAAGTAATTACTCCAGTGACGGCATTGAGCGGAAGTGTAGGGGAGAGGGAATCTGAGGTGAAATAGATTAAGATAAGGTGAGGTGAGATGGTGTAAACTAAGGGGAGGGGCTCTGAAAGAGTTGTTGTGTTGTGGCGTGCAAAGGCAACAATGTTGATCGAGTTTAAGTATGTAATACGAATATTACGTGGATCAATTGTTCCCAATTCGTATAGTACAATAAATGTATATGCTTACCACTTATAAATAATAGTCATCTCCGAGATAATTATTTCTGAGCTATGATGACTAACTGATTGATTTGGAAACTAGGGGGGAAATATTAAGCTCTATTTAAAAAGTTTACCGACAATAATTCCACTAGGTTTTGAAAATATATTCCCGTAATCGAAAATCTTTTGGGAGGAAGGAAGGATTCTCCTTCCATTAGTTCCAGTTGATGGAGCTCGATCGGTTATAACCTTAGGAGGTTTGAGTATTATGTATATGCATACATCAATTGTTCTTTAAGGTTCAATGTTGGCTATTAAAAGTACTGCTTGCCAATTGCTCATTATCATGTTTTGTTGTAGCTTTGGAATGTTTCATGACACGGCCAAGATTGGTTGCCATCCACGTATGGGCTCCATAGTGCACATCATGACGCCGACATTTGGAGCGGATACGCTGCAGGTTTGCTGGTCGAACTGCAGCCGGAAGTACATCACTCATTTTCTGGAGTAAGTAGAAGGAGAGGAGGTGGCAGGTCATATGCTAACCTTCCATTGCAGCCAGGGATTGGGCGAATGCTTGGACGATTCACCCGAACCGCTAAACGAATACAACTATCCGGAGGTGTTGCCGGGGGAGCGTTACAATGCAAAGCGGCAGTGCCGCATGCAGTTCAACCTGACGACGGACAGCGATGTGGGCGCTTGCTCAGCACCACACGAGTTCTGTTCGACGTTGTGGTGTCGCGTAAATGGCGAGTGCGTGACCAACATGCGGCCCACAGCACCAGGCACCGCTTGTGGCAAGAACAAGTGGTGCCAGAACGGGAAATGCGTTCGCATGGAGGAGCTGACACCCATACAAGGAGGCTGGGGCAATTGGAGCGAGTGGAGTGAGTGTTCACGTAGTTGCGGCGGCGGCGTCTCTATTCAACAGCGGGAATGCGACTCACCTGTGCCCGCCAATGGCGGTGCCTTCTGTATTGGCGAACGCAAGCGCTACAAGATTTGCCGCAAGAAACACTGTCCAGAGCACGAGCCCAGCTTCCGAGCCCAGCAGTGTGCACGGTACGACAATGTGAGCTATCAGGGTGCCACCTACAAGTGGCTGCCGTTCTTTGACAAAAGTAAGTCCACCATTCGCATCAGTCTCGTCCAGCAGTTGCTAATCGTATCTTTCTCTGTCTCGATCTGCCAAGACAATCCCTGTAGACTGTTCTGCAGCGACGTGGATGACACGATCATTGCCAACTGGGGCGAAACTGTCCTGGATGGCACACCCTGCACGCTGGGCACGAACAACATGTGCATCGATGGCATCTGCAAGGTAAGTTCGGCTGACATCTGATTTGAGATAGTCGTCCGGCGAGATCAATTAAACAAGCGTTTCATTCAGAAAGTTGGTTGCGATTGGATCGTTGACTCGGACATGCAGGACGATCGTTGCGGTGTCTGTGGCGGTTCTGGTGATCAATGCAAGCCCATAAAGGAGATCTACAGTGAAGCCTTTAACGTTAGCGACGGTGTCTACGTGGAGATCGTTAACATTCCCGCTCGAGCACGTCACATACTGATCAAGGAGCTGGCCAATTCGCCGCACTTTCTGGCCATCGGACGGACCCAGAGCGATAAGTTCTATTTGAACGGCGATAGCTTGATCTCAATGCCCGGTGAATTTGAGATCGCCGGCGTCGAGAGCCTCTACGATCGCTTGGACGAGCAGGAGACCATCAAAATACCTCAGCCCATACAGCATTCCATTGCACTCTATGTAAGTATTGAATGATTGATCCAGGATTAAGTCCGCTCATCGAAGTGTTCTCAATGATCATCTGCAGGCGATCGTGCGTGGCAACGAGAGCAACACGGGCATCTACTATGAGTTCACGCTACCCGCCATGAATGTCAGCGCAGGAAGACAGCATCAGTGGCGCCTCAGCAACTGGACAGCCTGCTCAGTCAGTTGCGGAGGCGGTGTCCAGCATCGTGAGCCCGTGTGCCATGAGAACGGCAAAGGTAAGCTACACTCGGAGTGACTATTGTCCAGGAATGCTCATCCTATTCCATCCAAATTCCACATTCCCCTGCAGTGTTGGCTGATAAGCTGCCGTGCTGGACGCATGCGAAGAACAGGCGTCCGTTGCGACAGACTCGCGCCTGTGCCGAGCAACAGTGCCCGGCTCATTGGTGGCCAGGTCCATGGCAATTCTGTCCGGTTACCTGCCGACAGCCGGATGCACCGATGCCGCAAAGGCGTCGATCGATTGTCTGTCTCGATCAGCACGATGTCGTCGTCGCGGATGCTCAGTGCGGTCTCCTGCCCAGGCTGCCTGAAACGGAGCCATGTGAGGCAACGCTGCCCGAGTGCAGGCAAAAGCTCTGAGCTACGAGCCGCATTTGGCAACCGTCCCCAGGAACTACAACCGGGTACGGTAATGCATAATGGAGAAGGAAACTATTTATTGCTACTAATAAATCAAAAGCTAGTTTAAGTGAGCTGCAAATAAAACCCAAACAGACAGACAGGCATATTTATTTCATGGAGTTTAAAATGCAAATTAAGAATTTCTTATTATTTAATCGAGTGCCCTGCATTCAGCATAGCCGTGGCGCCACCTGGCTTCATGCTTCTAGGCTAGCAGGATGCGAAAAGAAGCTTCCGATTTAGATACATAAATATTGGGACAAACAGCACATACCTGAGCTAAGTTCGCCTAAGCCCCGTGACTTTTGGGGTACTTCCCCGAATTTCCGTTATTTTTCAAATGATTTTTTTTTTTATTTAATGTACTTAAGTTAATAACTAATAAATAATTGTATACTTCGGGACTTATTTTAATAGTTTCTGTTGTAGATATGAAGTTTACAGTACTCGACTAGTAGATACCCTATAACCAGGTTTGACTAATAGTGCTTATGACAATTTTAACTGAGTCTCTTTATAACGCAATAGAAATCTATTTCAAAAAGATTGTAGAAGCTTACACTGACAGAAATTTAAAGATATTACAAGACTTAATGTCCATTAAATAATATTTCTAATGAAAATCTCAACACACGAAAACCGAATCAACAAGGAAAAGTAAAAAGTATCGCAACATGAAGTTCTTAATAATTCAAAAGCTTAATGTAATGTTTATAATCAATGATTAATGTATTTTAACTAACTATTATTGATAGATAACTTTGGGAACAATATCTGCATATAGTGCTTAGAATGATATATATATATATATATATTTATATATATATATATATGTTATACTTCGTATATCTAATTCAATCCTAATGCATGCAGGGCATAACAAATTGTACTTAATATATGAAAAAAAAAACACATTAATATAGGATTACTTAAAGAGAAAAGAGAAAAAGAAATTGTAGGATCTAAGCGTAGACATTAGTCATTCTTATGATTGAATGATGTATTTAGTATTATCTATGATCGATCGTATATTGTATTTTGTAAATTAAGCGAATAATAATAATAATAATACACGGTTGTCTGATGGCCTTATGAATGCGAACTGGAACTGTAACTGGGTCTTGATTAATTAGAATCGCGTGTTGTCCGGCATTTTGCGGAAGTAGGCGATCTTATCCTTGGGCACACGATAGCCGTGCATCCAGCGACTGCCCTTGCGCAGGGATCCATCGATGCCATCCTTCCACACGCCCTGCGGCAGGTAAACTGAAACAAGACGGTAACGGTAGCGGTAACGTTAACGGTATCGATTGAGACATGATGGATTGATTTACCTTCGCGTTCCTCGCGACCCGCATCGAGAATGGGAGCCACAATAAGCTCCTCGCCCACGGAGAACTCATCGCTGACTATGAGACAGGCGGGATCATGGGGATCGAGCATCCAGAGTGGGCGCACCAGTGGCAAGCCCTCGTTCATGGATGGACTGAGATATTTCTTGAGCAGTGCTATGACCACCGTCTGACGCACCTCTTTCAGCTCCTGGGCAACACGGGTGACCAGCTCACTGTGATACTCATCGGGCAAATGGCTGAATTGCATTGCGGGCAGGAAAGTGGCGAGCTGCAGCCAGCGGATGAAGAGCTCAGGATCAGGAAGCGGTGGCTGTCCCAGCGAATAGAACGAGACCATTTTGGTGAGCGGACGCTGGAGCAGATAGTCGCCACCAATGGCACCGGGCAGCACAAACGGATATCCAATGACGCCATAGTTGAGCACTGCGGCCAATGTGTCTCGCAATCCCTCCCAAGTGGCATTTGCCGGCGGTGTGCTGAGGAATGTTGGCGGCTTGGGTACAACACTGGCCGTGGAAACGGCCATGAGGCCAACGCTCTCAAGGCTGGTGGTCAGCATGCGGGCATACATGTCCGGATTGTCCAGTGGCTTGCGGCATTGATAATAATGCGGCAGATTATAGCCGGTGCCGAGATCTAGGTAGAAACTCTTCACCCCATACTCATCCTTCAATCTCTGCAGCTTCTCAATCAGCCAGGGCACAGATGCATTGTTAGTTATGTCCAGCACACCGGCACTGGAGCTACTTTTATAGCGGGTCAAGGCCGGAATGCTGCGCTCCGAGTAGCGCTCGTAGATGAGCAACTTGCGGGCAACCGCATCCTTGAAGTTGGCGCTATCCGTGCTGATGAAGGGCTGGATGGTGAAGACGACCTTAAAGCCACGTCTATGCAGCACATCGATGGTGTCCCTGAGTGTGGGGAAACGTGCTCGGTCGACGGTAAAGTCACCGATGTTCTCCTGCCAGAACTCATTGATCACAATGTGTCCCAGTCCCATGGCAATCGCATTCTCCGAGTAATCGCAGATGATCGTTTCGTTGAGGGAGTCGCGATGCTCCTGGTTGGGTATCTGCCACACTGGCTCCTCCAGCAGCGAGTGCAGTTCCCCAATGTCCTGCTCGGTTAGACCATCCCACAGGCTCTGCTGTGTCATCAACATGTGCAGACTACGCATATCCTCTGTCGTGCAGATCTTGTAGTCCAGCTGAGGAAGCGGCGTCAGTCGATTCACAAAGGTGAAGTCATCATTGGCCGCTCGCAGGCAGAACTGATTCTCAGTGCGATTGATGCCCAGCTGGAGAGGCGTACGCTCGCTCACCTGCATGGCCACGCCTATGGAGTTGATGAAGTAGCGCTTGACGGCATTTCCAAACTGATGGACCTTGTTGTCGCCGCTGGCATAGGGCATGAAATCAAAGTTGGCATAGCTCAGTGACCACTCCTGTCCCTTGGTTATCCCACCACCAAACCACAGTCCATTGTCCCGCTTCAGCTCATAACAATCAGTGGGCAACAGTCCAGGTGTCAGTGCCTGCCACTGAAGCGTGTAACAGCGAAAGACTTTCTTATCCTCAAAGTTCATGTGGAGACGAGCGATGCCATTCCATTCGATGCAGACGCTTCCATCGCTGCGCCGATGATCCTCAAGGCAGTGAAAAGGGGCCGAATCGCTGCCCAGTGTGACACCCAAATGGCCATGGATCACCTCCTTATCATCGTGGCTTAGTATACGAAAAATGCGATCCTTCGAATTGAACTTTATCTTCTGGAAATAGCTCTTTGTCAGCACCTGCTGATGATATGCGATGTACGCGTAGCCGATCTGTTTGCAAGTAAAGCTTATCAATCTCTTGATTCCCCAGCTCAGTACTCGATCACTTACCAGAAATATAATAATGAAGAACATCATGATCACAAATATCTTGATCTTATAGTCCTTAGTCTCGCGCTTCTTCTTGCGTATCATCTGTGGAAAGGCCTGTCAAAACAGGCATCGATTAACTTGTAATCTTCAAAGATAATCTTCTTCTTAATGCCTGTTTCCTAATTCTTAGTTCTCTCTAAAGCGAAACTATTCTGTATTCTCTGTACTTCAATCTAAATTTCTTCTTCTCTTTACTCTCTACTCACTCTGCTCTCTACACGATTGCCGCTACTCTTTAATCTCTACTTTTAACTCCTTAATCTATACTCCCTACTCACTTTATTATCTGCTCGCTACTCTTTACTCGCTACGTTCTATTAGCTACTTGCTGCTGTTCAATAGCTACTCTTTATTCATGACTTGCTACTCTCCACTCTTTACTCTTTACTCTCTATTCGCTACTCGATACTCGTTACTCTTTAATCTCTACTCTTAACTCCTTAATCTTACTCCATATATTATCTACTCGCTTCTCTTTACTCGCTACATTCTACTTGCTACTTGCTGCTCTTCAAGAGCTACTCTCTTTACTCACTGAACTGCTCTTTACTCGTTACTCTTTATTCTCTACTCTTTACTCGCTACTCTTTACTATTTAAACTTTACTCGCTAATTTTTACTCGCTACTCTTTACTCACTAATCTTTACTGTCTACTCTCAACTCTATTCTTTACTCCCTACTCTTTACCTGCTACTCGCTACTATCTACTCGCTACTCTTCAGTCTCTACCCTCTTCTCTTCACTCAATAATTTTCCCTCTTTTTTTTCTTCTCATTTTCCTCGGCTCTCCTCTTATTTTCTCTTCTCTTTCCGCTCTCACCTGCATCTTCTCACGCAGCAAACTGGCCAATGAGTTAACGCTCGTAATTGATGCCTGGTTGCTTGCAACACTGTGGGTGTCAAAGTCGCTGGCCAACATCTCCTTGCTGTTGAGTCGCAGGGCGGGGAGCGGGGCAATGGAGGCGCGTCTTCGACTACGAAAGCGATCGCTAAAGCAAAACAAATCAAATGTAAGTGATGATGTAAATCAATTGAAACCCTCCCGTGTCACATACATATGTCAACCTTTGAGCTCTGAATGTTTATGATCCTGATCGTATTGCTGATATTCCCTAATGATCTTCAGCTATCAAAGTGCTGACAAATGGCATTATAAATGAATTATGCGATTCAGATATGAATACAAAATACATGTGTGTTATCAGATGCTCTTCGAAGACAACACATATTTATGATAGTCATGACAGGCTTTTGTCTATCTTCATAACTTATAGTATATAACAACAAATACTCAGATAAGTATACCATAATATATAGTTACCATTATGATGGCTGTTTCTGACACTTGTGACACTTCGCGACAACAATGAATATAATAATCGAACGAACAAAATATATTTATACTTATTAAAATTGATCTAAATTTGTTTTACTTATAAATAAATAACAAGTACTTTGTTCAACATACTTATATTTGTCGCTTAGTAAATCCTAGGGGTTAGATATGTATGATTTAGATTAGGATTAGGCGCAGTTGAGAATTGCTCTTATCTCGTTTACTTATCTGAATGAACGCGAGAATCACAAAAGCGAAATACTGCTAGTATGTATTAGTCGACTGAGAGATACCCTGTGTTCATTAAATATGTTATTTCGGATAAATTGAAAATGGAATGTTGTTACCAGATATGTATTATCAGAACCCACTTATCAGTAATAATAATAATAATATTAACAAAATAATAATAATAACAAAAAAATAATAAAAATACTTTTATAATACCCTTAATAGTTCGTTTTTGTAAATACAGGGTATTAAAAGAGAAGGGTGAATGTTTTATCTACCAATTTTGTGACCCATTTGGCGTCTTGTAAGTATTATAAAGCGTAAAGTAATGAGTATCGCTTTGGCTTATCTTTATGGCGACTTTATGCAAATGCGAAAAGTTCGTGGCACAAAACAGAACCGTTAATGGGCCATAATAAATATAAGGCATACATACATATATACACATGCTCGTAATTGATAAAGGCCTTTAAGCGACGATGCGAGCACATAAATGCTTATATTATTCATTCAATGTACACTCATAAATATAAATATAAATATTTGTATTTATTTATTCTCTTAGTGTTTCCAGTTGCACAGATCTCAATGTAAAAAGCGTTTACTATAAGGGGTCATAAATAAACTTTGTTGCTACACGAAATTAGCACATTTGCGAAATAAATGTTATTTAAATCAAAGACCGAGTTACCCGTTTCATTAACGAGCGAATTTACCTGTAACTATTATATCTATTTATATAAGTAGAATTATAGAATTATCTTACTTTGGGATTCCGCGATTTGAATGCTCTTTTCTCTCTGTTGTTATCGCGCCTAATCACAACTATCTACTGAGCTGGGACTGCTTTAAGATATAAAATCCCAACATCTTGAATATATACAATGACACACGCTTCACATCAGTTCAGTGCTATCTCTATATATGTACATACATATTACATACATCTGTACATATGTATGTGCTTACATTCGTTGTTGCAATCAACAACAACGTTTTCATGAACAGCAGCAACGACGACGCCAACGCAACAACAACGTCATAATGTGTGTGCCTCTGCCTCTGCCTCTGGCTCTGCCTCTGCCGCTACCTCTGCCTTTAATTTACTTATCAACAACAAGCGAGATTTGCTTTTACCTTCACCTCCACCTCCCATTTTCTACCACCGCCTCCACCTCTTCTACGACATTAATTCGCTTAAACTGCAAAATTACGCTCACACACATGCACATAGCGTAACGCAGTTGTCTCTATAAGTGTGTGTGTGCTCAGAAAAGCTTTCTGTCGCAACTATTTGGCAGGGGTTGAAAGCGCAAGCGCAACGACATTACTGTTAAAGCTTTCTCGTTTAGAAGCTGCTGTTAGCTGCCATCTCTGTCTGTTGAACAACTCTGTTCTTCAGCAGAACATTTACATACTATGTTATATCTGCATTGTATGCACTGTCTGTTAAACAACTCTGTTCTTCAACAGAATCATTTATGTTAGGTCTGAAAGTACGTTTACTTTGAACGTAAAAGTTATGAATTAATTGATAAAGATAAAGATCAATAAAATCATTTTTAGTTGTGTTTCTTAAGAACGCAGCACAATGATTACGTTTAAGAATGGAATTTAAAGAATAATTGAATGATAAATCATATAACAAAACTTAGTCGTGGCAGAGAATCATAGCGGATCAGATTCAGAACTAATTAACAAGTGTACTGCTCGGTTATCTTAGCTATATAAAATTTCCGGAATGTCATTTCAATTAGCAAACAAGCACAACCCACCTTAATGAATTGACGTATTTAACAGCAAGCTAATTAGACTGCCTTTTCGGCTCTGAGCTTTCGCTCTGGTAATCTATCGAACCACTGATTTTAACCAACTGTAACTGAAGCGCTCCATGTAAATGTAATATAACTGTAAAGTGTCCAACCTGGAAACGCTTCAAAAGCTGGTATGTTGGAAAAGACACGTTCAAAAATATTCCCCTTACCGATTCCCTTGCCACAATTATATTTAATGCCATATGACGTGTCGTTAATGTAGTTGAGGCAACAACAACAACTTTAAATTAATTAATTTAATTGCGTGTTGAACTTTGGCATGATGCGAGCAATGAATTCATGCTGATTGCAATACACAGCTAAGAAATACCCAGTAGTCAATTATAGGGCATTACAAGTGCATGTCGCGCTACAAAGTAATCGACTTGGAGATGCCCTGTAAGGAATATCTTTAAGAGCGTAATATGGACTATTTAGTAAACAGGGTATTTGCCAATTGAACAAGCACAATGATGTAGCTATGGCTAATTAACACAAGCGCGTCAAATGATATTGAAAAGGTATAACTGAAGTTCGAATTGAAGCAAAGAAGATGCAACTGAAGGTCACGGAAATAAATGAGATGCGAAGACTCTATGCGAATGGACGACTTACCGATAAACAGGCTTCTTGACATTGCCGAACTCATCACTGCTGTCATCGTCATCCTTGTCGTTTCCGTTCGATTTGACTGAATCCGGTACCACTGTAGCCGTTGTGGGCGTGTCCACGTTGAAGGCCGAGATATCGTCGACAATCTGCAAATGTGAATAAAATGCGATTATTGTAGGCATATAATTTATTGGGCCTATATCTATCTATCTACATCTACATCTATGTATATCTATTGAGGTGGGGCAACGCCGCGTATGCGTAATTGAAAATTAATATGAAAACATTTGTGAGACACGTGAAATTTGACGCTTCCTGCCTTTGTTTGCCGATCAGTTGCGATGCAAAAACCAGTTTGGTCCAGCCACAATCCAATACTGTTCAGATCAGATTGGTTTGAAAAGTGCAATGGATCTTATGAACTCGGACTTAGTACCTGCCTTCACCGCAGCTAGCGCTGTTGTCTCGTCCTGCGGCACATCCTGCTGCCGTTGCACGCTGCCTAAAGTGCATCGGCCACTGTGATTGGGCGAACTCATCGTCAGGAGCACAAAGACAATGCCAATCGACAGTCGAAAGACGACAGATGACAGTCGACAGTCGACAGTCTTCAGAACACAGCTCGTCTGTTGCCTTTGCCGGCTGCTTGATAATTGCTCGAATATTGTATTAGAAATGTCGGCTTTGCTTGAATTTGCTATCTATGCCTGTGTGTGTGTAAGTGTGTGTGTGTGTGTGTGTGTGTGTGTGCGAATATGTGTTGGTTTAATCGCACAACGTCGAGCTTCATAGCGACTAGTAAGTACATGCAAACTTCATTATAACGAACTCAAAACGAATCGAACAAACAGTCATAAGTTTGGAAATCTAATATCGAAAGATCACTGTATGAACAGATGAGTTTACGCTCTATTGTTGCTTCAGCAGAGAACAAAAGAAACGTTCGTCATAGAGTGGCTCGACTGTACTCGTTCTTGAGTGATTAATTACGACGCTTCGACTTCACATTGCTCACAATTTCATTGAGACTTTTGCCGAAGCGCTCGCTCACTTATTAAATTCGAGGGCTGCACAAAAAAGTATTTACAGTTACCTAAGGGCTGTCGAAAAATAGCTAAAGTCAACAAGGGATGAGCTAGTTTGGTAAAGAATTTTTACTCTATTTGTAAATACAAATACAAATATTTATTAACAATCATTTGAATCGTCTTCACCTTTCAGGTGTCGTCAACATAACTTTAAAGTTTTCCCTCAATATATACAACTTATATCTATTGGCAATCCATCAAAAACGCGACACATACATTGCTATTTTAAATGTATATTATTATTTAAATGTCAGTTATTCCAGGCAAAACAAATTATAAACAAATTATTGCATGACACAAAAAGTTTTTTTTCGGTTATTTAGAGCCGTTGGTTAAGCGTCTTAAGTATTCGTTAAAAAAATTAATAATTATTTTTAACAAAAAATCAATGAGTTAACAATAAATTTCAAGATGGGTTACTTCGCATGTACCGCGTTGCCAACTGCCTAAAAAGTTATGAGCAACTCAAAATATACAATATTTGTATTTTGTGTCGTACCTCGTTTTCGTAAACGTTTTACTGGCAACAGAATTTGAATACCTCGTATATATTGTGAGATATAACATATGTGTATGTATTGTGAGATATGTACTTATTAAACCACTCTCGCAGCTACCACATCGACTCTCGCCATGAAATTTGGATTTTGACATAAGGCGAGAAATTGCCGTGGCAGACTCATAAATTACTCAGTACAGTTTACTTTGGCGTGCTTTATAATTGCGACCGACTAGATTTAGCTTTTAATCTAAACTACTTCCCATAAATTACAGTCTATCGGGTCTTGGACATTGTTTCCGCTGTTCCCGCTCTACGTGGCCCCCAGTGATGGACACCGCTAGGTGGGCGTCATCAGGTGTCAACTGCTGTATCAACCAGATCAGATCTATCAGATCAGATCAGATCAGTGACACACTTTTGGAAGTAAATCTTTAAAACGACTTTCACCTGATAGCATCTAAAGAGAGTCTAAGATAACATTCTCAAGTCTGTATTATATTGTAGTCCTAATATTGGAGAAATATATACATATGTATATATGGAAGGGCTTATCATATTTCACTTATGATCGCATTATAATAGTTGTATTCTACATTATAGTATTAAAACTTGAGATTCTAAATTTAAAGAATTATTTTCCTGCAATAAAAGTAACGGAAAATACTCTGTACACAATTAAAAGTCTCACAAAATAAATAAATATGCTAAATCAATTTGAAAGTAAAACCATAATATTAATAAACAATTCTTGAGGACATCAGTTTAGTGACAGGATAACTATGAAAGCTTATACAATAGGATAAACATGTTGCAAGTCAAAATAAACAAAAATAAATATTATAACTACTATAAACAAGCGGATAAGTCAAGCGCGCGCGACAGTATAATACCCTGTGCAGTTTCCTTAATTAAGTATTTTATATTATAATAAAAGAAAGTCCCAATAAATTATTTAAATAATTCTCTCTTGGAACTCTTATTTATCATATGTATTCTTTGCATGCTTTTAGCAGCAAGCTTTCGCATATGTATACATACTCGATCAAAAGCAGAGTGCTACGTCACTTCATTTACATATGCATTCATCGCAGTCGTTCACTGTCTCGCTCGCACACGTGTGCAACATTTCTTTTCTGATTATCTCTCTTATTTATAAAACGATCTTAAAGAAACTTTCAAGACTGCTTTTATATGATATTTGGCAAGAACCTGTTAAGTATGCAGCATCTATGCTGAGAAATGCGCCTATAATTTACGAGGGAGGGGGGAAAGGTATCGAAAATCTAACATAATCTGGTGTCTTTCTCTCTAATGTTTGCTGAGATCGAGGCGTTCATACAGACAGGCAGACGGACATGGTTCAACAATACATATACTTGATAGGGTTGGAGTTACATATGCCTGTTACATATATTTGCACAAAGTTATTATACCCTTTTTTAATGGGCACAGGGTTGCAAGTCAAAACAAACGAAAATATATACATATATTTATATATTATTTAGCGCCTGAATGTCGAACATTTCTGATTATACCTTAAATGTCAAATTTATTTAAGAATACTTCAATCTTATATTTATATTTATTTCACAGTTGTAATGCAGTTTGTAAAGGCGTCCAACGAAATACAAAATGCATTGCTTACTTTCGGGCTGATCGACGGGACTCTAGATAAAGTCACATTGCTCTCCATGTACTTTAGATATATATATATATACGTTCTACATTTTAAAGTATTAAATCAATATTCTTAATGAACATCATCACCAACAGAAAGATACTATGGTCTTATTAAGTACACAAATTTGCACTTTGTTGCATAGTGTAATTAACATAATGCAATATTTCGCTATGTAAATATACCCTGTACCATAGACACAACTTAAGGCCATCTCTTACATAAGTACATATGTCTATAAACAAATGTAATTTAATACAGCTACAATTACAGACTTAGTTCGATCAGATTTAAACAAGACTCTCTGGCTTAATCCGATCTTCTGTCCGATCGATTGAAGAAACAGCATTCTATTCCATACCATTGTTCTCAATTCCTAATTCCCATCGATGGGAATAGAGTTTTTAAAACTGAGTCTCATAGAGTTGTTCAAGTAGAGCTTTGAGTATAAATAAAATCCCAATCGGAAGTAAATGTAAAAATAGAATTATTCCAAAACGGTTATTGGAATTAAGGCATAAGAGTTGCTAGTATTATTAATTTCTATTATAAATATTATATATATATTGTAATTAATAAAGTAAAATCAAATCATGCAATATTACATGTCTACACACTTCAGCTGGAGCATAGAGTATCTGCAAGTCGTGACGACTTCAAACTACGTATTTTCAGAGTGTTTGCATTTCACATTAATTACATTTGAAGTGTAAACACAGGTGAAAAACAACAATAATGGTATATAGAATAGATCAAATGCGTCTCGTTGATGATGACGATGAGTTGATCTGATGTTGTGATGATGTGATGATGAGGATGATGACATGATGATGACTTCAGTTAAGGTTTTCTGTAATTCCGTTGTCAGTCTGGATTGGGAATTATATTGTTTGCTATTTATAAGAATTCTCTGTGGTTGGATGTAACTGAAACTTAAGTAGTTTTCATATTTTGGTAAGCTACACACACACACACTCACACACACACATACACACACGCTGTCGTTCAGTGCACAGATAACACTTAATGAACATTATATTATTACTTATTTTTAATTTTTGTTATTATATTTGTTAATGCAAACTCGTTTCCACAGTCAAAATTGGGTATTCACTTCGACAACAACAACAACAACCACAATAACAACCACAACAACAACAACAAGAAGATCAATTCACAGTTCATGTACTCACACTTTCCGTTTGACTCTCCTCGTGCAGCGCCTCCTGTGCCTGCATCTGATGCCGGCGACGCAGTGCCTCCAAGTCGAGCGAATTGATGCCCGATGGCAACGAGATGGAATTACGACGTAGTCCAGGGCCAAAGAGTTCCCGTGCCGGAGGTGTCGGTGTTGAGGTTGCTGAACTCAGTGATAAGATCTCCGGCTCATCGGTCACTTCATTGATCACAATTAGATGTGGCAAGTCCACGTTGCGTCGTTGCCCCAGCGATGGTTTGCGTGCGAGGCGTGGCTCTCCATTTGATTTCAGCAGCTGTTCCTGCTCCTCATCATCGTCTTGCTCATCCACAAAGGGCAACTCCAGCGATTGATCGTTGATCTGGCCGTTGAGCGCCTGCGCTGCCAGAAGCGATGGCTTCGCCTGCGGCATCCTGTTACCGGGTTAGCACGGGTTTACTTCTTTAGACAATGTTTACACGATGGACGGGAAACGTGCGCACGCGATCGCGTCCCGGTTACGACTCGCAGCCAAACCAAATGCGAAACCGTCAACAGCGTTGAGAGCGCGACGTTAAGCTCAGCTGAGCACTGATCGACGGGGGGAACAGGGGGATAATGGGGCGAGGGGGTGGTCGCTGCTGTAAGGCGGTAAAAGGGTCGCGTC
Organism: Drosophila funebris; assembly: GCA_018901825.1. Classification (NCBI taxonomy): domain Eukaryota; kingdom Metazoa; phylum Arthropoda; class Insecta; order Diptera; family Drosophilidae; genus Drosophila; species Drosophila funebris. The sequence goes on from JAEIFK010000033.1 coordinate 539,844, forward strand.
GATTTGCCTTTAATCATCATCGTTGTACTTATCATTATCATCCCATCCGTTGCCACGATTATAGCCGACACTGATTACGTATGCGACGCATTGTACGCACCGCTTTTAACTAGGCCGACAGTTAATTTGGCTTTGTTTGCCAAATAACATTGTTTATTGTTTATTGATTTAGTTAATTAAATTCATTTTTAGCTACAAACAAGCTCTGATCGCTCTGCGTTGCCTACATAATTAACCAATATCCCAATCGCGTGCTCTCTCCCTCCCTCTCTCTCTCTCTCTCTCTCTCTCTCTCTCTCTCTCTCTCTCTCTCTCTTTCCCTATCTCTCTCTTTCACTCCATTTCTCTCACTCCCTTACACCCACTCTCACGGCCGCACTCGCTCGACTCACGTCTATGGTTTAAGCTGTTATCAGTAGACATAAAACGCTAAATCGCGCCAATTGATCAAATAACACCAACAAGCGTCAAAGGTTTTCCATACTCTAACCCATAAGACATGTACACTTTTGTAAGCTTCTATCTGAAAGTCTACAAAATTGCATCTTTGAATCTTGCATTAAGTTTTCTTCACCTCAATTCGATCAGCTTTAGTTTCATTTTCATTCATTTTTAAAAATCAATACTGAATATAATCTAGTCTTATTCAAACAGTTTCCAAAAATGCACCTATTGCTTAGCAATTAACAAACTTGGTAACTTTCTCATTGGCCTCATAAAGTCTAGTTGCTTTCTTGATTTTAATTGAGTTTAAATATATTTTAATGTCTAAGACGAGAGTTATTCAAAAGCGGAGAGTCTTTTCTACATTTACTACATTTACTATTTATTTAATGACAGTAATTAAAAAGTGATAAAAGTTATAAGCTGAATTCCTAAGTAGTATCTACATGCTTTGCATAGAATCAAGTTAAAGTTTAGTTTATCTTTACTTAATATCCAAATATATAAATATGTTTTGCAAAGAATCAAGTTAAAGCTTAGTTTGTCTTTATCAAAATAACCCACTGTACAGTGATCAGCCTTGAAATGAAATAACAAACTCGAATCGATTCGATCTATGCAGTTACTCTTTGCAGCATTGCTTCCACTGTAGGGTATGCAACATGCGACACCCTGGATGGCCACATTTTGTTAAGTGTTGAATAATAACATGTGTTACTGATCGACGGCCAACATTATGTCGACGAGAGTACGACGGTCTTCCTTGCCCCCACCCCACTGACTCTCCTCCCCGCTGATCAGCTGATAAGTTGATTACCTTTCTATAAGCCAATCAAATGGGTTTATTAAACAAATTCGCAATATTGTGCTAATAAATTCTTAAGCAATTCTGAGCATTTAATTGAATTGAAATACATATGTATATATATATATGGATTATTGCTATCGCAACGCAGCTCTGAATCACACACATTAGTACACACAGTGGAACCTGTTGTTTGATTGACATGCCACACACTCGTTGGATCGACTCTCTCCCACTGCTGGGCGGTGTGTGAAATTTTAAGTTGCACCCAGCTGTATGTATGGGCATATGTTTATGGCAATTTATTTTGCACATCTAATTAATTCATGCATGTATAAATGATAACAGCTGCCAGCAAGACGGTTTGAATACCCTGCAAATAGTTTAAAATTCAAGGTACATGCTTTCCATATAATGAAAAACTACAGTTAGCGAATAATTTACTAGCACGTATACCTAATCCCCAAAATTAGATAAACTTTTACGTGAGAAATACATATTATACCATGAAAACGTTAATTTGCTTTGCTTCAATTTCGTCTTGTCATTCTCATTTACTGGCTCTGCATGTGCTTGCCAGAAAGTTCATCTTCATATGTAGTTGCTTGCCACAGCGTTGCCACCTTCCATTGGCATAATGCATACATAAATACCAATGAAGTAAAGCGATGCGTTGCCAACGACACCATAAAGTGTTGCCAATCCTTGGAAATGTGCGTAGCTTTAGTTAAAATGAAATAAAATCTATATTCATAGAATATTATATGTTGATAAGTATATTGCACAATTATTACGAATAGCATTGAAAATTATTTAAATGTTATGCCCAAATAAATACAGCAATTACAATTTTGAAAAGGGGGAAAAATGCAATCTTTATTTTCAATAAATTGGTAATTTGTTTAGTTGTTTGTTTGTTTGTTTTTTTTTCCAGCGCTTCTCTTTTCATCTCATTTGATTTCTTTTCTACAATTTGTTGCTATTTTGTGTTTTTTTTTTGTTAGCTTGCTTTAATTTGTTTCATTTTAATTTGAACATTTTACTTCACATCTGATTCGCCGGCTGTACAGTACATACTCGATATATTGAACGCTGCCCAGCGCTCGAGTTGAGTGTAACTTGTTTGTTAATTGTTGAATTAGGCGCATATTTAATGTTATTTCATTATTTATTTATGTTTATTATATATGTAAGAAAACATTTGATATTCAATTTTATTTGACGCTTTGCTTTTGTTTCAATCATTTTTAAGGAATGTGTTTTTTTTTTGTGTTGTTTTTAATGTATGTAATTATTAATTTATTTTTATTAGCATGTTTCATGTTTTTGCTTTTCGATTTAATATTTAGAAATAAGTATATGCATATGTTGTTTTTTGTTTTTGTTTTTGTTTTTGTTGCTTTTGCTTTTGTTCAGTTACTAAACGTACACATACAAATACAAATACAAATTGATGCCTTTGCTTAAGTATTAGTTAATGTGTCAACATTTTTGCTTTTGTTTTTGTCTTATTTAATTTTTGCTGTTCTACATATTTCTTAGACAATTTGTTCTTAAACAAAACAAGCACAAATACTTAAGATTACCCAAAAAAAAAAAAAAAAAAAAAAAACTAAGGGAGAAATACATAATAAACATATAATATATGGAATATACATAATTAGTTATACAACTAAAATGTAAAACGTGAAACGTTGCTACAGTAAATGGCCAAGGAGCGTTGCATTGCGTTTAAAGTGTAATTTCTCAATCAATTAGTTTTGTTTTTTTTTTTAATTTAATTTCCAATCAGCTAAAGTGACGCGTTCGTAGCGTATCCAATAGATACAGATACGTAAGTTTGTTTGTGGTTTTTGAGACACAGTTCATATTACGCAATACATATTATATATATATATTATAATATGCCTTATGCTTGGTTAGATAATTCGAATAAATAACTTGGTACAGAATACAAAGCGTGTCGCACTACAATGATTACAAATTATTCAAATACAAATACAAATACAATTACATAAATTGCGAACGAAGAGGAATTAAGGGAAAACACAGCAAAATAGAATGAATACACTTGTACATACATAATAATCATATCATAGTGGTAAATATAATCATAATAATAATTGTGTAAATTGTAAATATCACAAGCAGACGTCACTTGCATCGTTGATAAATGTAAATATATATGTATGTATATATGGTGTATATATATTTAAATGTACGTGTATAAGTATGTGTGTGTGTGTGTGTGTGTGTGTGCGTGTGTATATGTATGTGTGTGTATAAATATAATTATGTGTATGTTTATGTAGCTGTGTCTATGTGTTGTACTGCTTTATAAAGTGTTTAATTTTGTTCGTTTTTTTCTGTTTCATTTCAGTTTCAATTCAAATTTGCTTGTGCCTAAGTAATATATGTGTGTGTGTGTTTGTGTGTGTGTGTGTGTTTGTTGGTGTAAGTGTATGGGTGTGTGTCTTGTCAAGTAGAGCACTGGCATAGCTCAAGCTCAGCCTTTGAACACTAAACACTAAACACTACATTGCCTTCAACTGTTTGACCTGCTCAAAGAATGCAGAATATACTAAAAATTAACATTTACTCAGTTTACTCTCTTGCACACTATCTCTCACACACACACGCGCGCACACACCCACACCCACATACACACGCATTTACAGAGGCAGACAAGTTATTAAGCAAATTTGCATATGGTTTGTTTTGCCTCGCTTGAATTACTATATTTATATAAACTGCTCTTAAGTATTACTAACATTTTCTATTCGAAAATTAGAATGAGTACATAATTTCAACATGTTTATCGCTTTACAAATCATATGTCTCTATATATATATATATATATGTACTTCTAGATATTAAGTTCTATTAAAATTGACTTTTTACACTTTAGCAGCAGTTTTGCTTCTTGTATGTATACACGACAAAAAAAAAAAAACAAAAACAAAAAAAAAGACTAATTATTAATGATTTTCGCTAATTGCTTAAGATTTACATATGTGTGTGTGTGTGTGAGTGTTTATGTGTATGTTATACTTATTTCTTGTTATTATAATATTATAATATATAATGTGATTTGTTGTTGTCTAATAATTAGTTATCAATGAGAATCGTCGCTGTTTTCAAATTGGCATCACTTAATAAATTGATGCTTTGCGGGTGTGAGTGAGTGTGAGACTATGTGTGTGTGTGGATGTGTGTTCCTCGCTCTCTTTCTAACACTAACTGCTATCTTTATGTCTAAGTGCTAAAGTGCTGAAATATTTGAAACATTTTGTTGCCGCTGTTAACATTAGTTTTCGTATTGTTGCAGTTCAAGCTGTTATTGCTATTGTTGTTGTTGTTGTTGTTTTTGTTGTTGTTGCTGTTGCTGATAAGCCCATGCACGCCCTTATATAATGAATCGCTTGAATTTAGCATCATTTACAAATATCATAGTTAATATATTTTACAATATACATAAGATATATACTTAAATTGTATCGTGGATTTGCTCTTGCTGGTATTATGACCTTGGACTAAGTTGATTGGCCTTCTCAATGGGGTCTCCTTTCTAAAACTAAGCTGTAACTGAAACCAAAACTGTAACAGAGTCAGACACGATCCTCAGCTGCCTGCGTACCCCGCAATTGGCACACCAAACACGACAATTGTAATACATGAAAATTTTTACATACAACAGAATTTTGCGACCAAAAAAAAAAGAAAACCAAACAAAGCAACTGAGAATTTAGAAGAGTGTGTAAGTGGAAGTGTATGTGTGTGTGTGTGTGAGTGAGAGTGTGTATGACTAAGATTGCCTTGGGGTCGGTCGCTGGCTGTGATGGTTATGATCTTGAGATGACTGAGTTGCTTTAAAGATCTGATCAATGCGCTCAATCGATGAGCCCGTTGCAGTTTCCCTCTTAATCGCCGCTGTCCTCCCATTTGCGCTCCTCCATGATGCGATCAAAGCAGTCCGCAAGGAATGCGTGCTAAAGGCAGAACAACAACAATTATTAATCAATTGGAAATGTATTTAAATAGTTTATTCTATTTACATATGGCGTGTAGACTTTGACCCAACGTGCTGGCTTATCTGGACGATTGTACTGAAAGCAAAATGACATAGACTCCTCGTCGCTCTCCGACCTTGTTATGCTGTCCCAGGTTAGCTCGACCATTTGCGCCTCCAGGGAGCCATCCTCGCGACATGCGTGCAGCCGAAAACTCTTCATTCCTGCAAATGCAAATTGTGATAAGTACAAAGCAATAATCAAAGCATTTTCAAATAGTTAAGCTCTGTACTATTTACTTTTAGTTAGAATATAATTCACACATCAACTGATTAATTCGGTTTTTATATTTGTTATTAATAAATAACTATTGCTATCTCTTTCATTTCTGTCGTTTCACTTTCGTGTGTCTTTATTTACTAGACAACACAGACATTTCCTTCATAGTAACTTGCTTAGAATTGGATAAATGCACCGATAGTTAAGCAAACCCCAATAACATTCTGTAGCTCATGTCCTCATTAAACTCCATGGTCACCCACTTTGCAGTGATGTGAATGAATATGATTATGGCTAACAAACACTGCTGTACTAAGGGGAACTTACCCACGGCGGGTACAACATGACCCTCCTTGCGACTATCACAGGAGCAGTGTGGAAACACGACGTCACCATAGCCGGGCAGTGTGCGGGCCAGTGCCAAATAATCGTTCGCCTTTTTGGCATCTTGCAGTGCCTTCAGCTCATAGAGTCGGCCATCGGCACGAATGTTGCCGCGATTGACCTCATCGACCGCCTGATAGAAGATGAAGCGGGCCGCCTGCTCGCCCTCGGGCAGCGTTAGCTCCTTGCCAACGGAGAAGAGCCAACGGCGCACACAGAGACACGTCGATGAGGCGGTGCTGTAATTCTGCACATAGAGCTGATGTGGTATCTCATGTGGTTGCAATTTCCTCTCAAAATTGTACTCAACAATCTCAAACAGATAGAAATATTGTTGCGTATAGGCTGTGAGATTGGCGCGCTGCACCAGAATCTCCCATACGACCTGAGCATTTGATGACTTCTTCACGGAGACACTTGTGACCTCGTGATCGGGCAGCATGACCTTAATGTCCACCGGCGATGCGGATATATCATCTTCGGTATCAGTTAAGAAATCCTGTACAGCATCGCTCTCAGCAATAACCCGCACCGCACACACCTTCTCCAGATATTGCTCTAGGCCACGGCGGCGTGTGTCCAGCTGCTGTTCGCTCAGCTGAAATGGCCATTTGCCAGGCAGTTTGGGGAACGTGAACCCACTGAATTCCTTGCGCAGCATCGAATGCAAATTGGCGAACTCGCGATACCTGCGCGAACACAACTGTCGACCTGCCATGTGGATATTGAAGACAATGTAGCGTTCCCCATTCCGATTCACGATGCTGTAGTCGGGTATGCTGAAAGGATAGTGGGATTAGTATTTGTGGCACACATGGAAACAGGTGTATAAGAGACGCCATTGCACTCACCTGATGGGTAATGAACGCTTGTCGGAGTAATCAATGTAAGAGTAGCCGCTTTGATCCTCCTGTGGCTCCAGTCTGTCGGCCTCCTGCTGTGTCACGGATATTACCGTTAGGGTCAGGCAATCGCCACCGGATTTGATCAGATCCACCACCTGTTTGTGTGTGGCACCTTCCACGCTGACGCCATTGCTGCAAGTAAACAAATTAAGGACACATTAAACGATTTGCGATTGTTCAACCTGTTGCATCCACACGAACCGCAAACAGCGACGCTCGAATGCACTTAACTGGGCAAACTGCACGCCATGGAATGGCAGCATTTTCGGGGACACTAAGGAAACCACTCAAAGTTGCGACCGAGTCGAAGTTGGAGTCAGTGCGTCAGTTTGCAACTCGATTGTCAGTCATCAATTGCGGAGCTGTTGTCACAGACGGATCATTTTAAGAATCGAAAATAAGACCAAAGCGAGAAAGAGAGTGAGAGAGAGAGCGTAAAGAGAGAGAGAGAGAGAGAGAGAGAGAGAGAGGGCGAGCGAGAGGGCGAGAGCTACTTGTCGTTGCAATTAATTGATTGCCTGAGCACTTTGTGACACTTGGCAAACCACTGATAAGAGACGCCAGCTGCAACTCAAGTCCCAGACAGAAGTGATTCGGGTCAAGTTGAGTTTGTTTATGATAAACGCGAGCATTCAAGTTGTTGAACTGATCCATGGAGCAGCTACGTGACAGCAACTGAGTGACAAACAATACACATCCAGATGTGTGTCATCCTTGCAACTACCAAGAGGTCTAGAAGTCCCGACTGCAGTTGCTCTCTTCAAGCCCAAGTTCAAACTATAAATATCTCAACTATATAGACCTATCTCGAAGGTCACCCTGCTGCTTTCTGCTTTCAAGCCACCGCTGATCTTCTAGCTTCATCAACATCTCGACATACAACTCGATCGACATTCAGCTACGGAGTTATCCTATCGCGTCTAATCACAAACGGCAACTAGAGGCATCAGCAATCCTATTCAACATTTCCGCCTGTCAGAAACCATTGATCCGCAGAGTAAAGCAGACTAACGACAAAGCCCTACTGATTCATCAGTCCGCTCCGTCGGTCAATCGTTTTATAATTTCAAAATGTTAATGCTCGAGGAATATTCTCATAATTCACTGTCAAATTCGTTAGACGAATGGGGATTCTACACATATTTAAAGCTCAACATGCCTCAAGTGACCTAACTAATGCTCATTCAATTTAAAATTGTTGGAGCTTCAAGAATCGTCCTAAAAATAAGACACAAGATCTCAACATTGCTCGATCACCAGTCGACTAGTGACGTAGCTCAAGCTTTATAGGAGGTAATATTCTATGTCAGACTACAAAGCAACGCTTATCCACATGGAGAAATCCACATTCTTATATCAGCAGCTGAACATTGCTCGATCACCAGTTGACTAGTGACGTAGCTTACGCTTTTAACGCTTTTAAGATGTTTGAAACTCACATCATCTTATATAAATCCCTTGCCAGACCACAGAGCAAGCAGATCAGTCGATCATTTCTCTATAATAAAATTACTCTATAATGTAGTCTGGCAACTCTTTCAGTACATCTTAGTATATGCAAATACTACAAATATCATTATAATAAAAACTCTGAAGTGACACAACACTCAGTTTTTCGGCGAGAATGTGTACACTTGCAAAAGCTAGCAGCTATGAGCGTGCAATGAATTCTAATTTGAATGTATGTATGTGTGTACATATGGATACACATGTGCATACACACATACATACATAGTCTTTTCTTTCTACTTTCTTTTAGGAATATCTTCTTTATTCCTAGACCGATCTTTATGAAACTTTCATGGGTGTCTCCGAACAGTATTCTTTAATCAGCTCTTAAGTTAGATATTCCGAAATACACACAATAAAGAGTTTGAAAATCGTTTTGACCGATTTCCAGGGCAAAGCGGGGAGGTAACCAAAATGTGAAATAAACTTGATCTGCGTATGGTATACAGGAACCTTTATGCCAAATTTGGTGTCTCGAGCACTTATAGTTGCTGAGATCGACGCGTTCATACAGATAGACCCAAGGACATCTTTTGCACAAAGTTAATAAAGGCATGTACAGGGTATAAAAACTCCAAGTAGTAACCTACTTAATGCTCTTTCTATATAAAATTGTCGAAGCTTTAAGAACATAACACTGCTGGTCTACATACATACATTGCTCGATCACCAGGCAACTAGTGACGTAACTAACGCTATTTACCATATCAAATGGTCTGAGCTCCGAGAATCACTCTAAAATCCACATTCAGACCACAAGGCACCGCTGATAAGCAAATGGAATCGCTTCAAATTGATTATATATTATATATTTTCTTAAAATTCAAACGACATACATTGTATTAACATATGCACATACATATGCATGTATGTATGTGCACACGTATGTATGTATGTATGTGTTTTCTATGCAATTTCCTTTGTTGGGGAATCCGACATAATTCTGTATGCAAGTTAGTTTTGGCTTTTGTGTGTGTGTTTGTTTTTTGGGCTACTTGCAAGTTGAAACCGGAAAATTCAACGCGACTCTGCATTGGATGCCGGCTACTGATTGTTGTTGCCTGGATTCTTGGCTTGCCCCATGTGGCAGCCACCTCGGGCAACCGCTGCACGCGTCGAGGTGTTCGGCTAGGCCAGTACTACTTCTTCTTCTTCTACCTTAACTCCAGTGTATGAGTGTGCGTGTGTGTGTGTGTGTGTGTGTGTGTGTGTGTGTGGGTACAAGCAAATGTCTGTGGCTTGTGTGTGCGTCTTTCCGGTTTGACATTTGCCACCGCAGCACAAATAAATAAATCGCAGCTATCGTGTTTTTCTCGTGTCGTTGGTGACGCACAGGAACAACAACAACAACAACAACAACATCAACAGCGACAGCGACGACAACAACAACAATCATATGACTCAGAGCCAAGCATACCTAACATACATAATAACTACTCTTGCATGCATAGCAAACGATAATAAAACAATAATTAAATGTAATGCGTGCAACGCTATAGATACCCTGCACTTCATTTGAAAAATCTAATTAATTATTATATATAAATTAATTAATAAAGCAGAACTTCTGATAGAAATACTGTTGAATGCTGCCTATGTTTAACTATGAACTAAGACGTGTTTCACCTTATTCGATCTTGATCATACAGAGTATGTTCGATATTCACATAATTTTTATAAAAGTGTTGCATATTTCATTACAAAATCATAATACCTTCAGTAAAGGGTATACCAACGGAATTGGCAACATTGTAAGAATGTTTATGTCTATTCTCTCATTCCATGGACTTTTCAGTTGCAGAGTATTAAAGTAAATGAAAAGAGCAAGAGACGAGCTACAACGGAGATGAAGATTAGGACGAAGAGGAAGACGAAGAGTAGGAGAAGGAGAAACAGAAAGAGAAACCAGTTTCAACTGTTTCTAAATAAAAACTAAAATACAATCGCTCATCGAGCGTAAGGAGCACCCTACAGATTGAAACTGTAGAGGGCGCTGCTGTGCTAATTATTAAATATTATTATGAATTTTTTAGCATAACATTTTAGCAACTCATTTTGTTTATTTGGTTTATATATACATATACATAGGTATACTAGAACACACAAATACAAATGAAATGGAAAACAAAGAGAAATCATGAAACATTGCACTTGTCACTTAATACCCTGTAATCGCAAAGTAAGTAAAGAGTTATGTCCCACCCCATGAATTAAATGAAAGCATATACACGTATACAGGGTATCTGCAATTCGAGCAATAGATTAGCATTATTGGACTTTCATTTGTTCCCTCGATTAATCGCATAGCTGCTTTGCATAGTCACAGTTTGCATGTCAGCCCCTCTCCCCCTGCCCCATCTCACTCGATTCCACTTTGACTTTGCTGATAAAAACAGCAAAAGTTGTTTACACACGCAAAACATGTGTGTTCATTACATTAATCGTTGATTCCCATTCTGAATCTAAAGAGAGAGAGAGAGAGAGACAATTTTGGACGTGGTTTGCGTTCTTCTTCTTCGGCTTCTTTTCAAGATTCTCTCCTCGGGTTCGATTCTGCTTCACAGCGTTTTAATGAGAGTAAGACAAATGACATGGAACATAACATAAATCAATCAAATTACTTCACTGTATCAACAAGAGCAGGATTAGATACGTATGACATATGCAGTTAGCATACCCTGTAACTGGAGAATTACCTAAAACGGGTGTGCACAAGCGATGCAACCTTGACTCTACATTACATTCTTGCAAATATATGTACATATATGTATTTATATACAATGTACATTAAAATTCACTTCAATTTGTGGTCAGCAGTTAACTGACAATTCATTTATATCGAGTTGGACTTTGTAAAATTGCAAATCGTTATTTTATGTTGATCTTAGCCAACTCAGCGAAAAGCTGCTGCAACTTAACGTTAAGAAAACGAAGTACAATTGAATTTAAACAGCAAATTAACATCACGAAGGTTAGCGGGAACAAGAATTATAGAATTACATTTACATATATACATATTTAAATGCAAGGAGAGTTCCATATCCATGTGTTTCAACATTATTAGTGGGTATCTCCTACTTGTAGGCATACATGACTTATCTTCAATATTCTCAATATATCGAAGTATTTGCATAATTAATTTTCTCATAATTCATTTGTTTTTATTATGGGTTTAAGTTTATTTTGGGTATCTATCAAACAGCTCATTGTCTGTGATGATTTAATACTTGGAAATAATCCAAGCAAATTGAAAAAAAAAATTGCTATTAAACACAAGAATTTAAATTTGAAAAACATTAAAGCTGAAATGCATCATAAAGAAAAATAGAAAAAAAGAAAATACCAAAAGACGTACTGACTTTTAGTGATCTCAACTGGGATTAACCAGCTGCTTCTAAATTGTCCATCAGCCCCTTGTGCCCAATCCCATTCCCATTCCCATTCCCATTAACACAAACAACAAACAACAAAGGCAAATAAAAGAAATTGAGGGAAGGAAAATAAGTGAGGCAAATTTATGTACGTTTACTTACCCACAATGGGGGTCAGGCAAATTTTCCGTTGAATGGTCTTGAATAAACAACTATTTGATGATATATGCACATACATATGTATATTATTTAATTTGTTCCTATACCCTAATCTACTCAAGGAAACTGGTTCGGGAATATATTTCATCAATTTGTGCGCCTAACTAGTTCAAAAACAAAAACGAGTTCTTTTTTAAGTATGCTCATAGCGGTAGCTTGCTCTATCTCTGTTCCTCTTACAGTGTTTTGTACGCATCCAACATGAATGTCGAAACGAGATAGCCAACTGTTTATAGTTATGGCTAGTGCTGGGTGAGCATGCAGGCTAGAGATGGACATGCAGTTACATTGCCATAGCGTTACCAGACAGCTAGATTATTGATCTTGTTCTATTGCTCGTTCGATATGAACTTGTTCAGAAATATTGCAATGCCACGAAAAGAGTACAAACCAAATTGATATTATCCTTAAATATATATTGCGCACATAGAACTGATAAGCTAATCCTTTAATTCCTAGCAGAATATACACAATGTATAATGTTAAGTCCAGTGCTTCCATTGATATTTAATACTTCAACGTGCCTAATTTTATTTTTGTTTTTGTTACAATATGTATCACTTGTTCATTTATTATTTTCTTTTTTTCTTCTTTTTTTTTTTGTAGTGTTTGATGTTGTGGCAAGTGCCTATTTCTGGATTATCCATAACAAAGCCATATTTACATCCAAAGCAGAGCCGAAACTGAAACTGAAACAGAGACAGCAACCTCATCCTCATCCTCATCCTCATCCTCAACCTCATCGGCTTAGCTTAGTCCGTGGACTGGCCCGAAACCCTGTTCGACCCATACCAAACCAAAACCAACCCAGTCCGACCCAACCATTGAGTGACGCAAATCTATTGATTATTCTGGGGCATATGCCGCAAAACAAGAAGAAGAAGAACAACAACAACAACAACCACAAGATGAGCATTAATAACATGAACAACAGTAGAACATGGGCACAAAACCACAAAACATAAAATTCGTGGCAGCATAAAATAAAATTAAAACATGAGAATTAACACAGTTGACTTCAGCGAATACCAAATACCCTACCCTGGGCAACGTATTAAGGGTATTTAATATATTTGTCTATATATAAATCTAACTTGAGTGATAAGTAATCAATGCAAACGCTAAGAGAACCAATTCGAAACATATTTAACCATTAACTTCTATTCAGTTTGCAACTCATTTTCAAAGCATTACTTAATAAGTTTATCGATAACCGATAACACAGATAATGACCATAAAGTAACTCCTGGATTTATGAGAAGAGATATGAGACATAAGAAGAACCAACTAGCAAAGTCCATTATCTTGATCTTTTAGCAGACTTAATGGAAGATGTGGACTCGATGACGTGGAAATAAGTTGTTAACTGCTGCCATATGAAATCTACTCTAAGAAAAATATGTATATTCTCGATGCCGTTTCAATATGTTGCATAATTCATGACCGTGCTATACTACCCTATTGCTAGGTCATGGCAGAGAGAGAGAGAGAGAGAGAGAGAAAGAGAGAGAGAGAGAACTCTGGAGGGGTTTCCCCAAGATTCAAGTGCATATACATATACAACTATTGGTTTTTATTGTTGTTGAGGCGCTGCGAAACCAAAGTAGTTGTAGCATTGTTATAGTAGTTGTAGCATTGTTATAGTAGTTGTTGTTGTTGTTGTAGTTGTTGTTGTTGTTGTTATTCCTCCCATTTGGCTGGCATTGTTGTCGCAAATGTTCTAACGAGCCGCACGTCGAACAACAAGAAATGAAAATAGTTCATAATCCTCATTGATTGCATCGCAGCCTTCCCCCCAGATTCCAAAAACAACAATGCAATGTTAAGTGGCAAGTGCAGTGACAATCAAATAACGTCCAACCACAAGAACACCACAAAGCAATAGCTAACAAATCTTCCCCACAAGTGCAATAGATGAATAGGAAACTGTCTTATGAAACGTTTCCATTTCTTATCCAATCAGTTTCAGGATCTATGCCGAAGCAGTTAAAGAACCAAGCCCCCCCGGAGGCCCCTAGGAAGGAGAACCTTGAAGTAATGTCAATAAGAAATTAAACTCTTTATAGGGTATTTCGCAGTCTAGAGCATTTATCACGTAACTTGATCTTTTTAAATAAATAACAAATATATGTCTATATCGGGGCGATCGAGTAGATAGGCGTGGCATACAAAAATCAGGCCAAACAATGGAACTTCAACAACAGTTATCGATGCAACTGGTCAATTTTGGACACGCCACTTGAGGAGACATCTAATCTAATCGTTTGGCTTGTAGTTGGTAGTTAGGCCAAATCGCAGCAGTTCTTTGTTGAGCTAGAACTAAAGAATGGCCCGAGAAGGGAGCTGGACAGTCGACAAGATGAGTGCAATGAGGCAACTGGTAGTCGGAATAACGCTGCTCCTGCTGCTGCTGTTGCAGTTACTCCGGGTGTGCAATGGACTGGAATGCTATGCTTGCGATTCGGCTGAGGATGTTGAGTGTGCCACACGTCCAGGCCAGCAGCTGGAGGTGGAGGAGTGCTTGGTGGCAAACGATGTGTGTGTCACCTCCATCACAGCAGGGCTAACCCGACGCGGCTGCTTGAGGCGACTCTATCCGAATGGTTACTGTGCCGAGCCCTGTGATCGCTGCAACACGAGTCTCTGCAACCGCCATGTCTATCCGGTGAATCGACTTCGTTGCTATCAGTGCGTCGGTGCCCAGTGCATCGATGTCAGCCAACGACCGCAACTGCTGTTGCCGTGTCCTGTCTACAATGCCGAGGATCGTTGCTACACAAACATCTTGCACTTGAGCAACACCCAACGAGGTTGCGAGCATACGAATCTGCCCGTTGGGTGTCCCCATGTGTGCCTCAAGTGCAACTACAATGGGTGCAATGCGGAGCTCACCGTCACCGAGAGCCGCTGCCTCCAGTGCACCCACAATCGCCTCTCGCCCAATCCAGATTGTCAGCGCGAGCAACAGCCGGAGCAGGAGTCCGACAAATGTGCCCTGAACAATGCAACTGTGACGCAGTGCGTCAACAAGGTGATGTTCGGGCATCGGGAGCGGTGTTACACGCATCGCAACAATCAAACGGATGTCCTGCAACGCGGTTGCTCCACCACAATGGGCTTCTTTCCCACCGGCGAGCTGTCCGAGTGTTATGGCGACAATTGTAATTCCCATTGCCAGGACATTGCATGCGCCACATGCAACTCAACCAGCGATGCCAATTGCCGTCGTGGTCATGCCCTCGATAGCAAACAATGCGTTCCCGGAACCGTTGCCTGCTTCTCCTGCGAGCAAGGTTAGGGTGAGTCAGGCAACAGGGTACAGGGTACAGGGTGCACAATGTCCACCAAAAGTTGTCTAGACAATTCATGATAAGTTCCATAAATAAATATTCATAGTGGAGTCTTATCATGAACTCTGTTTCTACAATATTTATTTCGGAATACACTTAATTAACTTATAAATTCCCGGTCTGCTTTATCATCCAATAATTATAGTTTCACACGACTTTCTATTAGTAATAATAATAAAATACAATTCGTGGCAAGCAGATAACAGGAAGATAATAGATAATTTCATACTTATTGGATACACTGTGTCATGTACCCGCAGCGCCGAAGCGAATAAGTTAACGAAATGATTAGGCGCAGCCAACTTAACACACCAGTGCAATGGAATCACAAATCGCGAACTTCATGGCAAAAACGAGCATCTCGTAGCATGATGTGAAACTTCTTTCCGAAACATAATCATATCATAGACTCATTACACGAATAATATAATAATACAATCACATATCGCGAACTTCATCGTATAAACGAACTATCGTAGCATAATATAAAACAATATTATCATTTCCTAAACAGAAGCCAAAGAATTTGTTAGACACAACGTAATTGAAACACATATATCGCGATCTTCATGACATAAACGAACATATCGTTGCTTAATGTGGCCATTCTTTCAGATACGCTGCTTCGCCGTGGCTGCGCTGATGCGGATTTCCTGCCCGGCGCCGGGGAAGCATGTCAGCTGTGCCGCAGCGGCGACACTTGCAATCGTTGGTCCCTACGCAGTTGCTACCGTTGCAATTCACAGGAGCACGGCGACGATTGCGCTGAAATGGCTCAACCTGCTGAGATGACAGTGAGCAACTGCACCCACCCGACGGAGTTGTGTGTCAGCACTGTTATCAGTCGACTGCAGCTGGTTCACACGGTGCGTGGCTGTGCCAGCGAAGTGCCCGAATGCACCTCCAATGATCCCTACTGTGTGCGCTGCAATGGCAGCCTCTGCAACGTGGCACCCACCTTGTGGGCCACAAAACATGCCACACAACAGCTGCAATTAGCAGGAGAGGCAATCCCCCCAGCGTCGCTGGCCACAAGCGCTGCTCGAATATCTGTGGCCCAATCTGTGACCAATTAGCAACTGGATAGCAAGCTTGTTGCTGCTGCAACAGCAACAAAAGCAATTATTTGAAAGCATTTAGATGAATAAACAATAAACGAGAAGAATGTAACGCAAGTAACAACCCCAGACCCAACCTACCCCACCTACCCACTCCCCTCCCCAACCCCTGTACCAAATGTTGATAAGACTGCGTCCGCCATGGCGGAGGATGTGAAGTGGTGTTTGCGGCTTTTTTCCAGTTGTCAACCGACAGAAAAACGCCCCACGAAAGTGAGTAGGCGAGGAGGGTGATAGGGCAAGTGGGGGGGATAGTCATCAGCAGGGCTGGGAGAATCAGGGCTGCAAGCAACTACATAGGAACTTAAACCGCACCAATCAGCTTTGTCAATTAAAAACCTTTAGAAAACTTACACGACTTTAATTATTCAAATTTTTAGCAGTTTTTTATGAATCGAAATTGTTAAAGATATTAATTAAATTGCTTAACTAGTTCACAGATAAAATGTCCAGCTCAGAAACAGTGATCAAACACAGCTTGGAACTAGTTCACAATCGACTCACAAGCTTATGTGTATTTGTAAAAATGTTCCCCAGAATTTGAGACATTTGCGAATACACGAGTAAACAATGATAAGTATGTATGTACATATATACACAAATATGTACATATATGTATGTATATGCAATAATATAAACGATGTTGTGTGGGTGTTTACAAACTGGTAAACGAGAATGCTCTTCTTGACTAAGGGATACCCTGTACTTTAGTTATTGATAATGCAATCATTTGCCCATTTATAATCTATACAGGGTATACAAACAGTCTGGCATCAACATTGCAGCTAGTGATAAGAAATACATTCCATTATAAAAGACAACAAAATGGGAAGATTCGCTTTTATCTGGCTATAAAACTTGATATGATCGCATAAATAACTAGTTTAAATATCAATTTAAGTTAGATAAATCAGCCTATCATACAAACATACATATGTATGTAGTATGTATCTGATTTATTAATATTACAATTGCTGTTGATATTTTTTGAACTGGTTCAATTGTTCGAACCGACAAAAGAATTCCAAATACTCAAGTGTTAAATGAGCCGAAATATATTTAAATATTTA
This sequence comes from Drosophila funebris, assembly GCA_018901825.1. Lineage (NCBI taxonomy): Eukaryota > Metazoa > Arthropoda > Insecta > Diptera > Drosophilidae > Drosophila > Drosophila funebris. The sequence goes on from JAEIFK010000033.1 coordinate 557,308, forward strand.
AATGTAAATATCTATCCATCTTGTTTGTGTGTTTGCTTGCGTTTTACAGTTGCTTTGTTTGCTCACGCTCCGCCAAATTATAACTGTTGTCTGTTGTTGTTGTCGTTGTTACAGTTGATAATCAAATGCTGGCCGCTATAAAACAACAACAACAACATCAACAACAAGAACAACAAACTGCCAGCTGGCCCCAGAGAATAATGCACTCAACGAAAAAGTGCGAAAAATGTGGAAAAAATTACATTTGCCAGTTTCTAGCGTATGTCTGCATGGGGGAGGACCCCGGGGCGCGAGGCGTCGTGTGTATAGTGATGCCTACATAGGTGGGGGAGACAGGAGGTCGAGCGTCGTTTGCTGCCGACAATAATTAAGTTGTTAGACGCCGCGCGCGCCTCGCATCGAAACTGTTGCTAAATTCATTAATTGAATTTGTGCGCAGGTTTTCGCTTTTCGCTTTTCGTTGTTGGTTTTCCAGCTGCAAGGGAGACCCAGGAAAGGTTATCACAGCATTGGCGCCCGCAAAACTCAATTATATGCAACGTGTTTTGATTGATAGCACAGCAGGTGGAATGACAAGATAACACAAAATGTCAAAGATACAAACAAAAGCTTGGCGAAGACCGAAGAGCGGAGAGCGAAGAGTGGACAGACAGCAAAGGACAGAGAGATGGGCGAGAGCATAAAAAGCAAACGCGTGTCATTTTGTACGTTTTGTACGAGTTTCGTGAATGACGGGGGGGTGGGGGAGAGGCGCTAGGGGCATTTTAATTAGCTTGCTTTGTATGTGTATGCGAATGTATGCATATCTGTCGGCTTGTATGCGAGTGTGTGTGTGTGTGTGTGTGTGAGTATGTGCACACATACAAGGAAAGTAAGAATGTGAATGTGAATGTGAATGTGAATGTGAATGTGGCCAAACAATGGCATAAACATTACGCCATAACAACAACAACAACAGCGACAGCGACAAGAAATATAAGCTGCTTGATACTGTTACCAGCCATCACGGCAAAGTTCAGTACCAACCCTCTCTTAGTCTCTCTGTCTCTCTTTCATAGAAACACACACATACTTAGACAAGCAAACAAGCACACACATAAGTAACATAACGTTATTGATTCCAGGACCCCAGTAGCAAGCCGCAGACTGAATACAACTCAGTTTTAAGTTACTTTTCCATTTCGAGTGGAGTCGTTCAGTGGGTGGACTACTCTCTTTTCTTTATTCTCTCTCTCTCTCTCACTCACTCTGTCACACCGTGTCTCTTCAGTTGGAAAGCGGGACAGGGCGGGGCACGACAAGCAGGTCAAACACGAATGCCGCGTAAAAAGGAAGCTTTTCGGCATTGACGTTTGACGTGTTATCGTTTGCGGATGATGATGACACTATTACTTACACCTCGAGTATGCGATCGCCTTTTTTGATGCCCGCCTTCTCGGCAGCGCCGTTCTCCAGCACAGCGCTAACATGCTGCAGGGGGGCGTATAGTTCGCCATTGATGGATCGCAATTGACCGCCCTCGGACACCTGTCCGCGTACATTGAAGCCGAAGCCAGTTTCCGTCTTATAGATGGTAACGACGCGCGGTCCATTGGCGGCAGTGATGGTGTTGCTGCCGTTGTTCTCGCTCATTGCTGCACCGCCGGTTCGCGCCGCGTCCGCTCAAAAAGAGCACACTTCACACACACACACGGGTGCTCTCACACACGCACACACACGCTGGCAGAGATACAACACTGTTGTTGTTATTTTACACAATTTTGCTGTTGTATATTTGCGTAACTTTTGTATTTTTGCAACTTCTTTTTACACTCAAACATTCGCGCGCACATACACACAACGTAACCGAAACATGAATATAATAAATACAAATACAAACACACACACAGGCCGTGGCAGAGGTAGAGGCGGGGACAGGCGGCAGCAGCCCCAAAGCAGCCACTTTTACTTTCCGCAAACCAAAAACTCGAAACTCGCTGCAACTCCAGCTCCGGAATTGAATCACACTTCGTTTGATTAGTGACTTGTGTGATGTGTTATGGATTTGCGATTGCGAGGGATATGGTTTGCATTGCGTTAACGTTAAGAGCAAACAACATGCGTACCGCACATTAATTTTGCATATTGTTTCTGCTTTTCTTAATTCACTTTTGCTTTTGCCTTTGCCTTTGCCACTCACCCAACAACTGCTAGGCGCTAGTGTTGGGTTTGTCCATTAGGTGAATGTTTAATGAACTGAACTGAACAAGTGAGCTACTGCTTCCTGGTTGTTCACATTTTGAGCGTTCACAAGTGAACAACATTTTAGTGCTTGCGAAGACAACATGGCAACGCTAAATAGAGCTGCCAAATGGTACAAAGTTTCAAAAGAAATTTTTTGTGTTTATTAAAAATATATATAATAATAGGCATACCTTGCGTATTTTGAGTGCATAAATTAATACTTCCAAAGATTAAAGCATAAATGAAAAGTTCACCAACACTAATGAACCAGTTATCGATTGCTGTCAGCTGGGCGTTAGTTGTCTACTTAACAAAATTGTAGCGGCATTATTTGATAACTTAATTTTTTATCATTTGCTTTACTGCATTTAAAATTGTATTTAAGTTTCCCCGGGAATTCACCTATTCACTCGGCAATAATCAATACGAACAACTTAATCCTCTAAGCCCCAAAAGTGCCTTGAGGCATTTATCACATTCTTCACAATTGCGACAAAAGAAGAACTTTAACATAATTTGAATATTTTATGGCAGTTTAGAAAGCTCTCAGAAGCTTTTAACGGTATTTGTTATTTGGACAAAACATGTGCTAAGCCGCGCGTGAAATTTGAGCTGCGGTAAAGTGTGATTTGTTTTGATAATAAAAGTTAAAATATAAACCAAATCCAAGCCATTATTTGTTTAGTGAAAGATATGTTAAATTAGTATAAAAATAAAGTTACAGATATATTACACTTTTGGGGCATCAAGTAATTATAAATTTAAATATTAGAAGAAATGGCAAATCGGAATGGCTACGAGTTGTCCGAATTGACAGAGAAGCAGGGAGGTATTTGAATCAGATAAGGAGGAGGAAATCTCAAACATTTCAATTGACGATGAGGACGGTTATTTCAATGTGATGGAAGCTCTGAACACTGCATTACAGCAGCCTGATACTATCTCCTTTATAGAGAACAATATTACAAATGTGTCAAATAATGCCCAGGAATCGGAGCCTACCAGGAAAGCTACAGAACTGCCTCGATCACCATTGTCAAGTATTGAAGATTCGACACACACTTATTCAATGGAGAAATCATGAAAATGATTGTCGATGAACCCATGCGTGCAGCCATGACAATATATCAATTAATTGTAAAATTACAATTGATGAGATCTACCATTACATCGGCATTTCGGATACAAATACCGCTCTGAAATATACAGCGGTTCAGGTGATAATGTGATCTTGCCTGGTCATCCAGATCTGGGTGCTTCTGCAAAGAGGTTCTATGATTGAGTATGTAGGCTCCTCATATGGAGTCGAATTAACGAATGTACTGTGGAAAGACAGCAAGGCCGTTCGCTTCTTATCGACACATGTAGGTGTTAAGCCACTTGCAAAGAGAAATCCGCGAGAAGGAATATCAAAGTTAATAAGTATAATGCTAATGGCCGTTATCATATCAGAGCCAAAACTCGGGATGCTGCAACTCGGATATTTTATCATTTAATTGATATGGCAGCCACCAACTCATATATTCTATACAGACGTATACAAAAGGAGAGCGATGCGAGCAAGGAGAAGTTGCTGGTGCTCCTTGTTTCTTACAGTACGATACAAAAAAATTAAATGTAACATCGCAAAATATAAATGAATTTTTTTTCTCTCAAAATGTTAAAACTGCTTTTTGGCGGCTCTTATTCAATTTTTCTCACCTTACAGGTAAATTAAAGCTTCTACGTTCTTTTTAATAACATATTTGAGTTCAGGAACCACAATTCACTCTACAAAACTTTTTCTATTATTTCAATAAATTTCTCCCATTATTTTGGAAAGTGGCATCAGAAGGTTAATATTCATATTAAACGCCGATGATCTGGCAACGCTTGCCTTATTCGCCGGAATATTTACATTTTACGGAAGATGAATCCCCGGCGTACGATTGTAGCAAGTGCTTGAGAAAATGTATCCTTTTCAAAATAAACCCCAAATTCAATTTAATAAATTCCAAAAAGCTGAAAAAGGATTTGTTTCAAATAAAGACCTTTTAATTTTCGAATGAAAATTAAAAAAATAAAATAAATAAATTAAAACGTACATATGTATGTATATACATACACTTTTCCAGATAATGCACATTTGAAAATGATAGTACGTATATAGGAAAACTAGAACTAGGTAGACATACTCTTGGCAGGACTACCACAGGATATACAAACATATTTATTGAATATTACCGAAAAAGTTGACCGTTCTCTGATGTAGTGGGAAAAAATCAGAAATATGTAGGATAGGAAGTTAATATTTAACACTCTTCCAAACCAAATTATTTCAACTTCTGCCGCGAAAGTTATACATATAAATACATAATAATATAGTATGTACAACCTGTCATATTGTGGAGGAAAGAATACAAATAAAAAAGTATGCAAATTCCTGTTTGTTTTTTTTTTTTTTTAATTATAGCAATGGAGAGCTTTAGGCACTTGGAAAATTATAACTCCTGAATAGGGATCTGTGAGGATATGCTTGCAAATGGAGAACAAACAATTATGAAACGGAGGAAACCAAGGGGCAATGGGTTGGTAAGTTGATTGGAGAGTCGGGGGAACAAAGAGGGGACTGTGTGTACAGAGGGGCACATTCATAGCATACATTGGCGCCTTTGACACGGAGCCATTGCCTCTAATAGGGGCGTGGCAGCCGTGACAGGCGCGTTTGTAAACGTAACATTTGTGTCAGGTGGCAGGGGACAAAATGATAAGAAATGAAAAATAAGAATATAAAGAATTGTAAAAAACCCTTTTTAAGACGCAGAGAAAAGACGGAAAATGGCACACCAAAGAAAATTTGAAGCAATGCATTTTCTTTTATTAATTTCGCAGCTAAAAATTGCAGCTGCTTTGGTTGTCGCTTAAAATGTTTTGGGTCTGGCTTATGAATTCATTAAATATGATATATCAATATATTTAAATAATTTAATGTCCTTAATGCAACAAAATTGTCGAGCTTAGAAACGAAGCAACTTTTCTATTCGCACTATTCTTCCTGTGACACACATACACGCACACACACACACACACGCACACATGCAGACAAACACCCACAGTCGCACACAGAGAGACACAAAATGGCGTCTATACAATATAACGGCATATCGCTGGCTCATATATACAATAAGCTAAAACAAACATTGAGAAAAAAGTCAACTTCTTGATAACAAACTTTTCATCAAAACAGATTATTCTTCCTTTATATAAATGTTTATGTGTGTATGTGTTTGTGTATATGTGAATATATATATATATATATGTGTGTGTGTGTGTATGCGTGTCATGTACATATGTAACTGCATCAGTTTTACTGGTGTTGGTGTTGGTACTGTTGTTGCTGTTGCTGTTGTACGTACGTGTGCATGTATGCATGTATGTATATGTTGTTTTGAATGTGTGGATACAAATGAATACACCTAAGATTAAAGAGGAAATAATCACGTAATAAAACTTAATATTAATAGTAATAATTATAGAAAAAAAAAGAATAAAAACGTTTTGCCTACAACAAATGTATGTATATGTGTGTATGTATGTATATCAGTTACAGTTACAGTTACAGTTAAGATCGTTTTTCATTTAGCTAAATAAAATATTTGTATGTATAAATGAAAATCACTTAAAATCGAAGCAAATATTTTAGTATAATAATAAAAACCTGGGATGCCCAAAAACAATTTGAGCTCGTAGCTTAAAAAATTATTTAATATAACACAAAGAAAAAAAAAGCAAAAAAAATATATTTATGTATATATAAACTATGAATAAGTATGTGTGTGTGTGTGTGTGTGTGTGTTTGTGTGTATAAGTATGTGTATATTGTACAGCTTAAGCGGCTGCATTAAAAATGATTCGTTATACAATAGAAAAAAATAGGTTTAATTAAAATAACCATATGTTAAATCTTCTGTTTAAGTATTATAAACAACATATGTGTACATATGCTTTAAAAGGCTTTCAACTGAAGTAGAGACAACTGTGTTCGAGCTTACTTGGCTAATACAATTATTCGGTTACAGACTAATCGACTAACGACTACAATTAATTGTTAATTTTAATTGTAAATTTTATTTTGTTGTTTTTTTTTTTTTTAATTTTTATTTTATGCGCTACAAATTTTAACTTCTCTCTTAATGTAACTAATTTCCACACTCTGGTACTTGTTGCTCTCGCTCTAAACTCATTTTGCTGTTATTAATATAATTATTATCAATATTATTAATGTTTATATTACTTGTTAGCCTATAAACTACATAAATACATCTCCTTTATATTCACCCCTCCCAGCAATTTTAACTCCTGCCTTCCCGCCTCTTGACAATTTCATTATTTACATGTGTTCTATGTGTGTGTGAGTGTGACTGTGAGTGCTAGTGTAAGTAAAAGTGTGTCTAAGTGTGTGTGTGTGTGTATGTGTGTGTATGTTGCACAAAATTAGAAAATATACGAGAATTTTGGAATTTCTTGTGGTTGGCTGGCCGCTGCTTCTAGGTGAAACTTTTTAAGAGCATCTACTATATAATTAATTCTAACTCTGTTTTTTCAGTTAAGTGTTGTTGTTGTTGCTGTTGTTGTGGTTGTTATTGGTGTTCTCTTGTTGTGGTTTTTTTGTTGTTGTTGTTGTTGTTGTTGTTGACATCACAGACATGTTGCGTGGTGTTGCTGCTGTTGCTTGTTGCACGCTCAATTCCACAGCAGCCAACGTTAACTCTTTGTGATCTCCAGCTGCTGCTGCTTCTGCTCCCACCATTCCTGTATGCTGCACACCATCTGATGCCTCCGAAAACGCATTGATTCGCTGACACACATGTCTATGAAATCCGATTTCATATCCTGGTCTCCCTTTATCAGATTCAAATGCTCCAACAATTGACTGTAATCCCGTCCAGGTCGTCGTATATCACGAAAGATTTGCAAACGCAGATCCACATTATGTTTACGTGCCGCTTCCCGTTGCTCCTCCGTTAATCCACGATCTGGCGATGCCATTGCCTCTCCTCCATTGTTATTACTGCTGCTGCTGCTGCTGCTGTTGTTGTTGTTGTTGTTGTTGTGCGTCGGCGACGACTTTGCCTCTAACTTGGGGCTACTGTTGTTATAACTCCTATGACAATTGTTGCTACTATTATTATTGCTACTGTTGCTATTGCTGTTGTTGTTGTTGTTGTTGTTGCTGCTGCTATTGTTGTTGTTGCTGCTGCTGCTGCTGTTGGTGGTGTTGTTGCCAACGTTGTTGTTGTTGGGACTGCTGTTGCTAATGTGGTGATTAAGTCCGCTGCCCCAATAGAAGTGCGGATTGCTGTTAACTGCCGAGCTGGTGCCAATCCCACCTGCTGTGCGCTTCAGTGCATCAAAACTATTCGCCGAGAGATCAGTATCGATGTCATTGCCATTGCCATCGCTAGCATTGCCATTCAATGTGCTGCTGGTGCTGTTGCTGCCGTTGCCGCCGCCACTTGCGATGCTACTGCTGATGCTGCTATTGCTGATGGTGCTGCCACTGCCGCTGTTGCCATTGTGGCAAGTCTGCAATATGCGCGAGATCTCAGAGGCATCATTGATGTCATTATGGCTGAAATACGTTGTTGGTGTTGTTGTGCTACTGCTGCCACTGCTGCTTATGGTTGTTGTTGTCGCTGCAGCTGCTGTTGTTGCTGCTGCTGCTGCTCCCGTGGCTGTTGCCGCACATGACGCTCCAGATCCAGCTCCAACTCCACTAAGCGCTGTTGCTGCCGTTATTGTTGCTGACGCTGCCGGCGGCGACAACATCGCACCACTTCCCAATCCATGATGACTCCCATATCCATTGGGCACCAGCAACAGCGGTGGCATTGCTGCCGCACCTGTTGCAATCTTGTGCATGGCTGATATTGTTGTTGTCGCTGTTGCGGGCATCATCAGCAGTGAACTGTCCATTGTTGTTGACATAGAGCCAACGTTGCTGCTATATGCCGCATGTTGCATCGTCAGTCCATTGAGTGGCACATACAAGACGTCGTTGGTATTGTTGATGTGACAATTGTTGCTGCTGGCATGGCTGTTGTTGATGCTGTTAATGCTGGTAGTGCAGTTGCTGATGCCAATGCTGCTGCTATTGCTGCTGATGTTGCTGCTGCCGCTGCCACAAATATCGGGCGTTCCATTACTTGCTGCTGCTGCCGCTGCTATTGTTGTGCTTGTCGATATTGCCGCTGTGCCTACGACAGCATCCGGCAGCAACCGTGCAGCCGGGCTTATTGCTGTTACTGTTGCTGGTACTGTTGCTGATGTGCTGTTGCCGACGGTGCTATTGCTGCTGCTGTTGGTAATGATGCTGCTGTTACCGCCGCCATTGCTGCTGCTGCTGTTGCTGCTGCTAATGCTGCTGTTGCTATTGCTTTCCGTTTCAATGGCAATAGCCTCATCGCTGATGCCGTTGATAAAATTGTGCACATAACCATTGAGTGGCGTCTCCTGTTCGCTGGCCTCCTCCTCGCTGAAGTCAAAGGTCAAGCGTTCCGTTGTGTGCAGTCCCATGGACATGCCGGAATCGCTGGTGCTGCTGATGCTGGACGTATCCGAGCATATTGAAGACGCATAGCTGCTGTTGCTGTCCTCGTCCACCATCAAATCTCCGACACCTCCAAGACCAACACTACTACACGTCGAATTGGTCGGCGAGCTGGGCGAACTGGCGCTACGCAAGGAATCCGTGGAGAGACGTCGAAACTCGAATGCTCGAGGCAATGGACCCGCCTTACGTTTGCGTCCACGTGCTGTGCCGTCTAGCTTCTTGGAGTTGGGGCCCATTGGACCGCCATTGCCGTTGCCACCTCCCAGCATAAGGACGGACATGCCGGCACCCACAGGACCCATCCCACTTGAATTGCCGCCACCGTTGCCACTAGAGGAAGGGGAGACACCACCGCCGTTTCCATTGGGCGATTTCATGGGCGCCACATCACTGAGATCTGCCTCATCCACCATGACCATGTGCTTATCCTTCTTATAGGGATTACCGAACATGTGCTGCCTTACATTTGTCGGCTCAATTTCCCGCAACGGATTGTCCTTGTTCTTCAGATATTCCTGATAGTTGCCCATCTCGGCGATGGGCAGGCAATGGCCTGAATCTTTGGCCACCAGACTGGCGGGTCGCAAGAACGTCTCACGCATCCGCGCAATCTCATCAACCAGATCTCGACGTGGAATATCGAATGGATTGCGATACGTTTTCGCCGACGACTGATGCGTCAACTGAGGCACCACAATTGTATAATTCTCGACGGGCTCGATCTCCGCGTGCAGCTTGGCAAAAGTATCGCGCAACAACGGATGACGCACCAAATCACGACGCAGTGCAGCACCTGTGCACAATTTGGCCGTTTCCACCTGACGATACGGTGGCTTCGGTTGCTTCAGCTGCTTGTAGACCTTCAGGCAGAGATTTTCCTGATCCTGCTTGGCGGTGTTCTTAATATGCTTCAGCTGATTGGCTATGGTTGGCGACAGATAGTTGTCCACATTTTCGGGCAGCAGGAACTGCAGCAGCTGATACGGCACATTGATGTTGACCAGCGCCTTGCGCAGGAACGGACAGTAATACGGCGGTATGGAGCGGACATAGGCATTGAATTTATACATGAGATCATTGGGCGGACTCATGTTGTATTTGTGAATGAGGTCGTGCAGGAGAGGCAATAACGCTGGATAATTATAGGCCAGAACGTAGAGATGAACCTGGGTAAAGTTGGGCGCCGCCTTGAGGTAACCAAAGGGCAGCTCAAAGCCGTGCATTCCATTGGTAACGATCACCTGCCAGCATTTGTTCATCTCCCGTTTGTTGAGTATCTGTAGGGTTAGGGGGCAACCCTCAATTTCATATTTGTCCACTGGAAAACTGCGCACCAGCTGCGGTTCATCCACGGCAGGAGTCAGAATCTTAAGCTTGGGGTGTGCGTCCCGAGGTGGCAACGTTATGGCCTTGGAATCCGGCCAATAGGGCTCTGGTAATGGCCAATAGCCAATGGGAAAGGTCTTTTGTGTTATATGCTTTTGTACATAGATCATCTTTTTAATGGGCTGGAAGACAATATCGGGCGTGGGTTCATTAGATGTTGTTGTTGCTCCTCCTCCGCCAGCGCCTCCACCCGTTCCTCCACCACCTCCGCCGCCTGTGCTAGTTCCTGCTCCTGCTGCCGAGCTGCTGCTGCTACTGCTAGACTCCTTTGGCAACATGGGCTCAAATTGCAGCACAACGCCCGGTTGTACTTTCTGCACGAGACTCTCAATGCATTGATTGAGCACATAATGACTGCGTACACGATAAGATCGTCCACCGGTCACCTCGCACATTCGCTCAATGGGCGAATCATCGTGGGGCACTTTTCCATCGACACGCTCATCAATTTTATTGCCTGGCATGCGAAGCACCAGCGAAAATAGACGCTGATCCCAGCGGAAGGGCTCTTTGGTGAACTTGGTGCCGGGTATTTGATTACTCAGCGGCAGTATGATCTCCTGGTGTACACCATTCCGATGTGAATAGCGACCACCATCGGTTATTACAATTATCACCGACGGCTCCAAATAAAACGGGCAACGTCCTTGGCCATATGTATCGATACCCGATTGCATCCGATTTAAATTTAACAAATCGAAGGCATTACGCAACGATTCGCCCATTGATGTGAGGCCGTGACTCTGCAGATTCTTGAGTTCATTCATGAAGGTCGCATGATTCTCCTTCCAGCCGGCTTTAACATTGGCCGGTGGCTCCTCGAATGTGAGCAGCATATAACGATCGCCTAAACAGTCCTGCGTACGCTGGCGATACTTGAGGAACGTCTCAACGGCACCCTTGGCAATGTCTAGATATGTCTTTTGCACACCATTCACATACGCCTTCTGGCACATGGACGACGAGGTGTCCACCAGGAAGAGTATGATTGTCATGGCTGCTGTTCCGGCTCCAATTCCTTCTTCCGCTCCCGCTTCCGCTCCTGCTCCCGGACCTGCTCCTCCGCCTCCTTTGTGTTCCTATGCGCACGTTCTGCACACTCTTTATGTGATTTCCTTTAGTTAATTTTGCTCTTTGCTTTGCGGTTTCCTTGCAAACTCTACAAAAAATAAAATACAAACATATATAACACACACATACACAAACAAACGTCACACATACACGTTGTGATCAGCGAGAGCATCAAATGCGAACATAATTTACCGTTTTCTAGAGTTGTACTTGAAGAGTTATTTTGAGCGAAGTACAGCCGCAGTTGGAAGCGAGCAAGTAGGAAAGAGAAAGAGCCCGAGTATGTTTGTATAATTGAGTGTAGTGGGTGTTGTGTAGTGTAGTGTAGTCTCTTCCTTTACTTCTTATTGTTGATTGTAGATGTTTAATTTTGGTTTTTCTTCATTTGCTTTTGCTTTTTCTTTTTTTTTTTTTTGTTTTGTTTTTACTGCTCTCTTCTGATTTTGATGCTGTTGCTCTCTTCACTGCTTGCTAGCAGCGAGCTTCTTCTTTTTGTTGTCCTGGACTAAGGCAATTTGCTCTTTTTCTTCGTTTTACTGTGCCGCTTTTATAGTACATGTTGCGTGAAACAGCTGACATTTGGATTTATAAAGAAGCCAATAAACTCTGCAATGAAACAAAGGACAAACAATTAAATTACAATTTGGATGTTGCGCATACGCACTGTGTGCCATTAAGATGAAGTCAAATAAAAACTATTAGCTGATTTTGTAATACACTCACAAACACAAACAGACAGTGTAAGAGAGAGAGAGAGAGCCATGCACATGCACATATGTATGTTGATACATCTATCGCCTTCGTAATCACTGATAATGCGCAAGCAAACACAAACACACACATACACGCACACATGAGCACAAAAACACGCACAATTTGGACAATAAATGTGCTAATTTTGCTCACAGAGCTTCTGACTACGACTTTAAAGCTCTCTTTTTCTTTATTTTCCTCTCCCTCTCTCTGTATCTTTCTTTCTCACACTTCCCTCAGCGTTGTCTTAATATGCACATCCCCAGCTATTTCAGCTGTGGGAAAAAGGTTTGACACAAATTCAAATGTCAGTCCAACCACCACACAATGACTCCAATGCGCCCTGCCTCAGCCACCATTTCAGCCACTCTACAAAGTCATTCATTCAATCTACAACAAGCTAGTATACGATCGCTCAACTGGTATTAGAGATGAGCGTAGGTGCTCTGCTCGAGATCGATACACGATCGTGCAAATCTGTTATATTTACACTTGTGTACGTACCTTCACACAAATATGTGTTCATATCTTTCTTGTTTTCACAATTTAAACGGATATCAGAAAACATATTATCAAGGCCTTTTTTTGAATATAATATGTATGTGTATACGATCATACATAATATATATATATATATATATTATAAGTAATAGTAAATAATTATACATATACGCTCACACAAACACGTTGCTCAGTTTGCGGCACAAGCACGTGTGAGGTTTTGTTCTATTTTCACCATCAACTCTCACGATCGTCTCATCTCACTGTCACGCACACATCTCTAATTGGCAACAACAACTGACCATAGCAGGAAAAAAAATTCTGATGTTTTATTAAGTTGTGTGTTGGCAAATCGGTATTGTTTATAATTTCGTTTAACCACAAGTCCAAATCAATGTATTATGTATTTATTTCGAAGAAATGTAAAATGACGCGCGGGCTAACCAAAATTCTTATCGAGGCGCTTGCATTTGCCGTTGTCATCGCTGCCGCCGCCTTCTGGCGACTAATTGACTGAGTTTGAGTACAAAGCACTCAATTTCTATTTGAATAGGAGCATACACACATACAAACATATGTGCGTGTACTATATTCACGCTCAACAGCGCAGTGAAGCGTTGCCAGATAGCAAATAAAATGCACAATAGAAAACCAAAACGATACTTGCAGGTAACCAAAAAGGGCACGTGGATATAATTATAAAATGGGCTCTTTCAAACATCTTTATGCATAATAAATTGCGATCGCAAACATATAAATATTTGTTAAACACAGAATAACATTAGCATTTGATTTTGGTGGCAACGCTGCAGAGACAACAAGGTTACAAAACAGTATAGGAAGGGGGTTGACCATATTCCATGCTCCTGCTGTTTAATATTTTATATTTCAAGACAATAGCAACACTCTGCTGTTGTTTAAATCTTTATATGTAAGAAAATACAGCTTATTAACGTACAAGTTAATTGGTCCAACTAGCGGAGTTTGTTAGGCAATGACAGCTCAGCAACAATTTGATATGTGCAACGACCTTGCCTCACAGGATCGTCATTAAAGTTTTCAATTTTATTGTTGTTGCTGTGTGTTTTGAGGGAGTGCTCTTTATTTGACAAACGGCACGATTAGAGTGACCTTAATTGTAAATGCGACATGAGCACGAACGAGAACTAATTTGCATGTGGCAGTGGGTTGGCTGTGGGCTTGCTTATCGGCCTTTATTATTGCAAATCGACTATCGAACGATACACAATTGCAGTGTCGCTTTCGATTAAGAACGCGCCAAACTTTTAAGTGTTATCGTGACTATGATTTGCAGCTGATTACGGGAGCTTTGTTGTTATTGTTTATGTGTTAATAACTTTATAACATTCATTGTAGATGCGCTTGCAACGTCACAACGCTCACTTACACAAAACTTGCACACATACTCACTCACGCACAGCATCATCATCAGTGAGAGTTGTGTTAAATCACTGAACATAAGCCGTGCTATTTACTACTGGACTGGCTAACTATACGGCAACTGCAACAAGAGAGAGAGCAGCATGAGCCGTTTAATAATACGGTGATGACAATTAACCAAAGAAATACTCATAATAATAATAATCAGAAATATTTAGTTACTGTTGCTGAATTTTCGATTAGACGAACGAGGGGGTACTCAGTGTTGTTTTGAGCGATTTTTTATTCTGTTATATTTTTACTTTGTGCCAACAAAAAATTTATCACCACCTCCGCCGCGCGCGCACAGACCGACGACCACAGCCACGCACTCACACAGTTATAAGCACACAAGTACATACATTCTTATGTATGTGTATGTATTAAGGTGCATAGCCCGTAAGCACACAAACAACAATCTTTAAACGCGCGCTCTCACGCTCACTGCTCCTCTCTCGGCGTTCGCTCGCTCATCCAAGCAGCCGCCCCCGCCACCCGACCGCGCAACCCCCATCACATCCAACCAACCAATCCACTCCCCAACTGACTGACTGACTGTCGACTGCGATGACGACGACGATGGCGCAAACGACCGACCGACGGACGGACGGCCGAAACAACACGACCACGACACGACCAGTGGTGGCATGTATATATGTAAGTATGTAGTTATTTGTATGTTTACTTGTAGTATCTCAGCAAGCGGGTAAGTTTGTTTCACACACACTGTGCCCGTCACTCTCGTTGCGTCTCGAATTGTCGCCTCTGCCTTTTCTATTGCTATTGCTTCTGCTTCTTCTACTCTGGCGCCGCTGGCCAACCAACCTCTCTGTTCAAAAGTGAAAAACTAACTGAAACGCTGCGATTGTTGTTATTTTTGGTGGATATCGATAACTCGATTAAAGACAGGTATGTAGCATACTGCCACAGCACAGAGTTGGTTTGATGTGGCGATATTACAAAATATTATTTCCTTTTCCTCATAATGCTGACCACAAAATTAAAACTAAATCTTGATATTTTATCTGTTAATAAATACATTTGTTGGGATACATTTATATTTATATATATTTATATATTTCTTATATTTCAATTTGTATATCGCTAGCGACACGCCTGTATATCGTTATCGCAAAAGTCAGGGTCGTTAGCCGACACACATGTTACTTTTGTTTTGGCGCGCGAACCTTACAGATAACAGAAAACAGCAACATCTGCGAATCGATAATATTTAAACAGTATATTGAATACCTTTAACATCAAAGTACAATGCCGGAGAACATAATCGCCGGTATTCCGGTACATTTCCCCTTCGAGCCATACGAAGTGCAGCGCGCCTACATGGAGAAGGTCATTATATGTTTGCGTGATGGTACAAACGGTGTATTGGAGTCACCCACCGGTACCGGCAAAACATTAAGCCTGCTATGTGCTTCGCTTGCCTGGTTACGCACACGTCAATCCGAGGTTGAGCTGAACATGCAGAAGATGCGACAGGAACAACAGAATCCAATAACTGCGGCATCTGTATTGAGCAACGAAGTTGCTGCTGCCATCGGCAAGGCCAACAACTGGGGTGTTCCAAAGGTGATATATGCTTCGCGTACTCACTCCCAGCTTAATCAGGCAATGCGTGAACTTAAACGCACAGCCTATGCGAATATGCGATCTGTGGTCCTAGGCTCGCGAGATCAGTTGTGTATCCACACAGATGTTATGCGTGAGCAGGGCAATTCTAACAAAGTGAATATGTGCAAACTAAAGGTGCATGCCAAGACGTGCTCATTCCAGCTGCGTGTTGAATCGAAGAAGGATCATCCTGATTTTCGTGGACCCACTATAATGGATATTGAGGATCTGATTAAGGTGGGACAGCGTCTCAAGATGTGCCCATACTATGCCTCCAAGGAGCTGGTCAAAGATGCGGATATTACATTTATGCCGTACAACTATCTGTTGGATCCAAAGGCGCGCAAAGCCAATAAAATTGAACTGAATAATACAATTGTCATACTGGATGAGGCGCATAACATCGAAAAGATTTGTGAGGAATCTGCGTCGGTTCAGATACGATCCTCTGATGTGGCCATGGCCATTGAGGATGTTACGCATATTATGAAAATCTTTACCAGCGGCGAGTCACAGGACGCGGGAGGCGATGAGCCAAAGGATTTTACATTGGACGATCTTACGCTGCTTAAGGAGATGCTTCTGGAGCTGGAAAAGGCCATCGACGGCATTATTGTGCAAAACAAAGCCGAAGGAGCAACATATCCAGCTTCCTATATCTATGAGATACTGGGTCAGGCAAATGTGAGTTATATATGGGACAAATTGCTCGAGATTCAACTGCTAATCTATTGTTCGGCTGCAGTTTACCTACGGCAACTGCGCTACGATCGTTGCTTTGCTGGACAAGCTGGTGCAATTTCTAATGGTGGCTTCCCAGAATTCTATGATACGCAAGGGCGGCAGCTTCATGCTGCTATCCGATTTACTGAACATTGTCTTTGCCAACAAGGAGGATGTAATGGCCAAGGTACATCTCAGCTTTAAGGTCCATGTGGAGATCGAGGAAAGTAAACAGACCAAACAAACAGCGAGTAGCAAAGCGAATACCGGCTGGCTGGGCAAGGGTAACAATACAACTACAACCACAAAGACGGCAAAAGTCATTAATTTCTGGTGCTTCAATCCCGGCTTTGGCATGGAACAGCTTCTCAATACACATGTACGAAGTGTGATTCTAACCAGCGGCACATTGGCACCACTCAAGCCCCTCATTGCCGAGCTGGCCATACCGGTGGCTCACTACTTAGAGAATCCACATATTGTTAATCAGTCCCAGGTGTATGTCAAGATCATTGGCACCGGGCCCGATCGCGAGCAGCTTATATCCAACTATAAAAATCGGTAAGTTGGAGAGATCTGCAAACGCTAAAAGACAGATTCAATAACCTCAAGAAAATGGTGAAAGTTGGTTAGCTGTATACATGCATGATTTCATCAATATTTATTAATATTATTCAAAGAGACAGCTTATAGATGTATATTTCACCATGATAAGTAATAGTGCGGAGAAGCAACACTAGAACAGCATTTGTTTTTGTAGCGTGTTGAAAACTGTCTCTGAAATCAATCTGAGATCATGTAAAGATACTGTGAAATTGCAATGGGCTTATGGGGTATACAGAAGCTTAGATCTTAGATAAGAAAACAATGGGGATTTCTTACATGTGTGCTCACATGACATAAGATCTGTATCATTGATGATATACTAACACTTCTCTGTCTATGACTGTCAACAGCGACAATCCAAAGTACATCAGATCTTTGGGCCAAACAATACTCAACGTGTCGCGCATTGTGCCAGATGGTTTGCTGGTCTTCTTTCCCTCGTATCCCATGATGAATCAGTGTGTGGACGCGTGGCAGGCCAGTGGACTGTGGGCGGACATATCGTGTCGGAAACCGATTTTTTTAGAGCCGCGTGGCAAGGATCAGTTTACGAGCACAATGGAGGAGTTTTATCAAGCCATACGTGATGCAAAGGGCGCCTGTTTTATGGCTGTCTGTCGGGGTAAGGTGTCTGAAGGTTTGGACTTTGCTGATCGCAATGGACGCGCCGTCATCATTACTGGATTGCCCTTTCCACCGCTTAAGGATCCCAAGGTGATACTAAAGCGCCGCTATTTGGAGACAAATCGCACCAAAGAGAACCAGTTGTTAAGCGGCCAGGAGTGGTATAATCTGGACGCAACGCGTGCCGTCAATCAGGCTATTGGTCGTGTTATTCGCCATCGCAATGATTACGGTGCAATTCTTCTCTGTGATTCACGTTTCCAGGATGCCTCGCAGGTGCAACAGCTATCGAAGTGGATACGCGGACATTTAGGCGCTCGACCACAGAGCTCGCCATTTGGTCCCATTGTGCGTGAGCTGCGTCAGTTCTTTAAGAATGCTGAGGAAAAGGTCAGTTGAATTTCGTTTATACACAACATAAGGTTAAGTCAATTTGTTTCCATTCAAATAGATGGTCCAGCCAGAGGAGCGTGCCGTTGAACCATTGCTAGAGAGTGTCTATAAGGTGGAGCAGCCCAAGCTGGCGCCGGTTAGCCAAATCAAGCGGGAGCCTGGCACCATGGGAACCTCCAAGTTTCAGCTGGCCTCCGAGCTTGCAACGTAAGTGTACCGATATATGGCCAAAATAAAACAATTTTAGTTACTGTTTATTGCCAAAATAGAAAGGTTGAGATGACCAACTCCATAAAGACCTGGACGCCTGCTGATTATGCCAACGCCGCGGGACGAGGGCCACAATGTCAGCCCGCACCCAATGCCATGGATTTTATGAGTCGCCTGAACTCGAACGTAACTGTAAGTGAATTTAGCCTTCAGTTGTGCTCATTCTAAATTGCAATTTTTTTGGCTGTCAGAGCATTGACTTTAACTGTGCGGACAGCGGTCTGGTGAAGATCCACAAACGTGAACGCAGCTCACCCACAGCCTGCGATACGTTGGCCACGCAAACAACTAGTAAAAAGCGTTACAAGCTCGTCAATGCTGATCTTGCTGTTAAGAGCGAACCAAGTTCAATAAGTAGTCAGAGTCAAAGCAATTTGAAGAATTTGTCAGAGACCCCATCACAATCCCAGCTAAAGGATGCACCCGAAACGCGTAACGATTTCCTGCGAGAGGTTTGTACTTGGAAAACATCGTGTTTTATAGATATAAATCCTATGTTGATATTCCAATAGGTGCGCAGCGTTATCAACAGCGATCAGTTCCGTAGCTTTGGCAAAGCTCTGGTGGCATATAAGACAGGTGGAAACGATAGCTTCGAAACTCTAATGACTCTCCTGCTGGACGTGCTTGGCGCACCGCATCTGCGTTATTTGTTGCACGGCATGCGACGATATCTGAAGAATGAACACAAGGCAGAGTTCGATGTGCGCTTATCCAGCATGGAACTGCTTTAATCACAGTTCCAACATAGCTTTACTTTTGCCTTAGGCATCTATAATCATTCTCAAAAAGTGACAGTAAAATTAATATAGGAATTTGTTAATGCATTTGAAAGTAATGTTAAGCATTTTTCATTACTTCAGATTAGATATTGTGAGCGAATAAGGTAACGTGTCCACTTAATTCGTATATATTTTTGTATTTAATAAAATAAAATATATACCGATCTAAGGTATAGATGAATTACATGGCAACTACAACTAAATACTCGCAATAATACGAAAATAAACAAAAAACTGTTATACAGTAAATAACTATGTTAAACGTAAATGAAACAATTTTTGTCTTGTTATTTATTCTAAAATCAAAAATCAGAATAGATTAAATTTGCAACCGAACCATCGGTTATTACCGTTACATATAAAAATGTAAATATAAAAAGCGACTGAAATCACAAATCTGTTCCGTATCTCTTGAAAGCACACTCTATTTTTATTACAGAAATTGCAATAATTATTCAGATAAAGGAATGGGATGCAATACGAAGACTAACATTTATAAAAGAATTTAATTTTGGAAGTCAGTTTAAGAGTCTGACTTATGATTCCCAACCCTGATGACTTTAGGTAGCCCTGTTATTTGTGTACCTGTGACGTCACAACTGACATTTCTAATAGCTCATGCTTGGTAATCCAAATATGTATGTATCTTTACGGAATTCTATTCCATCAATTGAATAATCTGGCATTAAAAATTACGTATGTAAATATGCTTGTACATTTGCTTACTCTAAATATAAGTGCGAAACGCATTAACATTCCAAGAACTGAGAATATATTATTTCTAAAATCTGACTTTAAAAGTGCGAAACGCATTTACAATATTAAGAAAATCATTAAAATGAGTAAGAAATGTGTAAAATTAGCTTCTTACCGCGTAGATGATTGTCACAATTTCATGAGTATGAATATCCTAGTCAGAGTAACCCAATATAGAACTTATGAACAGAAAATGTATCGCATAATAAACAAAATTGAATAGTCAAATTCTAAAATATTATATTATATTTTGCCCAAATAAAACAAAAAAATGGTTTAAATAATAATGTTAATAGTTTAGGCTGTATATATATTTTACAAATAAATACAGCTCTCTAAATGCGAACAATTATTATTTGTTTTTGGAAAGTTTTCCAATTCAGAATTCTTGTAATTTCCACAAATTCAATTCGTCTATGATATGGAATTGAATAACCAGTAACTTGTACTTGAGGTACAATTGAAATGATTACAAAAGCCAGCCCATCATTTCCATACTTTAAGTTTTATTTAAAAAAAAAAAAAAAATAAAAACACTTAAACTAATTGCTTAAAATAGATACCAAATAAAATGGATTTAGATGTATAATTACTTGTATTGTATAATTTGTTTATGCTTATGGTTTTTCCTTGCTTGTTACTTTACACTTATTACAATTTAATTCGATTTAAGTTACAATTGTTGTTGTTTAACGTTACCTTTACGTTAAGTCTCCCTTCGTTTGGTACTGCCCATTTTGTTGTTGCTGTTTTTTTCTTTTTGTTCTAAGTTTCGCGTAAGATTTTATTCCTTTTTTGTTTTTGTTTTTGGTTTATTTATGATTTGGTTAAGCGACGGGGCAGGCGTCAAGCAGGCAGCCAAACGCAAGGGCTGCAGCGTCCGTCACGTCATGCGAGAGACGTCAAGAAACCGAACCAGCAGCCTCAACCTCAGCCGATGCGACGCCGGCGCCAGTTGGCGTCTAAGCGGGCTACCTACTCGTTGGCTACTATCATATTGAATTAACGGTTATCTGTTACAGTGCTCACTCGGTACGTGAAACTCTTTTGTTCCGGGAGCAATTCAAATTCTCAAAATTCTCTAATCTCATTTCGCATTAATATTGTTATTCTTTTAACTCTTAAGAAACATTAATATAGAATCATATTATATAAACTAACTAGCATAAGTGAGTTCCAGTATCATTTCCTATATGTAGCAAAGTGATGAAAATTGTTTCTTTCGGATATTCGAATTTAAGGCTATTCTCATTTATGGAGCATTTGAATTTTGCGAGCAAGCACTGTAATCAGTAATCAGTAATCAGCTATTAGCTATCGTATATTGCATATTGTTATGTCTATGTAAGTGCTCAAAGGATATGTGATGCTTTGTTCAAAACTTTTAACTATTGCTAGAGATGATTTGGATTATGAAAACGCTAGGTCAGACCAATCGAAGACATTACTGAGCGACAGCCAGACAGTCATGTCCGCTCTCGCTCCCATTCGCTCTCTTTCTATCTCGCTTCCTATTTATATTTTGCTCTCTCTCTCTCTCTCTTTCTATTTTGTGGGTATGAAGCGCGCCTTGACCGTCTGTCCCATCGGTATATGGAGATGTTGTTGTTGCTGCTGCTGTTGTTGCTGTTGTGCCTGCTGTTGCATATGTTGATTGATCTGCTGCTGTATGGAGAGGCCGCTGGCACTGCTGATAATGTGCTGACTGTGCAATGGTTCATTGATCTCGATCTTAATGGCCGTGGCTGCCAATGAAGCCTTCTTGTTTTTGGGTGGTCTGCCACCTGCAAAAGTAAATAGTTAAATACATTAAATTCGTTACAGTTTTAAGACTTGTTGAGTTCTGAGAAACAAATAAAACATGAAATTTATGTTATAGATATAATCGAGACTTCATATAAAGATGATTTAGCTTTAAGATTTAAGCTTCTACTTACGCTGCCCCGTCGTATGCTGCAATGACAGCGGCTGGCCAATCATGGCGAGCGGCTGTTGTGGCGACTGTAGTGTGATGGTCTTTTTGGAGCGCTTCGGTGGCGGCAGCTCGTGGTGTGAGTGATTGGTGAGCAAATGTTTGGATAGATGCTGTCGGACTGCAAACGATTCAGCACAATTGGCCACCGGGCAGTTCAAGTAGCGACCCTCAACATGGCGTTGTACATGCTTCTTGAGCAAAGACTCCTGATTAAAGCTACTGGGGCAAATATCGCACTTAAATTTGAACTCATCATGCATCTTAAGATGTTGATCGAGATGCGATTGCTGCAGAAACTTCTCATCGCATTTGCTGCACTCATAAGGAAAGGCCAAGCCATGAGTCTTCATGTGCGTGTGCAGCTGCGACTGTAGCTTAAAGTTCTTCTCCGGGCACCGCGGACAATAATATCCGGTGACGCCGGCGTGTGCCTGCAGATGTTGATTCAGTGAGGTGACCTGAGTGAACTTCTTGCTGCACACATTACAACAGTATTGCTGCACCTTATGGTGAGACTTCATGTGATTATTCAGATTGGTCACCTGCAAAATGCAAAATGTTTGATTACATTTTCTTCTCATCTCAACTGATCAGCGTGACACTCACCTGGGCAAAACTGCGACCACATTCCGGCTCATTGCATACAAATGGACGTTCGCCGGTATGAAGACGCCGATGATTGTTTAGATTTGTGATTTGTGTAAAGGTCTTGCCACAATCAACGCACTGATACGGCCGATCATTTGTGTGTATGCGCTCGTGATTGCGCAAATTGGCTGCCTGCGTAAAGCCTGCAATCGGAGTGAGAGGCGGTTAGTGGGCGAGAGAAAATAATGATTTTGAATTTTCAATCAATTAAGTTAAATAAATGATACATCCGGTATAATAAAATGTATATATGTATGTATATATTATTTGAATGAATTATTATTTATAAAATATATAAATATGTTGACAATAAGAAAGCTGCTTATGATAAACTAGGAAATGTGTATTGTATGGTTTTGTATATAGCTTTAAGTATACAACTATAACATACCTTTGTGGCAGTAGCTGCAAACAAACTTGCGCTCTGCTGAGTGATTGCGTATGTGCGTCATGAGCGAGGATTTGCGCGAGAAGGTCTTGTTGCACAGCGGGCAGGAGCCCTCCTCGTTGAATATCAGATCCACCTGCGTTCAATGAGAGCGGGAGCGGAAGCGAGACAGTTAGAGTTGCATTTGGAAGCTTTGAAGCTTTACTAATTACTAGTGTCACACGCACGCACTCACGCACAATCAACTTACGCTCAACAAGCTGGCGGTCAAAATGGTTGCAAATTTAAATTATACTGTGCGCAAATTCTTTGCAAATTTAAAATATTTGTTTATTGGAAATGTATTAAAACTTTTTTTTTTAAATTGTGTATCGCTGTTTTTTTTTTGCGTGCCACGCACACCCACATAAAAGCGTCAACTGAAAATGAATTTTTTTCTCTTTACACAGCGCACAAAACGTCGTGCAGTCGACGTCGGCGTCGCAGTTGCCTCTGACGGTGCCGTCGTTGTTGTTATTTCTGCTGCTGCCGTCGTGAAAAGCAAAGCAAGAAAAAGGCAAGCAAACAGCGCAGATATTAATGAAAAAAAAAAAAAAAAAAAAAAAAAAAACAAAACAAAATAAAAATAAAGGAAAAAAAAAGAAAATGGGCTTCAAGCATTCTCGAAGGCGAAGCGTGTATACCCTGCAATCGTATTTGCACGTATACAAAGAAGTAATTCAAAATGGCATAAACGAATTTGACAAAAAGTAAATGTATTTTCATAGCATAGAAATGAATTTATAGTTCCGTATAGGTTTGATATATTTTTTAAAAATATTGTGTTCCTTGTACTGACTACGTTATTGTCATGCGTAATACGCTTTACCGAAATGGCGTAGGGTATTTTTTTTTTGTGTTGTTGTTATTGCTGCTGTTGCCAATATTCTCAGTGCAGCGGTGTGAAAAAGAAAGGCACAAGCAAAGCGTAAAGAAGCAAGCTAAAGAAAAAGGAAACGAACTATGAATGTACATTGTACATTAATACATACACACATACATATGTATGTATTTTTGCGAGTGTAATCTGCAGTTATGTATAGAGAAAAAAAACAACAATAAACAAGTCAGCAACGAACAAGTGCAGCGCCAGGAGCTGCAGTAAGTCCGCTTGTGTGTGTGTGTAATTTTGCTGTCGTTAGCCAACACTGTTGCCGCTGTAAAATACTATTAGTGCACGCTCTCTTATTCACTCACTCTCACTCTTGTTGCTTACTTACATCTTCAGAATCGTCCTGCGATTGTAGATTCTCGGAAGAACTTGATGATTGCAGTTGTTGTTGTTGTTGTTGCTGCTGTTGTTGTTGCTGCTGCTGCTGCAATTGCAGTACAGCGGCCACAGCGCTGCCATTCGTCAGCTGTGCTGTCACCGAGTCGCCCTCACTGACCGCTGAAGAGGCAGCAGCGGCAGCGGCTACTGCAACGGCCGCCACAGAAGCTGCTGCACCATCCTGCACTCGCACCGCTTGATGGAAGTTAGAATTGTTTGTCAACTGTTCCGAGCAGCGCACGCACGTTGGTATGCTATAGCCGGGCACTTGGAATAACTGTAAACAGAGATCAAGATACAGAAGTAAGATCATTAGTAATGAGACTCCAAGTGGCATGCAAGGTTGAGAAAACCAAAAAAGAAAGTGTGGTGGAAAAAATAATTTAAAAAGAAAAGTCATAATAACGCTTGTTTTTCGGGGCAGACTCCACGCCCCCCTCTACCTTAGCCTCCTAATAATAACAACCAAGGAGCTCTTACACACATGCACACACACACGTACACACGTGCGACTCGAAATGCCAGCACCAAACAATAACAGCAACAACAACAACAGCAGCATACGTTGGTTTGTTGTTTTCATTTCATGTTTTTTTTCTCTACAGCGTTGTTATTCTTTCGTTTTTGTTTTGTTTTTCTGTGGACAGTGGCGTTGTTGCACAGGGGTCAAAACGCGACAACGGAAAGCTGCGCTTACGGCAACAATTGTTGCTCTTCATTTGTAAAAACATGTTCCTGTATATGTTTTTATGTATATGGACATATATATATGAATGTGCAGCTTATTAAAGCACGGCTTTAGTTTCGAACCCCCAAACCCCTTGTGAGCTACACCCGTCATTGACCACACCGCTGCTGCTTTTGCCGGAATTTTTGTCATGTTTTATTTCATATTATTTCGTTTTGTGCTCTTGTTGAAAAGGAGTCAAAATGAAAAGCAGCATACAAACCAAATGTACAAATATTTTTTTCTTATATTTTCAAGTTGGCGGCTTGAGCAACTTTGGCTGAGTTGGCTAAAAATAAACGGCAGCAATAGTTGGGGGGCTACAAAAACACCACACACATACATATCTATATATACATACATATAAATATATACATGATGTTTATGTTTGTGCATACATAGATACATTTGTATGTATGTATGTATTTTGTGTGTATGTGCGTGTGCGCGAGCCAAACTTTTGCCTTCGGGGTCGACGTGATGTGCGCGCGCTTTTCAACCCCCACCCAATTGAAAACTGTGATGCAGCAGCAGCAGCAGCAGTGCAAAATCCGCGCACAAATTCAATTGTTGTGCTTTTCCCCCGTAACAAGAGACAAAAATCAATAGAAATAACAAAATACACAACATTTAGGTTTTTAGCTTGTTGCGCCCACCATCTAAATACATGTATATATGTACATGTATTTATATAAAACATATAATTGTTGCTTGTGTCTTAAACAAAAATATGTTTACTATTTATTGGACTTACCGTTGCTGTCTGAAAACACAGCCTACAAATGGTGTCCATGACTCTGCTCCAGATTGGCGGCAGGGGCAGGACAACGTGCTCGTAGCGTCTAGCAGTATTTTTGTTACTTATGCTTCTGCTGATGCTCCTGCTACTGTTGTTTACTGTTGCACATGTAGTAGCAAGGGGGTACGGGGTCGGCTAACTTTACCGGTTAGAATTTACACGCATCCAAAAGCTTTAATTGCCTTGTGTTCTTTTTTTAACCAATGCAATAACAACACTATAACATACACATACTCTCACAGACACACGGATCTGAGTTTGTTTAGTTGTTGTTCTTGCTGCTGGCGTTGCCGTTGTTTATGTTTGCCACTTGCACTTGCTGCCGTTGTTGTTTTTGTTGTTTAATTTCTTTGCACTTTTTTTATTTTTTGTCGTAGGGTTAAAACTGCACTTTACTTTTTTTCTTTTTTCATTTACCATTCACGACGAAGTTTTTGGTCCGTCGTTGTCGGTCGCGAGCGAACGAGCGTTTTTGGGGCCCCCGATGTTATTGTTTGGGTGTGTGTGTACGCGTATGAGTTGAGAAAAAAAGTGACAGGGCACTATAGTCGCGCCGCTCTAACTCAGCAAAGGTGGCTAGCATTTACCAAGCAGGTGCTATCTCTCTTTGCAGAACGTACAAAAACATAGAAATTGTTGTTCAACACTGACTTGCAGTGTTCACCAACTTAAGCGGGTAATTTGAATTTAAAACAACACTGGATTCAATGAACAAGTTTAATCAAACATAAAAAATGAATACATATATAAATTACCTAATAACTAAACAAAAAATTATAAGTTACAATATGGCTGTGACAGATCAAAGTGATGTCCTAAATACAATAGACAAATGTCCAAAAAAATAGATTGAAGACCAAAAATGACATCGGGAATACAAAACGCGCTCGTCTATCAATCCAAATAGCAATTTCCTGAGGTGTAAGTGTCGTCCAGCCAGTATTAGCTATCTGCTCTTCATGACTAAACTCCTCTGCGATATTGTTATTATTGTTCATATTAAAATCAGACGGTTCCATGGGAACGGACAAAGTGGCGGCAGCAGTAGGAGCGGGAGCAGTAGCAGAGCCCAAGGCACTTTCCACAAAAGTCACGTCAAGCTTACGATTGGTGCTACTCAACATGTGGAGGCTTGCTCTCCGACTATGGGCTGATGCTGGGGCCAGCAATCGACCTTCCGGAATGGTATTAATCGGCAAATTTACCGTCAAATAATTGTTGAATGGGAGATTGCCGGCTAAAGAACTGTTATCTGCCAGGCGTCCACTGCCTGAAAATGATCGCGATCGAGTGTGACTGCGACGACGCAGCAAATGCGGCGACAGCGTCGACTTGAGAATGTGCCTGCTGTTAAGCTTTTTAATGGGCACGTTATGTTTGCGACGCCAAATGCTATTCACAAATGCGAATTCAAGCATGCTGCCAAATATAAAAATGGTGCAGCCAAGAAACCAGACCTCCGACACCTTAATATAGCTGACCTTAGGAAGCGTCTTCCCTGTGGGGCAACACAACAGAACAATTGAGATAAATATTAACCTAAAATACTAATACTCACTTAAAATAGATCAGAGAAAGTGGTATACATTAATATTATTATTCTTATTTAAATACGTTCTAAATTTAGATAAACATCCGTTAATTTAACTAGTAATTATAGTTGACTTACCCTGTGCCGAGGCCAGTGTGATGAATGTTAACATGGTGCTAGTGCCAAGAGTGATGCGAGGCGGTGCCTGATCTGCTTGCAACCAGAAAGATACCCATGAAATAGCCACAATGAGCATCGATGGCAGAAAGTAGTCCATTAAATAGAATCCCACAACGCGCGTCAGATGGACCGTAAAGCTCAATGAACTGTAATTACCGGCGAAGGCGCCGTGCCGCAAATCGCTCAGATCTGCATTGATCACAGTCTCGTTGGACCAAGATTGCTTTAGCTGGAACTCAGTCAAGTGTAACTCTGGATCATAAGTAATAGGACGTTTTTGTTCCCAATGCAGTACCAGTTCCGATGTGTTATACATCCAGCTTTCCAATACCGTGGAGCAGTGCTGTTCATCAAATGGAAATTTCTTCAAATTTAGCCAGCAATAGAGCGTGGCCTTAATGCGAGTTGACACAATGACAGTGCCATCCGGCGATATAGACGTTAGTATATCCTTCTCCGTAGTACCTAAGCAGTTTGAAATACAGATTAATTAGATTGAGGATTGACTGAATGTAGAATCAATAATTTGACACTTACCTAGAATGCTTGAGTCGCGCTCGTTTGCAAGAAATATATGTGGCATCCAGAGGGAATCACGCAGCTGTTGCTCACCCAAAATGGGTTGCAGCCGTTTGGGAGATACATTGCGAAAGTTTAGGCGCGGATCCAGATAGCGCATCTGCAGCAGCGCGTAAATTTTGAATTGTAGATCGTGTGCTTCTAGATTTTGCATGAAGTAAATATAGGCTCGCATGTACACATCCACGGGAAGCCGAGTACCAACTTCCGTGTACGTCAGCGGACGTTCTAGGCGATCATAGCGGCATCCGTGTGTCAGGCGATCGATTAGCTGCGTCTGCGAGAGACTGTCACCATTCTCAAGCGGCGGACAGTCGTCGTTTAACGGGGCACTTTGACTGCGGCATAGACAGTTTAACAATATAGATATAATAAGTGACAATAACATGGTAAAATAAAATTAACACAGCAAATACTAATAAAATGAGTCGGCAAAATGCGCACTGCAGGCGGCGACTCGCTAACGGTTAAAGCCAAGCTTATGCACACTCATATGTTCAAGTAGAACACTATATACTATATTCCGCAAGTTGGCAGCTCTATTTTACCATTCACATCGATTTAGCACACTCTTCAAGTTGATTGGCATTGCACTAGATGGCGCCAGTGAGCTTACTATTAACACTGATAGTTTCGTAACAGTTAAATCAACGTTAGGTGTTAATTGACTCACACTACGCTAGATGGCGTACTGATTGTGGCGGACTTAAACGTTGTTAGTAACGGTTTTTATGTCTTATAAAATTAAAAAAATGCCATCCAATTTTTTCAATTTTTTAACTACTTTTGATTATAATAGTGTATAATATATATATATATGTTTATGTATATATATGTATATCTTATAGCAAATATAATTATTTACAGACCCTACCTTCAAATGTATTTTGAAAAATTTGTCAATGCAACATTTGTCGATTTGAAGAGTGCGATAATAAAATCTTCTTAGTGCGATATACATGAACATAACCAAGTCAGCTGATTTCGTCGCTTAAAATCGATGGAAGAACGAAGCATCGATAAAAAATATTTACGAATCCGAAGCAGAGACATTATAAATTGCACAGAGTTTTACTTAAAGTGTATGAATTGTAATTATCCATTATTGAATGGATAATGTGTGTATGTACATTGTTATATGTAGACTCTATATTTTAGACTTTGGCTAAATATGTTGAAGGCAAATGTCAAACTGGAAATATTTAACAATTACTTTAATGCGGGGTTTCAAATTTGAAAATAAAAATCACAATTTTTTTCAGCTAAATAACAAAATTTAATTGTAAAACTATTTTGGTAATTTATAGTAAATAATTCTTCTGTTACACACTACATTTGATGAACTAGTTTTATAGCCACTTTAAATTGAGCAAGAAATTAAATTAATTAAGTTAAATTAAAGGTGTATAGTAGTTACTCACTGATGCAATATAAGTATCAATATTTGACCCTGTAATAGTTCACAGAAATAGTATTCACTGTTTATGTCCTAAGCATGCAAAATTAATATTTTAATTATACTTTGATATTTCGAGGCCCTTCAGTTTATTCTTCATCGTTAAGCCGGCTCAAGGTCCAGTTTGGTACTCGAAATAAAAAAACTCGTTTTTTATGTTTCCAGCATATTTATATTACTCTAAGGGCAATTGTCTACAGGGTTACAAGCAACAATATACACTTAATCAGCTAACTTTTATATTAAAATATATTCAAAGAAATATAAGTTGATATATTGTATAAATATATAAATATATATGACAATACTTTAATTGCCGTGTCATTGCTCTCTTGTGTGTGTTATTATTTTGATTGTGCTTAGGGTTGAAATTAAATCAACGGCAGCTCTTTTGACTTCCTTATTTAACATTTTGGATGGTATTATAATTTTATGAATGAAAGGATGTTCTAGACAATACCAAATGTTTACTTTAAATAGAAGCAAAAGGACACACGGGCTTGTCCTGCTCGTCCCGCATTTCTGGATAAAATTATAAATATATAAGAAATATATATCAGGCCAGATTACTATAGTCATGTCACCGACTATAGGATAATTAATTAATTAGGAAAATAATTAATTGTATCTAAATATGTGTGATGGTTGTTAATGATAAAATGGAATGCTTAGTTCGGATAAGAGCAAGAGTGCCGATCTGCGTGATCTACATAGATTGTGACAAAGTTTTTATCCTTCTGTCCCTTACCGAGCTTAAACAAATAGAACTAGATCCCGGGAGAGCTCGACCACGTTCTTTGCTAAGTGGATGCAACGTGGATGGACGATTCCATACAACTTCTGATCTAAATTTTGAACTATTTGCAGTTTAAACTTTCCTAAAAAAAAGTCGAAATCTTAAGCTTCTCAGTCGGAACAAACAGGTTTATTTATGAAGATATACTTTGAGTATTTTCAGCTTATATTCTAAAATATTTAAGATTATTGCATAACAGCCTGGTTGATATACAAATTCCAGCCTTTGATTTCAGTTGCTCACATATGTTGTCGAATAACTTTCAAAAGAATGCTGATCACAGTAACCACAGGCCGGAAAAGGTTATTGTAAATATAAACCTGCTTCAGATCAAATCATTCCATTCTACGTCTCGACAAAAGTAGAACATTTCCAACCATATTTATATATTTTATATTTTCTGAAAACAAAAATAAAAAAAGAATCATGAAGCTGCGCAGTGGTAAAGTTTATGGCGAAGACGAGCCGAACAATTTCCAACCTGAAGGGGTCCAAACGCAAGCAAGTCTAACTCGAGAAGTCATAGCTCAGGAAGCCATTGCTCAAGAGGTCCGAGCTATTGAAGTACAGGTGCAAGCACAGGTGCATCAATCACAAGGGGATGACGGTGTTGACGATGAGGATGATGATGAAGACGAAGATGATGAAGATGAAGATGATGATGATGACGAGGATGATGATGTATATGAGGATGATGACGAAGAGATGGACATTGAGCAGACTTTGGCCAACTCACAAGCAGACTTGATCTTACCACAAGTGGCATTACAAGAGATGATCGAAACAGAACCACCAATTCAACAGCCCACTAAGAATCTTTCTTATGGAGGCTGGTTCAACTTTTTCCCTTTCAAGAGGTCATAAGCATCAGCTGGATTGACCGACAAAAGCAACAACAAAAATTTACAAATGTTATAGTTTATGTTATATTTTGATAGAGTTGTATAGTATTTCGTTGGCAATAAACATGTAGCACTCACATAGACGTCATTACTTGCTAAACCGGGTGTTAAAACTGATAAATATAGTAGAGTAACACCCTCTTTTCACTACGTGGAGACATTGCAAATAGATTGTCCGCTTTTATTTAAGCAAAATGTTTGTTAAATATGACAGATTTTCCAAAACCGGCGAAACAGTTGACAGTTAAGCCATCATCACTACAAGTCTTTACCCATTGAAATCCATTGTCCGACTTGCATCGACTGATTTGTAGAAAACTAATCGCTAATAATGACTTTAATTCGCATCTACTCTAAAACAAAAAGGGCATTAACACCAAATTTGTTAACTCTAGCTCTTACAGTCTCTGAGATCTACGTGTCCATACGCAGATCAAGTTTATTTTAAAATTATGGCCACATTTCTAAATTACCAAGTACGTTAAGAATGATATATAGAAGGAATGCTGAAAGTTTGATCAAGATCGGTCTATAAATAAGACAGATAATCAGCAATAAAAGTTATTTTTCCATTGAATCGTAGAGCAGCAGGCAGCACATGTGTACGAGCGAGACAGCGAACGACTGTGATGTTTCAAAGCAGTTTTCTTTAATCATCTGTTATGTTCTTACTTTTATTTAAATCAAAGTACCTAAAAATACTTTTAATACAGAAACCTGTACAGGGTAATATACTGTCGAATACGGTCGACTGTAGCCTTTTCGACTGGTTTTTTATAAGCAGATATTGATTCCTTTTTCGCCTGGTGTAATGCCAGGCCTCATATTTTTACTTACACGCTTGATCGGATACCTTTTGAGAGCTTAAATCATGTAAAGGATTTAGGGATTCTTCTAGATCATAAATTGAAATTTTATCTTCATATCTCATCATCAAACGATGGTCTAAGGAATTTTACTACGCTTATACGACAAAATTACTTTATACTTCTCTTGTTCGGACAATTCTTGAATAAGGATCTTGTGTATGGTCTGCCCAATATCCGGTACACCAGGACAAAATTGAGTCTGTTCAAAAGAAATTTTTACTTTTCGCGCTTCGTGGCTTTAATTAACCTTCCGTCTCCAACTAATTGTAGAATCATGATGGCTGTCTTGTTTATTGTTAAATTAATTAATGGGGAAATAGACTACTCGGTTTTATTAAATAAAACTAATTTTTCTATTCCTTCTAGGCCTACTCGCAACATTACTCCTCTTGCTCTTAACACTTGTACTACTAACTATGATTTGCATGAACCTTTTCGAGTACTCTGTGCTGATTACAACAGACTTTATCGTATATTCAACTTAGAGTCCTCTCTCCCTACTATCAAGTTTCTAATTCTTAACTCTTTAGCAAGTATAAACTAACACTCATTTTAATACTTCTTGATCTGATTGGGTTTTTCTGGGTTTTCCCCGATCCTTGCAACAAATGTTGGATCAGTTAAATACTTTTTTTGAATATCCCAGACTTAAGCTTAAACTCAATTTTAATTTAAATCTAATTTTAATCTAAATTATAATAGAATATAAATATTTTAATCATTTAAACTTTATTAGACATTATAAGGGCATTAACACAAAATTTGGTAATTCTAGCTCTTACAGTCTCTGAGATCTACGGGCGGACATGGCTATATCGACCCGGCTGTTGATGCTGATCAAGAATATGTATTGTTCCTGCCTGTTACGCACACTTCGTTTTTGACAAACTTAATGGACTACTATACTTTTGAAGTACAGAGTCTAAAGAGCCGTATCTGTTGGTTGACTTGGTTTTATCATCGCGAAGTTCGTTTTAATCAAGTTGTGAGAGTCTAAATATTAAGTTTAGTCGTTCTCGTTTGCATTTACATATTCTGCCGATTCTTTAAGAGCTTTGATTAGTAAGCGAGCTCGACCTAATTATGCTGGTTGACAATTGCTTTGTTGACAAATGCTTTTTAAAGCAATTAGAAGAAATGTCGCTGTTCCTGAATTCAGAGCGATTTCATATTTCGAAGTCACAGCAATCATCTGAAAAATCATTACAAATGCTGTATTAATAATTATTTAATTTAAGCTGTAACTTTTAACAACTAATACGACATTTCCAAGCAACTGAAAACATTTTAAGTAAGGATGATATGTAACGATTGTTATACTCTGTACAGGGCTATAGTAGCTTCATCCTAAAATTGTGCAAAAGGCAGAAGGAGGCGTGGCAGACCTGTATTTCTTAATGTAAACACTTCTTACTTAGCAGGTGTTGAAACAATACCCTTTTAAAACACTTAGGAAAGTTTCATACCGATCGGCCCAGAAATAAGAAAGATATTCAGAAAAGAATGAAGAAAGAAAAGAGCATTTCGCATTGAATCGCTTTGCAGGGCTAGCAGGGCTACACTTGGCAGAAGAAGTTTGAATCCAAGCTCAATGTGATACTTTGATTGACCAAAAATCATACTTGTATTTATGATATTGTCAAAATTTAATTTTTAAGCGAATTATTCGGAGTTATTCGCACTGTCTTCAAACCGTCGCTCTTCTCGCGATCAGTCAGCTGCATACAGCCATATTATTTGCACTCGTTGCCCAATTTGCCAGAATTGTATCTGTAGAACATCGAAGGATATGTTGAAGGAAGTCATCATGGAGGAGTGGCTTCAAATTTCACCTGATGTGACCCAAAAAATTTTCAAGATAAGGTCTAAGCGTTGGGCAGGAACAATTAAGAACAATTGGTATCAACATTTGTTATACCCTGTGCCCATTATAAATTGGCAAAAAAGGGTATAATAATTTTGTGCAAATGCATGTGACAGGCAGAAGGAACCATCTCCGACCCTATAAAGTAGATATATTCTTAATCATTATCAATAGCCGAGTCGATTGAGCCATGTCCGTTTGTCTGTCAGTCCGTCTATCTGTCTGTCAGTACGGATGCGTCGATCTCAGCAAACAATAAGACCTAGAGACAGCAAATTTGGCATCAAGGTTCCTGTATACCATACGCAGACCAAGTTTACTTTACATTTTGGATACCTCCCCCGCTACCCACGCAATTTGAAAAAAAAAACCAGTCGAAAAGGCTACAGTCGACCGCATTCGACAGTATAATACCCTGTACAGGCTTCTATATTAAGAGTATTTTGATAATAGATACTTTGATTAAAATAAAAGTAAGAACATAACAGGTGTTTAAAGAAAACCCCTTTGAAACTCTCATTTTGCATATGAATTCTTTGCTTGCTAACTTTCACATATTTATACATATTCAATCAAAAGCTGAGTGTTACGACACTTAATTTACTTATGCCTGTGTCGCAGTAGTTCCCTATCTCGCTCGCACAAATATGCCCACATGGTAAGCAGACGCATGTATCACAGTCGTTCGCTGTCTCGCTCGCACACATGTGCTGCCTGCTGCTCTACGATTCCGTGGAAAAATAACTATTATTGCTGATTATCTGTCTTATTTACAAACCGATCTTGATCAAACTTTCAGCGTTCCTTCTACATATCATTCTTAACGCACCTGTTAAGTTAGAAGTGTCTACGTTGAAAAATGTGGCTATTATTCGTTTTTTTTTTCGATTTGCGGGGGAAGGGGGGGAGGTATCCAAAATTTAAAATAAACTTGATCTGCGTATGGTATACAGGAACCATGATGCCAAATTTTGTGTCTCTAGCTCTTATAGTTGCTGAGATCGACGCGTTCATACAGACGGACAGACGGACGGACAGACAGACGGACATGGCTCAATCGACTCGGCTGTTGATGCTGATCAAGAATATATATACTTGATAGGGTCGGAGATGTCTCCTTCTGCCTGTTACAAAAATTTTTTTCACAAAGTTAATATATCCCTGTACAGGGTATAAAAACTAATAATAGCCACATTTTTCAACGTAGACACTTCTAACTTAACAGGTGCGTGAAGAATATCAATATAAATAAGAAAGAAAATCAGAAAAGAAATTAAAGCATTGAATTGTTGCGCTCATGAGGGCAGCACATGTGCAGACGTAAATGAAGTGATGTAACACTCAGCTTTTTATGGAGTATGTTATCATATGCAAAAGTTTGATGCTATAAGCAAGCAAAGAATTCATATGCTAAATGAGTTTCCATAGACTATTCTTTAAACACCTGTTATGTTCTTACTTCTGTTATAATTAAAATACTTAATTTAGAAAACTGCGCAGGGTATTACACTGTCGCGCGCGCTCGACTGATCCGTTTGTTTGGATTATAAGATTTCTTGTCTATGAGTTATTTTCGTAATTTTACGTATAATTTTAATCCAAATTTAATTATGAAAACATCAGAGATTATCTACGCAAAACATTTTCGTTTACTCAGTTTACCCAGGCTAGGCAATCCAGATCAGCTCAGTCTGTGTTATAACTGTTGGAGTAATGACAGATTAAACATGAATGCCAGACAAGATAAAATACAAATAATGGGAATTCAAATAACATAACATTTAAAATTCAGTCTATCAAGAGTCGCTCAGAAATAAACAAATCTATCAATTAGGAAAAAAAGCTTTAAGTTGTCAGGACGCCCACGCAGCTTGCAAGTTATTTGTGTGCTCCCCCCTCAGGGGGAATGAATTTAGAATTGAGAAATGCTTTCGAGAGTTGCAGCATTGTTTATTCAACCCCACACAGCTACCCCCGCCCCCAATCCAACCCCCCAACCCTTGGCTGGCCTCGTTTCACTGTGCAACATCCAAGGGGTTTTCCTTTCTTTACTTTTTTTTTTATTTTGCGTTTTCTTGGCGCGTCTTGTCATTGGTAAAACTTTTCTGGCGCAAGTTGAGCTTATTGTCCCAGCCCAGAATATCATCCCCCACCCCCACGAGTTAAAGGACGCCTCAAGTGGCAGACTGCCCACCCCGAGCCTGCCAATCGTCGAGTGCTGAATGAATTATGAGCTACAGCCAAGATTTATGAATCCGCGCTGAGGCAAAAGGAGCCGAAAAACCCGAGCAAAAGACAAAATCTGTCAGCTGTTAAGTTGCGTTGTAAATTTCCCGCAATTAGGTTGAATTTCAATTTCCTTCGATGCTTTGGGGCCTCACCCCTGTCAGCTAAGTACTTACTTTGATTACGATTATACAATGAAATGATGCCAACAGTCTTCAGTCTTCAGTTTGCAGTCCCCAAGGTCCCCACACACCCCACGTTCCGCAGAGTCCCCAAGCCATAGACATTCCTCAGCTTTAGCACACGCTCATAAATCAAACAAGTCGATTTTTAGCGCTTTTTATCGATGCCTTTTGTTCGGCATATAACTGTATATTGCCTCACATCCTTTTTCCTCTCTGTTTCGCTTTTTTCTCTTCCTGATTGGCTGCCACTGCAGTTTTTCCGCCTCAATGCTTTGCATGCGAATGCGCAGGAGGAACAACTAGAGACAGAGGTAGGTGGTAGGAGGTAGGAGGTAGGAGGTAGGAGGTAGGAGATAGCAGGTACCGGATAGAGAAGGGGCCAGATATGCTAACTCATCCAATTCCATGCATTTCATATTTGAAATACAAAATAACAAAGAAGACAGGCCACAAGATGTTGTGCTAAGAGTATCCATGACGTATCAACAAATTGACATTTTCTGATACTACAATAATTTGACTATAAATTAAATTAATTTATTAATTCATAAATCAAAGTATTAAGCGAGGAATGTAGATCTAAATTGAATCGACAGGAGTACAATCGAATAGAATAGCGTAGAATGGAATATTATTGAATAGTATGGAATAGAATACAATAGAATGGAATATAATAGAATGGAATATGAATGGAATGGAATATAATGGAACAGAATGGAATATAACGGAATAGAACGGAATGTAATGGAATAGATTCGAATAGAATGGACTAGAATGGAATAGAATATAATGGATAGAATGGAATATAACGGAAAGGAATGGAATATAATATAATATAATAGAATAGAATATAATGGAATAGAATAGAATGGAATGGAACAGAATGGAATGGAATGGAATATAACGGAATGTAATGCAATAGATTCGAATAGAATGGACTAGAATGGAATAAAATATAATGGATAGAATGGAATATAACGGAAAGGAATGGAATATAATATAATATAATACAATAGAATAGAATGGAATAGAAAGGAATGGAATAGAAGGTAATGGAATAGAATGGAATGGAACAGAATGAAGTAAAATGGAGTAGAATAGAATGGAATATGAATGGAATGAAATATACCGGAATAGAATGAAATAGATTTTAATAGAATGGAACAGAATGGAATAGAATTAAATAGAATGGAACAGAATGGAATAGAATGGAATTGAATAGAACAGAATAAAATGGAATAGATTGGAAAGGAATAGAGTGTAATTGAATGGAATAGAATAGATAACTCGTGGTTAACTGGGTTAGGCAAACTAACTCAAGTCTAGGGTATTGCTGTAAGTAGTATACCCTATTCGGCTTGCGGCCCCTTTCAGGGATTCCAGGGTACAACGCATAAAATGCGTGTAACAGCAGCAACATCAGGTGCAACGGAAACGGAAACGTGCCGGCGAGCGCGTAAGGCGGCCAATTGCCACGCCCCTTTTGGCCAAATGCGGGCACTCATATCGTATGCATGTTCATTACGCGCCCGCGCGCAAACAAAATCAATGAATGGTGTAAAAATTAATATCCTGTGCGCATATAAAAAAAATTACAAATGCAAAATAAAAATGTAAAAAACAAATAAACAGAAATAAAAGAAATAAACGACATGAAAAAACAAGAGAAAAATACTCGCACTGGCAATTCTTATGCCAAAGTATGGTCTGGTGAGTGGGGAGGGGAGGGTGAATGAGGGGCTCAAGAGAGAGAGAGAGAGAGAGAGCTTGCGAGAGAGGGGGGTAGGGGGTGTGCCAGGGTGTTGCAGCCGGCAGCAGTTTTAATTTACACAAAGCGTAGTCAGGCGTGTAATGCGACAACAGCAGGGGGGAAATGAAGGATAGGCAAAAGGGGAAAGTAAGGAGGATGGCCGAGAAGGTAGTGAATTGGATAGAGGAGGGGGAGGGGGGGGTTAAAGCAGCTCAACGATTCCGCGACGACGACGACGATTTAAAAAATGCCTTGAGGCAGGCAACGCGAATGACGACGGCGTCAAATGATTTATGAAATTGCTTTTGCCGTTGCATACTTTGGATGGCAGCTGGGATGGGCCTAAAGTGGGCGTGGGCGTGGGCGTGGGCATGGACAGGAGGCGTAGGAGCTGAAGGATGATGTTCCACAGTTGATGCGACATCAATTAACAGCACATGAATGCGAGAACAATAACAATGCCATCTACAAAGAGTTTATTCAACTTTCAGTCGAAGATATCATTTCTAACAGAGGAACTATTTAAATGGTGTCAGTCCATATGGATGAGTTACCCCTAACAATGACATTTCTAGACTTCAAGTGCACCTTATACGAGTAAGCCAGGAACAAACAGGAGTAACAGGAACTATATGAGAAGAAGAAAACCTATCAAACCCATCTGTGGGTAGCACTCTAGTGTTAAAGTCAAAGAATCCTCCAATCCTTCCTTTGAACTCCTCTTTACTCTAAGTATGGAGAGTAGGAATGTTTAGAGAGCATTCCCGATGGAAGCAGAAGGGAAAGGAGAAGTTAGGCCATTAGGAGTAGGAAGTGCAGGGGAAACTGCAAGAGATTCCTCGATCAGAGCCAGAATTCCCCAACATCTAATCCGAGTGGAGCAGTCAAGAAAACAAAGTAAAAGACAAGTAAAGAGGAATACCCAGGTACATGAGACCCCTTCGTCTTGACAGTTCAGGAGGAAACTCATGGAAAATGTGAAGTAAAAACTTGAAATTATCATTTGACAAATGTCATCTTTATTGGAATTTGACGTTGAACATAGAGTTGGAAGTGTGGTCCGCTTGGAGCTTAATCGATCTGCGTGACAGAAGCCTCATCGTTGCTGGAGCAGCGGCTGCTTTCGCCGTCGGTGCGATATTTGATAGAGTCAATGATCTCCACGTCGATGTCGCGATCGTTTTGAAGACTGTTGCTCTCGAGAAGAGCGCCAGTGGTGTCATTGGAGCCACGCCCCAGCGAGTCCTCATCACACAGATCGGCACAGGCGGAGGCCGATTCGGATTTGGCATCTAGATCTCCCACAGCTGCTGCCGCTGCCGCCTCCTGCTGTGCCGCAAACTGGCTGTAGAGTCGTGGCAGATGTTGCAACATGTAACTGGCGCCTGACTTGGACAGATTCGCAGCTGCAGCGGCTGCGGCTGCTGCTGCTGCCGCTGTGCTGGATGCCGGTTGATTCTCCTTGCTCTCGCCCAGATCATAGTACTTGGCGTAGTGCTCAAACTTACCCAAGCCGGCAACACCACCAACTGTTCCAGAGCCATCGCCGGCAGCACTGCTGCCGTTGGCGCACAGATTGATGGCGTCACTCTGTGCTGACTTCGGTATGGGCACTGTGAAGGCGGATGCATGACGCTGCTTGCTCAGCAGATTATTGCTGCCCAGACCACTGGCTGCCGCGACGGCAGCTGCAGCAGCTGATGAATCCTCAGCGGACATCAAGGCACCCGCTCCTGAGGCCGGAGCGCCGCTGCTGTTGCTGTTGGAGAGTGGGGAGACATTCTCCTTCTTGCGATCGTAGATGTGTCCCGAGACGCGCAGGTCTATGAAGAAGTGCAGCGGATCGATGCCGTATGGTGCATAGAGCGGTGGATACCACACAGGCGGCGGTGGTGGCAACACCAGATCCTGTGGTGGCAACGATGCTGCCGGTGGCGTGTTATCTTGCAACGTGTTGTCCACGGCTCCGCCTAATGCTGCCTTTGTCAAGGGCTTCGTCTCCAGCTTCGTGTACGCGTAGGGTGAGGAAGTGGGCGTTGGTGTGGGCGTGGCAGCTGTCTTATTGGTCAGTTCCAGCGGCTTTTCCGTAGTTGTTGTTGGCACAGTATTTGCCTGCTGGTGTTGCTGCTGCTGCTGATGTTGTTGTTGCTGATGTTGCTGCTTTTCCTCGGCGTCGCGTCGCTCTCGCAGCTGCTCGTAGTAGGGCCGATGTGACCAGGATCGCTTGCGCGAACGTCGCACCAACGCCGCCTGCTGTTGCTGTTGTTGTTGCTGCTGTTGTTGTTGCTGCTGCTGTTGCTGTTGCAGCTGCAACACACGTGCGGTCTCATTGTTACGCGTTTGCACCAGCGATCGCAGCATATCGCTGAAGAAATAATTGTTCGGCCCCACTGGCGCTGAGTATAAGTAAGGGGGCGTGGCAGCCATAAGGCGGCTCACATAGTCCTGATTGCGCAGCTCGTGGATGTTGCTCTTCCTCGGCGTCAGTTGCTGTGTTGCAGCCGATTGTTGCTGTTGCTGTTGCTGCTGCAGCGACTGTTGTCCCGTGACTGTTGGCGCTGTTTGCTGTGCCGCTGTGGGCGTGGCTGACACTGGGGTGGCGCCACAGCTTGTCGATGTTAAGCTGCTAGTGTTGTTGCTGTTGCTGTTGCTATTGTTGTTGTTATTGTTGTTATTGTTGCTGTTGCTAGAGTGGCTGCTGCTGCTGTTCGTCTCCTTCATGCTGTGACTGCTGCAAATAGAAAAGTTCAAGCTTGTGTTATCAAACAACTAGCGAATTAGAGATGGCACATCGTGTCACTAGGAGTCACGAGGAGTCACGAGGCTCACGACAGAGCTTACAGATCTACACAAATCAATCATATTAGCATTTAATAGATGTAATGCTGATGAAACTGACAAAACATGTTCCCCGGCGTTGTCCGTGTCTTAAATGAATGAAATCTACATCTAAGTGGACTTGAATTTTCCAAAACTGACTATTTATTCTGTTTAGAGTGTAGGAAATGAGTTTAAGGCCAATTGGACAAGAAGGTCCTTTATCCTACATTCTACGACATTTATATATTTTATATTACTTTTTATATCAGCAGCATTAAACACACTTATGTCATAAAAGCAATAATTAAATTAAAACTGATTGAAAGCAATTCAAATACACGACCAAGTCTAACACAAGTGCAGCTGCATTGTCATTTATGGTTTACGAGTTGAAGTTTTACTTTTAGTTTTCGGTTTGGTTTTAGTTTAAGTTTCGTTGCTGCTGTTGACTTGAGTAAGACGTTATTCAAGATTTATGTCCATATTTGCATTGTCTTAACGTGAACGTCTTCATCTCGACTGTGTTCTGTGTTCTGTGCCGTGTGGCACGCCCATTGCCACTGCCGCCCTGTGCCACCCTGCCACCCTGCTGCGCTGTCACCATTGCCCCCATCCAGTCAATGCTGCTGCTGTCTACCTTTTACATGCACTCGAGTTCCTCTTCATTTTTCGTCTATCGTAATGGCAATTAAAAGTGATTTCTCATTCGCCTGGCAGTCTCTAGTCTGTGTGTCTGTGTATTCAGCCCTTGCTCAATAAACAGCACTGGCTTACCATGTCCTAAGTCAGAGCAAATGGATGTCGCATCCAGCAGCGAATTAAAACAGTTTCCACACTCAGCGATCTTCGACAGTGAAGTTATTTTTCCAACTCGAATGATATATCCTCGTTCGATTTACGAAAAGTATTTTAAATTAATTTAAATAAAATTTAAATTATTTTATTTATTTTATTTTGTAAGCAAAGCAGTAAATAAATTCTGAGATCTTAAATCTCTTAATTTTAGAATAAACAAAATTTGCAATTTAAATGGATGTTCAAATAAATATGTTGATATCACTTGCTCCAACTTTTTAATAAAATTTGTGGAATTTTAAAAATATTTATATTTGTTTTTGAGATTGTTTAAAGTTAAGCGTAAATGAATACAAGAGTCCTCATTTAGAAAATAATATTAACATAAATTAAAGTATAGTTAAATAATGAAAGATGGCAAGAATTTTTTGATTTCGGAAGACTCTAAAATATAACCTAGGCTTAATTTTTTTAATAAATTTCATATTATTGAATAATTTTAGTCAAATTGAAGACTAACATTTTCAAGACGTCAGAAATAGTTTAAACAAATCAATTAAAGTCTAGTTAAGCTATAATTAAATTTGTCGGATTCGATGTATTTCACAAATATCTAGAGATTTTAAGAACGAAGAGTGTTTTTTCTGAAATATGAGAGATTCCTGGGCGATAGTCACAACAATCGGCTGACAAAGCATCGTCAATTCACTTCAAATGTTCTCTATAGCATTATTTATGGACACCTGATATACACCACAGTTGAAAGCAATTGAAATTAGTTTCAGGAATGCCTTTTGAGTTGTTTGAAATTCGTTGTTATCCTATCTAATAAGTAAGAGACTAACAATGAGAAAGATATTGTCTTGGCTTTCCAGAGTAACTGCAAAAAATGGCGGCGCTCTGTTAAGTTTAACAGTTGTATTAACAGCGTAGCATTCACTGTTAAGAGCTGATCTACAAATGCTATAAATTCGTAGCATAGTTTTAGGCACTGTTTAAATGCGGCACATCCGTGAGCATAACAAAGGGGATTTGAGTTGCCTTGGAGGGTTGGGGCAATGCCAGGCTGCTGAGTCGCGTATCGTGTGGCACTCACAAATTTGCATAGAAAAACAAACGGCATAAAAACATACACACACACACACACACACACGTACACACTTGTACACTCCCGCTAGTCTGTTAATAAGCTTACATGACGCGCCAAATTCCAGCAAATTAAATGTTTCAACAGCTGCCAACCCGAAGTACCCTGTACCACACATACATACGGATACACAGTCGCAATCACATGCACACATATACACACACGAGCACACAAGAACACGCAGACACACATTCAGTCAGGGAAACAAACTCAATTGTTGTGTTCGCCTGCCAAACTGTTTAGACACTTGACGCCGCCACCGTGTGGCATCCGCGCAGTTGCCTGTATCCTGTCACTGTCAATTCTAAACGCTCAACCAACAACACCCCCGTCTAACCTTCCTTGCCCCCACCTATCTACCTACACCCCTGCCTATAGAAAACTCGTCTTGTTGCTCTTTCATTTTCGCATTTAAAAAAGTTTTTAACAAACCGTCGCCGCTGCTGTCGAGGCTGTTGCTGTTGTCATCTTGTTGTTGTGGTTGTGGTTCTTGTTGGTTTAATTTTTCTTTTTTATATTTTATTGTTTTTTCATTTCGTTGTAAAAATATAAAAGTTTTTAACTGTCGCCAGGCGGCGACTGGGCATGAGCATGGGCGTGGGCGATTACATCGTCGAGGAGGGGGAGGCGGACAAATTGGCTGCGTTCCGTTAGTTGATTTGCATTTTTTGGCAGTAGCAACAGCAGCAGGAGAAACAGTAGCAGTAGCAGGAACAGTAAAAGAAGAATATTTTCTGACAAAGTTGAAATTAGATTATGCTAATTAAGGCGTGGCAGTCCACTATGCTGCCCACCCACCCGCGGCAAGCGGTCTGATTGATGCGGCAGAGCTTTAATTGCCACAGTTGCTGGCAGCATTTTAATATTCAATCAGCAGCTGGCAGCATCTTTTTAATGGCCACGTCGGCAACTTGGCCAACAGCGGCAGCGTCTTAACTTTCCGGCTGAGATTAATGCGCAGCTGGTAAAAGTGCATCCGCAGCAACAACTACAGCTACAACTACAGCGACTTCAACTTGTTTTTGTTTGTCTTCTGGCAAATAAAAATAAAAACTTTTCTGCCAACAATTAAAGCGAGCAGCAACTGTTGTTGGCATTACGCAGTGTTAGTCGAGTTTGGTGGTGCTTAACGCTGTCAGGGATTACAGTGGGCACTGATTGATACCTACTGCTATACATTATACTACCTTAGCCATAAATCATACCAACCCCCGATTCTGTTTCTGTGGACAACCCTCAATGGACTCGGATCTACTCACTTCAGATGCGCTCCTGTTGCGTGGTTGTTCTCACTGTTGCCACACACTTAACTGTCACTTTACGGGAACAACCTTATAACATAATTACAGCATATCAAACAAGGCTTAGCCAGACGACTCACGGGCTGGAGGCAGGAGGCAGGAGGCTGGGTTAGAGGTCATTCCCCAGCCTGGCAGCGCTGCAACCCTTCAAAGGCCCAACTGAGGGCACTAAAATTACGTTTTACAGAGAATAAAGTACTTGATTGGAACTTTGTTGTTCTATAATATCTGCTTTCAACTACAACGCTTATGTCAATTTTTCTCCATATTTAACAAACTTTTTCCTTAAATAAAAGCGGAG
This sequence comes from Drosophila funebris, assembly GCA_018901825.1. Classification (NCBI taxonomy): domain Eukaryota; kingdom Metazoa; phylum Arthropoda; class Insecta; order Diptera; family Drosophilidae; genus Drosophila; species Drosophila funebris. The sequence goes on from JAEIFK010000033.1 coordinate 601,605, forward strand.
AGTCTAAAGCTATAGGGTTTTAAGGTACTACGTACGTCTAATTCTGGTTGGATCGGCTTGCAATCTCTACACAAACCATTTCCATTTTTTAGAACACGTGCAATGCCGGCTTAAGCAACCCAACCATAATAATACTATTCCGAAATTGTCGTCATTGCTTAGTGTTTACTGTAATCGTATCTGAACTTTAATTTATCAAGGTTTTCTTATTCAGACTCTCAAGACTCACAACTTATCTGTAAATTATAGATTAATATTAAAACAAGCGGACAAGCGCACACGACGGTTTAATACCCTGTGCAGTTTCCTAAATGAAGTATTTTGATTATTATAGAAGTACCTAACAAGTGCATAAAGAATACTCTTACAGCAAGCTTGCGCATATGTATACTTACTCGATCAAAAGCTGAGTGCTGCGTCACTTCATTTACATATGCATGTATCGCTGTCGTTCACTGTCTCGCTCACACACTTGTGCTGGGTGCAAAGAGCAAAACGCAAATAATTCAATGCAAAATATATTTTCTGATTATCCCTCTTATTTACAGAACGATCTTAATGAAACTTTCAGAATTGCTGCTATGTGATATTATTTAAGCACCCGTTAAGTAAAAAGTATCTACGCTGAGAAAGGTGGCCATAAATAGTTGTTATCGATTGAAAGTTGCTGAGATCGATGCGTACATTCAGACAGAAAGACGGACGGACATGGTATACATACATATACTTTCTATAGAATCGAAGATGCCTCCTTCTGCCTGTTACATACATTTGCACATAGTTATTCTACCTATTTTGCCAATCCTTAATGAGGATGGGATGATCTTTCCGCTCATTAAAGCAGCCGCTACTGGTAGGCGCCTAATAGAGGGCGCATAAATGGAAACTCAGTGTAACACTATGATCATCTTATGTCACAATAAACACCACGAGGATGATCTTCTTGCAAGGCGCCCAACTGAGGGCGCTACAAATGTTATGTAATGGACAATTTGATAATTTAGGGCGCTAGAGTTGTTCAAACTTCTCTAAGTCCCTGTCCATTTAACTTCCCCCCCAATTGGCACACACACACACACGTACGCACACATACTCATACGCACATCGTTTACATGCACAGACATGTCGTTGTGGTCGGTGTTAACGGTACAACGTTTGACTGTGAATTAAAATAATGTGCCACTTGTGGCTTTTGTGGCATGTGTGAGACTCGAGGACCTGCGGCAGGACTGGAGTCCAGTCAACTTCTGGTTACACACGAGTGTAACGCCGTCCCTGACAATTTGACAAACTCACATTTCACTCTGACCGTGGCCATGGTCCCAGTTCACTCTTCCCTGCTTCCCCGTTCCCCGTTCCCCGGGCTGTGTGAGAAAACACATGTGAGAGCCAACACATCGTTACCCTAATCGAATTTGATTTGAACCCTTTTCGAGGACATCTCTGTGAGATTGATGTGTGTGTGTGTGTGTGTGCGTGTGGTTGTGTGGGGTGCGTGTGTGTGTAGCCTGCAATCCCTGACGCTTGGCTGCACCTTCGTGCGTATGAGTTATGCTTAAATAATTTTGCAGTTTATGCGCTTTGTTTGCACTCAACTTGTAGATTGGGTTTCGGGTTGTTTACCAGGGTTCAGTTTGATTTGATAGACTCCTTCGTGTCTGGGGATTGGGCTCAGTGGTTGCTCGCGGCACAAGCTTTACAAAGTGCCAACAGTTCTGCTCTTTGGGCACTTAATATGCTAACAATGACGATTGAAATCGCAGCAAATGATTCAATCCGAATAATCTTTAGGTTAGAGACAGAGCAGGACTTAAGAAACCATAAGGAAACACTTCTATTTAGGATATATGAATAAGTAAATCATAGGAGACACATTTCCTGTCACATTTCATATATTTAGTTTCTAGTTTAATTATTGAAGTTTTCGTTTATACAGAGAATCCAATTGAAATACAAGTTTTTACTCTTAGAAAACATCTATAACTAAGATGATTAGGCAATTGTTATTGAGAAAAGCTTACACAATTTCAAAAATAAGCTCGATCTTCCTAACGAAATATGGACTTCTCTAATACTTTGTACGGAACAAACTTAACAAGGATCGGAAATTTCTGAAACGTGGTTTTTATAGTATTATAGATTTCCGAATGAAGTGAATCCCTTTAATCCTTCAACTTACTTTTAATCAAAACTCTCAAATAGAAAGCTGAATATCAATGCGACTTTTACTTTGGTTTAACTTGCGTATCATACAAATAACAATCAAGAGCTCTATACCCTGTGATATTCCTTAGATGTGCTAACACATATTTGCACACACTTATATACATAGCATCAGTGTTCTCTTCTTCTTGATTTGGCCCGATGTTATACGATAATGACAGTAGAATAACTTTTGAGTTTATTTTTCGATCGTGTTGAAATTTGTAGGACACAACGGCACCAACATCATTACTATTTGTACCAAAACACAAGGCTATTAAACGGTTCTTGTATTTAGTTTTCCGAGGAAGGATGGAGAGGTATAGAGCATTTGTATGGAATAATTAACATACCAAACTTTGTGTCCCTATCTCTTACAGTTGCTGAGATAGACTGACAGTTGGGCAATCGACTCGGCTGTTAAAACTATTCTAGAATATAAGTACTTTATAGGGTATGACATCTCCAATTGCCTCTTCTTGTTTATGATTGTAATAAATTCATCATTCTGGAAACACAAATTATATTGTTTTAGAAAGAGAAATACTCTCCAACTGGCACAATTGCATTTCTCTCCTTAATAAACAATAGCAGTTGGAAAATAAATAGAAATTATCTAGAATATATGGAAGAATAGATACCGCTCTAAGTAAGCCTGACAAGCTGAGAGTTGATTCCATATTCAGATCAATATTTGTATTTATGTTATTATACATTATTAAGTTATGAGAGCTTTAAAGTAAATGATTATTTTGTTTAGTAAACAAATTAAAGAAAGAAGATCCTTAGCATAACTTAATGAGTTACAGAATTTCCCTTTTAGTTAAGAACAATTTGATCAAGGATTCGCAACTCACTATAAACTGGGTCAGAGTAAAACAAAGCTCATTATCCAAGTTATAAATTAATTGAATTGATTTGTGAATTAGTCATGAGTGTTTTCTTGTTCTTGAGTTGTTGGATATTAATGGAACTTATTAATGAACTTGTACATTCAATCCGAGCAGTGTCAGGTTATGATATCCTCAATGTTTCAAGGCAGTTTCTTCAGCAGACGTTTGGGTTCGGCTTGAAGTCTCAGCACTCGATCATCGATTACACACACACACACACGCACACCAACTAATTGATAACGATTATACTTCTTGTCAATCGAATTCACAACATCGTATTCACTTTTTGAAAAATATTTAAAAAAAATATTAATATGTTTATGATTTTAGCGAAATCGGAACTGCACGTACTTGGAGATTAGTGTGGGATACTTGGAAGGAGTCTGAGATACTCAGTCCTGGCGCTGAACTGCCGTCGATGACAGTTAAAAATCAAATGAAATGAACGCCCAGCAGTCAAGGCAATAGCATGCCGCACTCACTCAGTCAGGACTCGCAGGACACACAGCGCACGGCGCACGCCAACGAATCTGAATCCGAATCTGTTTCCACTAGACGCGAGTCCTGAGCCCGAGCAAGCTCGAGCACTCGGTACGGTTTTAAAATTATGAAATCGTTGTTGAAAATGAAACGAGGCGTAAGCGAAAGCCAACTTGGGTGGGTGTTGATGCTGCTACTGTGGCTGCGGCTGTGGCTGTGGCTGTGGCTGTGGCTGTGGCTGTTGGTGGTGCGCAGCAGCAACAGCAATAGCAACAACAACAGCAGCAACAACAACAACAACAACAGCAACGACAACGGCAATGGCAACTGCAAAGTGTTAAGCCAGAGCGGCAGTAATCGTGCCACCCTCGTTGCGTGCAACACAAAGGAATTGCAGGCGACGCACGAAAGCTTTTCGAATTAAGTTTCTGCTGAGAAAGGCTTAGCTGCCAGATCAGTGTTAGCAGTGCGACGTTGCCACATTTCACTAAGTTAAAGAACCGTTTGCTTGCAACTGATTGAGAACAGAATCTCTGCAATGAAGTTGTTAAATATATTTTGAACTTAATTCGCATAAATGTAGATCTCCTTAAATTCCCATGAAAGTCGCTAAGTCAAAAAAAAGAGAATTATAATCAACTGCTATTACTTCTGCTACTTTTAATTTCACAATAATTATAATTATTTCATCTTTTCCCTATAAAGATGAAACGCAATAGACGCATTTATCGTAAATGGCAAAAACAGTGTCAAATGGAATACTTTTTCAATGAATACAATAAATATGCAGTTATTTTCAGCTATAGGTGCTGTTGATCTCTTCAACTATCGACTGATTGACAAAGTTACTTGAGTGTGGTATTGGGTTACATAATATGTCCAATAACTCAGCCTATTTATATAAGTTGCTCAGCTAATTTTAGCGTTGCCAAATCAAATTTCAGTTGAGAATGCTCACACTGGCATGCAACGTTGCCACACTTCATTAATACAACTTATTATTGTCCGCTGCCTGTGGCGTTCTGGTTCCCAGAGAGAACAAAAGAAGCTTATGAAAATGGGAAATGCTAGATGGGTAGATGGGGAAAGGGGGAAATGGAAACGGGCAACGTGTTGCTAAAACAGACCGACAAACCGGCAATTGTGTGGGCGGCCCATAAGCTTATAATTTCTATTACAATAAAGTCGTGCGGTTGCCAGTATGTTGAGCTGCGTTTCTTTTTTTTGTTTGTTTTTTGTTTGCCATTTTTTTTTAATGAATATGCAAAGCGGCAACGTCGACAGCGGCTGCCTGTTTGCGACTTCATTAGCGACACCCCCTCGCCCCGCTGCGACCCAGCATTGCAGTCGGTGAAGTGATTGTGTTGCGGCTGCTGGTGTTGCCAAGCAATTGCAATGTGTCTGTCTGTGAGAGTGTCTGCGTGTGAATGTGTGTGTGTGTGTGAATGTGGTATGTGCCATTCGCATCCGCATCCACATCCGCATCCACATCCGCATTCATGACGTTACTTTCTTTTAGCTATGTGCGTTGCTTGCCATTGTTGCTTTTGTTATTTATTCTTTTTTTTTTTTTTTTTTTTGACTTGTTTGGAAATAAATACCGTGTTAGCTGTTCCCGTTTGTCAGTCGTTGAGTGCGTTGTTAGAGAGATACACTACCTCGCCGCCCTGGCCATCCTTTTCTATTCCCTACCTATACTCCTACCCCTAACCCTACCCCTACACTTATTCAACCCACACTTCTTCGTTTTATGCCCACACACACTTCGTCGTCTGCGCTGCACATCAAACGTCAGAGCAGCAGCCGCAGCGCGTCAGCTCGGAAGGAAGCTGTTGCCTGTGAGCCACATTGTCTACCGGCTCCCATTCCCATCTCCCCCCCCGCACACTTTTCCACCCTCTTCTATCTCCCCCGCTTGCCTATTCCTCAGAATGGCATTGCACAAAGGCTGTGAATGTTTACACTTTGGATTTGATGCTGGTCGTCGCAATTTTTTTTTTTTTTTTTTATGAAATTTGTTTGGTTTGCTCTGCTTTTAAATGTGTTTTCGGTTAACGGTTGTTATGGCAATGCCTCCGGTATGGGTAGCGCCGTGTAGCAGCGGCTGTTGCCACCGGGGGGCGCCACTCACAGACACTCTGGCAATGTGGCAATGTTGCTATGTAGCAATGCTGCATGCAGATTTTTAAGTGAAATACAATCCAATTGCAAGTGATACATTCCTCAACTTGACAGCATACATATATTGCTCTGCTGCGTTGCCAAATTTCACTATAGCAACGATCTCACTACTGCTGCGTTGCCAGAGTTTTCATGGCATCGTAATTACTCTTTTACTAAAATATTATTTTACTACTGCAATGTTGCCAAATTTCATATTAATGAATCGGTTGGCCTTCATCATGTTCTTGTTGGCTAGTTAGGTATTATGCTAAGTTGCCTAATTTTTATTTGTACATAATTACTTTGCTATGTTGCCGAACTTTAGTACATCCCTGTGAATTTAGCCTGGCTCCCTGTTGCCAAACTTCACATAATTCGTTCGCTTCTTTGCCCTTTATATCAATTTTCACTTTACATGTTTTGAATGTCCATTTGCAGTGGTTAAAGTTTATACGATGAATTTTAAAATATGTATTTAGACTTTGTACTTTAAAAAAGTACATAGTCTTCAAAGTTTGACGAAAGCGATTTGTGTGTAACAGGCAGTCATCTCCGACCCTATAAAGTATATATATTCTTGATCAGCATCAATAGCCGAATCGATTTAGCCATGTCCGTCTGTCCTTCTGTCAGTCTGTCCGTCCGTATGAACACCTAGATCTCAGAGACTATAAGAGCTAGAGTTACCAAATTTGGTGACAACACTCTTATATCTCTTAGATCAAGTTTGTTTTAGATTTTTGCCACGTCCACTTCCGCCCCCCGCAAATCGAAAAAAACGTATTACAAGAGCTACAGACTTGCCACACTTGGAGTCTGCATGTGTGCGGACGCTTTCCGAAAATTTCATCGCGATCGAACCATTAACAAAGGAGATTTTAGGGAATGAATGACCAACAAATTCATAAGGGCTGAGAAGCATTAGAGCAACGGGGTTCAAATCTCGCTGCTGACAATTTAAATTTGAGTTTTATTTTTTAAATTATTAATTAATTATTGTTATTTTATTTAAATATATATTAAAAATTCTGCATAATTAGTCAGAAAGTAGCAAACTCTTTAAGAAATAGAAATACAAAAATTTAGTTCGAAATTCGAATTTATGTACATATTTGTCAAATGCTAAAATTCGTGCTGCCTGTGAACCTTATAAGTCAGTAGCTCAACTTAGAAGACGTGGGATTTGCAAGCGAGAGGTCTGGGGTTCCAAACTACACGGTCAACTTATAATTTTCTTTTTTTAATTTTTGCCACGCCTCCTTCTATTTTGGGTCCTCACGAAAAGTACAGAGTCTCCCACTGTCGACTGCGGTCGACTGTAGTCTTACCCTCCTTCAGTTGTAAATACTGATGCAAGGTACTATACTGTCGCATACGCCTCGACTGATCCGCTTGTTTTATCACCATATGTATTTATATGACCCATTAGTCACTCTTAGATTTAAGCTGCTCTGTTAGTCATATTTTATCTAAAATGTAGCCTTTCAGAGCTATAGAAAATATTTATTGAACGTACGCATGTATCAGTCAGTTGAAATGAACCTTCGGATGGAAGGTTTCAGTACCTATATACTTTTTAAATTTGACGTCTGTCTAACTATATAAACTGCTTCTTGATGTTCATCAAGAACACCTAATAGAGTCGTAGATTTGGCACATTGTAAAATTGATGACTTGCCAAATCCTTGTCTGAAATCTTAACCAAGATGTTTGTTGCTCACACAGTCAAAAACCTTGGGGGGGGGGGTGAAGTTCCAAAAAGTGTTGATCGCAGTAACCACAGGCCGGAAAAGTTAATGTGAATGTAAGCCAGCTTCAATTCAAATCATTCCGATCTACATCTCAACAAAAGTAGAACAATTTTAAAAATATTTATATATTTTATATTTTCTGCAAAACAAAAAAAAAAAGAATCATGAAGCTGCGCAGTGGCAAAGTCTATGGCGAAGACGAGCCGAACGCTGTTCAATTTGAAGATGTTGGAGCTCAAGAAATTCTAGCTCAAGTACAAGTAGATCAATCACAACAGGAGGATGAGGAAGACGAAGACGAAGAGTTACTAAATGCGCAGACTTTGGCCAACTCACAAGCAGACTTGATCTTACCACAAGTGGCATTACAAGCGATGATCGAAACAGAATTACCAGTTCAAACACTCAATAAAAATGTGCCTCTTGGACGCTGGTTCAACTTTTTTCCATTTAAATGGAATAAACATCAGCTGAATTGACTGGCAAACAAAAAAAAAAAAATTAAAATATGTTTTAGTTTGTTATATTTTGGTAGAGTTGTATACTATTTCGTTGGCAATAAACATGCAGCACTCACATAGATGGGGTTTACTTGTACTTGTACATTTTCTAACTTCCACATTCTAGTGCCATGTTGTAAAATTTCAATAATGCAACGTTACCATATTTCACAGTGTAAATAACGATTTCAAGTTCAGTAATATTTTTATGCGATGTTGCCAAACTTCACTGTATTGTTTGCCTTGCTGTTATATTGTGTGACTTGCCAAGGAAACTTCCTAATTCTATGTTTTACCATTAAAGGGAATGGGTAGTAGTGCTTACACACGTTCCACCCACCGTCACCGCTGTCAATGGGTATCACCTGCACACGTGATTGTTCGTAGTTATGTACATAGAGAACCATATGTAAGTATATCTCTCATCTGTAGATAGTTTCAGTGCGCGCAACGTCTCCGCATATGGCACACAATTTGTGCCACTTAAGTGTTGCGCATCCATTTCCGCTTAGGCGGCGTCCACACCCCCATCTGCCCCGTGAGGACTTCTATAAAGCACAAACGCAACCGCAGCCAACAACTCGTCACACCCATCGCAAGCCACATTATCCTGGCCTTTATTTTTTTCAATTTTCACTCGAGCGTTGATTGAAATGTTCAACGAACGACACACACACCGCAGAATGAGAGGAGGAAGGAGCTGGAGGACAGAAGATAGAGGATAGAGGACAGAGGACAGAGGATAGGGAATAGGTATGGGAATGGGAATGGGTATGGGTATGGGAATTGAGGACATGCAGCAGCCGGCAGCAGTCAGGACGAAACAAGGCAGCCAGAAAGAGACCTGCGCTGGGCTGAGCATTATGACTAGATTGGCATGGTATGGGTGGTTCATTGGGTGGTTGATTGGTTGGTTGGCTGGCTGGCTGGTTGGTTGGTTGCCTGGTGGGTGGTTAGCTGGATGGGTTGGTGGGTTTTGGGTGCTTTGTCGGGCTTATTTGTTTGTTTGCATATAAATTGCAATGTGCCGCCCGTCGCTCTCGCTTCAATTTTTTAGATTTTAAACTTTGTTTCTTGCCTTTTTGCTAAATGCTCTTGCTGCTGTTCGTTGCTTTTAGTCAACCGCACCACCATCAGCATCGGCATTGGCATCGGCATCAGCATCATCATCAGCATCACCACCACAACCACCCTCCGTTATACAGTCCGTCTGCGTGTCATTGAGGCACTTCGTCCAAGCCATCATCAGTCCATCATCCATCAAGTACAATCAACGCTACGGTTCGCGTTTTACATTTCATTTTCGGCTCACATTTTATTTTCATTTTTTTTGTTGGTTTTTTGTTTTGTTTTTTATTTTGACATTATTCTCGTTTTTCTGTTTGGTTTGTGGCTAATGAATTAGTTTGAGAGCATTGAGATGGTAATTAGTTTAATGAAAATCCATAAATTGATAACTACCATATCTGAAGCAACTCCGAAAACTTTGAGTTCGACATGTGAGAAATATATATATACTATGCGTAAATTAGTTAGTTTCTTTTACTCATTATACCCGTTACACGTGGAGTACATGGGTATACTGTCGTCGCTGCACTGTATGTAACAGAGAGAAAGAAGAAAGCAAATATAAAGTATATATATTCCTGATCAGCATCAATATTCGAGTCGATCCCGTCTGTCCGTCTGTATCTCCGAGAATACAAGCGCTAGAGCAACCAGATTTGGTAAAAGCATTATAATTATATATAAGTCCCAACAAATCGTTTCCATTTTCTCAGATAGATTGAATAGATTAGATGAATAACGGGTAGCCTGAAGTCGAGTGTGCTCGACTGTAACTTTATCGCTTGTGTTTACTTGATTATAGAGTAGTATATATGTTTACGTAATTCCTTCTGTACGAAATTCTCATTCTGTAAAATACAAAATTATGGTAAAAATCAAATAAAGTTAATGCTTCATTCTCATTTACATTTCACGCTACAAGCTTAGTACATTGTGAAGTCAACATTCCACACTTCTGCCTTTGGCCCGAAGCTACGTGAAATTATTTCTTGAATAACTTAGTGCCAAAACTTGAGCATATTACAATTCCTCTTGTAATTCTGTTTTTTTTTTTTTCAATTTGCGGAGACGAAATGAAGCGCAAAACAATTTTTAAGTAAACATGAGCTGAGGTTTGTTCTATTGCCTACAGTCTCGTAGATCTATATCGACTCGGTCCCCTTACTGCAACCTGACGCATATACCTATTGTACTTCATAGCTACAGGGTCTAAATACTTGACCTGATATATCACAGTCTTTGCGCCGACATAGCCCTTGGTGACCTTGATGATGTAGGGTATATGAAAAATTCTACTACAATTCAACAATACCCATTTCGAAAATGTTAAGAGAAATATTAAAACAATTTCAAGGCAAGATAAATATATATTATTCAATTTAATAAATTAATACATTTTCTTCAGTTTCCCTAATCAGCTACAAATAAAAACAAGCTTACCAGCCCCTGTACCACTTGAGTACCGGGTCTTAACACATCAACAGACATCAGAAGTCAGTTAACTGAAACGTGAGCTAATAGTAATTTGACTCTCAAGTGAACAGAATTATCAACTTATTGAAAATGAAAATTTATGATATTTTGATAGTGTTTTGTTTGGAAGAAGCATGTGAACAATTGGAAAAGCTACAGTCGAGCGAACGCAACAGTATGATGCTCTGTACCAGTGTCTATAGATATATCCATATGTATATTGTATTGAATAATAAATTCATAACAAATAACATAAATATGTTAAGTTGTAATGTTAGGAATGTATTTTCTAGGACACATCGAGACAGAAAAATCTATTGCTTACACTTGACCATATGTATGAACCACTTCACGCCAGAGACCAAGGAACAATCTTGACAGTGAGTGGCTGCAGGTGAACGAGCTCCAAACAATGCCAAGGCTGTGCTCTCGACCAATAAAGTCATAGCATTTCTTTTTTTGGATGCACATGGCATAATTCATACAATTTACCTTGATAATTATAATAGAACTTTTAGACAGAACTGCAGAATTAGTCGCATTTTAAATAAAATAAGTTCTAAATAAAATAAAAGCTAAGAGCACATTTCTTAAAAAATTAAATGTTTTACAGCTAAGAAAAATGTTGTTAATCTTAATATCACTGTCTTATCATACAGCTCTCGGATGATGTACATATGTGCATTTACATACAAATGTATATACATAGCTATAAACATAAATATGTATAATCATGATACTAACCATTGCTACGCACTCCCTGTCATTCGCTCTGTCCCGCTCATACACATGTGTTGGCCAAGATTCAACTCAAATTTGTACTTTTTCCTATAACTTTTTTATTTATATCTCGATCTTTATGAAATTAACAAGAAGCCTCGAAAGGCTCCGATTAATTAGATACAGATTCGTTCTGTGTTGCGATAGTTTTAGGAATGCCTTAATCAAAGTATAGTAAAGTAAAGTGAAATCCAAACACAGGCAGCGGCATCTCCTCCTGTTGTGGCGCAGCACACAGGAAAATAAATTGTTGATTAAATAAAATTTATACTCGCATTGCATTTTGTTTTATTGACTTTCAATTGCATCTCGACCTGATCGGAGCTAGCAATAAATATTGTAATCTGGATTTAACTATCAACTACGTAGATACGTAGATTACGTTAAAAATAGGCGGTGAATCTAATCTAATCCTGCTCGCTGGTCAGGCAGAATATTATGCTTGTAGATTTCCAACAGAAACTCTACAGTTAATACCGAAATTAATAGTTGAGCTTGAGGACAAAGTCGACATCCATTTTGATGGCTGGTTTGCGCACGTTAATGGCCAAATCGCGTTGTTCCACCTCCAGCTGCTGGGTGACTCCATTCACCGTTATGGTAGCGCTGGTTGGCACACGATCTAGGCCCGCAATGACAACACGTTCGATCCAGGCATCGGACTTGTATTTAGGTTTGCCAATAAAACGATTTGTCAACTGATTGTTTGCAAACTCGTAGTTCACATAGATGTGCTGCCCATCGCGATAAGCATAGGATTTCTCATCATCTAGATAGAGTGTGCCATCGGCCTTGCCCTGGCGATCCAGGCAAATGATCAACGTATAGGGATCGTTCAACATCAGCGTAGAAGCGCGACGCTGGCGCTCCTTCTTGGGCACAATGGTGCCACCACGTTGCCAAACAGGTATCTATAAAGGGATTGATAAAGTTAAATCACGACTGTGATATCGCAATGTAGAGACCCACCTTATGCTCGGTAACTGGTATGCTCTCATAGCCGGTGCGTTCCTGTCGCTGATATGTATCAATGTCGTACCAGTAATCGCCATTCTTCTTGTCATCAATGGCCGGGAAGTAGACGTCCACTTTACTAACGCCTTGCTGCATAACAGGGCGAACCAGCAGGCGTTGCTGCACCAGGAGTTGGCTATCAATAGCGAAGGCTTCTTTGTCCAGCGGATAGTGAGCCAATAGTGGTAGTATCACAGGGGCGCCGGTCTGCTCAAGCTCATAGAAACTGGTGTACCACAACGGCAGATAGCTGTAGCGTTTGAGCAGAGCATTTCTAATAATGAGGCGAGTACGCTCTGGGAACAGCCATGGTTCTCGGCGTTTGGTATCGATGTGTGCATGAGCACGGAAGAAGGGCAAAAAGGCACCGGTTTGGTACCAACGCTCCAACAACTCGCTATCTGGATTGCCAAAGAAGCCACCAATGTCAGCGCCACAAAAAGAAAAGCCAGCAACGGCCTCCGTCAAGCACATCTTGATTGAATACTGCAAGTGCGGCCAATCAGCCATGTTATCGCCTGTCCAAATAGCCGCGTAGCGCTGCGAGCCAGCGAAATGAGCGCGAGTTAGTATAAAGGGTCGTTGGCTGGGATCGCGTTGTTTCAGGCCCGAGTGGGTGCCCATTAGGTGCATGTGACCATACAGATTGTGCACATCGCGATGCTCCCAGTTGCCATAGTGCACCAGATCCTTGGGTGCTGTTATTTCAGGTCCATTGAATACAGATGGTTCGTTCATATCATTCCAAATCATGACATCCTCGTTCACAGTCTTGAACTTGGACAAATGATATTGGCTAGCATAATAGTCGCGCACAACCGGATTGAAGAAGTCGGGATAGCTTGCAGAGCCTGGCCAGCACCAGCCCTCGTAGTCATTACCCTCACGCGTCTTCACGTAATATCCATTCTCCGTGCAGTCATTATGGAAAAAGTAGCCAGTGTCACGCTTAATATGCGGATCAATGATGATAACCAAATGGCGGCCCAGCTCGGTCAAGTTCTTAATCATAGTTAGGGGTTCCGGGAACTTGAATTTGTCCCAAGTAAAGTAGCGTTTACCATCGGTATACTCAATGTCCAGCCACATTGTATCCATGGGCATATTGAACTCGTCGAACTTGGCCGAAACGGTGGTCACATCGCGCTCATCGTTGTAGTTCCAGCGGCACTGATGATACGCCAGTGAGAAAAGTTGCGGAAGCTCGTGTGTACCCGTAAGGGCTGCATACTGCTTGAACACATCCAAGGGCTTGGGACCCAGCATAATGAATGCATCCACAATGCCTGACTCGGAAATGAAGTGCGCTACTGGTGGTGTTGATTTCCGGGATCCAGACACAAAGTTGACCAATGAGGAGACCACATTCGTCTCAGTTGTGAGGATATCCACCCAGGTCTCGGCAGCATTTTGCCAGTAAACACCGGCAGTGCGTTGAGGACTGCAATTGATAGTTAAAATCCGAATTTCCGAATACATGCAGAGAGTCTTACACTTACCCATGACCGTAAAGCACTGGCACAGATCCATAAAGTGCCATTTTACTGTCCAGTACGTACTCAAAGACATCCAAATTGTAGAGGCGATAGGGGTCAGTGCCAGAGGTCGACTTGAGGGCAAAGCTATCAGCATGCTCTGGTATACCAAAGAGAACCTCCGCAGCAGGGAACGAGAAATCAAGAGCTACTGCTTCTGGTCCATAGGGCTTAGAGTCGTGGTGGGATTTAAAGTTTTCCTCCCATGCTCCTGGATCATCAATTGATTCACCTGCCGACTCAACATTTTGCTGCTGCTGGGACTCATCGCCACCCTCTGGGTCGGCCTGCGGTTGTGCCTTTTGACGCAGATGCTCAAAGTACAGCCAGTTTTTGGCATTTACTGATACGACAAGCACGTCTTTTTCATAGAAGTCAATGCGGAACGGATCACCATGTATGACAGCCTTTGAGTTATCTGCGATAATGGTCAGTTCACCATCCGACTCCTGCACACGTATGCGAGCCGTCTCCGGCTGTCCCTTTAGTGCATGCTCAACACGGTATCGTGGACTCAACGGAGTCTTCTCATCAATTTGCAAGCGGAACGTGCTGCCAACCAGCGCTTCCAGCTTGAATGTGAACTGATGATGATTCTCCTTGTTGATCAGATCAGCAGTCAGTGAATCCGAATATGTGTTTAATGTGCCAGGTATAAGAGAGTATTTGCTGCCAGAGCTTTGCACCTTGCGTGAGCGTCTACAAGGTAAAAACAATTGTAACAATTGTAACAATTGCAGATAAACGTAAATATAGATGCACTACGCATTAATAATTAAGCATCTAGTACATCTAGTGTCAATAAAAAGTCGGATGATATATCTGACTTGCATACATACCTGCAGAAGCTGCTCTGCTCACATGTCTTGAAATTAGTTGGATCAACGCCAGTACCATAGTTGATCAGCGCCCCAATTACGAGGCATAAGAACAGTGTACACCTCATTTTCACTGCCCTCAGCTCCACTCAGTTCACGTTCGAATCTCTTCGATCAATGGGGGGTATAATGTAATATTGCTGTTTTTATAATAGAATTTATCGGTTAAAACTGTTATATACATAGAAAAACAGTTATACTAACACTGAAAGGCTTAAGTTTAAATGTATGTTTGCTTGTCTGTATGTACGTATGTGATTTTCTAAAAGCTGCCAAACCAACGTTTTAGCACACGTCAGACTTTCGGTTCGAGGGGAACCGGCACCTAATATTCAGTGCAATAGTACATTGCTAAAAACAAAATTTTAAATACGAACATTTTTAAAATTATAGCTGCCTATCTATACTATAAACATTATTCTATAAGCTCCGTTCAAATTTATTAATATGTGCAATGTTTATTTTGCTGCCGGCATGAGAGAAATACGATTCATCATAAAACGTTTGTTGCATGATTTTTTATACCTCTATATGCAAGTAACAAAAGCACATAATTGTAATGTAGTAACATTGCAAAAAATATTGTGTAAAATTTAAAATTACTAATATATTATTTACCTGAAGACAAACGCACTTTCAACTAAATAAAATTGTTGATAATATATCGGAATATCGATGTCGACGATGTTGTGAAGCATTGTGCATGTGAAAAGTATCGCAATATCGATATCTTACAGCTGAACCTGGTGTCGAGCAACAATTAAGTATCTCATATTGATATATCGATACTGATATTACCGATATGCCGATAGATAATGCACCCGCCAAAATAAAAATTTACCTATGCAAATACAATCTGGAGTTATATTTGTGAATATGGACTAAACTATAAATGGACACGTGATACAATTTTAAAGAACAAAAAATATTTCGACATTAATAGCGAATTAAATTGCTAATGGGGAAAGATCGTCGCAGACTCATGCACTTCTCGCGATCGATAAACAATGCGTTGACTTTGTTGCGCAAGTCCTCTTCCAAGATGCAACGTGTCTTAAGCAACGACTGATGAGTGGCCTCTGCCTCCTGCAGCTTATGATGAAGCACATCGACAGTGCCTTGAATGTCCTGAACCTCCTGCACGAGACGATCATGTGCAGTATCCCTATATAAAAATATAGCAAATGAATGAATGATTAACATAATGTATTATAATAATCTTACTTGCAAAGCTCCATGCCCTCGCGATGCGAGCGAGCCTCAAGACGTGTCTGTGCCACCTTAAGTGGATTCGACTTGTCTTGTATGGCCTTCTGCAACAGAAACAGATGCTTCTCCATATCGAACAACTCCTGTTGCACTTTCTGCAGATGCAACTGAACGCGGTTTTTGGCTCCGGCCATTTCCTGGGAGCGTCTATCCAAAGCGTTATTAGTATTGTTCCAGAAGTCCCAGACCGATGAGGCCACGGCATTGACCACGTTCTGAGAGTCGCTACGCAGCTGCGAGAGCTTGGCACGTTCTGCCTGAGACCGTTTCACATGCTCGCTGCTGGCAAGTGCCCAGGAGTCCTGAGTACTGACAGTCGGATCGTACTTCTCAATGCCCCCAAAATATGTGATGCCACGACTGTAGTTATTCAGTCGATGACACATTGAGTCAATGCCCATTGTGGACTCCTTTTGCGTTACATCTATTTCCAGCAAGTGCTGTGCGCCTCGACAATCGATAGCTTGCTTGGCAATTTTTTCATGTAGTTCCTTGAGACGATCCCGTGAATTGCGCAAATGATTAATCTCCAAGAGCAACGCCTTCTCCACATTGTCATGTACTTTCTCCATGCCTTGACGTGCCTCGCGATGAAATAGACACTCCTGGGCAATATGTAGCGGTATCTCCAAGTCTAACATGGCCTTGCCGCACTGACGCTGCAGCTCATTGATATCTGACATCTCTCCAACAAGTTTCTCCAGCTCTGCATTCAACTCATTGCGCCAAAAGGTCAAATCCGTAATACGCTCTCCCAGTCGGCGCCCAGCATCCCGTTGTCCTGTTGTCGCCGTCTCGTCAGTCTCGCGCATTAGACGTATTGCATCATTGCGCATACGCTCAGATAGATTGCTATAAACGTGTCTAGTCATGAGGGATATTAATGAAAGTCATCCTTACTTACCGATTTGTGTTTGACTCCCCATATATGCCCAAGTTATTGTTGTGCCACTCGTTGTTGGTGTAGCGCGTATAGAGAGCAGCCCGGGCGGCATGTTGTGGATTACGCTCAAATCCAGTAACCAGATTTGGAAATATCATGCCTTCAGTTTTCATGCCCTGCGGCACGAAGCACGGCTGGGTCATCTGATTGGTCACTGGCTGCTCCGGCATATGCTTAATCTCGATCATCTCAAATGCCATTTTCGGGCGCCATGGATGACGCTGAGTTGTCTCGTAGCTAGCTGCCAATCGCGCTGGCACCGTCGGACCACCAATGGGTTCCATGCAGGGCGGTGCCCCCGCCTGGCTCCATGGCTGCAATTGAGAATACATGACACTTTGTGTCGGCAGCGGATTGCTCGAATCGTGCTGGTTCGACATGATAACTTTTGAACTATCAGTGTATGAAATCAAGAATTTTTACTTGGAATTTGGTGCAGTTACAAAAAGTAAAACAAAAATATATCACTAAAATATATTTCGACACGATATGAACTAAGCGAGATTGTAGGACTAATGAATTTGAAAAACGTTTCCGCATAAGGGCTTAAAGCAGCGCCTACTGCGAGAGACTGTTGAAGACATTTGGATTTGAGTAGTGCTGAGTGCTAGAAACTTATGATATGATTTTAGATGATACATATGATTCCATGAGATTGCGATGATCCTTGCGTTCAGGGTACTCGTTCATATCCGATGTCGGCCATTTGTCCATTAGATTATCCTTGATCAGACGATGATCGAAATTGCGATTTTCGACATATGAGTGCTTGTGGAATTTGGTGATCTCTTGACCTTTTAGTGGTGCCATTTTATCCAATGTGTCTTGACTTGTGGCTTGACTCACAATGGGCACACTTGAGCGTAACAGCAAATTCTTAAGAGTTTCAGGTGCCTTCTGTGGATTTGGATGGCGTTGTCTCGATACAGTATCTTCAATCGCCCAGCAGAGCATTTGCAAAACTAATAACTGGATATTTACAGGCGGGCAAGGTATCTGCAGGCTATCAGTGAAATTCCACAACTAAATACAGTTTGATGGCATTCACACCTGATATTCCCTGCGTTATTGATTAAACTTGGCTTGGTTACTTAGTAGCCGCTATTGTTGTTGTCGTCTTGCACTTTGTGAAATCAATGACCATGACAGTATTACGAATTGGGTTTAAGTTCAATGTCCCACTTAGCGACGAATGAAATTAGGACGCAATATTGTTTGAATTTATTACTGGTGTCGTATACATATTTATGTTGGTTTATAAAAACTACGAGACAACACGAATTTTTTTTAAATCCGCAATTTACTTATTACTTGGTATGATTTCTATTAATTTTAAACAAAAATAAGACCCACAGTTCCAACTCATATTTTAATATGTAGTAATTTGATATATATGTAGTAATTTGGCGCCAAATGCTTTTAGACTATCAAAATGCAAATATCGGATACAGAAATCATAGCTGTCGATATTTGTATCGGTGATTGTAACGACCGAATATTGTTTTATTTCTATGAATATGAGGTTCGACATCTGTGTATTGTCAAGTAATATGAAAAAGCATAAAATCTTCTCTTAAAATCATTTATATTGTACTTAGTATTGGAGGATATATGTATATCCTAATATAAACTTGGGGAATACAATAATTATAAAAGACCCGTCTATAAGCATCCCATAAATAATATATAGATAATCACTGAAATAAAATATGTATTAAAAAATGGGTTGCCAAATAATCGATATCAAATGAATATCGATGTTTGTCGCAATTACGATACCAACAGTGTGAGTGCGTACACATGACCGACACAGATGTCCGATGTGTGCTTTGAGCACGGAACACCAACGCAAAAAGTAGTAGACAACACTTGCAAAACGAAACGCAGGCAAAAAGAAAGAAGGCGAAGGCAACAAAATCAAAGAACGATCGAATGTGACAGTCAACGAAATTTAAATAATAGTTTGATTGAATACTTTGAACAGCAAGTAAATTTATCAAAATATCAGAGAACAACAAACCCGATGCCATGAGCGCCAACAAATCAAGCGAGGAGACCATAACAACAACAACGACAACGACAAATTCGTCGACAAGTGCGGCCGCCAGCGAGGCTGATGGTGAAACGTCGGACGCCGCCGCCGGCGACTTGGCTGCTGTGGAGGCAGAGGAGCGCGCCGAAGTCCAGCAGTTCATAAGCGAGCTGCAAGAAAAGATTGACAGCAAGCGACAGCTTCGACAGCAAAATGCCAACTTCGAGCTACCCGGCGATACGTATTTTGCGCGCCTCGACTCCAGTCTAAAGAAGAACACAACGTTTGTGAAGAAGCTAAAGCTATTCACAACCACACAATTGGATACGCTACTGCGTGAGCTATCGGCTCTCAACTTGAGCAAATACATTTCAGAAATATGTGCAGCGTTGGCCGAGGCCAAGTTGAAAATGACGGACGTGCCCGCTGTGGTAACACTGGCCTCCAAGCTGCACTCCACCTATGCAGACTTTGATACACAGTTTCTGGAGGCATGGCAGAAGGCACTCAATATAAAGGCAACCGAGAAGATAAGCAATCCGAGCAAACTGCGTGTTGATCTTCGCCTGTTTGCCGAGCTGGTCAGCTCGGGTGTCATTCAAATGAAACCAGGACTGGCGCAACTGGGCATGGTGTTAGTGCAACTGATAGCCCAGGATAAGGACGATCATAGCAACTTCTCCATAATTCTTTCCTTTTGCCGTCATTGCGGCGAGGAGTATGCTGGCTTGGTGCCGCAAAAGATGCAACAGTTGGCCAGTAAATACAACATGGAGGTGCCCAAGTCTGATTTCCTCAGTGCCGACAAGCAGCTCAATCTACGTACCATGCTTAAAGGCTACTTTAAAGCCTTATGCAAGCATGTGCTGGCCGAGCAAGCCGCACTGATGAACATGACCAAAATCATACGCCGCACCATGGAGTGCAAGGGCGAAATCAGTCAGGAAAAGCGCGAAAAGTGTGAGCTAATGCAGGCCAGTTTTGATAAGCTGTTGGCATCGGCGCAATCATTATCGGAGCTCCTGGGCGAGCCATTACCTGAGCTCACCAAGGAATCCGAATGTTGTAATCCGGGAACTGTTATTGACAACATGCTGGATAGCGCCACCTTTGGTACACTGGACCCCTGGGGCGATGAGGATTCTCGTACGTTCTACACCGACTTACCTGATTTGCGTCAATTTTTGCCCAACTTTTCGGCTCCCAAAGTGGATTTGGAGACCCTCGAAGAGCCAAGCGAATTGACCGAGGAAGCTATTGATGCCAACATCGATGCAGAAATGGATATAGATGATCCACCGTCGACTGCCAGCGATACAACACTAGAAAAGGAGCAGGAGGAGCAAGTAGCAGCAGGTGGAACACCCAATGCTGAGACAGCTGCAACATCATTAGCGACATGTGGTGTGCCTTGCGATAAGAAAATAGGCAGCGCACTCATGGAGCTGGGACGTCAGCAGCAGCAGCAACAGCAGCAGCAACAACAACAACAGGATCAACAACAGCAAAGCCAAACGGTAAGTGTTCTACTTGGATCCTTGTCCAGTTCAAAATGATTAACTGATGACATTTAATTTCATTAAGCAGCAACAGGCCCAATCCCAGAATCAACAACTGCGGAAGCAATTTGACGTCTTCCTCCAGAATCTGTTCAACTGCGTCAACAAGGAGCTCATTGATTCGGCAGCAATTGAGTTTCTGCTCAACTACAATACGAAGCATCAACGGAAGAAGCTAACACGTACGATATTCAGTGTGCAGCGTACACGACTGGACATATTGCCGTATCTATCCCGATTTGTGGCAATTGTGCATATGTGCAACACGGATGTGGCCGCGGATCTGTTGGAGTTGCTGCGCAAGGAGTTCAAATGGCACATCCGCAAGAAGAACCAGCTAAACATTGAGTCGAAGCTAAAGATAGTGCGCTTTATTGGTGAACTGGTCAAGTTTGGGCTATTCAAGAAGTCCGATGCCCTGGGCTGTCTGAAGATGCTACTTCGTGACTTCATTCATCATCACATTGAGATGGCATGTGCCTTTGTGGAAGTGAGCGGTGTCTATCTCTACAATTGCCGAGATTCGCGTCTGCTGATGAACGTCTTTCTCGACCAAATGCTGCGCATGAAGACCGCAACGGCAATGGACTCACGTCATGCCGCGCAAATTGAGAGCGTTTATTATCTGGTGAAGCCGCCGGAGTCGGCAAAGCGTGAAGTGACACCCAGACCTGCTATGCATGAGTACATACGACACCTAATCTTTGAAGAGCTGTGCAAGCAGAATGTGGAGCGATGCATCAAAATGCTGCGTCGTATCAACTGGCATGATCCGGAAATTAGTAGCTATGCCATTAAGTGTCTAAGCAAAGCGTATCTTCTACGCTTTCCGCTCATTCGTTGCCTGGCAGATCTCGTCTCTGGTCTGAGCTCCTATCAGCCGCGTGCCGTAACAATTGTCATTGACAATGTGTTTGAGGACATACGTGCCGGGCTGGAGATACATTCGCCCAAGATGTCACAGCGCCGCATTGCAATGGCCAAATATCTGGGCGAGATGTACAACTATAAGCTTGTCGAGTCGACACACATTCTTAACACGCTCTATTCGATAATATCACTGGGTGTTACCTTGGATCAAAACGTTCTGTCGCCGCTGGATCCGCCAGAGAGTCTATTTCGACTCAAACTGGCCTGCATGTTGCTGGACACCTGCGGCCCATACTTCACCAGCCAGGTCACCCGAAAGAAGTAAGTCTTCGCATAGTTATAAACAAAAACAATGCCCTATGATATATTTCTATTGCAGATTGGATTATTTTCTTGTGTTCTTCCAACACTATTATTGGTTCAAGAAGTCGCATCCAGTGTTCAGCAAATCGGAGAATACTTCTGATCTGTTTCCCATACTCGTGGATCACACCTATCGTGATTGTCTATCAGCTGTTCGCCCCAAGCTGAAATTGTACAAGAATCTGGAGCAGGCTAAGGAGGCGATCGATCAGCTGCAGGAGCAGCTGTATCCCCAGCTAAAGGCCAACAATACACAGGATGCCAGTTTGGCTACAATTAGCGAAATAAGCGAATTAGATGAAGGCGTAAGTTCCAAAGCTGTTCATGTTATATAATCAGAAATACTCATAGCTCTTGTTACTTACCAGGTAACGGATGACTCAGGTTCGTCGAATGATCAGCGCGAACGTCAGGCCGCTGGTGGCTCGGAAGCGGATCAAATGAACGATTGGACCGAGTATGAGGCAGAGCCAGCGCCGCCACCACCACCGCCCGAGAAATCCAAGGAGGATCTCGAATTTGAACAGATGTATGAGAAAATGACCAGTGACTCGTATCAGGAACGGCTCAAAGAGCCACCCCTCAAGGCTACCAACAAGGACATACCTGTGCCCATGATGGCGCGCCTGCAAAAGAAGTCGTACGATCAAATAAACAGCAATAATGCGCCACAGATCTCAAAGGCCGCCGCCGCCGCCAATGCTACGGATGTCGCCAACAGCTTACCAGCCTCAACTGCGACGTGCAGCGAGTCGCCCGCAGCGGAGGGTGGCAAGAGCAGCGGCGCTGTTCCGTTTGTCCTAATGCTGCGGGGCAATAAGGGAGGCAAACAGCAGTTCAAGTCTTTTGTGGCGCCCTCGGACTCTCAACTAGCCATCAATCTGAAGCTCCAGGAACAGAAGACACGCGAGGAGAAGGAGAAAGTTAAGCGACTGACGTTGAACATAACCGAGCGCATCGAGGAGGAGGACTACCAAGAGTCGTTGCTACCATTGCAACAGCGCAACTTTACCCAGAGCTACTACCAGAAGCCCAACAAGCACAAGTTCAAGCATCAGAAGGGAGCACCCGATGCGGATTTGATATTCCATTAAATCAACAATTACAGTCACCTGGTTACAACGTTAACAACAGACGCCTACCCAGACGCTCCCAGATGCTCCCAGAGGATACAATGCCAAGATATCTCAATGTATGTTCAGAGCCATAGACTGGCGTCCAATCCGATGCCTCGAACTGCATAGCCAGACGGCCTAAATGCCCCATGTCTGTATACCATTGTTAGCTGCTATATATTGTTGTGGAACGTACTTAAGTGAAAGTGTCCTACCCAAGTTAAGCGTCTATGGCGATGTTCGGCGAATATGATATGTATAGCTAATGTGTGTTATCGATAAATCTATGGATATGTACATAGAGCTATAAAGATTTTATAATTGTGTAGATTATAACAGCGCCCAGACTTGTTTAGAAAACAAATTTGTTTTTTATTCAATAAAAACAAATGATTTCCAGAATTCATTTAAAGGCTTTTCACTTATGCATACTTATAACAATGCAAGACAATTCCGAATCGCTATAAATTGATGTTAAAAAATTATCGTGCAAGTAAGATTCATTATTCTGAGTACTTATAATGCATTAGTACATTTTGATGTACAGTATAAAAAGTGCATAAACTATTTTTATATATATATGAAAAACATTTTAACAGTTAATAAATCTGAACAGTAATGTTCCTAATCATTTCATTAAAGCCAACGATTTAAAAATTCCAACATCGGTTTGCCACATTTAAGCATCTTTTGATATTAACTGGATCATGACTCATGGCTCATGGCTGAGGACACTAGTTGTGCCTGCCATTCCTGTGGGGGCCGGGTTGAGAGGCTCTGGTTGCACTGCAGCACATATTCCTCGTGGCGCCAACGATCCAGCCTGCAGTTGTTATCCTTCTTGCGCTGGCAGCTTCTAATGTGATTGTATTTGGTTATTTCGGACGTCGTATAGGGGATTACCATTCGCCTTTGCACAGCCTTGACTAGCATGTTATTGACGAAACGTGGCGAGCGATTGGTTAGACGATTCTTGCGGTCCAGCCTCTGCTTGGCTTCCCACACACAATTATATAGCGTCATATTGACTCGCAAGTTTGTCCTTAAGCAGAGCTGTCTTACTTCCGTTGAACTATACACCCGGTTCATGTCACTTTTCCTTACTTTCTATAAATATTTCGTTAAGAGTTTGGGAACGATCGTGATAAATTGTTTCCTGGAAATTACCACCATCTTATACATTTGCTTTAAACGCTTCCTGTCCTCTTCATCCACCGCGAGGCTCATCACTTTCTTCTCTTCATCCTTCTGGTAATTTTTAAAGGCCTTTGAAAATTTGCGCTTCATAATTTAAATTAATAATTACTAAATGTTAATTTGTTTACTTGAAATCGTGCATAAGCGCATATGATCGTTTCAAAGCTCTGGCAACTCTGTGCCTCTCAATTATCCAATTGGATTCTATGGCATACTATACCGTTACTTTATGCTTGCTGGTCGCTGTGCCAGTTGCTTGATGGAGAGGGTTACCCAATTAGTTTGTAGCTTGTTACTTGTGTCAGAGTTACTTAACTTCGCAACGAATAATAAAACGCAACTTTTATTTTTCCTTTTTTTTTTAATTCACTAAAATTAGCATCAAACAGTTTTTATTTTTAATTTTATGTTCAGTTTCGTTAAAATTGCCAGTGTCTCCACCATGTATTTATGTATTTATAAACAATTATTTACTTTTTTTTTATACACTCAATTCATTTTTTGTTAATCAGTAATCAGTACAAATCGCAAAAATAATTATTTTTTATTTTGAAGATAGCATTATTATACTATTTATGGTCAATAACTGGAAAATACACGATTTCCAACATATAAAAAATACAAATCGAGCGTTTTGCTGTCCATAAATAAAATTCGGGCAAATTGTTTTTCTGTTTTTCTTTTGTTTAGCATTTTCGCTCATATAAAATTAACAATTACAAGCTTAAATGTTAATACGCTTAAATATTAATTGTAAAGTTAGATTTAAAATAATAATATATCAAAAAAAAAACATACACATTATGAAAAAAAAACACAAAAGAATTGACGGCAAACATAAAAGAAGGCGTAAGTCAATACAAACAATAAAGTTAACAAAACTATGTTTGCTTTTTTTTATACTTTATGTTGCTTTTTACGCGCATTAATTGGCATAAATTCAGTTTTGGGATCGTTCAGCTAATAAATAAATTGCTATATTGCATGGACATTAATAAATAAGCGATCCGAAAGGCGGGACAAAGCAAAAGTTGTGCCAAATACTTATGTTAAAAAATAAAATAAAATTTTTAAATATAATCAAATGTGCTCCTCGCAACGCTATCCAAACACTTGACATGACCACCTAACAATTGTTTTCTCCTTTTTTTCTCTCACTCTTTTTGGAATGCTCTCCGAAATGGAGTTGTAAGCGTTTCGAGGAACACACATTGATAATATTACAAATGATCGTTCGTAGTTAGTTTTGTAAGTAACATAGGCACAATTTGGTTGTTGTAGAACGTTTGCTGGGTCGATTAATTGATGGATTGATTGATTGATTAATTAATTGATTGATTGTTGTGCGCTGTTCATGCTTTTGCTGTTCTTGTTCTTGTTGATGTTGTTAGTTTGGCTGCTTAGAAATGGAAGCTTTTCTTGTTGTATACAATGTAGATACATATATAAAATCTAACACATATATATGTATATATGTATATATATATATATATATATATATATATATATATATGTATATATTGCAAGGCACAATTCGTTTGCTTTGTATACTCTATGTAATATATAGATACAATCCTCACACACATACATAGTTGTACATATGTTGTTGTATATATTATAAAAATTTTTGACTTAGTTTAGAACGCGTTTCAATGGCAGTTGACTTTTGTTCAAGCTTTTCTCTTGCACGCGCACCAGTTGAAGAAGCTGCTACGTTTGAATGAATCGGGTGGAGGGCAAGGTACAAAGGACAGAGGACAGAGGGAGGGACAGATCAGACATCAGAAATTAGAAATCAGAAATATAAACAGTCGGTTGTTAAATGGCAAATTTCTCTAAAATATGTAGGTATCTCGTCGTTGTTGCTTATTTGCCCGCATAGATGGGATTCTTGAAAGTGGATGTGGCCTGCTTGTAGATTGGATTCTCGCCCTGTAAAGATAATAAATAAATTAATAATTTATATCATCCCTGAAGTATAATTACGGAGTTAACAAAGTCCAATTGCTTACCGTATCCCACTTGGCGTTCATGCGCTCCTTCTCGAAGCGTGCAAACTCACGACGATCGTGGATGGTGGTGAGCAGCTTCCATAGCAGCAGTATGGCCAATCCCATCAGAACAATGGCCGTAATGACGCCGAGCACAATGCCGAGCATAAAGACCTTGGGCGGGCATTCCTTCTCTTCTTGGGCATGCACCACCAGATCACCCACTTCGCTGTATTTGAACGTAAACTTGCAATCGTCCTCATCGAAAAAGACGCATAGTTGCTCATCCTTGTCCTCATCGATCTTGACCTTCTCAACGCCAACGGGCGTGAATGTGGTGCAATTTTTGGCACAATCATCACCATTCTTCAGCTCGCCCGTGTGATACATTTGACACTGCACGCAGTCCTTGAGCTCATGACAGCGTCCCGAGCAAGTGGGGCACTTGTCACAGTATTTGCCTGAGTAGCGGCCATCATCGGTGGACTTGCATTTGCAGACGCCGCAATCGCAGGTGCCGTGGCCAGAGCAGATCTCACCACCATTTGGTGGCATGCAAGTGTCCGTGGACGTTTGGCAGTCACAGCTGCTGCCCGTCCAGCCGGGTTTACACTCACAGCGATTGCACTCGCAGATGCCATGATCCGGGCCGGAGCATAACAAATTCTTATTGCGCTCACAGCTGAAGTTCTCGCATTCGCAATATTTGCCAGAGATGATCTCCTCGGGATTGGGACGCTTATTGCATTCGCAAGCGCCGCACACACAGCTGCCACGTCCATTACAATCGGCGGCATTCGTATTATTGCCCTGGCGACACATATTATTGTTACCATTGTTCGATTGCACATCCGACATGGAGCACTCGCAGGTGTTGCCAAAATGCTGCTCATCGCAGTCACAGATGCCGCACATCAATGTGCCAGAGTTGCTGCACTTCTTCGAGTGCTTCTCATAGCCAATGGAGCCGGGATGCGAGCATGGGCACGAGCACAGCATCTCCAGGTCAATTATCATGCTTTCATTAATGCCCACCGGATAGATTTGTATAACCTGGAACCCGAAAGCATTCAGATAAGTTAAAGTGCATAGATCAAACAAGATTGAAAAGAATCTGATGACATTATCACTGTTACATTCATTAATTCATCATATTCACTCTAGAGATTCTGTTAAGCAAACTAGCAACTTAACAGCATTAACAATCCACTCTTAACATTCTGTTACAAAACATAATACCTGTTCAATTCGAACATAATATGTATGTTGTTGCGTATCATTCATTGATTAACAGTTCACTCTACAGATTATGTTAATCAGAATCTTTCAACTTAACAGTCCGGTCTTAACATTCTGTTATATGTATGTGAAACAAATAATAATATAACACAAAGCTAACTGAATGTTATCGAAATGGAGTGATCGTATCACGTGGAGGAAAGTTAATATGTTGTGGCGTATCATTCATCGATAATCAGTTCACTTTACAGATGCTGTTTATCAAATGCCCTAAACTAGTCCGCTCGTAACACTCTGTTACCTAAGATATTTGAGAATGGACTGAATTCGATCGAAATGGATTGACTATTTCAAACACGATATATACTTTTACATATAGTACAGCAACGATTTCATTAAAATTTCCTCTACCACTAGGGGAATTTCAAATTTGGTCATCAAACAAATTGTGCCTTTTGTTGTATGTGGCTATACACACCTGATTCCAGTCGCGTGGATTTGTCGGGCATTTGGTGACCGTAATGTTGGCCGTGAATGTGACCTTGTCGCCCACCTTGAGACCGCTGCACTTGTTCGTTTTGGTCTGTTGTCCATTGGTCAGACAGGATGAGTAATATGTGATCTTAACATCACCCGTGGCATTGTCCTTCATTTCCACCGTTGATGAGATTTTCTGTAATACACATAATAAAATGTTTAAATAAATGTGTGTGTGTGTGTATGTGAGTGTGTGTGTGTATGTGTCACTTACGCTGTATTCCTCGCGTACAAGATCCACCACGTTGGACGAATCATTGGACAAGATGGCACTGGATGAGCCCTCAATATGTCCAGACAGCTTCTGATAGACGGAATACTGATTCTGTGTGACGGCAAAAATGATGTTGATGGCATTCTGTTTGACCTTCTGGTTGATCTGCGAAATGCTCGGATAATCCTGAATAATCGAGTGCGTGTACATGCCCTGGCCATTCAAATGGCACTCGCCATCGTTGGGCGTGATCACGCCTCCCAGTTTGCCATCGCCAGCATAATGGAAGCCCGCGTCCGTTGAGAAGACGAGCAAGCGACGCGCCTGCTCCCGCCAGCCAACCTGCTGGCGACAGGCAATTGCCTGCATGATGGCATCGAAGCCACCCTCGGGTGCATCCAAATTGCCAGATACAGCTGCTTGCTTAACCTCATTCTGTTGGTGTGCCAGCGGATGTGTGTGTGTGTGAGTGTGTGACATAATATAAAGATAGATTTTAATAAAAAATTCGCAATGTCAGAGATGTTGTGGTGCACAAAGCAGGCGATTGATTCAGTTGGTCACACTCCTGTCGACACCTTGAGAAACACGTATTCCCAGTTCCAAATTCGTTTGAAATTCGCCAAAAGCTTTGAATGCAATTTCTACTATTCACATATGTTATTTTTCTATTCAATATTCGATAAGTAATCGCGAATTTGGAATTGGGAACAGCTCCCGCAATTCCCGGGTGCAATTCATCAAAGAGTTCTCCATCTTAATCACTTCAACTGGCAGCCCAGATAGGAGGCCAACTGTTGCCGCGATAAGATTGCCGGCCAAAATCAAATACATCGACAAAAGTGTGCCATGGGGAGGGGAGGGTTATGCCAAGAAAGCTTTGATATGGGATTCGAACGGGTTACTAAGGCGGTAACATGCAGGCGACAGTTAAGAAAATGAACTACGATCTTATAAGCTTGGGCCCATAACCATGCAACAAACAACAAATGCTAATATTTAAGAATGCCAACAACAACAGTAATAATATGTAGTAATAATAATAACAGTAATATGCAATTGCAAATTAAATTAATAATAATTCGTTGGGTTAGCGGCCAATTAAACGAGATGTACAAAATTTGCGAATGGATTCTGATTGAATTGGTTAAGAATGTAACGGTTCTGTTTCTTGTAATTTCTTTTTTTTTCTGTGGGTGGGGACAACTTACAGAGAATCTATATGTGTCCGTGCTCAAGCCCATGATGTTACGATAGCCATAGGGAGCATCGCATTTGGAGCATGGCTCCTCCAGGCTGAATTTTGTATACGAATTTTTGCATTTGATTTTTGGTTTTTTTTTTTAGTTTTAAGCAACAAGCAACCGATTTTTCACAATTTTCATACACATAGATAAAAAAAAATATATATATATATAAGGTGAAAGAGAGAGAGAAAGAGAGAGAGAAGAGGTGAGCATATATATGAGAGAAACACACAAAGAAAACAAACATGAATAAACTAAAATAATAGTTAAATTAATAATAAATAATTAAAATAATATATTTATGTAATTTATGTAAAATGTAGAGTTGCCATTTAACTGATCACGTAGCGACGACCGACGTTGCCAGATTGATAAACAACTCGGTCGAACTTCTTTGGTTATCTGCAGGGATCACTTTTCCAAATAACCACGTATTTACGACATACATTTAAGAGTGCAACAGACAGACAACCATACAATATGGATATATATATATGCATACCGTTAGGTATACCGTTATACATTTTGTGATTGACCCATTTGGAAACCAGTAAATGCATAAAACAAGCAAGAAAATTTGAACTTTTGATCGATCTGGCAGCACGAACACATTTCGTATCCTCATTAAGTTGGCTACGCCTGTGTGATCAGCTGATATTTAACGGCTCTGTTTGATTGGAATAATCATTCTGTTGCTCATTTTACGCATCCACAGCATTCAAACTTAAAACTAATACACACACGTACATTTAAACATACAGATAAAGCTACACAGATGCACAGAATTATAGAGATAGTACCAATGCTTATGTAAGATATACCTACAAATTAATGGATATATATTATGGCTAAATATGTAGTATATGAAAGAGCGAGAGAAGAGAGAAGAGCATACATAAGAGAATACGATATTACGATACAATACGAGATTTGATATACGATATAAAGATTACGATATGTATACGAGTAGATGCGAAAAGATCGATAGTTAGGCACCAGGCAACAGGAGCACGCAATGAAATGTTAGCAGAGGGAGATGGAATGGTTTTCCGAGTTGGTGGGAAAGATGCAAACACAGAGTGGGTGAGCGAGATAGAGAGAGAGAGTCAGAGTGAGCAGAGGAAGATAGGAGCTTGGTGTGGAATAGTATTGCAACAAAAATATTAATTTGGCTCTTACAGAGAAGCTTTCGGTGTTATTGCTCAGTGGCATGTGATTGCGGTAACCATAGGGGGCCTTGCAGTTATCGCATGGATGCTCGAGTCTTTATAATAATACACATATATAATACATATATTTATTATATAGCACATGTTATCGAACAGTTTTCGGTGGTTGTTTGCGTTGATTGATGGTGGATATTTGTTGGTGTTCGATTTCGATATCGATATCGAGTTCGAGTTCGATAACGTTTTGTTGTTGTAGTTTAATCGTGGCGTTAGTTTTGTATTTTTTTGTTCGCATAAAAGTAAAAATTAGGTAAAAGAATTAGTCATATAGATAGAACATACAAAAAAGAGAGCATCTAGTTAATCTATTCATATATCAAAGAATTATGTGTATACATAATTAGAATAGAGTTTAATTCTTGATTGGTTGAGTAAGCCAATGAGAGAAGCGAATTATTTTTTTCTTTTTTCTGCTTTTTTTTTTTTTTGGAAAACTTTGCAACATTTTTTGTTAATAATTGTGATAGGAAACGGTATTACTTGTATATAAATTAAGTAATTCGATTATTTTTAAAAGCTGCTCACTTAAAACTTAATAACTAGACGACAATATCAAGATATTACTCAATAAATATTACTCAGTATATAAACACTCATCGAATCAGTGGTTTCTCGATTTCCTAGAAATCCATGACTAACCATCCATTGGTAATTTCTCATCGATCGTTCATTGTTTGTTCAGCTTAAAGCTCATCCATATCATCCATAACGTTGACGACTCTTATAGCTACTCTGCACTTAGACGTTGAACTATATACTTAGGTACTAGATTAGTATAGGACTCACTTCTTGGGTATGGTAGATACGTAGGGCATAAGCACCTTGTCAACAAAGGAACCGAAACCTAAACGGAAATTGGATGTTATGCGCTTCATGGTCTCCGAGAGTTTGTCGCCCAGCGCGGACAGTTTCTCTTTGTCATCCTCCATAGATTTGGACAGATCCATCAAATAGTAGAGATCAACGGGATAGTCCTCGGCCTGTGAGTAGCTCACATCCAAATTGTGCACCTCATCTAAAGCGGAAGGAGATCATTGAATTAATGTATTCATATGCTTCATTTATATATATACATGTAGATTGTTAGGAGCAACTTACTGATGCGCAGCTTGAGACTGACGCGTTGTGGTTTTATCTGGACAATTTCACCAGCCGCGGCAGCCATTGCTGCTGATCCAGAGGCGCTTTGCGATCCCGAGCTGGAACTGAACCCCGAACTGGAGCCAGAGCTGGAACTAGAGCCATAGCTGGAACTGGACCCGGAGGCACCATAAGATCCAGACGCTGAACTTTGCCGATTGGCACTGCTCTCGTAGGATCCACCCGATATGAACTGACCACCCTCCCAGGCGGCACCACTGCTGGCCAGCGTCAGATCCTTATTGATCAATATACGCTCCGATGTGTCGGGATTCCAGATGAACTCCTCAGGGCATACATCTGGTTTCGGTGTTCGCAGAAAGCACCGCGGCTGATTTCCATAGTCAGATTTCATGCACCAACCGCAATTCTGCGTCTGTATGCATTCATTGCAGGTTGCTTTATTCATGCACGGATTCTGCTCCAATTTGGCGGGTGACTGATCCAACTGTGCGGCCGTACAGTGGGTCAATGTGCAGGCGAGGACGCACAGCAGCGTCAGGTACATCAGCTGTTGCATCTTTCGTGTCGCTGTTTGGGTCTTTCGATGTGCGGGAACGGGTGCAGATGATGTTGGTGTTGGTGTGTCTGTGTCTCTCATCGTCGCTTTGAAAGCGCACGTTCTTTCTTTCACTTTCACTTCCACTATCTCTCTCTCTGTCTCTCTCTCTCTCTCTCCTTCTGTTTGTAGTACGTGAAGCAGCCCTCTTGCTATATTAGTTTGGGGTGCGAATATTTTTTTGTGCAGCGGCTGTAAATATGAACAAATCAACATTAAATTAAGGATTATTTAACTAATCTGATATGGTTGAGTACTTCTTATTCGTATCACAAGTAAGTAATGTATTGATGTGATCTGTCAATCGGTAAATATTTCACATTAATTCTTCTAATTCTAGATCAACCTCAACTCTGATCCTGATGCATCCAGCTTACTAGATGCCTCACTTTCAGTGATATCACGATGAGAATATATGCATCTCTTGGACTATATATCACATGATCTTGGGATTCTTGGGATATCTTCCAACAAGTGTCCGGCTGGACTCGACAACGAGTTTCCGATGAATACCTGATGATCTACATACACATATGTATGTACATATATATGTATGTTTAATTGCGCGAAATATGACATAACATACAATGATGTATCACGTATCGTATACATCGAAGAAACGTTGATTAACTAAACACAAGTATGTAATTACATTCACACACATATATGTACATATATTTAAGTGCATAATGTATGTATGTTAATGCCTTCAAAAATGATGCTCGTTCACCTTTCGTAAGGGTAACAACAAACATCTGCTCAGGTCTGACTTGCCTTGTCTTGCCTCATGTTTAATTTTATTTCTCTCGCGTGGTTGTTGTTGCTATTCCCCTTCCCCTTCCCCTTCCCCATCCCCATCCCCATCCCCATCCCCATCCCCATCCCATTCACCTAACCCAACGTCTTCATCATCGTTTTTGTTGTTAAGCTAGATATACAATCAGCGCCATTTCGTACGAAACGAATCGAAAATCAAATTGAATATGAGTCATCCTCTACAATGTCGGCTGCTGTCGTGTGAGCGCTGTGCGAAGCAATAACAAAACAAACAAAAATACACACACACACACTCACACACAAATACACACACACATACAGAAACATATGGCGACTCTCGCATGAATTTTATGAATAAGGGCCAATGGCAAAAAGCGACTAACTTTGATGATGAGTGATAAAATGTCAATTATTGCACGACTCACACGTCGCAAATCAGGTAAGTGCCACGAGCGAGAGCGAGAACGAGAACAAGAACAACGGAGAGAACAAGTCAAGGTGGATGAGAGAGTGCAAGACCGCACTGGTAACGGTTTTCTTGTGCCTTCGGTGCTCTGCATGCGCGCTACTCAAGCGAATTTCAAACGTAAACAAAGAGGGCGCCGTTGACAGGACAAAGACGCCCCTTTTATTGCAAGCTCTCCCCCTGCGGTTAATATGTTTTTAAGTATGCCTTATACGCTTACACACAAATACATATGCACATTCATATGATATGTATAAGAAAAGCTCACTTTAACACTTTTTCGCATCAGCTTAGTCATGCAGCGACTGCGCTGACGTCTTCCGGGCACGAATGAATGAATAATCAATCGCCTTGTAAAAGTGACACTGGATAATTAAGAATTTTGTTTTGCTGGTGATGATTATTCATGCATCAAATAGGAAAGAGAGTGACCATTTCCCTTTACCGAAGGCGGACTAACAAAAACAATGCCACAGTACACACACAGTACAATGTGCAGATGAAGATTGTGCTTGGTTGTTCCGTTGTGTGTCTAAATATAACCAGCCAACAAACCATGCGTACAACACAGCTGGAGGGCAGGGAGATGCAACAATTTGCATGAACAAAGGGGAAAGAGCAAAATTGGGGCTGCCAAAGACCGCAAGCATAGGCGCCCACAGCATAAAACAGCACAAATAAATATGTATAGATCATATACATACATTCATTTACATTTTGGCCTCGCGCGCACGCCCACAAGCATCAAGCAACATCTGTGCTACATAATGTGGGCGTACGAGTTCCTCACACACCAGCCCAAAAGTTGAGATAAACACAGCTACGCAAACATACATACATATATATGCATGCGAGGCAACAGAGAATACCAATTGGAGCTGCAGCTCCTTGTGATCAAAGTAAACACGGCACAAGGGGGCGCTGCTGTTGCTGCTGCGGCGACGGCCACTGTAATCAGCTTGACGTTTGATCGTCAACATTAAAAGTGTTGCCACCCCCGTTCAAGAATTTGTGCCGTACTTTGTTCTACAACTCCATCAAAAGCAACGATTCAAGTGGAGGATATTCAGTGGTACTCAGCAAATAACTCTCAAGACACAATCACACACACGCTAAATTCAATATAAGCGCAAGCATGTTACAGTATGTGAGCGTGCTTGAGTATATGTGTGTGCGTTGGCCGCGTATCATCGTCATCGTCAATGAAATCATCAACACGACGAGTTCCCTTTGACCAAGAATGCAGTCAAAATTTATACAATTTCTTACGTAATACAACTTCATTCGCATTATTTCACGCACACCCTATCACTTGTTGGTGTTATATTTCAACGTTTTATGCCTTTTCAATTAGTAATTCTATAAAATATTTCCATCAGGGCGCGACATCGATCGTTGCTGTGGTTTTATTTTGATTTCACGCACACACTTGTGGAGTTGCCCACACACATATACACATAAGCTCATACATAATTATAACATAGCTACAGCGTTGATTTCTGTTCCACTTTTCACCGAATATACTTTCTATATGCTGCAAATAATTGCCAAATAATAACGACAATTAATATAACAATAAGTTCAAAAAAAATAAAAGATAGCTAAATTATTAGAATTACTTTTGGCGACGGTTCCGCACTGCCACTCGATTATCAAACAACTAAGGCCGTGTGACCAGTCTTAAATAACTTTTAAAATGTACCATTAGTGTGACCAAACTTACATTGGTTTGCCCATATATATGTGAACAGCCGTTTCTACTGGCAGCATTTTAAAACAAATGCATTAAGTCGTCTTAAAATAACTGCGATAACATTCAGAAATTATGTAAATAGTACAACGATAAGATAAAAGTAGTAAGAATCAAAAGTCATGAATAGGTTTGTTATTTTTTGTTTTTGCTATTTAAAATTTAAAATAAACTTGATTCGATAAACGTAAGGTTCACACATCGAGTAGATGTTTATATCGGTATGCAGATCCACCAACAATGCGGCGATATTGACATATCTAGCATTCGATGTCTAAACATTTAATACTCAGCTGTAGTGGATTCGTGCTATTAGAGTGACCATATACCAACTGCATAATGGCATATGCTAAAAAAAAGCACCACACCAAATAAACAAAAACAAAACGCTTCGAGGTGAATGTAAATAAACGACTGGCCATAAATTGTGTTTAGCTGGACAAAAAGAAAGCAAGCGCAGTGAAGTCATCGCCAACCAGCCTAAATAGCCAACACGAAAAACGAGAAGAACACCAAACAAAGAAAGATAAAAAAAGTTCAGTGCGTTGAGTGCAAGTTGCAAGTGTGGAAGGGGCGACGCCCGCGTCGTACCATGGACGACTACGATATTGATATCGATTTGAACTTTGTGCAGCTGAGCCGGCAGCAGTTGCTGCAGCGCTATACCAACGCTATGCGCCAGCTACGACGTCTCGCCGAAGCTAACTACGGTGTTCGCCCGCTCAGCTTTGACAACTATGTGATCTTTCAGTATTTCCAGCAACGCAGTCAGGCGCCGCTTTACAATACGACAACGCCGCTGATGGCATATCTCAAACTGGAGGTACTGCATCATTTGCTTGATCGGCGGCGTAAAATACTGTGCTGGTTATTCTACCTGACGCTCATGTCTCTATGTGTGGTCGCCTATCGCTATGAGACGGCGAATGGAGCGAACAATGCGCGAATGGTGCAATCTCTAGTGTATCCGGGCATGCGGATGTGGCGACGCATGACCATGCCACTCATCCAGCGCTTTCCACGTCTCACCGAGCTGTACGATGAGTCCTGCCTCATGGGCAATCCATTCTTTCAGGTGGAGGATCTCAGCTGTGGCCCCTGCGCACACGTCGAAAGCGTCTGGCTAGAAAGCGACGAGTGCGCGCAGCTTTATGCCGATGCGGAGAACGATAGCATTAGCAACAATATAAGTGTTACCCAACTTGATGGTGTCTCCTTAGCTGGTTATAGGCAACTGGCGCAACTGCAGCACTGTCGTAAGCCGACGGATATGCCATATACGTTTAGGAGTAATCAACATGGCTTCGATTTGAGCGATTTTTACAAAATTTATGCCAACAATCTTAAGATCTTCCAGCGTGACGCGTATCGCGTACACTCTACCAATCAAGGCGTGCACAATCTCGAGGATCTCTTCGGACAGTTTAACAGTAGCAGTAGCAGTAGCACCAGGAGAAGCAGCAGCAGGAGCAATAGGAAGAGCAGTTCTGATCCTGATGATACGGTTGGAACGCCCACTTGGTCAACGCACGCCCATAATCTGTGGCGATGTAATCGCATGCTGCCCGCCCGCTTGCTGCGCCCCATCTTTGCCCGTCCAATGCGTTTGCCCAGCATGGGCGTAGCCCTGGAACGTTTTGTGGCCATCGATACGGCACAGGCGCCAGCATATACGCTGCCAGAAACTGAATGCCCCAATGTCTACGTGCACCAGGCCGTGGGCACACGTTTCATCATCCTGCGTCCAACCAGCGAATGCCGTCAACGCTGTCGCACGCTCTCCATTCAGCTCACGCAGTCCTTTGTGCGTAAGTAATTCGCAATGTGAACCAACAAGCCACATCGAAGCTCAATTTCAATATCTTGATTACTTTGCAGTCAACTACAATTGGTTGTACTGGAAGCCCATATCAGCGCCAGATCCCATATCGGAGTCCATGTCCATCAGTCTTATTGGTTCCTACTGCTAAGTGGACGGTGTTCAACCCTCTATACTAAATATTTTTTAATTTTTTTGGAAAAGCCTTACCAAAATTACAACTATGTTACGAATTTTGCCGATCAGTTTGGGATGCCCACAACTTAAGAAGAAAGCTAATGATATCGAGACTAGTTGGATGAGAGCAACTGAAGCTGAAACCATTTAAAATGGCAGCGTTATTAGCTATAAGTTGTATGTCCTTAATTTGTCCTTGTAGTTGATAAGTTTAGATAAGCGAGAGCAAATCGTCATCCTTTTGATTTGACTTTATGTGTTCCACGCGAAGAAAGATTTTTTCTGTAACCAATTGCATTTATACTCGGATCTAAGTTTGATTTATTTTAACCATTATATAATATAATACGCCTTATATGACCACCTAAAGCTGTTAAAATTGTAAATATGTATGTATATGTATGTGTGCGTATTTGAGTTTTCAAAATTTTATACTTTTAACCATTTGCCAAATTATGAATTAATAAATTCTGCAGCTATACATAACAACCTTCACCACCGTATTCCCTCAATGTTTCTCGAACTTTAGAAGAGCTTTCCCTGTTCCCCTAATATCAAAGTAAGAAACATTCATTTCTTAAAAGAAGGAAACTTTATTTCATTGTTAAATTTTGCCCTTTGTCAACGCATCAAAGTAGGAGCCCGTCATCAGATCAGCTGGCGCAATATTAAATGTCTTACAGAGCTCCTCGGCTATGGCTTGGCCCTGTTCCAGAGTCTGTTCTGGGCGCAGGCACACTTCGAACTCCATGAAATGGCCCAAGTCCTGTACGTCATCCATGTGTATGCGTGTTTGTTCATGCAGGAATAGCAATCGCCGTTTGGCCAGCACGCCCAGCGTACCGTTAGACTTACGTAGTATCTTCTCCAGCACCGCAGGTTCATCCACCTCGATTTTGTTGAATTTGGATAGCTTGGGGCCGGCCACATCGGGTCTATCGTAGTGAACAAGCTGAGAACGAGCTGGTGCTTCTAAGTAACGCAACTTCAAGCGTCCACCCTGTGGTGAGTTGAAAAATACATCACGCTGCACAATCAATTCGCCCCCGGTGCCAGTCAACTTCTTGGCCACGTCCAAGCGGCGTTCAAATTCATCAGCACCGCCAGGAATACGCGCTTTAATCTCCACATTGCGTTGATCTGGAGTAGCAGCTGCGTCGCTCATGTTCTTTATGTTTGCGCTAAGTTTTATTTTGTTAATATATTTAAATGTAGTTCTTAGTATTAGCAAATGATTAAGTTGCATTAATTTACTTATTTAAGTGTTATATTGTGTTGTGCTTTTACCAAGTTTTTCATTACCACGCGCGACTTTGTTATCGATATCGATAAGCCGCGTAAACCGCAGATGATATGGCAGCTTTGCCAGCTACCAGATGGTTGTGGTGCTCACTGTTGCTTCTTTACTTGGCGCCAAAATGAGATTATTTCAAAGATAATAAGTTGATAGGAAATCAAAGCGAGTACTGTATTTATGTTCGTATATACACATCCATCAAATTATAAAGTAACTGATGATCTTATTTATTAAGTATTCCATTTGTGTGATATAAATTTAAACATATGTACATACATATGTACATAGATGCTTGCAATGAAATTAACGGGTTTTCAATGGCAATACCAAGCTGATTGATTCGCACTCACAGCCACCTCACCATTAAAGAAATTATATGTATGTATATGTACATATGTAGAAGAAAGAGTAAATAATCGTAGTCTAACAAACGCACATATATACACATGCAGATGTAAATACATACATACATAAGTATGCACATATATACACACATATAATATGTATTTATATATGTATGTGTATATGCATACATACATATGTATATATAAATACGTAAAAAAGCGCAAAAGCAACAAATAAAAAAAAAAAATAAAAATATAGACACACCACTTGAATAGTCTCCTGGTCAGGCCCCGCTTCGTGACGCGCAATGGTACATGGTAGGTGGGCAGAGGGAGAGACTGCGACGGCGGCGGCAGCGGCTATGATGACGATGCCGCGCAACAACTTTGGCAGCTCAACACAAACACATACACACATGAATATATGTATGTGTGCATGTGTATGTGTGTGCAACCCATTGTGGGACCAAGGGCGTCAGAGGCAGTGGCGTTTGCGTACCCTGGGCGTGTCACAGTGTGGGCGGAGGCGGTGGAGGGCAACTGGGAACATTGGCATCAACTTCCCATCTAAAAGCTTTGTGCTCGTTTCGTGGTTCGGACTTCGTCAAAAGCGTTCGGCTATGTACCGATTCGATTTTGATGTTGCTTATTTCTCTGCATGTTCGAAATGGCAAAAGCAAATTTACTTTTAATTTTTATGCCATTTCGCTCTTCGTCTCCTTTCCTACTTCTTCTCGGCCTTCCCTTTCCATTTGCTCACCCCAAAAGCCTAAAGCCCAAAAAACCATTCACACCAGGTGAAAGGAGTAGGGGGAACATTGATTGTAAATGTTGAATAAACGGTTATCAAATGTTGTTCTCCGTTTTACCTATACACCAATATTAAAGATGCATTTTAATACAATACACATTTTGTACAGAACGCAATATCAAATATCATTTTAGTTGAAAACGGTGCGAGTTAACTGTTTCTACGAAATCTTTAGAATATAAATACATACATATATACATATATGTATATGTATGTAAAGCCGCGTGTTTATTACAAGTGGAAGCGGTCACCCGCAGTTTTCTATGTAGACAGCGGGATTCCCGTGTATGTACATATGTATTCACATAAATATATTTAAATACACATGTGTGTATGTATATACATATGTATTTATAATATATATGGAGATCGATTCATATGTATGCATGTTATCGTTGTGTACGTTAATATTATCGATATACATAGCAATATTTACAAAGTACATATGTATATGTAAACATATCGATATCTGATATCAGTACTTGTATATTAATAAACAAATAATACATATGTATATTTACATACATACATTTACAAGCAAGGAGACATTCATATACATATACGATACTTATTCGAGATCATTGTACTTGATATTGACTACTCCCCCCACAAGTTGTCCCGAACCCACCGGGAGTCGCTACAATTCCCAACAGACAGCCCTGGGGCCACAACACTATTAGACAAGCTGCCGCTGAGCTGCGGATACAGTACCCGTACCCTTCTTCACAGCATTCCTTCTTCTTCAAAGTCGCATTCAATTTTCATTTATATCAAGGGAATTATTATTAACTATATGTACATATGTACCTATATATTAAGTATGTACAAATGTGTGTCTGTATTTATGTTTGTTTGTATGCAGTGAAGCTTTTCGAGCGAGTGAACGGATATCAAACAAAAAACCCGTATCCGACCAACCGGCATACATTCATACTTACAGAGACACACACATAGCTATCTACGCGTACATACATACATATGTATGTATGTACATATGTATGTAAGTGAGCGTGTGTAAGTACACAGAGACATTCACACAAAACAGATACGAAAATTTAATGCAGTTTTCTCGATTTTCTATGTGGAATTCTCCGTTCCCTCTGCTTCTGCCGCTGCCGCAGTCAACGTCTACGTCGACCGACAGGCGACAGACAAACAGCGACGACGACCTTCGCTGCATCGTGTTGTTTTGTTGATTTTCTTCTTCATTTTGTTGTCTTTGGTGTTGTTGATGGTGGCGGTGGCGGTGGTGTTGTTGCTGCTGCTTTTCGATGTCGCTGTTGTGGCCCTCAGTTTGGCCGCTACGCTGCCGATGGCACAAAATGTATTGGCCACACGTACATATCCATACATACATACATACTTATCTATGCACGTGTGTGTTGATACCTTTTCTGTATGTATCTGTTATGTGGCTGTAACTGCTCCCCCTCTCTTCTGAACTCTCCTTCACTCTCTCTCACACGAGCTCTCTCTAGTTATGTATATAAACATATAAATGTGTACATATGTACATATACATGCATACATATTTTTGTATAAGTGTGCGTGTAACCAGCTGCGACTTTAACTTTTTGTTGTTGCTGCTGCTGCGAATTCGCTCCCAGCTGTGAGTGTATGCAAGTATGTATGTATGCGTTTGCTTGTGTGTGTGCGTTTTGTATGTTTGAGAGATACTTTGACCTTTTTTCACATCAAGAAGACTTTGAGCTGTTGTTGTGGTTGTTGTTGTTGTTGTTGTTGTTGCTGCTGACGTTGCCATCGCAGCCGCAGAGAGATCATTGCAGATTATGGAGGGCACGTAATGTAGTACATACATACATATATACACGTTTATCCATGCATATAATATCTAAAACATACACAATATAAAATATAGCTGAAAATTAGCATAGATACATACATACATACATTCTGTATGTACAGTCAAGCTTTTGGATAGTGGACTCTTGAACAAAGAAACTCTCGATATTTTATTTTGATTTGTCGATTAACATTTTCGAAGTATCTTAGAGATAGATCTATCGACAGTTGCAGATCTACAGGATGTTACAGGATGAATCATTTAATACAAATTATTTACTGGGAATGGCTTTTCTCTTAAACTTTGGAGTGCAACAAACCCCACAGGAAGAAGATCTTAGTAGGGTGATGGCTAGCTATAAGGCGATCGAGGAATGAAAGACGCTATAAAACGATCGCCGCTTGGTATGTCTGAACTGTTGCATCGTCCTGTTGCCCTTAACAGTTAGAATTGGCATACAAATCCGTCAACGTGGCCCTATAACACTCTCCATTGACGGTTACGGCTGCTCCGGCGTTGTCTTCGAAAGAGAACGATCGAATGATCCTTTTCCTTCAAGTTTCAGCCCCAAGCAGAGGAGAGGTTACTCTTGCAAAGAACGCCGACGACTGGATGTTGAAGGTGACCTCGCAACGCTGGCCTCAATGCACAGCCTCAATGTTCTCATTGGCACACCTCGAACGTCATCGCCCTTGATGACTGGCATTACCAAGGTTGCCTGTGGCAACAAATTTTTGATATAAATGCCTAATGTTGTGGTCTGAGACGCTCTCCTCACTCCTCTCACTCGATATTTTGCATGATACGCACGTTGCGTTTTCACAATTGAGAACATGTTTTGAATGTAAGCGATAAAGATACATACATATGTATGTATGTATGTATGTTTGTATCTACACAAATTTACTTGGAATGAAGCTCCGAAAGCAGGATATCATAAGTCGATCTGAAGACAAAACATAGAGTTGTAGAGCCCCCCAGATACCGAGCGCTTAAATGGCCCGGTCTATAACAGAGGTAACAGTTATAAGGTTAAATAGCGCAGACTTACTTAAGTCTATCCAGTGAGTTTATACATATTAACATATTACATACATATGTATATTAATTTATCTTTGCCGCTGCTCAATTATTACTCTGTCTGATGCTGTGTCTTTAACTTATCACAAATTTATTATTTTGTATTTTTATTTTTTGCGCTTTCGCTGCATGTTATTTTTATATATGTACATATGTATATATTATACGTATATGTATGTACATACATACATATACATATATGTACATATATACACAATATACACATTTATAAGATACATTTCTTGCGTCTGTATCTGATGGT
Source organism: Drosophila funebris (assembly GCA_018901825.1). NCBI lineage: Eukaryota > Metazoa > Arthropoda > Insecta > Diptera > Drosophilidae > Drosophila > Drosophila funebris. Next base: position 644,433 of record JAEIFK010000033.1, read on the forward strand.
ATGTATGTATGTGCTTATGTGTACATACATAAAGGGGAAAGTGTGAGTGGGCGTTGTGATGTGCTTAATGCTGGGGGGAAGGGGTTTGGCCAACAAGTGTCGAGGCATACACAAAATTTCTGACAGTCCTGGACCTCTCTCATCCCTTGTCAATGCCAACGCGTCTTAGTTCCGGTTCAACGGACTCTTCTTTTTTTCTTTTTCTTTTTTTTGGCATTTTACCAAAAAAAGTGGCAACGCTTTTACTCGCACGCTCTCCATCTCGTTCTCTCGCAGTCTTTCGCTGTATTCATCTTTCTTCATTCTTCGTCGTCTATTTGGCTTTTCATTGTTGCATTTTGCTTTGGCTTTGTCTTTTCTTTCGCGGTGCAAAATAAATAAATAATAAGCGTATATAGATGTGTAGTAAATATGTACATATATGTATGTATATGTATGTATGCATGAAACAACATACATATGTACATACTATGTATCTAGATAAGTGTATATGAATATACAATGGTGTGCATATGATTATATATTTATACATATATGTATATTTATTTATGTAGTACAACAATGTATGAATAATTGAGACGTACATTCACACACATACACACTTAAATACACACATGCATAAATTTCATTAAAATATATAAACTGTATTTATGTATATAATCGCAGCTCTCTCTCTCTCTCTCTCTCTCTCTCGCTCTCTCTCTCTCCCTCTCTCTCTCTCTTTCACTCTGCAAGTGTGTGTGCGTGTGTGCGTGAGTGTGAAACGCGGCACAAAGAAAAGCGCAAAACGCAAAGCAAGTAGAAAACCCATATGAAAAACCAATTTTCTTTTTATGGTTTGATTTCTATATGTTCATGATTCAGAGTTTAATACAACTGTGGGAACCACATGGCGATAGTAGTAGGAGAATCGCGGGGAATCGCCCAATGTGCCGAGCATGCAGAGGGGGAAAGTCAATTTATCGGTTCTTTTAACCTTAAACAGTGAAAACAGGGTGAAAAACAAGAGTATATGAAATGTTTTATGTCTACGCTTGCTTCTATCTTGCTGTACTCTCTGGTCATTTAATTCACTATCCATCTCTATCTCATGTTCTCCTTAATCCAAACGACACTATGTAGTAAGAAAGGCGACCGTCGAGCAAACGCAATTGTGAGACACCCTGTACTTATTCTGTAAAAAAAAACTAAATAAAACAAATTTAAACAAGAAAGTTTTATTTTCGTTCGATCGTTCCTATAACAGCAATATGGTATGACGCAAGATCAAATGCTTAATCTGTTTTTCATCCTAAAGTATAATTAAGATATAACAAAAAAAAGGTTGTTGATTTTCTACTGATCGTTAATAAGATGTGATATGTGCCACACCTTCCTAAATGATCTACACATTTCTAGGCAATATTATAGTACTCCAGGCAAGAGTATACAAGTTGGAAGTCCTCTGAAGAGAGACTCTAACTTAGACCCACGTGCGTAGCAAGTTAAGTGTGTATATGTACCCCTTGTACTTTTGGAGTACAGAGTCTAAATATGTTAAATATTTGTATGATACATAGTATATTGCAAATCAAATGAGTTAAAAGATCCCAAGGTCGATCCCTTTTTTCAGGTAACCGAAAATGGCATTGGAAATCAGGTAAAAAGGGACACTGAAGAAGCTTTATAGGGTGGGTCAATAAATCTTGGTATAACCAGGTAGCCGACACCATAAATATGTACATACAAATGTACATATGTAGTCAGATCTTTCTCGATACCCAATCAATAACAGACATCAGCTGCACCACAACGTATCTTACTATACACACCAAATTGAGTGATTATACTGACGAACCTTAATCCCTATATAGACTAAAGAAGTTTCGAGAAATCTCTGCTTAATCTTGGTTTACATCCTTATAACCTTTACATTTGTCTAACTCCATGATATTCAAGTATATTCAATAGTTATATATAATAATAAAGTTTATAAACATTTATTCAAATATATATTCAATATTTTATATTTATTCGATATAGCGGCTATAACTAATGATAACATCACGAAGAATTATTTTAGATATAACTCTTATCCTTGAATTTTTACATTTACAGTAACCTATGTTATAATTTGTAAGAAATCCGTAATATATTGATATTGAAATGATTAAAATTACATGGCTTTATATATATTATTCTTTGCTTTCAATATACTGTTACTGTTTATAAGCCAAACTTTCTTTTTATTACAGGCAGAGCTAGATATGTATCATATATTGAACTCCATTGGACCGAATACCTCAAAGTTTTAATAAACATTACTTTTGAATTGCCTAGTGCGAAGCAGAGAAAGAAAGCAGCTCCCAGGTTGTTTCATATTTCGATGGTCGATGGTCGTGTTTATAGTCGTCTTTTTTGTTACTAGGAAACATTAATTTATAACTATTATGGATATATGTAAATATACTTCTATGAGCTAATCCCGCGATGACTTTAAATGAGTTATTTTGAATTAATCTACAGTAAAAGTACATACATATATCAAAGTATATATATATATATGTATATATATATATATATATGTATATAGTTTATAAAGTAATCAAGCAAAAGCTAAAAATTAAAAATTATGAGAAAGTTTTAAGGATGTGAAAACAGTTTTTGGGAAAGCTAAATATTTCTGCGATAATCTTCGGATTTTTTAAATTATATGATATCGTAGTGGAATATTTGGCATTATATATTATTATATTACAACTTCCGAGCTTGGTTGAGATTTCACATAAAAAATATATTATTTTTGAAATATATTTGAAGTATAGCTGTATGCATATGTATGTAGATATGCAATATTATAATACATACATATATCGCTCAAATGAACAAATCACCAGCCGCTTCACACTTTAGGTTGTGACTGTCATTGCTGGTATCTGAATATGTATATGTATATATGTATGTATGTACATACATATGCGAAATATGCATTTAAATTCAAAATTGATGAATCACGCCAAGCAACAATAATATAAAGAAAAAAAACAACTACAATAACAGAAAAACAACGCGTGTCGTGTCAACAAAAATAAATTTACATACAAATACAAATATACATACATATGTATGTATGTACATACATTCATACTTACATATGACCTAAACAGAGTAAAAAATTAGTAAGCGAAAACAGTGACTGCGACAATTTCTAGAGAAAAGAGAGCTGCCATCGCTCCAGTATATACATACATATATAATTAAGAAAATAAAAACTTATTTTGATCTACATGTGTATGTATGGATATGTATCTGTTTATATATATACATATGCACACACAGATATTAATACATATGTATGTTGTATTCCGAGATTCGTTGCTTTCAAATACGTTGAATGCAATCACTGCACAACTGTTGGCAACTCTGTCTGGCATCGCGATCGCCATCTTGCATTTACTATTGAACGATTTAACAACAATAACAAAAATGGCGTCCAAAAGGCTCCGCTTGTTTCGTTTAAGCAACTGTACTTTATATTTTGAATAGCTGCCTGACCTCACTTCTTTATCTAACAAATACCGTCCACAAGAATGGCCACCCTTTCCCTACCCTCTGCCCCCCACTCCAATATACTCTTTCGCTCGCTCTCTCTCCCTCGCTCCCTCTCACTCTCTCTCGCTCGCTCGCTCTCTCTTTCGTTCTCTTTTTATCCAGCATGCTGCTAATTTAAAAACATGAATTGGCAAAAAAGAAGAGGAACGAAAAAAAGCAACACCAAATATGTGAAAATGAACAATGTTTGGTGCGCTGGGTGCGCCGGCGCCGGCATCGCTGCCAGCGTCAGCTGTTGTGGAATTTTCTGCTGTTGCTAATCTCGCTACTGCTGCTGGGCAGCGACCATACACGTACATATGTATGTATGCATACACTATATATGTATATACATACATATGAATATGGACATGTATGTGTGCACACATACGCGGGTAGTCGCTGCCTCTTCTACGCCCACTCAGCAGCTCTCACTTTGCTCGATAGATGGCAGCAGTAGTCGACGATCAAATTTCTGGCCCTGGTTAAAGACCGTGCCCAAACCCATGGGCTATGCCCAGGTATCATGCCTACACTTGCTCATCAGTGTGCGTGCGTGAATGTGTGTGACAAGAGCTCTTCACACACTTACAGACAGACACGAGCACGCATGCACAAACACTTGCACAATAGCAGCAAGCTTATAACTGTGCTTTTGACTCGGAACATGCGGAAACGACGGTGTTGTCGTCACCGCTTTGTTGTTGTTGTTATTGCTTTTGCTGCATGGGAAAATTTTGCGGCTGGCGCCAGCGATGGCAGCGCAGCACTTGAAAATTTCGCCGACGCTTTATGGCGTCGCCATGTTGTAAATCTAAGCGAGCGTCGAGACCCTATCATCAGGCCGTCGATTCGTCGTTGCAACAATACGAGAGAATGGGAATAGACCCAAACATACACACACACACACACACACACACACACATACACAAGCATAAGTATATGCACATACTACATACATAAGTTTGAATGCACTGACAATGACTGTGACACCAACGCTAACGCCATCAGGAACGTTTGCGCAAGCACTAACACCAACACCAACGCGCACGCCAACGCCGCCGTCATCAGCTCTGCAGACAGTTCGACTGGGACTGTGTTGTAATCAATTTTGCCGGCCAGTCAGACACATGCATACGCTGCTCCTCAAGGTCGTCAGCAACCTGACAAATATCGTAATATGCGTTACGAAATGCGTTGCCAGCAGAAGCTTTAGAAAGCTCGCAAACGCATGACGTACTTACATACGTACATATGTATGTATGTATGCATGTACATACACTTAAGAAGAAATGCTCAGACTGTCTCCTCTCTTACATAAGCTTTGGCGTCACGCATCTATCAATACGCAGCGGGAATCTGTGCGTAGGGAAATACAAATGGCATATTATTGATAACGATAATAATAAACACAAGGCAAGACATTGATGACGATGATGTTGAATTATGACGTCGACTGCAGTAGCTCTATATGTTTCACGCGAATTCAATGAGACCAAAGGGGAAAGGGACAAAATATAAAGAGCGCCTATGAGAATCATAACGGGTTGTCACTGCCGCCGTTGTTTTTGTTATTATTTGGGCACAAAAAAAGTACAAAAAGAAAATGAAATCACAAGCAAATAAGAACACTAAAAGCAAATAAACAACTCGCAATGATGCAAAACGAACGAAAGGAAAGGAAAAGAAAAGATGAGAAAAAATTAAACCAAAACGAGTTAAATTTACACCTACCTCGCATACACGTACAAGCTTCGAAAATGAAATATGTACATATGTAGTATATATTGAGAGAGAAAGAGAGAGACTGAGAGACAGATAGCAAGAGAGGGAGGAAAAAAGAACGAGAAAGAAAGAACGAAAGACGGAGAAACGAACGCACATGCAATCACTCACGCGACCCGTCGGACAGCTGCCACCCACAAGGCCCCGAGCCGGCGTCGTCGTCGTTGTCTTCGTTGTCGTCGTCGCTTCGAATGAAGATATCAATCACCAAAAATAGTTGTCCAGCAGGGAGCGGCGTTGGCAGAGGAACGTGGGTGGTTCTTGAAGTAGCATTATAATAACGGTGTATGTACATACATTCATATGTGCAAATGTACATACATACATACATACATATGTACATGTATTTTCACATTTATGTACATAGAACATACACAGTATATGAATGTATGTATATAGGGACATTAAAATATAGTACTTTCATGTTTGATTGTAAATATGCACATACATATGTAGATACATATGTACATATGTATGTATGTATGTATCTACACACATTTCATTTCATTTTGCTGTTCTCTCCCCTCTTTCTCTGTCATTACCAGCTAATACAATGGCCGGCCTTGCGCAACGCGCTCGCTTACTCATTCCGCTGTTCGCCTCTCTACCCGCTACCGCTTCGCCTGCTCTTTAATCTCGAGAGTCACCAGAGCCCAAAGACTCTCAGCCGAGGCAGGCCCCGTTTCGTGCGCTAGGCACAACAAGTTTTTCAGCAGAGGCAGCGATGGCGGCGGCGACGGCGGCACACATATACATACATACATATGTATGTATAAGTATATATGTACATACATACATTCATATAATATACAAAATATATGATACATATTAATATACAAACACAGCTAAGTAATTACATGCATAGTATACATACATATGTACATATGTATGTATGTAATTAATGTAGATATGTATACATATGTATGTATGTACATAGTATATAACTGTATCCATTAATGCCAAAATCCCCTAATATAACAGCGATAATTACAACAAAATGTTAAGAAATTCATTAAAAAAATACTTTTATATGGACGCCATATAACAGTAACAACACAACTTTACACAACTCGCTTATCTCTCTCCAAGCATGTTTGCTCTGCCGCCTCCGATGGCCGTTGCCCCTTCCCCACCCCTTGCTTTTCGCACGCTACGTCTATATTGCTGTTGTTTCTGCGGCTGTTGCTGTTGTTGTTGTTGTAGCTGCCTTCTTTTTTCGTTAATTCATTATTGAGGCCAATTGAATTTGTGTGTAGCTGTGTGTGTGTGTGCTTATGTGCATGTATCTGCGTGTGTGTGTGTTTGTGTGTGAGTGTGCCTAGCTAGCAGCGTGCTTGAATGAGTGACGAACTGGCGGGCCGACGACAACGACGAACGTTCGCCTTGCTTGCTTTTACTTGGCGGCCGGCTGACGAGAGCCTGGCAAGAGACTATGCAACACGTTTAAATATGCGCATCGAGGCAGCCGACGGCAAACGAGCGAACAACGAACAAGAAACAACAACAGAAAAAAACACCAAATACATACTTGCACACTTACACTTACTCACACACACACAAACACACGCATAGCCCAAAATGACGGAACGTTGCGTGGCAGCAGCAGTGGCGGTGACAGCGACAGCGACTGCGACGCTTTCGTGAATGTGTTTGTGCGTACTTATATACATACATACATATAGATGGAAGTGTGTATGTGTGTGAGTAAGCCAATCTGTGTGCACAAGTAAATTGAAAGAAGAAGAAGCTATTCGGGTTGCTACGAAGTTTGATGACGACAACACTTCGCCTATAGCAAAGTCTAACTGTATGTAGTATATGTATGTATGTTTGTATATACATACATACATATGTATGTATTAACGTCGTCGCTCATTTGCTTCGACAGAGCACCAACTTCAGCCCCACCCACCAACGCATACACACACACATTCATGCATCTATACATAGGTATATGTACATATATATACATACATATACATATATATATATATATATATATATTTATACATACATACATATATATATACATACATATATAAATATATACATACATACAGTATGTACATATGTATAAGCATACAGACCTCGCTAAACGTTTAGCGCGATTTTCGGTTTGTTCTTTATTATTCTCTTTATTTATTTTTCCGTGTCTTTTTATCGTTGTCGATTGTTCTTGTTGCTTGTTGTTTGGGTCAGAAGTTCGCTGCGCCGGCTTGTTTGACATTTGACATGCGCTACGTTTGAAAGAGAAAATACAGCAACAGTTGCTGTCACCTGTGCGAATAAGAACTTTACTTGGTAAATTATCTTCAATATAATAATAGTAAATGTAATTGTAAATGCGAAGTATCCTGGAGCGGGTCAACTGCATTACTGTAACTCATTCACACATATGTACATACATACATAATTTAATATGTATGTATATGCATTCATTCATACATAAATATACTAAATTTAGTATACCAACATATACATACTATATACTTATGTATGTGTGTATGTATGGGAGTGAAAACTTCAACACAAACATGCCCCACATAAAGATGAGAAGCGCAAGCGTCTGCACCAACAACTATAGGAGCAGCTATTAAAAACAAACAGATGCTGTCGCGTTCGTTGCCAGCGTCGACATCGGCGTCGCGAAATAGAAACGGCAAAAGAAAGATGCAGCTGACCCGAACGAACGTTCACAGCATGCGACAATATCAATTGCATGCTCTGACACCAGGTGGCAACGCTGTCAGTTGTCATTGAAGGATATCAGAAGTCAGAAACATTTCATTGTTTATCATTTCTCATTTTGTGGGCCACTTGAAAGCTTTAAATACACTTGCCAAAATTATAGCGAAGAGTGCGGAATACTTACAGGTAAAACAACAAAAACTACTTTACATGTGCCTAAATGAGAAATGGATGGTAAGCTATTTTCTACTATGCGTGCGCTTGGGTGAGTGTGTGTGTGTTGTATGTGTGTGTTCAATAGTCGCGGGAGAGGAGTATGCGGTTAAGTTACACTCCATGCAAGCGAAAAGAGCGGGAGAGATAGAGAGAGTGAGAGAATGTGCATGCGAATGAAAGTGCATGGCGAGGCAAATAAAGTGTATTGTGGGTGTATACACACATTTATTAAGCACGTCTTTCTCCTCTTCGTTCTCTGTTTTAGTTCGTCTATTTGCATAGATTACAATGGCAGCAACAACAACAAAGTCAATAACAAAATGATAAGCAAAGATGTGGATAGTGATAATGGGAACAAAAAGTAAAATTGTTGTATTTGGAAAAGTTGTAATTGGTTTGATGCATAAGTGAAGAGAACTTTGAAGTATTTACGAGCAGTGTTTTATTGTTACTCACCCTGCAGCTCCCTAAGCGGGACTGAGTCCATCTTGATTGGGTTAGCAAACGATGTCATTTTGACCATCTTCCGAAATACCAATAAATAATTGTGCTTGTGTTCAATCCAAACAAAGTGTTAAACTTTCTAAAAAAGAAACAACTAACTATTTGGTTCTCAATTTCATTCAGGTTGACTATATTTGCAGTATTTGATATAAGAATTCTTTCTATTGAATGGAAAGTCTTTACTAGTATTACATGCTTAAGTCGTTGCTTCCGGCCGTATAAATGATTAAAATTGCTTTGAACTGTTAATCGTTAAAAGAACCTTGATTTGTTATTTAATGCAACATAAATTCATTTCATTTTAATTGTATATAATATTTTAATTAAGTAATACAAATCATATATAGTCCAATGTCCAAATCAGCTGGGAACGACACAATAAATTACTGATCTTCCTACATTCCATGTTATACCCTTTATTTTTCAAACATACGTAGTTTTCTATTTCGATTTAAGATGCTTCTTTAAGAGCAAGATAATTATTATTATTTATTTACTTAAGTATAAAAACTCTATTTATGTTCAGGATGTAAAATGTTGGAGTTATTGCTGATATTATCAGCCAATCGTCCAGAGAGTTACCAAATTTGGTAACAATACTTTCGTTATATTCTGTGCACATCAATTATAATTTAAAATTTAGACTCCTATTCCTACAAACTAAAAATAAAATGAATTAAAAGAGAAATTTAATAGAGAGACTCGTATAGCTTATGTAGGTGTATTGTAAATCGATCGGATAATAAAATTGGAAATTATTATGACTAGTAGTTGCTTAGGTTGTATAAAATGTAATTAAGACGCTTACGTACGCTCACAGAGGGTTTTATAATTGATTTTCAGTACCCAAGACGAAGCCGATCGGATCAGATCACTATATCATAAATCTGAATTATCGGTCGTAAAGCATACCTAAGTGTGAAAAATGTGGGCGTCTCTCCAGATATCTCAACTAGATTGTGTGGATTGCATAATAACTGAGTACTTTATCATATTAGGAAAATTAAATACAGGACTCTACAAGGATATCAAATCTTTATCGACTGCGATGATAACAATAGCAGGTACATGCATAAATATGTCACTTTCGAGTCGACTCGACTATTTATACCTTATGCCCATTAAAAATGGTATAATAACTAGACACTTCCAACTTAACAGATGAAGAAGAGCATTGTACAACAATCCTGAAATTTTCATAAGATAGATTGGTCCGCCCATGAGAAAGATATTCAATTGAGAAAGATACTCATTGTGCGAGCGAAACGAGAATGGAATATATGTTGTTGTAAATATACATATATATAAATACATACGTATATGGAATTCTATTAGATTCAAAATACTTAATTAAAGTGTTTGGTGCAGGGTATTATGCTGTCGTGCGCGATCGAGTTATCCGCTTGTTTTTAATGACAACTGTCGGAAATTCTCGGTAAAAAATGGGATTGGAATTTGGTTTAGAAAAGCATAATCCAATAATGGAGGCATGGTAGACACCATAAAGTATGTATATACATATGCACATATATTCGTTATCAGGATGGGGAGTTGAGTCGATGGACTCATGTCCAGCGGTCCGTCTGTTCCTATGTAAAGTAGTCTCTCAGTTTTGAAGCTAGCGTAATGAAACATTCGGGAAAAACATATGAAGAAATCGGTCGAATGGGATCACTATATCATATAGTATGCAGCTGCCATAGAAACGATCGGTTGAAACATCAACATCAATCTCACAGACTTAGCATTTGATATTGCCCTAGACATACAATATATACTGACTAAGTTTGGTTGAAATCCGACTGCTATATCATATATATTACCTTGTATAGTAACTATTTCATTTTGCGGGATCATTCGAGTTGGAATAACTGTGGCATCCAACGTATTATATATGCATGTACTAATAATTTATATTTTTTTAAACGTTTGGAACTTTGGATTTACGCTGAGCGAGGGGAGAACTTTAATTATTACATATTACTACATAAGTATAGAGTATTATGTATGTACATGAGAAAGGCTCTTGTGGGTCCAGGTGTAGTATGTAGTAGGGAAATTCAGCAAACTCATACCCACTCGCACCAACACAAGCACCCCCACGCCCACCTCCACCCCCCACTTATTTCTCACTAATATCAAAACGAGGTATTATTGGCAGTGCGAAACTAGCAACAACATGGCGAACTACCAATAACTCACACCGACCTTTTCCACATTTATGGGAGAAGGCGGGCACACTCTCTCACTCACACACGCACACACACACACACAGAGAGAGAGATATATGTATGTATGTATACGTGTTCATGCTTAGCTGTGTTTACATAGCAAAGCGCGCACGAAACGGGGCCTTTGGCCTGTTCGCCTTTCGCTGCTGCTGTTCGGGCTGCTGTTGACGACCGACGACCGTCGACGTCGACGACGAAAACGACGCTTATCGATGCCTGTGCGTGCTTGACTGTGTGTGTATGTATGCATTTAGTATATGTATGTACATACTATGTACATATATTCAAACATTTGTATATATAAATAGAATATACATATTCATATGTACATATGCATGTATTCATGCATGTGTATCTGATTTATGATTGTGTATTGTAATTTACATATACATATACATACATACACATGTATATGTATGTACAAATGTACTATGTATGCATGTATGATGCAAGGGTCGCCAATCGGAGCGGGGAAACGCCTCAGCCCGGACGTAGCCCATTTTGAATTCACAAAAACGGGAAAGGCCCATACAGCTGACTAATTAGAATAGCGCTTCGGAAGCAAAGCTTGTCATAGACTTATACATACATAGTACATATGTATGTATGTATGTACATATGTATTTATATAAGAAGCTATATGTATGTGTGCGTGTGCACGTAGCACTCTTAATTTAGACTCAGCTGGGTAGTAAAAGCTCTGCTCAAAAAGAAAGAACAAGCTTTAAAGTGAAAGAGTGAGTTTTGATTTGTGGAATGGGTCAGGTAAGTGCTTGGACCATAAAACGAATGTATTCTTTTCTTTTCTTTTCTTTCTTCTTCTTTTTTAGGAAATGCATTCAAAGGGCGACCTTTTTGCGCTGCGCTGCGCTGTGCAGCTGACGCCACAGCCGCTGCCGTCGTCGCCGTCGTCGTCGTTATTGTCGCTGCTGTAGCTGTTTTGCTTTACCGTACAATGGCCCAGCTAACGCTGCCGTCGGCAGCGACAGCCGAGACCAGCAACAAAAACATACACACGCACACGAAGAACTCTCGTGTCCGCTGTTCGCTGTCCGCTCTGTCGTCGGCAGCTGCTGTCTTGTCTGCTGCTGCCGTCTGAAGCGGGGCCTTTCTTGAGCACAGTGCGCGAATAACGAAAACTTCTTGCATACACACACTAGGAATGAGATAGCGAGTGAGCGAGCGAGAAAGCGGCTCAGTGTGATAGAGAGAGAAAGGAAACGTGCACAGAGCCAGGGCCTGCGACCGTACCCATACCCAGAGCCGTACCCATTCCCGGACCATGCTTATGCCGCCATGCTGCATGCCACACAAATATCTATTGCCTGGCATGGGACGCTGATTGAGGCGGGTGGTGGTGATGGTGGTGGTGGTTGAGGGTCGGGACGGGGTTAGCATGGCTATGCCAAAAATAGAGACGCCCCCGCTTACTGTTTGCTCTGCTGCCCCGATACACACCCACACACACATATGTATATACACATACATACCTACATACATACCCACACAAACACAACGGTCTGTGGCAGTGCCATGTTTGACCCACGCTGCAGCCAAGGCACAACATAGAGCCAGAGCCAAAGCCAAAGCCAGCGTCCGACGCAATCGTTGACGTCGCCGCCATCAGCTCTAGCTCTATGTGTTCGAATCGTACATGGCTTAAGCTTCGCTTGTACCGTGGTAATGGGCTGATAATTATGTGGTCGAAGTGTACATATTATTGTAAAGTCACAATTAAATAACTTATATTTCATCGATAAATTAGAATATCTATGTCTACGTTGACTATCAAATGCCATAATTTGGGCTACAATCAATAATGATTGAAATTAAATAATGTATAAATACAAATATATATATTTAAATAATATATATTTTGTAACTAAAGAAACTAATTTAACAACCTGAATTAATATTATTTTACTTTAGTTTGGTTATTATAGCTGGTTAAAGTTTTTTAAATGCTGTTTGAAGTCAGCTGTTTACACGCACATAGACAGAAAGACAGATTGAAAATTGTAATTTTTAGAACGTGGTACAAGATACATCTGTACATGCATTCATACTATGCATTTTTCTGAAGGGGTAACGGGGACTATATGAACCATTTAGTATATCGGTGATTTTTTATTGTTGGTGCCCGGTCAATACACATTGTTCCACTGTGAGTGTGTCGTTGTAGTTGCTGTAGCTAGCAGCGCCGCTTAGCTAGTCGATAGAAGTGCACAAAGGGGTTGCAAGGTGTGCGGTGGTGGACAGCAACAAATTCAACTACAACAACAACGACAACAACTATGGTGGCAACACTAGCAGTAGAAGTTCGGCAAAATGTTCGTTGTATGCTCGTGTCTTTGCGTCGACGTCATAGTCGTTGTTGTTGCTGCTGCAGCGGCGGCGGCTGCGCCAGCTCTATGTATTTTGTATTTCTTTTTACTCTTTGTATGTGCGTGTGTGTGTATGCTGCATGTATTTTAACGCATACACATAAAGCTGCTGCGCTGCCAGCGTCGACGTCAGCGTCAATGCTATGTACACAAACACACACACACACTCATGCACACACACAGACGCGCGCGCGCACACACACTGTACGTGTGCCGCACACATTTTTCAGTTGACTTCGTTGAAATAATTTTCGTAACAACGATCACACTCGTTTGTGTATTGCGAAGACGGGAGGACGTCTCGTCGCAGTCCGCAGAGCAAAAAGCAGCGTTTTTTTCGCGTCGTTTCGCCGTCGTCGTTGTAGGCGTCGCGTCGGCGGTGTATAATCAAAAACAAGAAATTATTTATATGCATATAAATTTAAATTGTAAATAAAAGTAATAAGCTATCAAAGCGACTATGCCGTTGTGTACATTTTTTTCAAGTTTTAATGTTAACTGCAAAAAATCAGATATTGTAAGTGCCAATAAAAGAAAAGAGTAAAATATATACATACACACACATACATACATACATGTGTACATAAAACATTCTTTACGTGCATTTCAACGTTTGCTCAAAAAAGAAATTTGCAAAACATAAACCTCGTACTCGCAGTCTCTGCCGCCGCTACAACAACAATACAATCAACAACAACAACAACATCCCAAACACATACTACAAACAACAAGAAAAAAGTGCGCGCGAAAGAAACAGCATTATATACAAACAACAAAAAGTCAAAAGCAAAAGGCAACTACAAAATAACATCAACAACATAGCAGCACGTTTCTCTGTGTGTGTGTGTGTGTGTGTGTGTGCGTGTATGTGGCCAACGGCCGAGCCAGTGTTGCCATATCTGTGTCAGCTGAGAGCTAGCGCATGTCGGGAGAAAGAGAGTGATAGAGAGAACAGCGGCGGTAGCTACTGCACTACATGCGTGTGTGTCAATTATTAATCAATTTGATTTGTTTTTTTTTTGTCTTCTCCATATCATGTGTTTTTTCTGTGTTTATAACAAGTTCTCGTTTATTTTTTTTTGCTTAATTGTAGCTAATGCAAAATGAATTAAAGTTGCAAACCCAACTGTAAAAACACACATCCATATAATTAAAACAACAAACATCAAGTAAAAAGAGAGTGTGTGCGCAAGTCAAGCAGAAGAGAGAAAGAGAGAGAGAGAGCTCGAGTGAGAGTAGTAGCAGTAGCAGACGCCATGTCGAGCAGCGATGATGTGCAGATCACTAGCGTCGTTGACGCCAATGGAACGTCGCTGCCGCTACATGGTAATAGCCTTGGCAGCTCTTTCGGTCCGCCCGTTAAACAGGAGCGTCCTGATGATGCCGAAATACGTGAATTGGCCGCCAAAATGAAGGAGCAACAAAAGCAACAGGCTGCACAACAGGCCAGCCGTCAGGCAGCCATGCAACATGCAAATGGTGGCAGCGCCGGGGGTGGTGCTGGTGGTGCAATGCAACCACCAATGACTAATGGCAATGGTCAGACAAACATAATGAGCTATTTATCGCGTCACCAAAAACTTCCCAATGGCACAATGCAAGTGGTGCCGGCATTAGCCTCAAATGGTCGTGCCAATGGCGCCATAGACACCGAGAAATCCGCACAGAAGTCGAGCGGTGGCCCCTGCGATGAGGAGTCGATCAAAGGTCACTTTGGTTGGGCGCAATTCGGCAAGGTGTCAATACCCTACATCTACAGGCAGACGGAGAAGTATTGCTCGGTGCGCATGATTGAGTTAAAGCTTCTCGGCAAGTACCTGAACTGCCTACATCCGGACATTTACTCTAGCTGCACGTGCGTGCGAAGCTATTATATCACGGATGCGGAGGCGCGTCTATTCATTGAGATCAATCACAAGCATTGCGATGGCGAATTTGGTCGTGATATCTTTACACAAAAGGATCTTGTGGTGCGTTTGACTGATGCATCAAAGTTTTATCAATTTCTGGACATATGCTATCGCAAGCTGGTATCGGGCAACAAGACGCCATCGGAGAAATGCGGTTTTATACGTATTAACAAGGAGTCTGTGGTGCCATATACGGTGCGCAACAATCAGCAAGTGGTGCCGCTCTTTTATTTCGAAGGCGAAACGGAGAATCTAAAGACGAAGGCGGAGCTACTTAATGGTTGGGACTTGGCCTATTTAAAGTTCTGCTGCAAAGTACAGGGCATACGCAATGAGCTCTTTTCCAGTGAGAACGTCGCCGTCATTTCCCTTACCGATATCAAAAGTTATTTCCCCAATGGCACCGAATTCGAGGATTATTGGCCCAGCAAAGTGGTTGATTCCAATTTGCTAATTGGTAATCGGGCCAATGCCAATAACTCGGTCAACTGGACGCGGCAGCCATCGGCACCACCACCAAAGATTGCTGGCAGTGGCGGCGTTAATAGCAACAGTGGCGGTGGCAGTACTGTCGGCGCTGGCGCTCAAAAATCACAGCAGCATTCCACTGCCGTCAGCGCAGCGGCAGCACAACAACAGCACTTGATGAAGCAACGGGCTGCAGTAGCAGCTGCAGCGGCCAGTGCAAATGGTGTGGCAAACGCTGGCAATTTTCCCTCACCTGTCGCGGCAGCGGCCGCAGCAGCAGCATTCAACTCTCAAGCTGCAGCGGCAGCTGCTGCTGCAATGCTGCAGACGCAAGGCAATACGCGAATGCTGACGCAGGCCACAGTACAGGCTTTAGCCAACGGTGGCTGGATGAATTCCCAGAACAACGTACCGCAGCTACATGCCCAAATGTTGGTGAGTAATTGTATATTATAATATTATTACTTTTGTTTTTACACAACGTTCTTTGAGTAACAATTGCCGACAGTTTATTGATCAATCGATACCTTACAGCTAAGTGAGCATATATCGATATAATATTAAGTCAGCACGAGTTATATCGATATTATCTTAATGCCGTACGAATGTTTTTATAAAAATGGTAGCTATTGGATATGGGAGAGATAAGTTTTCTGTTCTGAGAGTTTTAAATATGATATATTTTGAATTTGCTCACTTATGCTCCACATGCAGCCACTTTTCTTATAACTGTATGTAATATTTCATACAATTTTCATGTTTGAAAATGTTTATGATTGAGATGTTTTTATCGAAAAACATGGCAATTTTAAAAAATGAATTGGTTTTACTTGTAATAATGATCAACATCATTTTTATCCTATTAAGCGATTGTAATCGATATGAGAGCATTTATACGATAGTGCAATGCGATTGTTTCCCCACTCTAATAACAACAGGTACGCTGTAAAAAAATTATGAATGTGTGTGTTTGGCTCTCCCTCTCTGACAATACCAACACACTCAACTAACTCTGTGTGCGTTTGATACCGCAAAGAAAAATTCATTAATAAATGCCTTTAATATTACTTTTGTTGTTATTGTTGTGACAAAACATTTGTGTTTGCATTTTCGAAGCCAATCGGCACGGAGGGAGAGTGAGAGAGAGAGCGCGAGAGAGTGAGAGCGCTGCACTGGTAAAGGACAGAGGTAGCACAAGTGATTTTTTGTATAAGCGTCTTTGTAGCCGGGTCTGCAATTACATACAGACAACCGTGTGTGTACATCCACCAATATGTAATACAAGCAAGTATGTATGTATGTATTTCTAGTAGATTTTTTTCACAGTTTGGCAATAGACCACAGCAGCTTAGAAACTGGGTCATGCATAGATACACGCCGCTATGCTCTCGCTGTAGTTGTAGTTGTAAGAGCAAGCATTTTACACATACATGGACATGAACATTCATACTTACTAGATGTAAATACACACATGCACACATATGTGTATTTATACATATATACGATTGTATCTGATGTGCATGTGTTGTGTGGAGCAACCTGTTGAGGTTTTATTTTGCACTCTCACTCTCCCACATGAGTTTTCTAAACAAATTTTTCACAGTTCTTTTTCTCTATTCGTTCCCCTACTTGTAGCAACAAACGCATGCGAATGCCAACCGCGTCGGCACCTACCGCGAACACCTAAACAATATGATGTTGAGTGGCAACAGCCGTCAAGCATATACCTACAACAATCCTGCGATTTCCATGTCTTCTGTGAATAGTCATAGTGGTGGCGGTAATGCGCCGCCGCCGCTAGTTCGTTCGGCGGCAGGACAGAATGCCAATCACATGTAAGTATGACAAGTAATCGATATATCGATTGTTGCTATCGATTTGTTACTGAGTCGTTAAAATCAAAGCAATTTGCAATTCAATTTACAATTAGTTTTTGCTACTTACTTTGATTTTGCTTTTCTTTAATCATATGTATGTATGAACCAATAACATACATATAATATTTGTTGATTGACGATTGATTGATTGATTATCAACGAAAAAAATAATATTTTTTTGAGCAGAAATTGTGTTTTTCAAATTTTGTTGTAATTCGTTTATTACTATGTGTACATGCATACATTACTTTTTTCACTCTAAACTAAGTTCAATATTATTTTCTGCCATTAGGGTGCCACATGAAAATAAACAAATTAAAAACAGCAGCAACTTTTTTTGTTCTCTTCTACTATGCACCAAATTGTTTTTTTTTTTTCATCTTAGTTTTAATCTGAAAACAAAAAAAAAGTTTATACCGAAATCGGCGTTTGTGCACGCATTTTATTTAATTTTAATAAACATTTCGACTGTGTTTACCATTTTTTGATAAATATGTTATGAAATTATGAAAAATAATCGTTATACGCATAACTTATTTGCTACCATTCGTTTACCCCGAAGTCACGCCACATTATTTTTCGTAATTTTTCTAAAACTCTAAACAAAATTAAAAATAATTATAATCAAATCCAAACCAATTATTTCCATGTTTTTCTTATTGTTGTTGTAGTCAAAGACCAAAAACAAAGTTTTTTTCTCATCGCATTCGGTATTTTACAATAAAAAAAAACCCTCGAAAGATTTACTTAGCGTATTTCATTTGGAGCTTCACTGCATTTTATGTTTTTCAAAATATCCACGAATACACTTAATTCAAATGAAAATTATTATTGCCTACTTTTCAAACATTTTTGAGTTACTAACACAAATTTATTTTCGATTTAACATACAACGAACCACAAACTCATAAACACAACATGGCCTATATTAAATAAGTATAATTTCTAATATTTTGGCAATCAATCAATAATGTGCTCAGATGCCAAACATCGATATAGAAACTTACCTTTCGGTAATGTTAACAACACTAATTGGGTGGGGTGACAGTTGAAATTTAAACGTGATCTCTTATGAGCTCCTTAGCTTTGTATGCCAACCACCACACCCACACATCTTCATATACACACTGAGACATTCAATCTACCTTCTCGCTCATATTCACGTAGTAGTTAAATTTGTAATTTCCTTAAATTTAGTTTGCATGCTCAACTTGAACGCTTTTTTCAATCAATTTCTTTTTGTTATGCTTGTTCAAAACATCTAATTGATCTATTTAGTCTAGTAATGCAATGAAATAACAATATATGGTATGTATGTATGTACATACAAACATATACATTTAAACAAATTTTCGTTTTCTTATAAATTTTGTTCGATTATTGATCATTTCCGGCTATGTTTCTGTTTGTAATTATACTACTTAATTTCAATGAGATTTTTGAGATGAGACGAAACGCTGATGAAGGAACTACAACATATTTTGAAAAACATGAATTCGCATAAACAAGAATTAACAATATTTAGTACAATATTATTTTAATATATTGTCATTATTGTTATTAATATTAATATATAAAATATACTGCAAACATATATACATACATATAAATTTATGGCTGTGTGTACTGACTACCCCTAATATTTTTTGTTGCACTTGAAATGAAATCAAAAAACAATCATGACTCAAGACTCCTACAACGAGAACAATTACAAAAACAACGAAACAACAACAATTACTATCAAACCAACAACAACAATATATGGAATTTCCAAAATTCTGGTGACAGGTATTCCCCCTATGGCAGAGACTCCCATCCACACACTCAACCTCAACCCCGGCCTCAAGAAACGAATCGAAATCACAAGAACCGCAATCAAAACCATCTGCACAGATTAAGATACTTAAACTATCCCCCCACACAGTGAGAGATCAAGATAACATTATATATAATGCGTGTACAAGTTGATAATTGGCGAAAAAAAAACAGAAAAAAGAGAGATTCTTCCAATTAATTCGAAATGTATTCTCTCAGGCATAATATTGAATTTTGGCTAAATTTGCATATGTATTTCTTAAGCAAAAGATGTATAAGAACAACAAAATTTACGTTTAGCATACCAAAAAAAAATATATATACTTATATAAAATAAAACAAAAAAAGCTGTGAAACTGCGATATGCAACTTGCAAGTTGCAATCAAATAATATTATTTATCGTAAAACATACAAACATACAAACACACACATGCACATACATGCACAGAAACACACGAAACCCACACACACACACGCTCACATACACACACATCCAACATGCAAATTCTGATGTATACAAAACCATACACCATACACCATACACATACACATACACACAGACGAGCACATTACACATTTTACGCGAGTGTGTGTGTGTGTGTGTGTTTGTGAGTTAGTCAATAAATGACAATAAAGCGCTTAGGGCAGAACAAGTAATACAAATAAATGTACAAAACAAACTAAAAACATTTTTGAAGTGTTTTAATCGCACTGCGCAGCATTTAGATACAACAATATGTAGTAGGTGAACACTGGCTGACCAGCAGAATGAGTATAAAACGAAAATGAAATGCAAAGGCAAATGCAAAGGCAAAATCAAAAACAAATGCAAAGTACAGGCAAAGACAAAGGCAAACGCAGCAATAGTAGCAGCAGCGTCAGCGTCTGCGTCAGCGTCAGCAACAGCAGCAAAATGAGCAGATGAAGAAATGATAAATTACAAGGTTGCAAATAATTTCGATATACAATTAACGATAACTGAATAATGTTAATTTGTTCTTGTGTGTGTTTGTGCACTGACAATTGAGAATTGGGTATGCAATTAATTATTAGACATATTGTCTGAGTGTATATGTATGTACAATCTACACACATACACATATGCATATGTACAAATAAAAAGATAAGTTCTAGTGAGTATCAACAAAATTTGAAAAATGCTTAAAATCAAAACAAAAATACAAAAAAAAAAAAAAACAAAACAAATTACAACAATTTAACAAATCAACAATAAAAACAAAAACTGGAAATTTTGCAGCCAAGCTAAAAGCGACTCATGTATTGTATATAATGTTTCTAGGTCAAATGTCGAGCAATCACTGGTGCAACAACAACAACAACAACAGACACAACAGCAACAACAACGACAACAACAACAACAACACCAAAATAGCACATTTAACCATGCACAACACTCCCCAAACACGCACAGTCCACGTAGCCATCACGGCCATATCCTTGCCAACAACAACAACAACAATAATTCGCGCAACTCCTCGACCTCATCCTCCTCCGATGCGAATCCCACAGCGTCCAACAACAATTGCTCCCCAAATGCCAGCGCTGCCTCAGCTTCAGCGGCAGCTGCAGCTGCTGCCGCAGTTGCTGCCAATATGCATGCCCTCCTGGGTAGTCCCTTCAATTATAATATGCCCTCCACGCGCGCTGACTACACGAATCTGGCGCTGTGGAATCAGCTGACGCCGGCAGAGCGTTTGCTTTTCACGCAGCAAATGAAAGGCGCTGGCATTGGCGTTGGCGGTGGCAGTGTTGCCAACTGTATCGGAGGTGGCAACGGTGTTGCCAGTGCGTCACAAAAGTCACATGGCTCGCTGGGCGGTAACTTTCCGCCGTTGCCATCGCTGCCGCTGGACACGGATCTGATTACCATGTTGGACTATAATAATCCCAATAAGCAGACCAGCAATAAAAGCAATAAGGCGTCTGCCAATGTTAGTGGTGGTACTTTTACCAAGCCCAATGTGCCTCCACTTATCTCAGATGAGCACCACCAGCAGCAGCAGCAACAACAACAACACCAGCAACAACAACAACACCAACAACAACAGCAACAGCAGCAACAGCAACAGCAACAACAACAACAACAGCACCACCAGCAGCAACAGCAACAACAGCCAAGTGGCAAAAAGCAGCGGGGGAGGAAGTGGAGGTGGTGTGACCACAATACCATTGAACTCCACGCAAGCGTTAGAGGATTTCGAGAAGAAATTTAATATGACGGACGAGATGCGTGCCGTTATACACAAGGTGTTGGCTAATCCCGATCTCTCCACGTCCATACAGACAAATGCGAATGCGAATGCATCGTATAATCATAATCATAATAATCCCCATCCTGTCCCCTCATATATATCGCCGCCCATGTCGCCGGCAATTGGTGCTGCCAATGTGACTACTTTGTCGCTGGCTTCCAATCCGAATGTGACCATAACACCCCAGTTGCCAGGACACTTTTTGCATTCACCTTCCAGCTCCTGCTCAAGCTCGAGTGCATCCACAACGGCGGCCTCACCGCTGGGCAGCAGCAGTGCCAATAGCATTGGCGGTGGGGCGTCTGCTGGTTGTGGTGCCGGTGGTGGTGGTGCAGGTGTGGCAGCACGTCAAAAGAGCGTCATATGCTCAACAAAAATCAAATTCACTGCCATTGGCCATTCTCTCGCTATCAAGCGGAGGTGCCGGCAGCGGCGGCGGCGGATGTGGTGGGAGTGGGGTCGGAGTCGGGGGAGTTGGCTCTTCTAGTTCGTCGGGTTCACGACATAAGCAATCGATTAGTGGTTATGGGCGTCAGTCACACAGCCATCAGTTTAGTATTGGTAGCCACTTGGACAGCATAGGCAGCACAACAATCACACCAAGCACCACGCCAACTGACGTAATCGATTTGTCTTCATCCCGAAGGTCATTAGCGGCCTCCGCATTTCATCAGCAGCATCATCAGCAGCAGCAGGCGGCAGCGGCCGTCCAACAGCAGCAGCAGCAACAGGCGGCAGCAGCCCAGCATCAGCGCATGTCCGCCGCTTTGGCGCAACACGCGCAGCACTTGCAAAACGGCGGACGAAGCAGCAGTAGTGCTGGCGGCTCCAGTGGAGGCGCCTCATCCGGCGGCGGCAGTGGCAGTTCGAGTGCCAACAGCGCCTCCATGCATCTCCAGCGTCATGCGGCGTTAGCGCACGCAGCGGCCGCCAGTGCGGCAGGTGATGGAACACAACGATTGTGCGTCATACCCGAGATACCCACGAGCAGTATGAATGTTACCCCATACAAGGTGCAAAGGGTATGCGTGGACAAGCATTTGGTGCCGTGCATCAATATGAAGGCCTACAATGATTCCGAGCAGCTAATGACGCTCAGCGAATTCCAAAAGAACTTTTTCCCCACTGTCGTCCTTGAACATTGCAAGCGATTGATTGAGGCGCTGGGCGTGGAGCTCTACAAAGCGAATCGGTAAGTGAGAGATCTATTCGAAATTGGAATATGTCCCAAAAAGAAAAACAAAATACACATAATATGTTTACTAGTTACATTTAAACGATTCGATAGTTTTTGACACTTTGAAGCGAAGAAGTGTGAATTAACTTGGCAAGCAATAAAAGCAGCGAGTAACTAAATTCATGTATTAATAATATATTTGTGGGCCACTCGTTACACTTAAATATCTCTTTAGTTTTTCATAATTGAAGTGAAGAGCATGTTCACTTCATAGTCTTATCCGATCCGTAGGTTTTTGATACTTCAATTGAATTAACTCATCGTGTAATGTCGAGTAAGAGTAACGAGTAACTAAATACAAATAGCATATTTATTTTCACTCGTTTATTTGAAGTGACTTTACAGCTTAGCGAGTAAGAGTAACGAGTGAATATTAAAGTCACATTTTAAACGGACTTTTATTAGTTCCTTTTAATTAAATACATATAACATATATATGTTATTTACTCGCTACTTTTTGCCGATTCGTTAGTTTTACATACTCCACAGCGATATTGAGAAGCGTTTAGGATAATCGAGTCTTCTGGTTTCAATTAATAATTACAAGTAATACAAATGAACAATTAAGTAATAACCGTATGAATGAATGAACAGATGCAATTTATTAATGTAAATCTAGATGTTAACATTATACAGTTAACATGAACATTATACAGTTAACATGAACATGTATTAATTTTGAATTTGGCTTTGATCTCTCCACAGGCGACAGGTGCAGATACTCATGGAGTACGATCGCTCCTACAATGAGAATATGCCTCTGGTGCAGGTGCGCGACATTATCAAGTATATGACGCAGTTGACTTTCATGACACGCCAGTCGGAGCAGCCGCCTTCGAAGCGCACGCGCACAAGCTAGGAATTAAGCTGGGGAGCACAACATTTGCCTATTACAACAACAACAACAACAACATCATCATCACCATCATCATCACCATCATCATCAACAAAAACGACAACATTAACAGCCACAAACAACAACATCACAACAACAACAACAACAGCAGCATCAACAGATACGCATGCCAAACAAAAAACGGCCGCATCTCATATGGCACACTTGGCACCGCCACCAGCACCACAACAGCAACAACACCAGCAGCAGCAACAACAACAACAACAGCAGCAACAGCAGCAGCAGCATCACCAACAACAGCAACAGCAACACCAAAACCACCACCACCACCACCCACAACCACCATCATCACCACCAACAACAACATCAACAGCAACAACCACAACAACAACAGCAACAGCAACACTATCAGCAGCAATCAGCAAACAACAATACATACGAAATGTTGTACTCCCACAACCAACACCCGCAACCTCACCCACAAACGCATGCGCACCCGTTGCAAGAGCTGCATGCAACGCAGCCAGCACCAGCGACACGCCAACAGCACCAGCAGCAGCAACAGCAACAGCAGCAACATCCACACCAACAGGAGCAGCAACGCCTGCAAAAGAAACGACAACATGCGGAGCAGAACATCAGCACCACCAGCAGCGGTGGTGGAGGTGGCAACACCAAAAGCAGCACCGCCAAATCCGCTGCACAGCAAATGGCAGAGGCAGAGCACGCATATTTGTCCACGTTGTATGGTAAAGCGGCTGCAAATATGCTCAGTCCGCCGCTGAGTGCCGTCGCTGCAGCTCAGGAGCAGCGCCACATTAGCAGCAGCAGCAACAGCAGCAGTGGCACCCCCCTTTGAATGGAGCGTAGCAAGTGATCAGCCACCTCCACAGCAGCAGCAACGTTCGCGACGCTGTCCACCGTTGCCGCTGCCACAGGATGCGAGCGGTTCTGCCACGCGTGTGGCAGCTGTTGCAGCGGCAGCCGTTGCAGCTGAGCGACAACAGCGACATGCCATTATGCATCGCCGGCACAGCATTTGCGCCGCTGCAGCAGCAGCCGGCATTGCCAGTTTGTCGCCGGCATCGTCCACGAACTCTTCATCGGCAGCTGCTTCGCCAACGGCAGCGGCTGCCGCACTAGCTGCTGCCTCCTATTATGGCGCCTTCTCTGCGCCCTATCATCATATGAGCGCTGCAGCGGCAGCGGCGGCGGCACACCATTCACACGGCCAGCCATCGCCGACCATTTATCCACCCACGCCACCGCCATCGGCGCCGTGGGTGCATCCCTGGTATGCGGGCGATGCGTTCTAAGTGCGCTCCGGTTAGCTCCATGCTCCATGTACATTGTAGTCTATGCCTAAGTTATATTTATTAATTTTATGAACAATTTTTTTTCTATTTTTTTTTTGTTTAGCGCGTAAGTAGGTTAACTAATTTCTGGGCATCATATGTCGTGTCGCAAGAGCAATCGTCAATCGATAATTAATGAAGTATCGATTACAAAGCTCGCAACCTAAAACTATAGTTAATTTTGATTTTTAAAAATTCTTCGACATTTTTCACTGAGAACTCAAAGAACTGATTACATTAAAGCCACAACAACTAAAAACAATAACAACTGTAACATTTTTCAAGGTCAGCACTAGCACACACACACACAAAGAAGCAAACAAACAAACAAACACACAAACAAACACATAAAACAAATTTAAAATTTCGATTCTGTTTTCAATGCGCGCTGCCCGCTCAAAAAAATAAGTAAACAATGAAAAACAATATAAAAAAAAAAGAACAGCAACAATTACAGCTCGTTCGCTGGCGTCAAACTGACTGCATAGCTATACAAAATTTCTTTTTTAGCGATATACATACATATATAGACACACACATATATATATATATATATATATATATATATATATACATATATATATGGCATACATATATAAAGTCATTAAATTGTAATTCTAAGCAAGAAATTAAATTTCTTGTATCCTACTCATAAAACAAAATCAATTGTATAAACCAATTCATTCAGTTTGTGTCGGTTTCTCTTCAGAAATTCACACAAACATACGTTGAACATGTTCCATATAAGCAAGCAACTACTTATGTACTTTGTAAATGAACAATTTCCAAGTCTTAACATTATTCTAAATACACACATAGAAATGAAGAAAACAAAAAACGACTAACAAAAAGAGAAATATGTTTAAAACATACAAAAATGCTTATGTTAAACAATGTATGTATATAATCGTCTATATGCATACATATATATACATGTATATGTGTATAATTTACGTAAATGATATCCGTTTTATGGATTATTTGGCAAAGAACAAGAAAAACGCAAAATATATTTATTTGTATTATTATTCTTATTACTACTTCGATCATTATTCTAGATATTTAATATATTTTGTGTGCTGTTATTAAATTAGTTGGGAATTGATTTAAAGAAATTTTCGTTTTAGTTTCAGCCGTTTAGAATTTATTATACACACTCCCATGCTCTATAATTGATGCGTACATACAGCTGTACAGACATAAATACATATAAATATGTATATATTTTTATTGATAGTTGAAGCCGTCAAAGTATTTATGAGTTCATTTTTTTTTCCATTTATTTAATTTTATTTTGAAAGGCCAACAGAAGATAAATCTAAAAAGTAAAGAAAAATAAATGAAGCAAAGTAAGCAAAATAAATTTGAGAACAAACGATAAAGATTAAAAAAATACAAAACGTTTTGTCTTTCTTTTGGTGGTTGGCGGTTAATTTGTAATAGGTGGCAGCGCCGTCTAGTGTGCGCAAGTCAAGTGTCAACACTATGAGAACAAGTGTTGCACAAGGGCTGGATTATTGCTATCAACATATCGATATATCGGCATCAAAATACATAGCTTGTTTAATGCAACCCTGTCCTGCGGCCAGCCAACAAAACATTCATATAAATAATAATAAAGCGCAGCCCACGGCCCCGAGGCGTCGCCAAACAACGTCAACGCAATGGGTTTTCCGCGTATTCTGAGCAAAAACAATAAAATATATACAAAACTTGGCGAGTTCTGTCTATCCGGCGATAGCTTCTGGATCGTCTGTCACACTTGCCAGGAAGAGCTGCAAACGCAGGACGCATTCTGGAAACATATACAAGATGAGCACAACTTTCTTCACGGGGTTGCCAAGGTAAGTACGCCAATCCCGCATCCGTTCCCCCGCGAAATGTTCCATATGCACACATATGCATAGAATTGCTTTGTTTTGGCGCCCAAAATTTGTATGCAGATATTTATGTTTACTTGTATATTGACCAGCAGGAGCACAGCCGCACCTCCAGCTATTGCTTGACGGATGTTGAGGCAGCGGCCGCCACTTCAGCCACCACAACGGCCCAGGCGACGGGCAGTGTGACAGCAGTGACTGTGCCGTTAGCCTTATACCATTGCGCCACCAAGTACAGCGAGGAGGATCAACGTGAGGTGGCGGCCGCAGTTGAGCTGCATGAGGCCCAACAACAGCAGCAGCAGCAACAGCAGCAACAACAACAGCAGCAGCAACAACAACACCAACAGCATCTGCATCAGCAACAGCAGCAACAACAACAACAACAACAGCAGCAGCAACAACGCGATGCAGCCAAGGATATGGCCGAGTTGCATGCGGTAGCAGCAGCTGCAGCCGCAGCGGCAGCCGCCGGTGAGGGCAGCGCACGTAGCAACAGCGGCATCGACATTAAAGTGGAGCCCAGCAGTTTGACGCTACCTCCGGAAATGCAGGCAGCAGCAGCTGCTGCTGCAGCAGGGAACACCACAATCTATCATTTGTCACAGGTGGTTCCCGCGCCGCCGCCACCACCGCCTACACCCAACTTCGTTAGCGCCGGGACTTCCACGACAGTTAGTGTGAGCACAACGCCACCGCATGCAGGACTTGCTGGATCAGGCGCTGTCACATCTGCAGTCTCCAATGCAAGCAGCAATCCAGTGATGCACCAGGCGTGCAACACGCTCAGCATGACTGTGGCAGCGGCGGCGGCGGCGGCGGGAATGCCGCTGTTGGCGGGGCAAGAGTTGGCGCCGAAGGATTCGAACAGCACGACGGCCAGCGCCAGCAGTGCTGTCTCATCGGATGATGGGGAACGTTGGTATATCTGCGATTATGGAGCTTGTGGCCTGAAGTTCAAGTACAAGTCCCGCATGGAGCTGCATCGCGTGGTGCACAGCAAGGAGCGGCGTTTCAACTGTGATATGTGCAGCGCCTCCTTCAAGCAGTCGTGTAATCTGTCTACGCATCGCAAGAAGAAGCATTCGATGCGGGGCATCAAGAGCGAGCTGTTGCCGCAGCGCTTCTAGGCAAGCCCAGAGGTCGCAGTTATCAGCTTACCAGCTCCAATGGGCCGTGCAAGTTTTTTAGTGTGTAGTTGTAACTATCCCCTCCTCTGTCCCTTATCTTTTCTCATCAGTTCTTTTAGTCTTTGCACTCGTTTCTCTTAATTTCCTCAACGTTATAAATATCGATTTAAGTTTTTACTTTATGCATATATTCAATGTATTTTACGAATAGTGTCTCACCTACTCTCCCCTCCTTCATCCACCCCCCCTCCCCATCACATTTGCATTTTGTAACGTTTTCCTTATTCCATCCTTCGTCCCCTCCCCCCACCAACCATAGACGATTAGGCAGTGTAAATGTTTAAGTGAGGTTATGTTAACCTCAATGGGCATAGCTTGCAAGCAAATTGGTGTACTTAAACCGATTTCAGACTATGCATTAGTGAGAGCATACATACATATATGTATACATATGTTACGATCTAGATGTACATGCAATTTTTATGTAGTAGTTAAGAAGACTTGGGGAAGAAAGTTACCGTTAATTTAAGCCACATATTACTCTAAGCAGCCATCTTAAAAAAAAACCAGTTTCGAAACCGTTAGTCAGTTGTTAGCAATTGCATATTAAATACATACATATATACATATGTCAACCCCAACAAGCGATCAATCCATCAAAAACAACAAAACAACAAAAATACATACCTTAATGATTGTTCAGCTAAAAGTCGATTTGTTTAAATGTTATGTATTTGCCTGCTCTTATAATGCATCGAATTTTCTATTAACCAAATACGGGGTGTGTGTCCAAATTATAGAAGTTGGTTCATGTCTAAGCTTAGGCTTGACATAAATTTAGGGCAAATCTAAATTTTCATTCTAAACAATTCGCCTGGTTCATGTATCGGCTGCAATAACTTATATGTAGCATTTTACTCGGGGCGAATCCAATTATTATGGCAAGTCAATTCGCTTGGCTCATGTATCGGCTGCTATAATTTACACCATGTATAAGAACCATCACAATTTAAATAGGGGGAAGTCAGAGTTTGCCGCAAAATACTCAAAATATATGTTTTTATTTGTATACCCTGTACCAGGCAATAGCGACCTATTACGAAAAATGTTATATATTAAATATTATAAATGTTATATATTAAATTTTATTAAATCCCATTGTGTTTGTCCGATAAAGTCTTTGTGCTCCAGGTGTTCATACTAATGAACAGAATGACACACTCAGCTGTTAATGCTGACCTTCAGTGCAGGGTATAAGAAATAAATGAATGATGAAGAGAATGCAACAAAAATCATTTGCCAATCAATTTGCTAGAAAACAGATTTCACACATGGCTTTTGGGAAGGTTTCATTCGTCGTGTGGAATTCATTGTCGAATGCATCGAGTTCTACAGTGCCCACTCGGTATGTAGGCCAGGGACCATGAGATCATTAAACATCACTTTATTTGATTTATTTTATAAATACAATAGAATTACAGGTAAATGTGTGTAATCTGGTTGGGATATAGCGCTGGCAACTGAAGGACTGTGGCTATGTTAGTTATAAATGTATATTAATTAGCTGCCATTTGCTATCTATATATCTAGTATTACAAAAGTTTCGAGATTTTATTTACTTACATATATTATTATTCAGGATATGTAGAATGTTAGCGAGGATGTGTGATTTTCATTCCATAACAAATCTTTGTTTGACTTTTTGCTTTATATCGAATTGTAGAAATAAATTTATTTCTGATATTGAGTTACGTTTATTGAATTTGTGAAATTGTTAAAAAGTGAGTTTATATTTGAGAAGAATTTTTATCGTAGTCACATTGGCAATATAATTGTTTCATTGTTGTGGAGTTTGAGTAGTGTGCGAGTAATCGATGAGCTTAATAAATTGGCAACCTAGCAATTACAGCAATGTTCAGACTTATTATAAATTGAATTAAAGAAATGTATTTTAATTTGCAGGGGCGATTGCATTCGATTGTGGATTGTGCGCTGTTCAGCGAAAGCTGACTGCTGTGACACTTGAATGCAATGCGAATGATGACACCTCTTAAAATTTAATGAACAGCCGACATATGTACATACAAGAGTGTTTGTTGTTGCTATTGGCATGCTGGTGTATTGGTATAGCTGCTTGTGCGTGTGCGAGTGTGAGTGCGAGTGCGAGTGTGTGAATAGCTGAGTGAAAATATGTTGAAAGCACAGTGAAGAGGAAAAAAGCGTAAATGAAGCGGAAATTGAAATGTGTGCAGCAAACGAATGTTACTCACTGGATTTTTGAAAGGTTTTTTGTGTTGATGTCTGCTGGGCATTGTATGCACACCAATACAGACAAGCACACACACACACACAGCCACACACACACATATATATACAGAAATGAGCACGCACGCACGCTCAATTTGTTTACAGGCCTTGGCTCTGTCTCACTTATATAGATACATGCATTCATACACACACACATACTACATACGTATGTATGTATGCATGTACATAACTAACTTACAGTCTGGCTTGAACTTGAACTGCATGCCCAAAGAGCTTGCAAGCAGTGGGCAAGCTATGCTTATGCTGAGCGAGAGTGGGACAGCGAGATTGAGTTATACTGTTGCAGCTGCCGTTATAAATGGTACTGCTCACACAATTGCAGTAGTTCCTGATTCCCATTAAATTATTTATTTAACAGCCTTCATACACTGTTTTGTCCCCTCCCTCTTCTACTGTTGCTGTTGCTGTTTCCCTATCGAATGCGTTCTTAAATTAAATGTGTTAAAAAATCGCTGGCTGCATTTGTTCGCCATTTGTAATGAAGCAGTGAGCGACAAGGAAAGCGACGAGAGAGAGAGAGAGAGAGAGAGAGAGAGAGAGAGTAAGCTGAAGAATGCCCCAACACTAATTTGGCCCCCTGAAATGCAAGTCCAAGTGAAATACCTCTCCAATTGAAAGAGCTAATTAAAACGAAAAATCAGATGTAAAGTGTATGAGTGTGTGTGTGTGTGTGTGCTTTAGAGTGTGAGATTCTGTTTGTGCTGCATAAAAGAAAAAACTACGCAATCAAATTAAAATTCCTCTTTTTTCAGTTATCGCCTCCTTTTCATTTGCCTGCTTATACTCTATTTCTTAGGTCACATATTAAGGGCGTATTAGCTGTCAAATAATGTCCCTAATATTTATTTAAATTTAAATTTAAATTCATAAATGTTAATTCTATTCGACGTTTTTAAGCATGTTTTGCAATCGATGTATATTTATCGATAACTCTGGAATCTGTTCTCGACTTCGCCTACAGGGTATTTCTGCTTGATTACGTGCTCTGACTACTAAAATGCACAGTGCATTTCTCTGTGCTTGTTGACTTTGACTAGTTTGTCGGCGCTATTTACTGTTGCTGCTGCAGCTGCCGTTGTTGTTGTTGCTGTTGCAGTGGCAGTTGCCATTGCAGTTGCAGTTGCCACATTTGTAACAGTTGTGGCATTTGTGCGGTTCTCATTTCCCTGACTGATGAGACCTATAAACGTTTGTGATAACTTGTACGACTAATTAGAGCGCTACGTTGTGATAAGTTTGTGAGCTGCTGGGAAAATGAGGGGAAAACCAATTAGCAAGGAGCTACAAATGTTGCTTTCTTGCATCCATCAAAAAGTATTTGGCCCCCAAAGGAAATGCCAACAAACGTTGTGTTCATTTCAATGGCCTGTTGGACATAAATTATTATTGGCCCAACAGTTGTAAATTTAACCACTGACGTTACGCAGATAATGGCCATTGCACACCAAACCACTCACCCACCCACACACACACCCACTCACACTCACACACACACACACATACACATATTTGTGCAAATGTTGCAACAATGCATTTGGCATTAAGATCCAAATGTAGAGATATTAACTTGAAACTATAAGGCTACAAGGACGAAGGACTTCTCCCTTGTCGGCTATCATCGCTCTAGCAAAATGCTTTATGCTTAATAACAGTCTTGCTTCGCTATAAACAACGTCACTAAAATCATGTAGTTACCACTTCAAACACGAACACTTTGATGACTTCACATTGCATCTCAAGAGACTTTAGTGTGAATTCTTATCATTCAATATGTACTTCACGTCGTCGTAACGAAGAAACGCGTAGTGTAAGGTATTTTAAAGTCGGGCATATGCAATAGTTACAAAAGTAAATATTCTAATGTTGATCGGGATCAATTTATCAAGTTATTCAAGCTCGATTCTCTTTTATTTACTGAACTGTGGACTCTTTAAATATGTTTATACCCCATTAGGGTATAGACTACTGGGTGTATCTTCAATGAAGAATGTAAAAGTTAAGTTGTTCGCCTGTAATTTGTTGAATATATTCACAGTTCATTCAAAAACCCTTTCGGGTTTCATATCGAGTAGCTCGACTGTACCTTGAACAGCAGCTGAAACTGGACACCGGGCGGTTATTTGACAAATTAGTTTGATATGCGTTATTATTACATGCATCATTATTTGCAATTAATTATATTATAGATGTCAACAAAAATGAGACCACAATCCGAAGCCACAAACCAAAACCGTTAGCAGCAGTTGCAATCGGATTTGAATTACACTTTGCGGTTCAAACTTGTCAGTGTTGGGTAATTCTCTCTTAACTTGCATGCTCGCTCATTATTATACAATTGCTCTCTGGCTCTCTGGACTTCCAGCATTGGAAGTTAGGTGATTTGGCAACGCTGCGTATTTGTTCTCAGGTGACGTTTGGCAATGTTGCAACGCGTTGCAGCAACGGGTACACAAAGTGTGTTATAATTACGATTTAATTCCGTAAAATTAAATAAGCAAATTAATTAAAAAAAAAAAATATTAAAATAGACACAAATTAATGGGAATGTTTTAAAGTCAACTTATATTATGTTAGCATAATCTATATTGCTATAAATAATTCTTTGTATTTATTATTTAAATGTGTTGTTAACATACGAAGCTTACATACATTTTTCCCCGCTTTGACAAATTTGATTCCATTAATTATTTAATAAATACCCTTAATAGGAATCGTTAATATAGAAAAATATACAGAAACGCAGAGAATAGATATGAATAAATATGATATATTATAAACCAATATAAATAATATCAAGTTGTGTGTTCTTTAGTACATAGGCACATATTCCATTTACTCAGCTTAACTATTAATCGGACAACAAAGAATCAGAGTATATTCAAAAACAGGGTATTATCAAGTCGTTGCACGGAAATAGCCGACTTCCAGTCAGTTTCCACTGTGTTCTCTTTGGTGTTGGGTAATTTACTCTTACGCGTGTTAAATTTCGAAGCTTTAACTGTAAGGAGACCAACATTGTGGCATGCCACCACATGCCTCCGCTGCCTCCGCTGCTGCCGCTGTGCCCCACAAATGGGCTGATAGACTTGATTCTTAGGCAAGCTTAGAAGCAGTTACATGTGGGATAACGTAAAGGATTTAAGCTACTTGCCGGTAATGCCAGCAGTTGAGCCCCCGTCACGGGACTGAAATCAGTGTATGTGTTTGCTGGTGTGTGTGTGTGTGTTGGTGTGTGAGTGTGTATGTGTGAGGCTAAGTGGCATGCAGGTAAATGTTGCCACTGTTTGTATAGGCACACCAATTTGGGGGCCATCTCTGGATTATGTGACTTAGCCGAATGTCTAACGGTGCTTGAGCCAACCAAGTCAAGGACAAATGAGACGCGGCTTCACTTTTCATAGCCTACTTATGAGCGCTTCAAGGTACGAGTAGCTGCAGCTACGGCCTTACAAGGGACAGCCTTACAGCCTGGGACAGAGCATATGATGCGGGATGGCAGGGGAAAGAGGCATTTGGCAGAGAGGGAGACAGAGTGGTGTGGGTATGGAGGGGGGGTGCAGTCTCACAACGACCGTTCAATTGAGCACCATTGAAACGACGCGACGCGTCGGGATAACAATGAATACTCCGCTGAAGCAAGCAGGAGTACATGAGTCATTCCAATGCCAGCAATAGTGGGCGTGGCAAGGCCTCTGGGTCGCTTGAGCTCATGTGAAACAAAACTTTTCGATGGGATATTTCTCGTTCTCGTTATATTCATTTTCTTTTTATGAATTGGACAAAGTTTTATGGAATTTGTTTTGGGTTTGGCCCGTTGTTTCACGCATGCAGCTTCCTTGTTTTTATTTTATGTGTTACTTTCTGCTTTATTCTGCAAAAATTGCTTAATGGTTTTGCATTTTTATATTGGTTTTCTTAGCCTGGATTAGTTTGTCCATTAAAAAGGCACAGTGAGCACACAATAACACACAATCATCTAATGCTAATGCTCAGGATCATATCTCAGCCAACTTAAAGCCACTGCGATGTGGGACAAGTTTCAGTTGTGCAAGCTGGGCCCTAAAATCTAAAAATATGTATGTATTCACTGAACGTGATGCTTTGTTCCTTTTCAGGGTCTTACAATGACCCAGAGCCTTTGCATTTACACACAAATGGTCAGGTAAATTCTGATGTTTATGTTGTGTGTCCATTTTTGGGGAATGATTCTATGAAATGAGCTCAATAAATAATAGAAATAAATTGAGGTGAGGTGCAGACGACTTAACGCATTAATAAAGCACTGTGGCGTTGCCAGATAGTCAGATCACAATTATTTTGTAGACAGTGAAATTGTCACATATTCTGGGGCATCTTTTGATTCGGATATATTATTGTCTAAGCGTATGCGTAGTACGTGTTTGTATGTCTATTGGTTTTTCTTTTTTGTCTTTTGACTTGGCCCTTTGTCCATTTGTCCATTTGTGCGCTGTGCTCTCAAGGTCCATTCTCTCATTGTCTCTTCCCCTGTCTGTGTGTGTCTGTTGTGTGTGTGTGTGTGTGTGTGTGTGTGTGTGTGTGTGTGTGTGTGCGCAACGAAGGCATTTTATTTTATTACATATTTTTCTTTTAATGTAATTTATTTGATTTGCCTTCGCTTGGCTTTTTATATGCTGCGCTCTCTAGGCTCCCCGCTTTACTTCCCTCTCGCTCACTCGTTCACTCCTCACTCCTCCATCTTCCATCTTCCATCTCTCTGTCTGTTGGCCAACAACATTCATTTGATTTTGTTATTTTGGCACTTAGTCTGGCAGTTCGGTTTTATTTTCATTTTCATTTTCCTTTTCGTTTTCCTTTGCGTTTTCTGTTTCATTTTCATATTGTGCGCAATTTGAGAGTGAAGTCGCTTCTAACCTCACAAACTTTAGGCGTAAATCACAGTCGTTATAAAAATTACAAACAATAGTTCAAGTAACACACTCACACACATGTTCTATATATGTATATTTGTATTTCAAATAAAATTTAATTTTTTTATTAATTAATGATTAAAATTAATTACTATGATTAAAAGGATTAATAAAGAAAACAAACATCAATGTAGATTAGTAATATATATAAAAAATAATAAGCGTTATACTTGACAGTGCTGGTAAATTCTGAATTTAAGTATTCCAGAATTCACAGTGACGTAGCACTCAGTTTTCGATCGAGCATGTGCACATGACATACTCAAAAGCTTGCAGCTATGAGCTATGAGCATGTAAAGCATAAAGCTTTATGCTATAAGTATGATTATGTGGGTGTATGTGTATGTATGTAGACACACACATATTTATGTCTCGCTCGCGCACTTGTTAGCACAGCGAAGCGATTCTATGCAAAATGTTCTTTTCCTTCTTCTTTTCTGAATACAATTAAATCTCTAAAGATCGTTATAGAAAGTTCAGATGTGTTTTAAAAGACTTATTGTCTTAAACAACTGTTAGGTTATAAAGATTCACAAAGACAGGCAGAATTTAGCATGCAAATAGTTTATTTAATTTGTTGGATGAACATGGCTCAATTGACTCGGCTGTTTTGAGTTCTTCAAAATATCCAAATATTGAAACGGATTTACATTCTCGGGCCAAGAAAGTACACCCCAACACATTAGCCTGCCTCCCCCTTGCTTGATTGATGGTGCTCTATACCTTGGATGAAAACTCTTACTCTTTGGCACTATGATCCTGTTGAGCCTTCGTATTTTCATTTAAATATTGTATGTTTAACTTGTGTTGACATTTTTTATTTATTTATTATTATTGTTATTATATTCTGTTGATATAGTTGTGCTTTCTTTTATTACTTTGAGTATTTAATCGTTTGAGCCAACGGTCTAAATGTCTGCAGTGCTTGAGTAACAGGTATTCCAAAGTCGACTACGCTCGGCTGTAGTCTTACCACTTATGCTGTTCTTAACTTTAAGATTGCAGATGATTTTTCTTATAACTTTGCTTTGTTTTTCGACAACTTGGCGAATTAGTTCCAACTCGTCATTGTCTTCGCTTTCCCATTGTTTTCTCTTTGCATATCTCTATATGCTTTGCTTCTCCTGCATATTCAGTTATTTATTATTGTAAATCAGGTTCGTTGTGGGGTGTGTAGACTGTAGTAACATTACGAAAGGTCTTATAACATAATAAAAGCTAAGATCAGCGACAATAACGAATAGCAAATGGGAAGTCAGAGTCTCAGTCTCTGTCCCGGTCTCATTCTCAATCTCAGTCTGTCTCACTCTCTATCTCTATCTCTATCTCTATCTCTATCTCTATCTCTATCTCTATCTCTATCTCTATCTCTATCTCTATCTCTATCTCTATCTCTATCTCTATCTCTATCTCTATCTCTATCTCTATCTCTATCTCTATCTCTATCTCTATCTCTATCTCTATCTCTATCTCTATCTCTATCTCTATCTCTATCTCTATCTCTATCTCTATCTCTATCTCTATCTCTATCTCTATCTCTATCTCTATCTCTATCTCTATCTCTATCTCTATCTCTATCTCTATCTCTATCTCTATCTCTATCTCTATCTCTATCTCTATCTCTATCTCTATCTCTATCTCTATCTCTATCTCTATCTCTATCTCTATCTCTATCTCTATCTCTATCTCTATCTCTATCTCTATCTCTATCTCTATCTCTATCTCTATCTCTATCTCTATCTCTATCTCTATCTCTATCTCTATCTCTATCTCTATCTCTATCTCTATCTCTATCTCTATCTCTATCTCTATCTCTATCTCTATCTCTATCTCTATCTCTATCTCTATCTCTATCTCTATCTCTATCTCTATCTCTATCTCTATCTCTATCTCTATCTCTATCTCTATCTCTATCTCTATCTCTATCTCTATCTCTATGTCTATCTCTATCTCTATCTCTATCTCTATCTCTATCTCTATCTCTATCTCTATCTCTATCTCTATCTCTATCTCTATATCTATCTCTATCTCTATCTCATTCTCAGTCTCAGTCTCAGTCTCAGTCTCAATTTCAATCTCAGTTCATAGAGTGTGCCTGGCTAAGTTGCATGTGCCGTTGTCGAGCCCCTTCGTGCCCTGATGTGAGCAGTTCCATATACTATACACTCGTGTGCACAATATATCCGTGAGTTTATTGCTTGTGGCTATGACTTTAAGTTGGCATTGCCAGACGCAGACCGACTAAGACTATGGAGAATTATGTAAAGTATTTTGGCAAGGGACACGCACAATAGCTGGCACTGGATTGGATTACCAATAGGATAGGGGCTGCACTGGGAATGGGAGTGGCAGTGGTAGTGGCAGTGGGAGTGAGAGTGAACGAGTGGGTGTGAGGGCGTGGGGGCTGGAGCTGCTCAGCTTGTCAACATGTGAAGGAAATATCGTTTATTATAGTTAAATGTCGGCTGCACGTCAACGCCGGCAAAGCCGGCAAACGCAGACATCGCTGGAAAAGCTGGCAACGCTCGGTTGATGACTGACTGGAGATGCCAGGGCCTGAGCGGCGTTGATAGCTTCCGTGTTTCCCCCTCCGTCCGCAGAGGCACTGCGGAGAGTGGAGTAGGAGGAGGGTGGGAATAAGAGCAGCGTGTGCAAATGTCTCTTCATGGTTTCCATTTGGCTGCACACACAAACACACACAAGCACGCGCACACACACACACACACACACACACACGCAGGCAGGGGCTGGCGAAGGGGAAGGGGAAGGGGAAGGGGTCGGGGCTGGGTGAGTGATTTGCTCAGTGAACACTTTAAGATTCGCCTCTCACAAAGGATAACGGAAACACCAAATTATAAACTTTAATTGACTTCCCAACTGCTTCTGAATAATTTCAAATAAATTGTTAATATACCCTGCACACACAAAAGGACTGTGTGAACGGGTATATTCGTGCTTAGTCCAAACGAAGCATGCAACTTATGTGTCTGTGTACGTGTGTGCTTGTGTGCTTGTGTGAGTGTGTGTTTGTGTTAGAGCAGTTTATATGCGAGTACAGGGTATTTCCGAGTTGATCTTTACAGTCTGCAGCTATTGTTGTTGCGGCTGTTGTTGCTGCTGTCGTTGTTGTTGTAATAAGGGACCGTGTTTTGGGCTCTTGTAATTGCCATCAGGCTGGGCGATTGAATTGGGGCTGAAACAGCTTGGCTAACAACGTTTGAACGAGGTTGGGCGGTAACCGAAATTGAAATTGAATTTGAATTGTTGAACGGTTAATAATAATACTCGGATTAAATAGCACAGCGATTAATGGTAATCAACTCAAGGCGGCCCCAAATGCAGTTGCAGGTTGCATCTGTTGTTGGCCATAACAAATGGCCAACAGCGCATAACAAAAGTCATAACAACTCCAAGACATTCAGTCATGAGTTCTGTCCCCCTGTCCAGCTGTCCCCCTGTCATCCTTTCGCTCACTTATACTTCAGTCCCATTGTTTGCTGCTGTTTTTCCTTGAGCCCAGGCAAGACAAGCAGACGCGAGTGCACAAAAAGTGTTGCCTGCCATCGGGAGCATAAATAAATAATTGTTCGACCCGACAAGACAAGGGCAACTACCCAAATATATATATATATACGTATATATATATACATTTTATATATATCAAATATTTACAGTAAGCCTTGTGCAGTTGGCCAACCTGTTTCAGGCCCTTTTGGCATTCATTTCCATTGCGAACACCTGCCGAACAGCTGAACAGCCGAACTCACGTTGGGTTGAAATGAGTTCCAATTTCGTAGAATCCTCGCATGGCATATTATACTCTTGTTATGAGACCACATAACAATCCAATAATACGAGTGCACACATTCATATAAATATATAATTTGACTGTGAGCCTAACAGACTGTGACGAACAAGTATTGTTCTATACACATACATATGTAAGTTTGTTCTAGCTCAGCTTTTCATACCCTGTACAGGACTATATTAGTTTTGTGCCAAGAATTATGTAACAGACAGAAGGAGGCGTGACAGATCCTATAAAGAATATATATTCTTGATCAATAGCCGAGACGATTTAGCCGTGCCCGTCTGTCTGTCTGTCTGTCTGACAGTAACTTTAAGAGCAAGAGGCTCCCGTATACCCTCTCTAGATGGAGTTTATGTTTGATTCTCGATACGTACCCCCCCTTCCGGGCAAATCGATAAAAACTATTTATGCCCAAATTTCTCAGCGTAGACACTTTTCACTTAACAGGTGCTTAAAGAATATCATATGGAAGATATGCTGAAAGTTTTATTAAGATCGGTCTATAAATAAGAAATATAATGAGAAAATAAATAAAAATAATCTTTCTATTGAATCGTTGGGTTTTGCGACCAACGCATGTGAGCGAGCGAGATAGCGAATGACAGCAGAAGAGTCATAGCATTTAGGCTCTGATCGAGTATGTATACATATGCAAAAGGTTGCTGCTATGAGAATGCATTCACAAGCCATATGAGTGTTTCAAAAGAGTATTCTTTAGGTACTTAAGTATTATAATCACAATACTTTTTTTAGGAGACTGTACAGGGTACTATACTGTCGGGCGGGATAGACCGAACCCTTTTGTGTTTTTGTGTCGCTACCCAAAGTTCAATTTGTGGATTATTCTTAGACTATTCACTTTGCTTTCCCAATGTAATTAAAGTTATAATAAATAACTTTGTATAATAATTTTAATAACATAATATATATAATTAAGTTTCAAATGAAAAGAGGTTTTTGTTTATTATAGGTCAGCTTCAGTCGAGTTTATATATATAATATAAATTATTTAAAGTAGTATGTAAGTAAGTAGCATGTAGTAATAGTTGTTAAAGTTAGCAGATAAATTGTACTTAACATACGACAATAGTTTATCGCGTTAATTAACACTGATATCTACGGATATTTATCTACGATATTTAGCTGTTCACACAACAATGTAATGTTAAAATAATACGAAGAAGAACAGAGTTAACAGTAGAAAGCTCTTGAAAGCAACTGTTTCACAATAGAGCATAACTGTTCTGTCGCGACTTCTTCTTCTTCATCTCTCTGCGCCTTCGTTTGGGGTTTCTTGTCAAAATGCATGCTTGGGCAACCAATATCAATTGTCCCCAAGCTCCTGCGTTCCCATTCTTCCTCTCTGAGTAGCATCTCCTTGTCCATCCTTACCCCCTTTGCCAGCCCCTTCGCCAATCAGTTATTGTTGCTGCTGTTGCTGCTGTTGCTGTTCAAGCATTAAATTGCTTTATTATGCTTGACGTTATTATGCCCGCTGTGCAATTTGTTGCTGGTCAGTCGTTCACCTACCTCCTACCTTCTACCTCCTATCTCCCGTCCCCTACTCCCAGCCCCTAGTACCTCTATGTAGTACCCCTAAGCCCCAACACTCTTGTTTCGTTTCCCTCACTCCCCGCATTATGTATTTCATTTTTCGTTCGCTTGCTTTGTTTGGGCTTCTGGAAATTGAAAGAAAGTAGAAAAAATAAAAATAACAAAATGAAAATAAAATAAAACAAGCTTTAGACACATCAATGATTCTTGCTTCTCATAATTTAACGGTGTTCTCAAATTCAATTTCGCTTTTAAATCGCACAATTTGATATGCGGGATTTCCTATGCATCTATTTCGCAAGTGAAAGTCCATTTGTTTAGTTGAAATTCAGTTGAAATTGCATTGTGGAACACCCTGCACAACATTGTATTCATTTTTCTATATTTCTTTTTATGTGGCATATCCGATTATATCAAATACACATACATATACACATACACATACACATACGTATGTATGTATGTATATATGTATGTATGTATATTGATTGTAAAATGTTTTGTATAAATCGAGTTTATTCTGTGCATATGTGTGTGTGTGTGTGTGTGTGTGTGTGTGAGTTTACATTCGCATTTAAATATGCTTATGTATTGGCTGCTTTAAGGCGCCAATCAGAAGGACAAAGCCCGAGCAAATCGCCCGCTAATTGAAGGTGTGCAGTCACGTAAATCATTCAATAAGCGCTCAGTGGCATTACACAACAGATTTGAGCATTTGAGCCACGCCCACTAGAGCCATCAAGACAACTGACGCCTAAGTACCACTGCACCCCCCCTCTGCCAATGCCACTGTCACTGCCTCTTCTCATACACGACAAACTCTTGCGAGATGTCGTTGATTTTGTGATTGAGATTGGAATTGGAATAGGGATTGCGATTGGGATTGGGATTGGGATTGGGATTGAGGATATTGTGAATGTAGAATGCGAGAATAATGCTCATATATCTTTAGATTTGCACTCGCAAATGCATTGGCATTAGTGCCATTTGTATATGTGTATGTGTATGTGTGTGTCCTTTTTTGTTGGTCCTGCAAAGCGTTGCCCGCTGTGCCGTTGCTTCCAACATGATGCCAATGGTTTGCCAAGTCAGCGTGGGGTAGCCAGCGTTCGCCATCATTCGTTTCTCCTCTTGTATGCTTATTCCCAAGTAAACAACATAAATTTTTGTTAAAGTCAACAGGACAACGCTGCTGAATGTCCTTGTACTTGTGCTAGTGCTAGTCCTTGACTATGACTACAGCTTGGAGATCCAACGTACTTTTCTTGCAATGGCAGCCAACTAAATTCAACTACTATGTAGCTTCAAATCGCATTGTGAAATTCCTTCAGCTCATACAAGTCGATGAGCTTCGCTTTTCAACTCTAACCAAAGACGAGCTCATCATTTGTACTTGCATTGAATCTACAATAATTAATTTTGTGTTGTTCTGCTATCAACTACTTTTGTCGGTCTTTATCTAAGTTGTGTATTGAGTGAGAAACTCTGAAGTTATTTAAGAAACTATTTGCCTCCATCGATGAACTGGCGCCATCTAGCGTACGTCGCCTGCAACATGTTAGTGCATTTTAAAGTCTTTAAATCGATTATCTGTCGTACTATGTGCGAATACGTGTTAGGTAATGTGAGAGCGAGACGCGAGGTATCTCACAGTCGAGCACTCTCGACGCACTCAGAACTTTTGACTCTTGATAATTATCTACCGAAATGTTCAGTCGTGGCGGGGGAATTGCTTAAAATGTTACACTGTAAATAAATAAAACTTGAATATATAGTATATCTCTTGGCATGGCATTAAATTATCGCCGAGATACGAGGAAAATTACTCGTGCCACGTGCGAACATCGTTTTTACCGCTATCTGAAGTAGCTGCAATTGTTGTTGTAACAATTTTCCCTGTCTCTATTTAACTTCAGTGCGCATCTGTTGCTCTGCTTCTGATTCATTCCCTTAGCCAAAAGTGTTGGAATGCTCGTGTGCACTGAGAGAAATGCAGGCACAAGTAATTGTAAATTGCAGTATACGCCTCTTGGCTATTTCTCGCAGTGTATTTGGCCATACTCAACTATGCATGCATTCTTTTCTCGGTCGCATCATGGGAACACCAAACCAGCGAAGTTGCCATTGCTTCTGCTGCTATCAGCTTTCCCAGCCGTGTGCACAACTCACACACACACACACACACACACACACACACACGCACACACACACTCACACATAGACGAGCGACTCAGAGTCAGGTCGATGTCATTTTAAAGTCAAGTGAGACGCCACTTGGCATACATTTTTCAGTTTCAGGTGTACTCCCTCTAGATGTTGTCACCTTGCTACGCCAGATTGCTTCGCCAGGTTGCCCTGCCAGGTTGCCTGGAGATGTTCCCAACGAAATTGATTGATTGATTTGCGCAATGCCTTATGGGGTTGCCCCACAATACTTGGTAACAGAGTGGAAACATGGGATGGGTTGGGACTGCTGGCTTCTGGTTTAGTGTTTTAAGCAAATGCCATTAATATTTGATCACTCTACACTGCATAACACGTAAATACACACACACACACACACACACACACACTCAACAGAGGCGTGGCAGCACATAAGACTCTTATTTTAGTCCAAAACAGTTTGATGCTCGTTGAAAGGAAGGGTTCGTCCTTGTATGCGCTTTGTTGACTCATGGCTCATTAGCCAGGAACACACAGTCCAGACACAGAAGTCGAGTATTCGGAGGGAGCAATATTGGATGTCCCACTGTGATTATGACCACAGCGTGTACGGCAGCTTTGCGTCACAATCTGTGGCCTTAAAGTTGTCAACTGATTACATTCCCCGTTGTTCAGTTGCATCGGCTGATCTGTTCAAAGCGGTTAAACCTGTTGCAACCACGTTTGCCACTTGATGGCCAGTTTTTGCAGCCAGATCTTGGGGGAAAATCTACCAAATTAAATGTATAAATAAATATGTTGTCAATACATTTTTGTAAATAAAAATTCGCATATCTATCCATCGGGATTAAACTAAAACTAAATATAATTAATGTATTTTATTAATAAAAAAGTAGAAGTAGTAGAAGAAGTAGTAGGAGTAGTGGAAATAATAGTATTAGTAGTAGTAGAAATAGTAGTAGTAGAAGAAGAAGTAGTAGTAGTAGTAGATGTAGTAGTATAAGTAGTAGTATAAGGAGTAGTAGGAGTAATAGTAGTAAAAGTAGTAGTATTAGTAGTACTATTAGTAGTAGAAGTAGTAGTAGTATTAGTAGTAGTATTAGTATTATTAGTAGAAGTAATAGTAGTAGTAGTGGTAGTAGTAGTAGTAGTAGAAAGGGTAGTTGTCGAAGAAGAAATAGTAGTAGTAGTAGATATAGTAGTAGTAGTGGTTGTAGTAGTAGTAGTAGAAGTAGTAGTAGTATTAGTAGCAGTAGAAATAGTAGTAGTCGAACAGAAAGTAGTAGTCGTAATAGAAGTAGAAGTAGATGAAGTATTAGTATTACTAGTAGAAGTAGTAGTAGTAGTAGTAGTAGTAGTAGTAGTAGTAGTAATGTAAGTAATAGAAGAAGTTGTACTTGAAGTAGTAGTAGGAGAAATATTAGTAGATGAAGAAAGAGTAGTAGTAGTAGTAGATATAGTAGAAGTAGTAGTGGTAGTAGTAGTAGTAGTAGAAGTAGTAGTAGTATTAGTAGTAGTAGAAATAGTAGTAGTCGAACAGAAAGTAGTAGTCGTAATAGATGTAGTAGAAGTAGATGAAGTATTAGTATTACTAGTAGAAGTAGTAGTAGTAGT
Organism: Drosophila funebris; assembly: GCA_018901825.1. Taxonomy (NCBI): domain Eukaryota; kingdom Metazoa; phylum Arthropoda; class Insecta; order Diptera; family Drosophilidae; genus Drosophila; species Drosophila funebris. The sequence continues at coordinate 689,032 of JAEIFK010000033.1, forward strand.
AGTAGTAGTAGTGGAAGAAGTAGTAGGAATAGTAGAACTAGTAGTAGTAGTGGTAGTAGTAGTAGTAGTAGTAGTAGAAGTAGTAGTAGTATTTGTAGTAGTAGTCGAAGAAGAAGTAGTAGTCGTAGTAGAATTAGTAGTAGTAGTAGTAGAAGTAGTAGTAGTAGTAGTAGTAGAAGAAGTAGTAGGAGTAGTAGTAGTAGTAGTGGAAGAAGTAGTAGGAGTAGTAGTAGTATTTGTAGTAGTATTAGTATTACTAGTAGAAGTAGTAGTAGTATTAGTAGTAGTATTAGTATTACTAGTAGTAGTAGTAGTAGTAATATAAGTAATAGAAGAAGTTGTACTTGAAGTAGTAGTAGGAGAAATAGTAGTAGATGAAGTACTAGCCGAAATATAGTAGTAGTAGTAGAAATAGTAGTAGTAGTATTAGTAGTAACTTAAGCTGTATGCAGGGTTGCATCTATGAGAACGTCGGCAAGAAGTTAACAGTAACGAATAACGAGCTATTCACAGCTGCAGGACGTATAATACTCAAATATTTGTATGCCCTGGAGTGCACTTAAAGGGCACACACGTGTATGTGTGTGTGTGTGTGTGTGTGTGTTTGTGGCACGCGTTGAGTAGCCGCTGCCACAGACAGGTCGTCTATGAAGAGCAAAATAAATATAATAAAAATCGGTAACGAGCAAAACAAACCGCAAGTCAAACAATAAAACAATACTCGCAGTAACGTAACCGAATCCCCTCCACTCCCTCCGCCAACTACCCTTTGCCAGGCTCCATTTGTAATGGTCACCGGTGCAAATAATGCATGCAATAAATAACAACAAAAATCTCTTGAAAGACGACGCTTTCAAAATTGAAAATCACATTATCTTTCAAGCCGAAACGTCAAATACTCTTTTTGGGTGCACAATAACAGTTATTTCGTATCATAGTAATATATTGCAGCCTCTTAACTTGACAATACTAAACGAATTTGAGGCACAAAAGAATCGCAGATAAATTGATATTTTGTCCAGGCAATCCTAGCTAAGACACATTAAAAATAAGAGGTGACATTTAACAGTTTTCTACAGATTATCCCCTCTTTCAATGGGAATAAGTTAGTCAATCATAAGGGGAATTCAGTTCAATCAGTTTACAGCTAAAATGCAGTTGAAAGAACACATTAGTAATATATTGATATATGTATATATATATTTATTTGTATAATTAAAATGTTAAACTTTAAAATGCACTAACAAAATAAATGAAATGTTCAAATTATAATAAATAATGTTTAACAAGAAACTAAATGAAAAAAGAAAATAAATTGGTATGAAAAAGTCTTTTCTCTTATAAATAATCTTAAATTAAGCATTAGCAAAGTATTTAAATAGAGGAAGATATCAAATGTTATGGAAGAAGTTATTAAAGTACCCGAACAGCCAAGTGGCAGGTTGCCAGGTGTCGTTCAACCTGAACCCAACTAAAACCTCGAGTCAGTGGAACGAAATGTGTGTGTGTGTGTGTTATAGAAATGGTAGGAGGAGATGCTGGCAATCTGATTACACGTAGAGTGCTATGAAAAAAAAAATTCGATCACGTAAATTGAGTTTACACTTTAAGGAGGAGCAGCTCAGCAAACACCAAACAAAACATTTGCGGCAGCACGTACATCGCAAAGTACGAGTATTTACTGTGCTTCTATTTGTTTAGTGACCCCAAAAGAGAGAGAGAGAGAGAGATGGAGAGGGAGAGAGTGGGGTGGAGGCGACAAAGTTAAATGGAGTGAGATTGGGTTAAGAGTAATTTAGTTATTTGGCATCGAAAGTTGACTTAACGCTCAACTGGCATTTGTAGGCATTTGTACTGTTGTCGACCACTGTACTGGAGCAAGTGCTGGCCAGCTGTTATCGTTATCGTTATCGCTATCGCAATGAGAGATGTCTTTGAACATATCAATACATTTAATGACTACTTTGAGATCATGAAATGAATTTCTAGTTACAGCACCAATAAAAACCCGTTAACAGTGTGAATATTACAATGTGTGTGCGTGTGTGTATATATATATATATAGATTAATGTTAGTTAATGTGTGTGATGTGTGTGTAGATGTGTTAAAGAAAACAAAACGCATTTTCCACAGTAAAAGAGAAGGGGGGCGGGAGAGGGAGCAAGGGGGGCAAGGAGTGTATAAAACAACGCGGTGGGACTCAGATCAGAATCGTTGACCTGGGGAAAATGCGTTTTTGTTGTTTCAGCAATATTATAATAAATGTTGTGATTGTTATTGTTGTTGTTGTTGTTGTTGTTGTTGTGATTATTGTGCTTGTTGTTGTTGTGGCTTGTTGTTGTTGTTGTTATGATTGTTATGGTTGTTATTGCGGCGTCATCGTAGATATTCCTATTAACTAGTACTAGTACTTAATATGTTGACCCAGCGATGCGACAAGCTTGATAAGCTGATTCCGCTTGGCCTTGATCACATCCTGATGCAGCGGTTGGACACCATCGACGCTGTCATAGCGATTCACATAATCGGTCAACTGATCGGCCATGCAGATGACATGTATGCCGCAATCGTAGTCATTGCTTTGCTGCAGGCAACGCATGCTGCGGAATCGTGCATGCCGCATGTCCAACACATCCTTAATGTTGTTCACCAGCTCCATTGAGCTGTCCGTGTTGCTGCCACCGTACGAGTCGAAATGAAAGAAGCTCTTGTCCGGCCGTGAGGCAACCAATAGCGTCCAATGGGCGCCGCCCCGATCACGCGAATGAGTGTCATTCATTGCCATAAATATGAATGGTTTGCGAATGGCCTTGTGCTGTGTGACAAGCAGCGAGTGCAGCTCCTTATCGTCCATATACAGCATACACTGCGATAGCTCCGGCGTCACGAACAGAAAGTCCACATTCGATTTGTACTTGACCTCCTCCAAATAGGCAAAATAAAAATTGAGTATCGCATCATTCAACCAATGCGGGCCATGCAACAGCTGCACATCGCTCATCCGCACAGCGTTCTTGCTGAGGGATGCAAGAATAGGATCGGCACGTGAGGCCTTTGGTTTCTTGACGTTGACGTTGATGCTGCTGCTGCTGTTGCTTGAGCTGGCATTACCCAAGTTAATGTTGTTAATGTTGTTGTTAATGTTGTTGTTGCCTTCGCTGTTATTATTATTGTTGCTGTTGCCAATGCTATTGCCATTGCCATTGCCATTGCCATTGCCAATGGCATTGTTATTATTATTGTTGATTTCACCATCACCCATGGCATTCTCATCCATCTCGTTGTCCAGTTTGTGGCCCTTCGCCGATTGGAGTGCCGCCTCATCAGCGGCAGCTGCAGCTGTGGCAGCTGAGGCAGCTGCCTGAACGCGACGCTCGGCGCGCTTCTTCTGTCGCACATTTCGTGGCATTTTAACAAAGCTTCCGATGATCGCTAATGGCGTTAAATTTTGGGAATACAATTAATTTCACAGCAGCCTTGTACATACACCCGATGCCAAACTTACACAAAATACAGTTTTGTTGAATCAAAAGCGAACAAATGAAATGAATTTTGTTGAGTTCTGACAAATTTATCAACAGCGACAGTTTAGAATTTGTGCTTTACATTTTTAGGCGCGCTTACAGCGTCACAGCGTTGCCAGACCTATCATAAATCATCATCTAAATGCCATTCGCGTGTTAACGTCCATCAAACAAATCAAATTTCCTGCTATTTGATGGCTGGAGCTTTATTGTCGCTTGTCAATAAAAAACAGGCTATAAAAAATGGTTTAGGGACTTGTTAAGACTAATTGCATGCACATAATACATATCGAAATATGTAGAGCCGAGATTTTCGTCATCGGTAATTCCATTTCATTAACAACGATTCAACAAATTAGTGCATAATATTAAATAACGAGCATGAATTAGTTGTCAATATAGAACGACGAACAAACATTTTAGGGCAACTGAATAAGAGGTGTGAATACGGAAACCGCAAACCGGAAGATTCGAGGTGATATATTTCCCCTGTGAAAGCTTCAAATTTAGACCAATGACCAAGGATGGTCGATAGGTGGAGCACACGGACAAGGCCGGGCTGCACTAGCTACGAGTAGTTATAAATTAAAAGTATAATATTATAACGTTGATGCTTTTGTTTACAACATTACAATGCAACATCATGGTATGAATATAAAGTTCGCAATCCCTTCTCATTGAAAGGATTCATTTGCCAATTGTCGCGTCACCATTATTTGCTCTGGCTGTCATAACAAATCTTGTTAATTAAATACACACACGCACATACATATGTACATATATAGTATAAACAAGTATAATTTAATTTTTTGTTTTATTATACCCTGTACAGAGCTATATTAACTTTGTCAAAAAAATGTCCGTCTGTCTGTCTGTATGATTGCGTCGATCTCAGCAACTATAAGATCTAAAGACTCCAAATTTTGGCATAAAGGTTCCTGTAAGCCCTCCGAAGTTTTGAAATTTTGGATACCTCCCCGCCTTTCCCCGCAAATCAATCAAAACGATTTGCAATCTCTTTATACCCTGTTTACAGCCTGTATTTCTGAACGTACACATTTCTAATTTAATATTTCACATTTCTAAGAATATGGTTCTGAAACACATGTGAAAGTTTCCTAAAGATCGGATCAGGAATTCGGAAGACATTCAGGAAAGAAAGTAGAAAGAATGAAATTAGAATTCATTGGACGCTCATAGCTGCTAGCTTTTGCAAGTGAACACATTCTCGCCGAAAAGCTGAGCGTTGTGTCGCTTCACGTGTCATACTTTCCGACAATTATGTTGCAAGCTTAAGCGTAATGTATGCAGAGATTTGTATAAAATAATCAATTAATTGAGATGTACTGAAATTACGTTTATTATAGAGAACTGTGCAGGGTATTATACTGCCGGTTGCGGTCGACTGTAGCCTTTCCGACTGGATTTAACTCATTCCTTCCAGTTTGTATTTTTGCTGCTACTCGCGGTCAGGATTTATTTATAGGGATTTGTCGTCGTCGTTGTGGTTGTTGTTGTCGTTGTGGTTGCCGCCTTAATTTCATTTTCTCGCTTGATGCGACGTGCGCATATGCCACGCCCCTTGCCTCCCCGGGGCAGCAGTTTGGCCATTCCTCGCAGTGCTCGCTGCTTGGCAAAATAACATTAATGTCGGCCAGGATTCGCAGGACATCAAAAAAAATGATGTACATACATATACATACATGTATAAGAGGCCATCCTGTGCGTGACTCATTTGCATATAGCACATGCACACACATACTACACACATACACATACAACCAAACACTGACACTCACATCCACATCCACATTGATATCGAGTACAGAGTCATCTGCCTATTCTGCTGCTATTTGGTATTGTCACGTTGAGGCTGTTTATGCCTTGTGGCTTCGCTAGTCGACAAGCTCATTTCAAATAACAGCTGAGCATGCCACGCAGCGTACACTTTTGGGGCATGCTACAAATTCAACGCGATTCTTGTCGCTTCTTTAATGTTGAACGCAAATCGATTTGGGATCTGCGAATCTCCAATGGCTTCAGTGCTGGCCAATTGTTTGACTGTCACAATTGTTTTTTGGCTGCCATTATACAACACTGGAGTCTCCACGGTCAACATTGCCAGCAAATTGCAAAGCAAACAAGAAGCAGCAGAAGCAGGAGCTGAAACGTTCGCTTGAATCTCCGCTCTTTCTAGTTTAATATGCATGCAAAAAAGGTGGCAACTGGCCAAAGCGTCAAAGTGAAAAGCCTTGGGGACTGCGCCACTGTGGCAGTGTGGCACTCTGGCATTGGGGGCACTGGGGCAGGGCACTGTCGAGCGTTAGAGGGCGTAAATTATTCCACAAGAACCACACGCATCGAATACGCCTCGAAATCCCAAAAGCAAATGCCACTTAAAATGCAATTATAACATTAACGTGGCACAGTGAGTGGGTGAGGGGAGTGCAAGTGGGTTGATCGCTTGAATGCAGTGGCAACAAGGAGAGTGCGCGTTGGCATAGTGCTTAGTTGCGGCACCAGTCATCAGCATCTCGAAATAGCCAGAAGCGTAACTCGTAATTGCCAAAAACGTGGCAGCCGTTAGCCGCATCAACAAGCAACGTGAAGAGGGACTGGCAAACCCTCAAAAGTAGACTAACATTTATATGTATGTACGCATATGTATGCAGTAAATACGTTGTAAACGTCCTTGGCACAAATAATTCCATTAGGGCTACTTTAAAACTGCGTAATTAATTATGTTCTTCAGGTTCTACACATTTTGCTCCGATTTGTGCAATAAACCAATTCCCATACTGCTTGCGGTAACATGGAGACGCACTGCAAGCAGTACACGCTGTAACACGTCGCGCTGATGACGTCATGCAAGTAGTGCACGCTGTGCTTGATATAGCACTGCTTTCTCAAACGCAAATACGAGCAAACAAATGATAATCGAGTCGGAAAGATTACAGTCGAACTCAGTCGAGTATGATATCCTGTAGCATTGTTTATCGAAAAGTATTTCGATAATAAATATTATATGTAAACGTAAGCACATGTAGTATATGCAGTTGGGTTAACACTGCTTATTTAAATGAACATATTCACTTGTTCAAGCTGAGCTATTGAGTCATTCATATTGCTCACTTGTTCACTCTTCTGTTGATACAGATCAAGAATGAATATAATTACATACATTAGCACAGGGACACAAGATATAAATACTATACGATTAAGCAACAGCATTTAGGAATAAAGTTTAACTTTTTAGTTTTATTTTTTATGCACAAATTCATATAAATCTTAAAGTAAGAGAAACTTTAGATAACGCGTGCTGTGAATGCCAATAATAGTATACATAATACTCTGGCTATATATAATTTACTCTCAAGAATTTTGATTTCTTTAAAAGCGTATTTGAATATAACAAAGCGTCACGCTTGTTTTCTCCCATTCAGCATATTTGGTAAAGTCTTATAAGAAGCTTACGAGCTTTTCAATGTTTGTTATGTTGAAATATTTCTAAGATTTGTGGAAGAGGCAATGGGACAAGGTAGCAAATGGTGAAGCAAGTGATGCGGCAACTGTTCGCCAGTTCGCATCAATGTGAGTCCAAATGGAATCTCCCAGCGGAGGCAATAAACCAACTAAAAATACCTGCAAAACGAAACCTGAAATGAAAACGAAAACAGAAGAAGAAGAAAAAACAAATTGAAAACAAAAAACAAAATAAACTACAAAGAAAACAAGAAAACAATATTGCATTTTTCGAATTTCAAATAAGATGTAACTTTAAAATTAAATCCAATTAGGATGCAGCATGAGGATTATTCTCCTTAAATCTTTAAATTGTACAACAATTCAAAGGAAATGAATTCACATACATATATGTACATATATGTACATACATGTACGACCTTTTGCATTGATGTAAAATGTTTACAAATTCAAATTAAAAAATATGCCCAATAGCCAACAAACAACAATAATAACAACAACAGCGACATGAACAGACTCATAACTCAACAAAATGTTAACTGAATTTTATTAACTCACGCAATACTTTTTTATATGTATGTAGCACGTTAAAATATGCATAACAACATAACAACAACCAACGATAGCAACAATAACAACAACAACAACAATAAGAACAACAACAACAGTTACAAAAGAATGAGGGGCAACAAAACGAAATGCGTATAAAATTAATGGCAGTTCGGTCATATAAATGTTGCGGGCTCGGCCTAAGCAGATAAGATTCTAATGAAATTCGTGCACATACACACACACACCCACACACACACACACACACACACACTCACACACACTCACATACACACACATGTGACTTTAAGCTGACGTTTACAATTATCCATTTAAACTCATTTGTTTGTTTTTACCGAAACTGTTTACTGTCGCTCAGTTGGGTATATCAGTTACTCTCGTGGTTTGCAACTCGGTGCATTACATCTGAGAGAGGTTTTCTAGATTGAATTGACATAAATTCACAAATTAGATTAAGATATTAAATCGATTGAATGAAACATGAGGGATTGCAAAGCTTTTTAGAGTTTTTATACCCTGTTTTTTATTAAATGCTGTAAATGTTAATATTTAGGGAATATTTTTTATTATACTTATATTTGAGATAAGTACAGCAGTCACTGCCAAAGGCACTTACAGAGTATGTATGCATTCGCTACAGGGTATTAAATACAACATATGCCGACGACTCCGCTGTCCTCACCAGGAGCCAGTCTCTTGGCACTGCTGCCGAGGACAATGTGAGGAGCTTCGAGATAATTGGAACATTGACATCAATGGCGGTAAATGTGGGAACATGACATTCGCAACAAGAATTGGATACTGTCCTGGAATTAGGATGCTTGGATCAATCCTCAATCATGAATCGCACTACAAGTATCTCGGGGTCATTCTGGACAGATCCCTAAACTTCGGCATACAACAATGTTGCAATAAAGGCGGCAAAGGCGGCGAGGATGTCGTGGCTGTTGTCGCCAAGAAATAAGATTTCTCTGCAAAACAAAGTCACCATATACAAGGCGATATTAAGCGCAATTGAGAAATACGGGCTTCAAGTTTATGGGGTAGCTGCCAAGACCAAAGCTCAAAGCAAGATCCTCAGGAAGATGTGCAAAGCGCCTTGGTATATGCGGAAAAGGGACATCGAGCGTGACTAATGAACCTCCCACCCTAATGCGCTTGGCCAACGCCTATTGACGCATGCAGGCAGAAGACGCCTGAAAAGACTAGATCCACATAATCTTCCTACCAGAAGAATTTCTTACTTTCTTTATTTGTAAAGTAAATATGTGAATAGGAAAATAATGGAAATAATTGTATGTATCATATGTATAACTAGTATATTATAAGATAGTCATTGTTTTTTATATTATTGTATAATTAGGTTAAGCTGTCACGAAGGTAGCAATGTACTAATTTGAAACCAATAGTACAAATCTTAAATAAATTGGAATCTATTTAAAAAAAAAAAAAAGATATAGAAATAAAAGCCAAATTAGAAGAAGTTTTCGAGAGTTTTCCATATTCTATAGACTGTGAAGAATTAGAATTTCAATAAGCATGCATTGCTTTACAGGGTATTATCGAGTCACACACAATTAAAGGCAGTAAAGTGTGTGGCAAGTGTTGTGCATAACACGATTGGCAGTATCTAAAATTTACATATGCTGTGTTATTGTTATTGCTACTGTTGCAGCCGCAAGTTGCCGATGTGAGAATTTGCTTCTCAGTTGTTGCACAACTTTTCTGTTGCATACTTCGTGGGGCAAGGGCCAAAAAGTTTTACTGTTGCCCGTTACACGCGATCCGACTGCTGTGTCACGTTGCACGTTGTTGTTGTTGTTGTTGTTGCTGTTGCTGTTGCTGTTGTAGACTGCATAACTTTGGGTTACTAATTAAATGCACAGGAGGCACATGAGTGTTGCCTGGCAGCGAGACTCAATGAGTTCTTAACGCCGCCAAAAGTCACAGACGACACGTAATTGAAATAAAAGAGCTGACGACTCCCCATGGCCTAGGGGTATTGTAACACATACATAACACACACATTTCCACACATTTCCACACACACAAGAGCATGCTCTGCTTGTTATACACTCACAAAAGTTATTGCAACCTGGCCACAACATTCGTAACATTATTATCATTGCGAAAGTGTTGATACATACAGTGGAGATTGGATATAGTGAACGCCTTGTACACAAAATCTAAAATCTAATTTAAATTTCGAACAATGTTTTGAGCTTCATATTAAAATACCAGAATTGATATGAAGAACTACCTCGATAGTACGAACAGGCATTGTACTAATAAGTTCATTATAGCTAGTATATAATTATATATACTGTATTTAATTATAAATATATATATATAGCTTCTCAGCCTATAATCGAACTGTTCAAAATTGAGCTAATTTATAAAGAATATAAAATTCTCCTCGAATAAAAAATAAAACAAATAATAAATTCTTGTTTAATTTTTTCATATTCCAAATTATTTATTTAATATGATTTATATTTTATATATTATGCAGCAAAAGTTCTAGCTGAATCGAATGATAGATCAGATATGCTTTGTGAAAATAATATCTGGTTAATTCGATTTTCCCTGCTGCATTCATATTTATTATTCTTTAAAATAAAAATCCAAATAAACATATTAATAATTCACAATAAATGAAAAATCATAGGAAACTTTTAATTTGCTTACAGAGTTGACTAAGCGAAAAGAGTATTAAATATTCGATATGCCAAGGTGAGTTGTCCATTCATGGCTGTTTGTTTTTTTTTTTTTTTTTTAATTCTGAAGCGTCTGATAAATGCTCCCAAAATGTGGTAATTACATAAGTGCCGCCTGAGCCCTGACTGTCAGTAATCTCAGTCTGAAAGCACACACACACACAAGCACACTCGCACACTCGCAAGCAAACATGCACACCTGCACATGTGGCACCCTCATTTGTCTGTCTACTTGTTTTTTTTTATTTGTTCTAACATTGAAATGTCATCATTTAGAAGCTAAACAGAGTCCACAACTTGGAACTTTATTTTCTGTGCTTGTTCAAGTTTTCTTTTTGCTTTATTTAGTGTTATACTCTACATATACTCTCACAAAGCGTGGATACATTGAATGCTGAGGCAAAGAATCATGCCGACATACTTGTGATAAGGAAGCAAGAGCAGTTTACAGGGTATCTTCTAGTCACTTTTAATGCCTTTTTTTCTTAACTTTTCAATTGAAGTTTTAATTGGAAACAACTAGGAAGAGGAAATCTCCGGTTGAGTTGCGGATAAAACTTCTCTTGCAGTTTCTGCTCGCTGCTTCAATCATTTGCAAACTTGTGTCTCTTAATGCCATGTAGATTTTATGGTTGCATGGGAAGAGCAAGCGATTTATTATTTTTTATTTTTTATTACGTATACGTCGAGTAGGTTTATCTACACGTCTCAATCGAAATCGCTTGTCTCTCAAGAGGGGATTTAATACTTGGTTGGTTTGCCTCAATATGAGTTTGCAATTTTATGATGGTAAACAAATTGCGGAAATACATAAAGTACAGTGAAAACATTTCGCCTACCTTGCCCACCCTCTCCCCCCTATTCACCGGTAACAGGCAGCTTATGAACAGCTGTCGGATATGTTTTGCAGCTGCCAGGGCTTCGCCTTCGCCATCGCCCTCGTCGTTGCCCTTGCCCTTGCCCTTGCCCTTGCCCTCGCCATCTTCCTCCCTATCCCTCTAACATAGCACCATCTCCTTTGAGCATGAAAAGTAATTCGACTTTTATACCCAGTGGATACCCAGTGGATGCAATAAGGTGTCCTGACATCCAAGCAATATATCTACAATAAATTTGATGAAAAGCTCAAAGGAAATTGTTAGCATAACAACAAAAATAAATATAATTGAGAAAATTTGCCTTCAAACTGAAGTTTCCTCTGTTGAAAATTATTAAAAGGATTCTAGTTGTTGCACAACAAAACAACAAAAATATCATCAAGAGGAATTTCAAGTTGGCACTTTCGTTGCATTTCTATTTTAGATATTTCTTAATTACTTTTTGTTTAACGTGTTGCAACATTTATTAACTAGAGCATAGTGTACCGATCTGTATATGAGTTATATCTATATTTCAATGAGCATCTTTGGGACGATCATCCACAACTTGAAGTATTTTTTGTAGATGCTTCTTCCCTCACCTTCACTGTCATCTTTATTCCATACACAGTTGGGCTCCTTGTCAGCTATCTTTTGTGCTCATTTGGTAAATGAAAAAAGAGGCGCGGGGCAGGTACATCCCCCACTTACCACTTACCACTTACCACGCCCCCATCCCCGCAATCCCCTCCATGCCACCTGTCTGCCACTTTGGCAATCGATAAGACGGCGAATTAAAATTGCTTTATGACGTCCGCCTTTTCATTTTGAAATACATACGCTGTGACGAGCCCTTGAGAAGTGTTCAGTTGGGAAAAGCATTGCGGCTTTCAGATTAGTTAAAGTGCTAACGAGTCTTCTTTAACTTTTTACGTAAGCCCGATCTGACTGATCAGGTGTGAAAACCCGCTCCCACTCCCGCTCTTACGCCTAATGGCCTGACAATGAAATTTTCCATTGTGCTCTAAGCTCAAGCCATATGTCCTAACGCTTATTATCAGAGCCGAGCATAAATTTTCATTTGCATGCCATTACTTAGAAGTCGTGTTGGATACCTGTTTTCCTTGCGCACCTGCTGAGACTGTGTACACTGAGAAAAATGAAGTAGGAAAACACTCGTATTAATGTTGGTAATTAAGAAGCCATTGTAAGTCAAGCCAACTCATTAATGAGAACGAAGTTTTCATACTGCAAATAAATTGGATTAATTAACAGGCGGTCGACTACGAGATACTCTGTTTACTTAACGAACACTGCAAGCTATATATGTGAGTGTAGTCAGTTATCTTTCCTATGTGGCAACACTCAAATATCGAGCGTATCGAGTGTTATCGATATTGTCATGTGCTCAGATCTGCAGCACACATCTGGCAACTCTCTCTCCCTCTCACTCTCTTGCTAAGAAGCTCAACTAAGCTCTATTAAGTTAGCTAAATAATGACATATACATTTTATTTCTCGACAGTCTCCTCTTACCTCGATTAACATTATCCAAGTTCTCTTCAATTCACGTATCCCGTCCAACGATTAGTGATAACCCCTTAATTTGACTGAAATCTCTAACCATCAGGCCAATGCCTTAGGTTTATAAACAAGGGGCTGCAGGATATGCTGAATGGGGAAGCATTTAATTGGTCAACTTATGAAATTTGGCCATGGCTACTAAATAGCTGTGGACCCGTAATGAAACAGCACTTTTTTCTAAGCGAAATGTGGCCGTTTCTGCTTTTAATCTGTCCAAAAGCATCGTCCGTGATCGTTTACCCTTTTCAAGACAATTGACATAAATTATGCTGAGATCATCCCAAAAAACACTGGCCATGACCTTCTTGCCCGACAGACCAACCTTGGCATTTGTTATGGTCATGTGTACGCCAGTGCGGCATCTAACACGAGAATTGCTTTATCATGTCCAGATATATGTACCTACAAAATATGATATGGATATATCCACTCAGTCTATAGTTTCAGCTAAATTACTTAAATCCTCCGATCTCCGCTTGTCTCTTGAGATTGTCTGCTTTCAAAAGCTGCAAAACATAAAGTTCGATATCGAACGATATTGTTCAAAATGTGACAAAAGTCGATTAACGATAACAGTTATCGGGACCAGGGTTGCATTCGCGCTTACTGTGCGGATGTGATCGTAAGGTTAATGATTATAAAAAAACTGCTGAGATCGTTTAGTTTTAGTTTTAGTTTTATTTTATAATATAATCTACAATCGGTGGGCTAGGAGGACTAACTCGAGAAGGGGAATCAGGCAGCTGAGCCCCCGTTTTTCCATGTGGTTTCAGCGTACTTTCTGGGGAACTTTCTGTCTAGTTGATAAATAAATTTGTATTTTATTATCGTAATAAGGCACACGCACGTCTACACACAGGGACACACACACACGAGCACATACTCACACACACACACACACACACACACACACACACACACATCTGGCTTTTCCGCCTGTCGCCCACTCCGAGTTTCCAATTTATGAATTTCCAATGAACTTCCGTTTTAATGATGAGCCGTTGCATACGTATACGCATACGCATTGATATTGATATTTATTGATTGCCTGCAATTGACAGTTGCATCGATAAGGACATTGAACTGGGCAACGCATACAATTACAATTCGTCGCATGTTCCGCAATCGATGCAGGATGTCCCAAGACATTTATTATTCATACTTGTGCACATCATGAATGTATTGAAGATTTTAATCATAAGAAGCACATGTATTTTAATACCCAGTGTTATAGCGGTGCTCAACTTTGACCCATGTACAAGGTCGTAGCCAGTGCCAAACAGAAACTTAACCAATTCAACCAAATAGAATGCGAGCAGACCACTACATGTCCAAATTTTGGCATTTGAGGAACTATTTTTGCCAAAGCCGCAGCTAAAAGTCAGGACCTTTGCCCTTTGCACAAAATCCTCAATTTTAAAAGAGAATGTGTGTCTGTGTGCTTGTGTTTGTGTGTGTGTGTGTGTGTGTGTGTGTGTGTGTGTGTGTGTGTGTGTGTGTGTGTGTGTGTGTGCTAACTGATGACCAACGGCCAACAAAACCAGAGACTAAAAGATTATACGAGATGTGAACCGTAGAAAGGTTTACAATTCCTTTACATGCCCCTCCCCCTACCCACAACCACATCACAAAATGTAAACAAAAGCGCGACCAACGCGAATCATATATAAACTTTTTCAACAAGTCGCTGAAAGGACTCTATATAAACTTAGGTAAATTCCTACAGGCGTTGCTAAATAATTAATAAACTTTTTTTTACAACTTTTGTCCATTTGTGTATTGCTTAATTTCTCAATTTCCATTTAGCAAGTTTTTCTTTCGCTGCCACTTCGTGTTCTTCTACTTTCGCTGCTATTCTCTTCTCTTGGCTAGTTCTCGCTTGCTGCTTTTAATTTAATGAAAACGTTACATGCAGTACAGTATGGTCTCGAGAAATTGGATAATTTAAAACCAGAAGTTCCACAACTTGTGACAGAATTTTCTTTTAATAGAAAGATGTCCAGAGAAAGATTGAAAATAGCAAATGTACAAGTTATCGAGCATGTACTGTACATGCAACTGGAAGTCGAGGACAGTGATGAATACTGTTACTCAAAGGGTAGAGAATTATGACACTTTCAACGCTCCATTTGCCGTAAAAATAATTAAATGAACGTAGCTTATTTGAATATCAACTGCCGATAATTTTTCCGATCAGTTTAACTTTGACTTTGTTCAAAAACTATATTAATCGATTACAATTAAGCTCACTTTTAATGTCACTGTTAATGAATGTTCTTACATGCAAAGATAAACTTAATTTGCAAATTTATGTGATACACCTATGTGTGCATCCCAGTTCCGTGTGCACGTACAAATGTATATGTATGTACATATATGTATGTGCACAAATATAACTTTTAGTAGTCACCAGTAGATTTGAATCAAATCTCTCTGTTTGTGATTTTGTGGGTCTCCAGGCGGGTAGCATAAATCAAATGTGTGCCAGCGCATGGAAATTATACTAATTAATAATACATATTGCTAATTAAATGCCATTCATGAAAACGCCTTCTGTCTAGTCGTTGTTGTTTTTTTTCTGTTGCATATTCTTGTGCGTCCGCTGTTATGTGCTGTTTGTGCGTGTGCGTGTTTGTATGTGTGCGTGTTTGTATGTCTGTATATCATTGTATATGTATATATGTCTATGAGTGTGTGGGTGGGAGTCTAATCGCAGCCCAGTCAGGCAGCCACATTCTAATGGTCAATGGCATGGCAAGTGGCGTTGAGTTTTTATGGCCTCAAAGAATTTCCAATTGCGGCGCAGTTAAAACTGTCAGCTGTTGTTCGGGTGATTTGTGGGTACACGCGGGGGCAGAAATAGCACAACTGCTTTAAATAAAGACTTTAAACTGAGTTTTCAGCAACCGTATACATATATGAATTGATTATCAGCCTTCTGTTAACAGTAGTGTAAACTTAACATAACAATTCGCTTGCTTATATGTAGAATTATAAAAGATTAATTGAATTTGCAGTGCTATTGAAATCGGAAAGTACAGAAGGTAGGTGATGTCGTTGCATTAATCGATTATCGACTATCTGTTTACAGTAGAGCTATATTTACATAGCAGTTCGATTACTTAGAGAATTATTAAAGATCGATTGATTTAGCAGTTCCATTGCCGT
This sequence comes from Drosophila funebris, assembly GCA_018901825.1. Lineage (NCBI taxonomy): Eukaryota > Metazoa > Arthropoda > Insecta > Diptera > Drosophilidae > Drosophila > Drosophila funebris. The sequence goes on from JAEIFK010000033.1 coordinate 704,936, forward strand.
CGGCGTTGGCAAAACGGAAAGGGAGTAGGGAAGTGAGACCGTTGCAGTTCAAAGACACGCGAAAGTCATGCAAAGTCAAATAAAATTTAGTACACAAGAAAAAACCCAACGAAGGAGGTGTTCGCAACCTCGAAAGAAACATTTATATAAATTTATATTTAAAATGTACTTCTGCACAGCGTTTGAGGCCCAGAAAGGAAATCCTTTGGCGGAAAACATGGAGGGGGTACAAACAGAGGCTGTGGTTTGGGCACATTCATATGTGACTCGCACGACTTGGAGCCGCCTTTGACTTTGACTCCAAATGTTTTTTTTTTATTTTTTTTTACTCTTTCGACGCGTGTTTGCCAAGCCGAAAATTTATTTGAGTTTTTCTTTTAGCCTTGACGACGACAACGACAACGACTCAGTTGTATCTGCTGTCGCTGTTGTTATTGTGCTATTCCTTCTGTTGTGGTTGTTGTATTAAATCTGCATTAAGATTTCATCTGCCAACATTTCGAATCAACTTTAATATATATTTACACTTTGAGTGTAGGTGAAAGTAGCATGAAATCCCAGAATAAAGGATTGGTGTGTGCCCAAATAACAGCTGTGCTCAAATAATGCGCAGCCACATGAATCGTTAATCGATTGTCAAAGTCCTCTGCGAATGCGAACTTTTGACGCACACGCACACACACACACACACACACACGCACACGAATATGCAAGTGTGTGATTATATATGCAGTCATGTGCGTGCATGTGTAAGTTCATTGTGGGCACCGTTTTGTTAAGTAGACTAGTTTCTGTTGTTTGCTAGCTTTTCGCATTGTATGAATGTAGCTCAACTATGGACGAGTTTTTTTTTCACATACTCATAGATACTGTGTATAAATGCATTGTGCATGCAGGCGTTTGTATCCTCCGTGTTGGACGTTCCAGAAATTGTAAATTGTATATAGAAATTCAATAAGAGAGCTTTGTACGAATGTGGTCATTGTGAGGTATCGATGTCCACTGCTTTCGGGGACAGTCGACATATAATATGTATGTACATACACATATGCAATTTAAGCCTTGCTTTCTTGATCTTTCAATACTATACATTTGCCCAACTCAGGATATTTATTATATATTTTATGAGATTAGACATGAAAAAACAAATTCTGATAAAGTACTTAACATGTGAATATAATACTGACTATTTCGGAATTCAAAAGCGTTATTTGACAAATTAAAGGCGAAAGCTATGTTGAAAACGTCAAGCACAAGCATGCTTATGTATGTTAAGCTAAGTAGAAACTCATATATACTCGTATGTAAAACACTTTTAGTGTACAGTCACATACATAGGACTCTATGGTCTTACATATGTACACATATACCTAAATACGTTAGGGGGTATATAGGGGACAACAGGCGCTTTTGTTGGTGGCTCTCAAAATGAATTACGCGATGCTAAACAACTATAGCAGCAGTAGCAACAACGACAGCGACAACAACAGCGACAACAACAGCAACGTGAGGAACAACAACGACACCTGACAGCCACTTCTGCTGAGAGGTGGCAACGGCGACGGCGTCGTGACTTTGTCGTCAGCTTCGGCTTGTTGCACGTTGATTGCTGTTGGTTGTTGTTGCTGCAACAACTTTGCATGTGAAAAACCATTTGCACGCAATGTCATCCAATCACACCTCCGCTTCTATCACCCAACAACAAAAGGCAGACCCCTATCATCTTCCACAGCCCCTCCACTGACCGACAATCTCCTTTAGGCTCCTTTTTTGGGACACTTTTTTCTTAATTTTCATGCAATTTAACTGCAATTTGTGTTATTTCCGCCTACATGCGAATTATTTGCAATTTCATTTTGTGCACTGCTCAAAATGAAACAGCAAAATGAAGAAAGCGAAAGTAAATTAAAAAGACAGCGAGCAAGAGGGGGCAAGCCCTGAAAGGGGCTGATGCAGAGGGAGAGGAGGCCAAATTGTGTGCCACAATAGGCAAGGCCAACAGCAGCGACAAATAAATTAAATAAAAATTTGCCTGGCCCGCTTTTTATGCCTTTTGGCAAAACGGAAATGAATGATTTATGGCAGGGGTAGGCGCTAGGTTGGTGCGGGGTGGTGCAGGGTGGTGCAGGGTGGTGCGTACTAGTACGCAGAAGGGCGACCGATTGTTGGGTGTGCTCCTTCAAGTTGATATTTCTTTGTGCGTTTTCGTCGCCTAATCCTTTTTGCACTAATTTATTTACTTTAGCTGCCTTTTCAGCTAAGCGCATAAATCAAATAAGCAAATAAAAATAAATTTGAACTTTTCTTCGTCTTTCATCGTTTTTTCTTTTACTTTGCTTTCTCATTTTTTTGTTCTATTCTTTTTTTTTGTGATTTTGTCCACAAACCGGCTTTAAAATTAATTAAACTAAAAAGTTGCGCAAAAATGCCGGCAAATTCATTTATGTCGAAGTCGGCCAACTTTTTCGTTGCCAAGGAATTGGTAATGAAGTCACCAGCGGGATAGGGGATGTACAGGGGACAAACGGATTAAAAACTGGAATCTTGCAGAAAGTCAGCGAAATGGAAACTTTTGAACTTGGAACTTGCCCCTCCGCGTATGCAACAGTAATTTGCATTTAACGCAAGTCCAATGAAATCAGCTATCACTTACAATCTCTCACACAATTCCAACCTGCCCCCCCCCTGGCCTACAACTGTGCACTCAGCCCCGCCACAGAAGACTAGAAAATGCCCAACCATTTACATTATGCAAGAGCCCATCAATTTGGGAACTGCACAAAGCCAATTTGATGCACGAACTGCGAACTCTGACCTCTGCCCCCAACCGAGCAGAACCAACTGAACCGGACCGAATTTCTAAGCAAAATTCTACGATTCTACGGGCGCCCAGGTAACAAACGCGTAAACCAGCATTAAATGTCGCATTGAAATACCCTGGAAGCGTGATTGATTGATTGTCAAATAAAGATTGTACTACATATTTAAGATATTAAGATTCACATTATTTAAGACAATAAATTATAGTAAAAATTGAAATTAAATGAATCTTCATAATATATTTCTAAATACAATATAATTACTCATTGTAATTTATTGTTAACGTATAAATATATTCTATGAGTTCTTTCTAAGATCTCATTTCGCAGTTAACTTGTTGCCACTTCAACCAACTCTTATGTTGACCATTGCGGCAATATTACCTGTTGCGAACACCGAGTAGAGGGTATATAATGCAAATGTCAAACATAAATCCTGGTCAACCCATAGAACCACAAAAGAGATACTCAAAAGTGCCTACCGGAGACGGGATTGTAATGGATTCCATACATTTGCGCCACATTTAAGCCCATTATGTGAACGTCAAATAGTTTATACGTATATGTATAGTCCCACAACACACAAATTCACACACACACACATACACACCCGTTTACAAAGACACAATATAGAACTGAGTTGTGGACATGTGAAATGCTCTGAAAAATACCCAAACAAATTTGAAGCTCATTATCATGCACATTTCAATATCAATTTCCGCACATATCGCACTTGCGGTAGAGACATGAGAAATCCTTTCAGACGTTTTACAAATGTCCTATATTGAGCCTGGCGACAGCCAAGCAAGAATTCATTTTAAATGGCAAAGCTATTTGTGTGCTCATATACATATGTATGTGTATATGTATGCACATGTGTGCGTGTGTGTGTGTATGTGTGTGTGTGTGTGTATGTGTGTGTTTGTGTATGCGTTATTGTGTGTCTGGAAATTGGGGGCTGTCAGCTGTTTTAAGCCTTTCTCCATGTGTGCCTGTCTCCGGTCAAGTTCCGGCTTTGATGTGAAACGCAACAACATTTGCATAATTCATTGCCAAGGTTCACAACGTGCTGATTGCTTTCCCTCTGTCAACCCCACACACCCAAACACACCCATACACACTCAAACACCCAATTTACTATGCATTTCTTCTGTGTCAAACGAAATGAGATTCTTGGCACATCTGATTTCAGCCACATATTTTGGCCAAAAAATTAACAACCTTAATATCAAATTTAAAATAAATATAAATTTTATAGTCGACTGTGAGATACCCGGTACTCATTTGAAATGTATATTAATTTGATTTATAATTTGAAACTATTTCTATGTATTTCCCAATTTCAGTAGCTTTAACTCTTATAGGCTATTCTACGGAAGGAAACACGTGGCTAGATCGACTAGACTGTTGTTGCTTCTCAAAATTATTGATGTATACTCTACTGTACAATAAATACAATGTACCCTTGCACTCTACAATTACCGGGCACAAGTTGTGCATTCACATAGGAATAAATGTCATGTAAACTCATAATAAACTCACTACACAAATTACTATTATATTACAATAAAATGAATTAACAGTCTATGACTGAATATGCATAATAGACAGGGTTGCCAGCTTGCGGGCATATCCGTTATTTGAACTCAGCTTAATAAATATATACATATATTGATATTTGATCAATGTTTATGTTTTCCGCTTAAAACACTTTTCTGATATTAAAGTTGTCAACGCAACTGTATGATGCCCTGCAAGAGCTTGTATAAAAATTTATATAATAATAATTAATATTTTTGGGCATTGCGATTCGAAGTAATGGTTTTTCTTTACATCCCCTTTAAAGCCCGATGAACAATATCAATATTATTTTCCGGTTCTGCCACTCCTCCCTTTGCCTGTTGTACACTTTAGCCTAAAAGTTAATATATTCCCAGGTACAGGGTATATTTCCGATATTTCAAACAACTGTTAAATAAATTGACCAAGCTTCGTTGAAATGATGTTTTATGTATTTTTTAAACCAATGGTTTATATTAAGTAAACATTAGTGATACGAAAAAAATATTGAGAAATACTTTGAGTTTTAGTTTCTTCTTTTAGTTTTCATTATATTACTCTCCCTCATAGAAGCCACAATAAAACGATAAGTTATCGAGGCAGCGACAAAGAGAGCCGATGGAAGGCGAACCATTATTGGGTTGTAGTTGCTGTTGCGGGTATATGTGTGTGTAAATATGTGTGTTTAGTTTAAGTTAGCCTGGTTAATTTAAAGTGAAACTCATAAACGCTACACCAGCTAGTCAGGAAACTAGCCCTTGAGACTGGTCATTCCCGCACGCATCACTTCGTCCACGAGCAGCAAATTGCTGGCAATGATAGAGCAGGAGTTTAGGATCTGCTTCTTGACGATGTAGTTGTCGTAGACACCCAAGTCAGTCGGCTTCATAGGCTCTCCAGTGGCCAGGTCGAGACCCACCAGTTCGGGACTGAGCCTATCCTCGACAGTCAGCTTGACAATAGTGTCCTGTGCATCGTAGCCGCTGTTAATGGCCAGTGTTTTGGGAATAACCAGCAGAGCATCGGCAAAGGCCTGCACGGCCAGCCGGGCCTTGCCCTTAACCGTCTCCTTGTACTGGACTAGTTCGTTGTAGGCGCGAACCTCAAAAGCACCCGCACCGGGCACCAAAGCCTTATCGCCAATGGTGTTGTTAATTGCCCTCAAACCGTCACGAATAGCGTCCTTGATCTGAGTGATTGTGTGCTTGTTGGGGCCCTTAATCAAAATCGTCACTGACAGAGGATTTTTGCAATCCTCAACGAATGTAAACTTGTTCTCGCCGAGCACATGTTCGTAGACAGAGCCGGCATAGCCCAGATGTTCCTCCTGCAGATCGTCAAACGAGTTCATTGCAGTGCCACCACAGGCCAGAGCCAGACGCTCCATGTTGCGGCGCTTGGCGCGACGCAGCGCCAGAATACCTTCCTTAGCCAGAGCATCCAAAGAGATAGGATCAATACCCTTCTGATTGATAAGCACAAAGGTCTTATCGGTGCCATCGCAGACGGCTCGCTTCAACTCGATGACCTTCTTGACACGTTGGTCGATAAAGTCACGCTCGGCGCGCACAAACGCCTCGCGCTCCGTAGCTGTCTTATAGAAGAACCCAGAGTTGACCTCAGCTTTCTCGTACTCCAGCGAAACGTTTGCAGTGAGAATGTATGCATTTTCCAGGCGCTTAGGCATATCGGGATGGCGAGCGCCATGGTCCAAGACCAAACCGCGAACCAATTGGGTATCTGTGTCGGTCTTATGTTGCATCTCAATCAACTCTACCATGTGGAGATCAACGGGCTGTTGCTTCTCGTTGGCAATAGTTAGCACAGCATCAACGCACACATCTGTCAACAGGTCGGCCAGCTGAGGATGCACTTTCGTCTTCAAGCTTGTGTTGGCAATTTCCATCAGATTCTTTTTGTTGATCTCGACGGGCACCTTAACCTTGTCCAGCACTTCTAGAGCCTTGTCACGTGCCTTTTCAAAGCCCTCGGTCATAATGCGTGGATGCAAGCCTTCCGACAAATAGAGATCTGCCTGTTTAAGTAGCTCTCCAATCAGCATAACGGTGGTCGTGGTTCCATCGCCTGTAGCATCATCCTGTGCAGTACTAGCACGTGCAATCATTGATGCGGTTGGATGCTGAATTTGCATGTCGTGCAATAACACGTTACCGTCCTTAGTGATTTTGATGTCGCCGGCACCGGAGACCAACCTGGAAAAGTCAAATAGTATTAATATAACAAATCAAATTGCTTTCTGGACTTTAGGTATAAAACTTTAAAACATCAACAACTATTGCGAACATTCGAGAATGCACACAAGCTTACTCATACTCCATCTCTCTCTACACATATAAGCATATGTTTGCATGTGTGCTAGCGCGTGAGGCATGACAAGCCCAAATATAAAATTAAAGTGCTATGCCTTTCGATTTGCAACCCAGTCAAAAAAATATTTCTACATTTTTATCAATCAAATCATTAAAGTGGTTGTTTCATTTAGCATATCCATTAAACAAATTTAGTTTAAGCACAACAAATAGTTGGATGTACTATTGCTATCTCAGTCACCCTATGACGCATGCCGTTATTCCCTATTGAACGAGTGGTTTTAACCTCACTTGGCGGCAATGCCGCAGCTGTCGGAAATTGTTTATTAATTTCGATGCTTCAATTACATCTATATAGCAATTCTTGTAATTTTATTGAAAGTATGCTTTAAACTCACATTTTAACAATATTACTTACATTTTAACTGTTCCCTTGGGTCCCAAATTGGTGCGCATCACATCCTGCAAGCCTTTCGCAGCGCTGATGTTAATCGCTAGCGCCTGTGCGGCACGGGCAAACTCAGCCTTTGGGTTCAACAAGCTAATCGAAGCCATTTCTGTGCTTTAGGTCTTAACAAATATTAAATCGGAAAAATTAAATGCAACTGCAACACACACGCCGACTTGTCAAAGAAGAATCAGCGAGCAATTGATGGTATCGTGCAATTCGGTAGTGCCAATGATTTGTGTACGATTGTTTTTACAAACGATATTCAGCTCATTGCTTTGTCGATTGCAAGATGGTAAGGTGATCACGCAAAATGTTAACTGCATATATGCGATATATTAACTAATCGTTGGAACTGATATTAATAAATAATACCTAGGTCAAAAGTTAGCAAAAACAAATATAGGCTGTACTGCATTCATATTCTACATTTAAATAAACAAATCTTGGGAGCTATCGATATGATTGATAACGCCATCATCAAGCTATCGAAATTATCGAGTGGGCAGTATCTAATGAAAACATGTTTGCATTTCTTGTTATCCGAAAATCCTGTAATTGCATTTAATATTATAACTCTTAAATAAATACTCTGTATTCGTTATATAATGGATAAAGCTGTACGTGTGTTGCATTCTAATGAAACATACGTTGACTGCAATTTAATTAGTAAAAGTGTTGTATGATGTTTCATAAACCAGTTTCCAATACAAAAATAATTTAAATATTTATTGAAATCCATTTTTTGTTGTCAGTTGGTGTGTTGATATATCATTAAGGCTTCGATAACGATAACGATAAGCAAACTTATACATAGCACGCATCACTAAACGAAACTAATTCGGCGACAATTTTTTTTATTGGGAGTAAAAATATAATTAAAACAAAATCGGTGCAGTGTTCCCTGATAGCCAGCGTGCAACGGGACGCTTTAAAAAGAAAATAAACATTTTAAGGGGGAATAAACAAAATCGCGTGGGGCACAATGAGTGTGTTGGCATATCCACGTACAAATGATGAGGAAATTTTTCGTCAGTGCACAAAGGATTGTGGCGTTGTGACGGCCACCGGGGACTTTCAATATTTTGCCTTGCGTTGCATTTCCTGCAGCGAAAAGTTTCTTTACTTCGATGCATTCATTGGTCACATGCAGACAGTGCATCTGGAGGATGCACAGCGCAGCATTGAAGGCACAGGCTCAGGCAGCAACATGGAATACAATATGGGCTTGGCTCTTGGGCAGCCAATGTCAATAGGCTTGGACGATGGTGATGATGATGAAGCGCGCCACACTTATGGAAATAGGGGCATTCAACAATTTGATGAGATCGAAGACTTGACCGATGCTGATACTGCCCTGCTAGAGCCCCAAATGGTCATCAAACAAGAGCTGCAAGAATTGGAGAGCAGCGATAACGATGATGAAGAGGAAAACTTAGCAGTGCCCGATGACAATGACAATGGAAACGACATTGAGGACGATAGCGAAGCTATACTACCCGAAAGTGACATACCCAGTGCCAGCACTAGATCACGCATGAAATTAGCGGGGCCGCCGCCATATCTTGCCAGGCATAGTGTGTCAACCTTAGATGTTAAGAATGAACCATTAACAGCTGATGGGGACGACTCAATGGACGATTATGTGGACGGCGACCAAAATTATGTGGATGACAATTCTGGCGAGTATCCGGACTACAATCCCAGTAGTTATAATGCTCAGGGGAACAGCGCTCCTGCCGCCGAAACCGATTTTCTGAGCTATGACGAAATGGTTGAGGAATCTCTGCTTGGGGTACGTTTACAGTCTGTCATTAAGTATTGTTCTCCATTATTACTAATACATTTTCTCTTCAGCGTGATCGGGAGCTGACCATGCACATAAAGGACCGCAAAATGATACAATTCCTGATACACTCGTACAAGCGCAATCCTTTCCTGTGGGATCATAGTCATGCCCAGTTCCGGGATCGTGTGAAGCGTGCGCGGTTTCTCGATTGGATAGTGCTTGAATTTAAGAACCGTTTCAACATCTCACTGGCTAAGGATGCCATCACCCGCAAATGGGACAATCTACGCACCGTCTACAAGCGTGAATGCAATCGCATGGCTCTCGAGAAGACAAACATCAGTACGCTGTGGTATTTCAAGGAATTGCACTTCCTCAACGAGCTCTACAGCTATAATTCAAAAATGTCCGATGCTGTTGTCAAGGTGAGTGCGCACGCATGCAATTCAATGCCAATTCGTCTGATTGGGAGTGAGGCGTATGTGGTACTAGGTACTGCCACCGGATATACTAAACGCAGCTATAAACAAACAATATATCAAAAGTCCGAGAGCGTGTATTTGTGTGTACTAAATACGGTTTAAACTATACATCTATAATCATAATTGATTCGAAAATAGTCTAAGTGTACTCAAAATCATATATTTAATGCTGATATGAAATGCAGCTAATTACTTTTCTCTGGCACCAGTTAAGAAGGTCAAATGCCGGAACAATGTTTCTTAAATGAGTTTGTAAATTATTGAATTGGTTGCTTATGAGTATTATTTGTTTCACAGGAAACATCCTACAGACGCCGTTTTTCAGCCATATGGAACGATACCTCCACCGCCAAACTGCTGGTTATGGTTAAGCGCTATCAGTGCTTTTATAATCGTTTTGATCCAGATTATCGCAGCAAGGAACGACGAGGCGAGGGACTGCAACAGATGGCAATGGAATTGCAACAGCTAATCGATGTGACCACTATACAAATTTCGAAGCGTATCTCGCAGCTGCGTTTCGATTACTCCAAGCAGAAGATGGAGCGCTTGAATGCGGAGCGCACGGGACGCAAATTTATACCCAATTACATTTACTATGATCAGATGAGCTTTATGGATGATGATATACCACCTTTCAAGTGCGAGCATTGTGGGGAAATTGTTCAGACTCTACGCGAACTAGACCTCCATATGCTGAGCCATCAGCCGAGCCTTGGGGGCGGCTACTACTGTAACGTGTGCAGCATACAGTTCAACAATGCAGATGAGTTTGAAAATCACAAACAGCTGCATTTGGGCGCCGGCAATGAGGTCAAGTACAACTGCGAACTGTGCACGGCCAGTTTTCGTGAGAAGTCAAACTATGACGAGCATTTACGGCGCCACAATGATGAGCTGTTCCTACCCACCTTGGCCCTGAAGCACAGTATACTCGACAGTGCTGGCGGCGATGTAGACGCCGCAGCAGCGGACCCTTCAGCCGTTGGTGTCAGTGGTAGCGGAGTTGGCGGTGAAGAAGAAGAAATGTTTGCACCCGACGGATCGAAACCATTTGCATGTGAGGTATGCCATCGAACGTTCGCATCCCCCGGTCACCTCAATGCGCATCGCGTTGTGCATCAAGATGAGCGCGAACGCTGCTACAAATGCGATTATCCGCACTGTAGCAAATCCTTTGTCTCGCGCCACAGCCTCTTCGATCATCTGAAGCAACACTACAGCAACGAGGAGTTCAAGTGCGATATATGTGGCAAAAGCTTTAAGTCCACCAAGAATCTACAGAATCACAAACAAATCCACGATAAGGTCAAGCGCTACGTTTGCCAAATATGCGGCTCGGCATTTGCCCAAGCCGCTGGCCTCTACCTGCACAAGCGTCGTCACAATCGTCCCAACGGTAGCACAGGCGCCGTTGGTGGTCGCTCCGGTCGCACCACACTGTGAGCGACCAAGAATCGATCGTATACACGATCGTGACAGCCTGGAAAGATGTTAAAATCACAGTGCTAAGTTATTGCAATGTCCTCCAATGCCAATTTACGGCAGCTTTTTTTAACCCAATTACGTTTTTTTTTTAATATTTTTATTATGATTATACATTTAGTTTTAATTTTAATTATTTTTTACAACACATTTTGCACTTCCATTTAACGGAGCGCTGTTCACACTTGTACTTAAGCTTAAAAGTATTTTACAAATTGTCCGTAATTAAGCAAAGAACTTTAATAGATATAAAAGAAACAAAAATAATGTAACAGTAATTCTACACCTAAACCACACATCCACATACCTACATATATATATGTATATGTATATATAGATAATAATATCTGATATATGTAAAACATCTGCCGCCTTGCTCGAACAGCGGCTCAACAGCTCATTTTGGTGGCAATGTCAACAATATTCATACCAGAAAAAAAAACACAAAAAAAAGAGAAAAATTTAAGAAAAAAAAAATAGAAAAGAAAATCATAACTTAACCACTTAAGTTGGCTGACTTGAGGTCAAGTGTCGATTGAATGTTTCAAAGTGTTGAAAATCATGACAAAATACCAAGAGAAATTCCATTTAAAAATGGTGAATGGTAATTGCTAACAAGTTAACAATTCTTTTATTTTTTGTCAAGTAAATTATATACGATACGAACGATATTTAAGACATTCCCCCAAAATGCGCATCGTGGTGACTAAATATGTATCATCGACGAGGCAATGAGGCAAACACATTCCACACTAGTTAAATGATTAATAAGTGTCAAAACAAGTATTTCTTAAAGTATTCTCTATGTACAACTACATATGTATGCAAACAAATTATATTTATTTAAATGCGTGCTGTGCGAGTCAGAAAAAAAAAAAAAAAAAAAAAAAAAAAAAAAACGAAACGTATATAACTGTTGCACGTGCGCAGGGCCATCAAACTGAAACAACAACAATAATAACAATAACAGTTACTAAGCTCAGCACTTTGAAATGAACATTATTGTAATACATATGTACATCAATCTAGTTTTAGTTAATAACATAAACGACTGAATCTGAAAAATACATTTACATACACAGAAATGTAACAATCGAGATAAAAGGAAACCCTTCCCGAGTACGGCATGCCGTAACTTAACTATGCAGACTTATTAAATAAATTATTTCTATAGCAGGTACATTAACATTATTATATGTAAACTTAATGCTATGTTCGATTACAATCCAATTTTTGTGTACTTATTTATGTATCTGTATACATACATATATGTGTATGTATGTATGTATATAATATCATGCAACAAATCTCATTTAATTGCTCATTCGTATCGAATCGTTTTTGTCTGCAGCTTTGTAAAAGTATCCGTTCCCTACCGTGATCCTTTTTGCATGCCAATAAAACTTCACTCACATCGTCATTGTCATTCATTCATTAGCATAGTTCGTTATCGTTACTGTAAATAGTTTTGTAATGTGTATTTGTTGTCAGCTTGTCTGCAGCTATTTGGTATCGCTAATATCGATATACATATGTACATATATGCAGTCGATTGCACCTGCTGGTCGAAACGATTAACGCAATAGAGAATAAGCATACACATACATAAAATTACATAAACATATATACAATAAACAATAATGTATACTTTTATAAGCAAACAAATTCAGCTTAGACATAAGTTCATTTAGCACAATTGACAACACAAAGCTACGGCATCATTAATACATACATATGTAAATGAATGCAGCAGCTCTATTATAAGCATTTTGATTAAAATTAGCTTACTCATTTGTTTTAAGGACTATAACTAACACACACACACAGCCGCTAAACTTATCGTATTTGTGTGCAAATGTGTGTGTGTGAGAGAGGAAACTTGCGTATTTCGTTTTAAATTCGTGTTTTCAATAACAACATTTGTGAAATAGTTAACAACAGTTATAAGAAATATGTAAACGGATTATCCAAATTCGTATAAGAGGCCGTAACAAAGTGCGCTTCCGTAAGCTATTAAACCCTACAAATACATGCATATACAATACTATATTTATGTTAGTATGCATATATTAATATACTATACATATATTAATATAAGAAAACAGAAACAAAAACAATTGCAATATTAAAACAAAACAAGCGCGCACAGAGATTATCATTAGAGCCAACCTCTACCACATGTAAATTTCAATAAAATAAATTAAAATTTTTATTTATTTATACGGTGTTATCTTATAATTTTTCACTTTCCACGATGTATTTAATTTTGTTTTCTCCAGCTTGTATTCCAGTAAAATATCATTGTTGTATATTTTAACCATAGATAAAGCTAAATTAAACTAGATTACTTCCATCATACATCTTGTAATAAGCTAGTTCAACAACTATCAAACATTTCGATTATTCAAATACGAAATATGTCTAGTTATAGTCGCTTATTATAAATTAGAATGTACTTGAAATTGGGTTCAATAACTTGGTAACCCATTAGAAATAAATATAGAAATATTTTGAGTACATATCCTATAATGTTCTGCTGAAGAACAGATAGTTTAATGACCATTGAGGTAGAGTGCGCATTGCTTATCGCACCAGTTTGTTGGTTGTTGGGCGACGAGCCGTATTACTAATAGTAATTGGAAGGCCCCATTAAATTTTTGTACTCGCACTAGCGAACTGTTTAGTCATAAGCGAAAGTCATAGGTAAACAAGTTAAAGTTTTAGAGCAATTGAATTCTTTTAGACAGAACAGTTTTCACGTTTGCGGTAAGAGTAAATTTATGGCATTTTATTTTCAAACGCATTTAGATATATTTAAAATGCTTAGACTATCTGACTCTATTGAGCCAACTTCATCTTATTTGATTGATGGGCGTTTCGTCGATAATGCAGTGTTCTGATGAACCAGCGGCAAGCAGTGTTTCCCTTCAGAATGTTTCGAGACTGGTCATGGCCCCAAGCCCCCAATTATTGCGTTTTTAGGCTACGATTCACACGAGCACGTCAATTGTAAATGGCCAACGTTGATATTATTAATTTGCGTCTACCGCCTGGTAATTAACAAATCTAAATATTATTATTACCGGACTTTGAATATGTTTTGGCAACATTTTGATTAGTGAAGGCAACCCGCTGTCCCACTCACCGTGACGCGTTGATTTTGTTTTTGTAGCAGAAACAACTCGCAAGCTCTAGAGATAGAGGCAACTACGTAGAACCGTATATATTGTGTATATATATATACATATATGTTTACGCCAGCGCACCTAGAAAATACGGCAATGTGACTGGCGCGTGCTCGTTTCGTACGTAAAGTTCGGGCTATTTATAACGATACCAACGAATTTCAAATTCTGGTAAGCATATTAATCAGAATTCAGGCAGGCACAGTCGATTGATTACCTCCTAATGAAGAGATAAGATTGCAATAAATGAAAGTCGGGGAGAATATTGTTCGATTTGCTTTTTACTTTATTTTTGTTTGATTTTTTTTTTTTTGTGTTACTCATGGCAGGTTAAACCGGCGACATCTCAACGTTAACAATTTATATTTAGCCGATGGCTCTCATATTTATATACAAACGCGTTTCAAATTAACAAAACAAAACAAAAGTTAAGAATTGTTGCGGGGGGGATGGACTGATCCGAGTGTTGACATGACGACACTGCGCCACTGTCCTGACTAGAACTAAATAAGTTCCCCGTGCTCGTTCACTTTTATGATCCGCACGCGCTCGTGCCGCTTTGCAAGGATCTCCTCGATGTTCATGCTTCTGTCGCCATTGGCGAATAAGCCCAGGTTATCTTTGATCAGATGATCGACGGCACAACCATCACATTGTAGTATAACCACACCACTGTAGTATGCTTCTTCACTGATGGTCTTCGTGTTGCGTGTGTTACACAGCTTGCACAGATACACTAGCTCCATCCTTCGTTGCATGCGTCGAAAGCGCTTCAACGTTGTCGGAGACAATGAACCCGTTGGCTTGGCCCCAGTTGCATTGTTACCACCAATGTCAAACGGCTTAGCCGTAAAACGACAGGCATCAAGTATGGAGCGCGGTATAGAGAGTGGCGCTGTTCGTAGGGAATCCTTCAGCGCTTGGTCCGCATCGGTATCGGGCAGCGGCACTGCAGCTGGCTGCTGTGTTGCATTGATGATAGCGTTCTGTCCATTCTGTCGAAGATAGTTTAGGGTTCGCGAAGTAAAAATATTACGCAATGCATTCATTTTACATCGGCATATTAACGGTAATGATGGATACGGATTTACGGATGTGGAGTTATTCTAAAACAACACAGACGAACTGCACGTGGGAATTATTTAGATGACACTAAAATGTTTACAATTTGACAGAACTACTACGTTGTGCGTAGTTCACCCCAGAGAGAGCAACCAGAGCGGTAAACTAACACAGATTTGCTGCTTCGTTCAGAACAAGTTTAATTGAACGAGTTTGTGAAAAGAACTACTCAACTTCCCAGTGATTTGTGAACGAAACTGTTATTAATGAATTATGTTAATAAACATTAGTAAGATTTACTGCTATAATTAAATTAACTTATAGTGCACAACTGCACATAATTGACTTATGAAGCAATATATAATATACAGAAATTTAAACTGACATCTGCCTAAATTATCGACAACGATTTGAAAATACGAAATGAAAATGTTTGCATTGTCCAGAAAATGTATTGCTTAAGTAGTTCGGCTATTGAACTTGGTTCAGCTATCGATTGCAATCGAACTAAATGTTCCGATAAATTGATAACATTGATAAGCTTTTGATTGGCCAACCGGCAACAACCAAAGCCCGTAACAAATGTGTAAATATGTATAATCTGCGGGTACTACGTCAATTTCCATACAATTCGATCAGTCAGGCCTGTACGTCAGGAATCACACAGTTACCTCCTCATCGTTTACTAGCCAGCCACCATAAACGACGACCAATACTAGGCGCAGTGCAGTCAGATCATCTGGACCAACTGAAGGCCGATTACTTTGGGAGAAAGAGCGAGTTAACCAATGAGGAATGGCAACGCGTTAGGCATAAGCTCACCGTCAACTACAAATACGTCAATGGACACAATGTAGACGCAGTTATATTAGGAATGTGCAGCTCTGGCGAACACCTGCCGGTGGCCAAGAGTTATCTAAGGTATCTAGAAGCTCAAGGACTTAACCCTAATGCGGCAACGTTGGGTCGATTACTACGAGCTTACAATGCAGCCTATCAGATACGCGCGCTCACTGACGAGGAAGAAACGGAAATTCTACACATCTGTGATACGCTGCAAGGCGGCCACGAGGTACTGGATGCCAGTAGCTGCGAACATCTTATACATGGTCTTGTAGCTACTAGTCAGCATTGGCAGCGGGCAGTGCCCTTTCTCGAAATGATGAAAGTGACTAGTGCACCCAGTGTATCCGCATACTCTGCCCTGGCAGTCAAAGCATTTAGCTCTGATCAGCCAGAGCTGGCATGGCAATTGCTTGAGGAAATGCTAGAGGTGCGCAAGCTGCCCAAATGTGAAGTGTACTTGGCGCATTTGGAATGCTGTGCCCGTAATGTTCAAACATTTGGTTCTCAGGTGGAGCGACTACTGCTCTTTGTCGAGCGCCATGATATTCTCCTGAGTTATAAAGTTGCACAACAGCTAATCGCTCTAGCCCAACGACTGCCGAAGAATTTGCAGGCAACTTTAGCGAATCTGAATCAAATAGGCAAATGCACCGCCTGCCAACAGCATTTACAACACGTGGCTATCAGCGATACACAGTTCACAGAGTTGCGAAGTTCGTTTTTGGACAAGGTGCTCATACGAAAGGATGTGTTCCAAAAGTCCACTCCAGAAGAGGTGGCTCGCTTCAAAAAGTTTGTCGAACAGACGGCGCCCTACGACTGTGTTATTGATGGCCTCAACGTAGCTTACTCAACAGGCGCCAAGAAGGCGCCAGAGCAATTGGCCAAGCTACTAGCCACAGTTGTGCGTTACTTTAGAGATCGACGAAAGCGCGTCCTCGTTCTGGGTCGTCAGCATATGCGCAACTGGTCGAAGCCGGCCATGCAGTATATTCAGAACAATGCCAGCGTATTTTTGACCAATAATCTGTAAGTAACCTGATCCTCGGCATATATGCAACATTTCATTAGTTTCCTTCCCATAGCTCACAAGATGACCCATTTCTGTTGTACGCAACGTTATGCAGCGGTCAGGAAACAGACTTTTTCTCAAGAGATCTGATGCGCAGTCATGCTTTTCTACTGGGCCCAGAACTGAAGCCTACATTTCGTCGCTGGCAGCAGGAGCATCAGTATTCGCTTGTCACACAAACACAAACCGGCAAGATAATTGTTAAGGAACCAATACGATATCTTCTGAGCGCACATAAGGTGGGCAACGTTTGGCACATCCCGTGCTGCGAGACATATACACCGCAGCCGTCAGACAAGTTCGAAGTGCCCGAAAAGTGGCTTTGCCTGACAATTGGTTAAATGGAACTGACTAATGTTGGTTCACATACTCTATATATTGACTCGGGATATCCACAAACAGAACTGACTAAAACAGTAAACTAAAATGCACACGAATATAATTCAAGCCATACGATATTCCCAAAATTGATTTGTCGTTACTCGCAGTCAAGGCGGGAACATTTTTGGAAAGCATCATAATTGAATGTGGACAGGCGCTTACGGCGCTGCTCATTTCGAATCTTTTTTTTAGCGGCACACATAAGGCGCTCCTTAATGTAATTATCCATTTTGAAGTCCATGTCCGCCGGCGCCTTGGTCACATCGTTTGGCTCGCGCGTGGCTGCCGTATCCAGCGCTTTGATGATCAGACTGAGCAGCGCATGTGCTAAGCGATGGCATACATCATACTCTATGGCATCCTGGCTGGTGTAATAGATTGCCGATTGAGATGTAGGCTGCACACCGATGGCAAGCAAAATATTACAGAAGATACCACGCTGCATCCGTGCATAGGGATCGACCAACTGAGGAGGAATGCGCATGGTGGTCGCCAGATGGGCGATGAACTTGGCAAATTTCTTAATAAGCACATTGAGATACTGTGTACGGCATTGACGCTCCATCTTGGAAAGCATATTGTAGTATAGCTCCTGTTTGCGCTTCAGAAAATCTTCCTTACGACGCTCCTTTTTTTTGGTGTTCTTAAGTACATCCTCAAGCTGCCTGCGTTGCCATAAACTCATTACAATAACATATGTTCTAAGAACGTTTATGGAAGTGACTTACTCTGTGGTGATGGCATTGTATTTGCCCAACATGCGTTTAATGCGTTTAGCACGTAGCTTGGGATCATAATAATCTTTAAACTGTTCATAATTGGCGGCCAATGTAAATTTCTTGGGCTTCGATAGTGCTACATCGTAAGCTCTTGCTTTAGGCGGGAGGGCCGGCTGATAAGCCATGCGTCGCACATATGACTGAAGCTTGGAGACATTCTCCTCTTGTCGCTTCTTGCGATTCTCAGGGCTACAGTAGTCTGGATCTTGCTCTTCCTCCTCTTCTGTAGACGATGTCGGCAGCGCCTCATCCCAATCGGAAATATTCGAACTGGCCATGATTACGTGCTTGTATTGATTTCACGCTAAATTTTTCGTACAATTTTTTAAAAACGACACGAAACAAAATAAACAAACAAAAAACAGTCAAAATTATTTCGTTTTTATCTTTTTATAATATTTGAGAGAACTGTAAATTTAATGCTTCTTTATCAAACATAGAATGAGTTATGAACAAACCTGTAACTGAAATAGTACCAGGTGAAATATCGTAGGTAACTAGATTCCAAAATTTTCAAAATCAAATAATCCAAATTATGTCGAAGTGCCGCCATCTTCTGTTAAAATTTATAATCATAAGACTCCATGGGGGAATCACCTACACATGTAGACATACACACATATGTATATCTGACAAATAAAAATCATATATTGCTAATCGTTTTAAAAAGTGCTGTAATTAACTTGTCATTATTCTTATTAATACATTTTTTACTGGTCAATCGCAACAATTCTAAATTTATTCTATAATATAATTAGTTTTAGATGTATTGACGTCATTTTAGAAACAATCATTCTGTATAGAACGCTCCAGGCTGAATGTGTATTCCTCAGCCATCGCATCCACGGACATTTGACGCGTTAATAAAGCTAGTATACCATCTATTTGCGACTGTGTCCCATTTAAGCCATCCTTGGTGGTTAGCTGCGGCGAAAGCTCAAACGGAATATCTTGCAGATAGTTGATGGGCGCATTTTGACTGGGTCTCGTTCCCATTGCTGGTTTCGGACCAAGAGGCGGCGGATAGGGCAATGGGCCATATGCTGATTGTGGCATGGGCGGATATATCTGTCCACCAGGCGATGTTACAGGATCTGCGTCAGCTTTGCGCTCCACAAATATGAAATCATCGCCGTTGTTTTGTTTCGGTCCATCCGTTGGGCCTTGTATAGCCTCCTCTGTAGGCGTCTCAACTGGTTTACGTTTTCCAAACAGTGAAAACATTGTTCACTGTAAGTATAAACTCCTGCACCCCTTACACGTTAATTTTAAGTGAATTATTAAATTTACGCAGCAGCTGCGTTTTGTTTTTGTGTTGACTAAATAATATCGACTATCGATTACACATTTGTGCAATGCAACAGTGTATTCGTTCATCGATATGATTGGTCTTTCTGTGGATACATCGATATCAAATCAACAATCTTACTGGCAACAAATACAACGCTGTGATTGGTTTTGGTTTCAACTCCTTCAAGCTAACAAATTTTGTTGACGAAAAAAAGCTGAAAAGATGTCAAAGGCTGACCAGGACCCAATTGGTTCGCTGAGTATAATGGAGGTGTGTATCAGCCGACAACTGTTTCAGTTTTAGGCGTTCTACAGGCTGCCATCGCGCCATTGGATACAGATGCAGAGATTACAGATACAGAAACTAATGATTGTTCCATGTCTCCCTGGGTTTGTAGCAAATCAAGATTCTGATTAAACCGCCGCCCAACGAGGACGAGAAGATGGTGCAGCGTAACAGCAATACGAAGCATCCATATTATAGGCGTCCCGGACGTGGACATAACCACGATTTATGCGATGCTTGTGAGGAGGGCGGCAATTTGCTGTGCTGCGACCGCTGTCCCTCCAGCTTTCACTTGCAATGCCAGTAAGTATTCTGAGCAAAATCAGTCGTATTCAGTCATGTTATAGATATTGTTGTATATTTGCGCCTATTCAGTGATCCGCCACTCAGTGAGGAGGATATACCTAGTGGGCAGTGGTTGTGCCACAGCTGCCGCATGACCAAAGTTTCGCAGCCGGCCTGCTCTTCCAAAGCCAGCTCCGTTGAGCGTGTCCCCTCAGCAGGCAGTGGGTCACGCGCCAATACGCCCTCTTCCGGCGAATTGGAATCCATTCCGCTGAAGATACGTAACTTACGGAAGCGCAGCAATAGTGAACGAAATAGCACCGAAAAATTGCTGTCCAAAATGCCGCTGGCAATACAGCGCGCCCTTGATCCCAATAGAAGGCCAACGCCATTAGATGATGTTATACGAGCCGCATGTATGCTTAATCCCCAGCAGTTTTCTTTGCCACCCGAACTCGAGCTGCATACGCAGTTCCCTGGCAATGGTAAGGTACAGCCAGTACAGCAGCCCCACGGCGGCGGAGGTGGTAATGGGCATCGCAAGCCCAGCAGCCAACGGCGCAATTCCAAGCCATTTGAACTTGACTCCCAAGGGCTGGTCCCATTACCGGCTAAGACCTGTTTCTATTGTACACGAAGTTGTAAGCGGGCGCCACTCATCTCGTGTGACTATTGTCCGCTGTATTACCACCAGGATTGCCTAGATCCACCGTTGACCGCACTACCCGCTGGCTTGTGGATGTGCCCTAATCATGTAGAGAATTTCATAGTAAGTCATTTAATTGCACTACACGTGTAGCGCCATTCTGATTGCCCACTTGCAGGATGCCAACATGACCAATAGCATTTCAGCTACGGAGCGAGTGCGCTTGTGGAATCGGTTTCATCAGCCACTTGACCATGAGAATGTTAAGATGGAGTTCTTCCGAAGGGTCAATACACGACATCCACCGTTCCGCATGAGGTTAAATATGCGCGCTCGAGCTTATATCGAGGTGCCTGCCATGGTGAAATACCATTACGAGCATCCGCCAGCGTTGCTTCCCTCCATGCGGCAAACATTGCGTTATGATCGTGTAAAGCGACGTAAGCAGTTGTCCACCGCCGTTGAAGATATATCCAGGGAGAGCGTTACGGAGTCGTTGCTCAAGGATCTGGAAGCGTTACGCTGTGCGCGTGCTAAATTTCGTGAGATTCAGAGGGAACACGGCAGTGTCGATCTCGATGCCATTAATAGCGATAGCGATACAGAGAACGGACCCGAACAGCAGCGAGGGAGCAACGGCGTCGCTGTGACACCCACGTTGTCAGCGAAGCCGGAGACAGCTGAAGTAACCGAGAGTCCCACAGCGACCAATGAGCTCAATGAGTGCTCAAAGCAGCAGTCAACGGATTCGGAAAAGCCAAACCACTGTAGTAACAAGGCTAATCTGGAAATCAGCTACGAAGAGGACGAAGATGATTGCAAATCATCAAATATCATTATTGATGCGGACCTCTGTCATCTAGATGTGGATATAATAAAAAAGCTGGCACATCAGCGATTGCAGCAGTTAATCCTTGAGCATCCAGAGATTGTTACTCAGTACAAAAATCGCACAACCGCACGACGACTTCGTCAACTATCGGCGAGTGGTCAAGCAACTAATCAAAGCGCGCTTCAGGGCGATTTAGCGCCTGAAGACATGCGACGCTTCTCGCTGTTGTTTACCAGTGAAACATCCTCGATACTTGCCCAGAAAAATGTGAATGGTGCCGATGAGGATCCCATGATGGCGCTGCATCCAGCACTTGCCACAGCCGCCGCCATTGCGGCAGCAGATGCTGCCGCCGAAAACTATATGCCGCGTGAGCGCAGCGATACAGAGAAGGCTCACGAGCTTGCTTCCCGGCTCGAGCTTAAGTTAATGCAATGTAAGGTGCGGGCACGCGCTGTGCTTACACCGCTCGGTGATATGCTAGAGGACAGCCGATGGTTTAGCTCTCTCGGGTTGGATCATTCAATTTTTATGCGCTATCGCACACTCTATGTTGGTTATGGTGGACACTACACACCGTCGACGACGCTGGCGCACACGGAAACAGTGGACCTATCGGCAATTGGCTACTGTGCGCGTATATCGCCACAACATGCGATTATTTTTTACGATGAATTCTCCAAATCGTATGAGCTTATCAACTATTCGGAGTTTGGCACCGAGGTCAATGGCCAGCTGTACACTTGCGATCTAACCGAGTACACTCCCACTCATGCCGGCAAACGGATGCGACTCGACGATGCGGAACTCAAACGACGGGTCGATGATCTGCTTGACAAGCGACGCCACATACAACGTCAATACGAGCCAAAAAGGGAAGTGCAAGAGAGGTTAGTATTTTGAGGGTTTGACATTATATGTCAAATCTAAGCCGAATCAATTAATCGATAATTTTGTCCAGACTGTCCTTCAAAGTGCAATGGTCACTCTAATATGCAGTTATAGCCGTAATAATGTTGTCTCGCTCTAACAAGCAAACAAGTGTCATTAGAGCATAATTTTTGTATTAATCGGTATTGATATTTTTCAGATTGGCGCCGATTGTGAAACCCGCCTGCCGATGCCAAATTGGACCCGATGTGCCCATGGTTCCTGGCGCCTGGGAAGGATCCGCCGTACTTGCCCATGGCAGCCTGTTAAGGTTTGGTTGCCTCTCGTTTGTGTTTTCGGTCCCGTCCACGGATCTGATGAATGAGCGACGCAACAATGCAAAGGGATTGACGCAGTAACTGGAACCGTCATTCAATGTCAATGTCATATACTCTAATTATACATCAAGAAGCAAGAAGCACCAATCTCAGTGAGTGCGGCGATCAGTTGCATCACACTACAAGCTGGAAGGGATCATCATGATTACATCCCCCTCCACAATATACCCTTAGAGTTAAGTAAGCCGGATGCGATTATGAATGCCTGGCGTGGAGTAGAAAGAGATAACGAATAAGTTGAATAGAGAAAGTGAGAGATATAACGTGGAGGACCACACAAACTACTTTTGGTAGTTGTTCATTAACATTGTGTTACATGGAACAATTTTTTATTACATATTTTTTATTACTAAAGGTATCCATTTAAATCCCCATGGTTCTTTCTCATTTGTCTGTAGATATATTAAGAGCATAACAAATAAAGTTGTAAGGAAATGGAATATTTCATTCAAATACGTTCTTAACTGGGTTTCAAAATGAGTCGTGAGCATTTAACTCGCATTTGTGTAAAACAAATAAATAAATTAAATAACATTAAGAGAAATGTTTACATTTATGTAAATGAGAATTGAAATCGAAAAGAGAACAATTGAATAATTCTTCAGCGTCTTTATGTACTTATATCGTTGAGCGAGAGATTGAGAGAGAGATAGGTAGAGAGAGAGAGAGAGAGAAGTGTGACAAATAAGTTTTCAGGGGTGTGTGTGTGTATGGGGGGGAGAGGGGGGTTTTGAGAGGAGATTAAGCGGTGCTTTACGTCTAATAGGTAAGGCATAAAGGGAAGAGTATATGAAGTTTATATACAATAGCATCTGGGATGCAAATCGTTGTGGGAACCCTCATCCGATTGGAGTTCGCACATGTGATCCGTATTGGCCCGAAATACAATAAGAATGCACATTGCATATAAGTACATAAGTACGTACGGCTAGACATGCTAAAAAGTAACTATTGATTATATAATGGCTGCTTCGTTGCAACCGCGACCACGATCGGGCAACGATGTTCCTCCAGGAGATTCGTATGCTTGACACACTAGGAATTTATGGTAGGTTCCTCCGTCTGCTGATCCGGTTGCGTATGCTGATCTGTGGCACCAGATTTCGCTGCGTTTCGGCTGGCGCGCGAACGTTCCCATTCAAGTTTGTGCTTCCGCTTGGTGTGATGATACATATTCGACTTGGAGCGAAATTCAGTGGGACAGAAGGCGCAGGTGTGTAGTTTAACGCCCGTATGTGTGGCAAAGTGTTCCTATGAAAAGTACATATTCGAGTGTTAGTTGAGCACGACAAATATTAATTTCAAGTTCGTCAATACCTCCAGATAGCGCTTCATCTTGAATGACTTTCCGCACACATCGCAGGCGTACTTGGCTTTACTTAAGCAGCGATGATTACGGCCAGACAGCTCACCGCAACTACCACAGATGGGCATTTCCAAGCTGGTACTGGATGTCGCCAACGGTGACGTCGATATCCCACTGTGCTTATTGTGCAGGTGATTATTGAGTGCCCGCTGATTGCGCAGTTGCTGGCCACATATATTACAAGTAAACGGCTCTCCTGCAGGCAACGACGGAGCAGGAGCTGGAGCTGGAGCAGGAGCAGGTGTTGGGGCTGCAGCTGGAGCTGGCCCACTGCCAAAGAACAAGAGATGATTTACATTACGATGATTTACTGATACATGGGAAAAAGAACGTTGTTTAAAACGCACCTGATTTGGCTTGTCAACGTCACGGCTGCTGCTGCCGCTGTGCTGGTGCTGACAGCAGCCATTGCCGTGAGCAGCTGCTCTTGATGCTGCTGCATAATGCTGGTGCAAAGGTGTTGCTGCTGCGTAGCGGCCGCCACAACAGCAGCGACAGCATTATAATTAGCCAGCATAAGCTCGTTTTCCTTGCATTTCTGAAGCTCAGTCTTGATGCGTTTCTCGTGCAAATCAGTAATAGCATCATTGCTGCTGTCCTCGCTGGCGCTGACGCTACGTTCGGTGTGCTGCACTTTTTTGGGCGAATGCGTTTTGCGGCGACTAGCACGTGTTAGTCGTTTGACTGGCGTGGGATACGTTTTGGCAACCGTAAGATTTATTGCCTCCATGGGTTCGCTTTTTATTGTGACAATGCTGGGCGGAGGTATCTCTTCGGGTGCTGGTGCTGTTGTTGGTGCGGGCACAGTGGCTGGAATTGGTGGAGGTACAGCTGGAGTTGGTGAAGATACAGCTGTGGCTGAAGACGGAACTGGTATCCTTATGTCGAGATTTTGTTCAATCAATACCAATTCATTGGGCGGCACTGTGATTGCATCCATATACTTATCGTTGTCGCCATTGACGCTTCTTTGGATTTGAATGTTGTTGTTGCTGTTAATCTTCGCTGATTCGCGTTCAGCACGAGCCTTTTGCCACTGGGTATTGTGCTTGGTCTTCACATGGGTGTACATATTGGAACGACATCGAAAAGCTGTGTTACAGTAGGCGCAGGCGATCGGTCGGTCACCTGTATGTGTGGCAACATGCTCCTCAAGATATCGACGCATTTTAAATGACTTTTCGCAAAACATGCAGGGAAACTTATGGGCCGCCGCTGCCTTCCCTTCATCACCACAAGCAAGGTCTGCCTCAAGGTCTGGCTCTGGTTCCTGCTTAAAATCGATTATGGCTGTGGTCGGCAGTTCGACATCACCCTCCTCTGACCAGTTGACATCGCAGTCGATCTCTAAGAACTGACTGCATAGCGTTGTCTGTTTGTGTTCCACCAGCTTCCAAAAATTGTGAAAACTCTCCAGTTGCGCACAGCAATCAGTGCAAATGGACGTGGAAATAGCATCATCGCGAGACAGCTGCGCATGTGGGCAAGAGTCAGTAAGATGAGGATTAGCTGACGCTGTTGCATATGAGCGCAGATGGATCAGTTAACTTACACAGAGATATAAATGTGTTGATATCAATTGAACCAAATAGTTTTCCGGTATTGTCTTGTTGTCGTTGCTCTCGTTGTCGGCGGCAGCGAACAGCAGCACTGCATTCTGCTCGTCTAATGTGTTCAAGCACAGTCGACAAATCATTTCGTTAATAAATCAATTGAAATCGAGCAACATTAGCACTACTTTGACATTTATTTTACTTTATTTTATTTATTTCCAAAGTTGCGGATGGATCTAGAGCTGGTAAAACAATCGATGTCACTGCTGCATATAATATCGATTATTTTTCTTCCTGCCAGAAACTATCGATATAAATCAGAGACTTATTTCCTTACAAGCGATAATTTTAATACTATAAGAAATACCGGAAGAATGACAAATATACTAAACACATTTCAATTGGCAAGAACAAATATATTTTTAAAATTGTATTACGGTTTTATCTGCCATGCTGTATAGGAAAAGCAATGGTTATTAACTCGCCGCTCACTGCAAGCACCTCATAATGAAAACGGTTGCTGACAGTTACCATGGCACTAGCCTTAAACGGCACGTTAATACAATTAAATCTGAAATTTGGAAACTTGGCAAGTGCAGAAACCATATCGTAGCCTTCCGTTAACTTATTGGTCCACACAGAAACGGTATCAAAGTCAAGACCTTCACGAAGGCACAGCTTGATAGCTTCATTTAGATTACGAAAAGTATTAATAGTTATAATGGCAGAGGGCTTGTCACCAAAATAGATTTGAGGGAAATCCAAGACGACAATGGGAGATCTAGGCTTCATTCTACCATATAGCTTTTGTTTGTCTGTAACATCGAATTCTTCTATATACACAGTCTTGCAATTCATGCGCTCTATCATCTTGAGCGTGTGCAAGAAATTCGGATGCTCTGGTATTCGCTCATCCATGAGCTCCATGCGGGCACGTAGTCGCCGGATTAATAACTGACGCAATGGCTCTTGTACCAATATGCTAGCAACTAGTCCGTTGCCAATAGGGTGCTTCAAATCATTAACAACAGTATCGATAACTTTGTTCACGTTGCCTGATTCAAACAGGATTATTATTTGCGGAGCTATCCATTTTTTGTGGGAGCCATCTTCGGGATATAAATACATATGACGTTTCAGTAAATGGGCATGTATGTCCTCCACACCCTCGGTTATATTGGGTAGTCCTTTAAAGCGCGGTAAAACGTCAGCATCCTCATCCTTGTCTGACTCAACCTGGGGACCGTGCTCATTAGCCATTGAAACACTTTTGATTTAGTTGATTTCCCTACTTTTACTTATTTCTCAAGAACTTTAATAGATTTGAAATAAACTTATTTCATAAATGAGAGAAAATGAAAATGTAATGACTGAATAGATCTAAACATTTCCCACTGGGCCAAAGAAAGTTTGCGCCCGACTTCCGCTTCCTGGTCAACATGTGTACGCAATCATAATTAAAATACTTTCTCTAGTCAAAGTTGCCATTCACAGGATAACGCACATTCCCACAGGCAGATTGGTGGTGAGTTTATTCTATTCACTGTCTGTTTGTGATATCCCAACTGACTTCTACCGTTGGTAACGTATGAAAACACCTCTATTAGTGTTGTATTTACACTCTTATTGTGTTAATTCGATTTTTGTTGAGTTTTTTATCTGCTTATTATTCTTTACAGATTAACTTATTTGAAATGAAATATTTTCAGATTAAATAAATAGGAACTCAAACTTAGATAAGTGGAAGGGTATTTCAAGTGCAACACTTCATGTCTTGATATTCTCCTTTGTTTTGACATTCAATAGGTCGCTGGCGCTTCGTCGTTGCCTTCGTCCATTTGCTAGTGAAAGAAGCGGAAGAGCTAAACGTCAGAATGTGGGTGTGTATGTGTGTGCGTGTGTGTGTGAGTATTCCGTGTGTATAAATAGCCGAGCGACCCACAGGATTCGCTTACATTGCGTGCTTTGCTTCGCTTTGCAAAGACGTCCCAACTTCGCAGACATTGCAACTTCGCTTGCCAGGGCGCCTAGAAGTAGGCAACAAACAATCCTTAAGAATAATTTGCACAGGAATAGTTGGCGGTTCGCTGAGGTCAGTTATTAATTGTTTGCTTAAAGCATGTCGGGCCAATAGCACACAAATATGGAGATGTCTGGCTATCAGGATATAAGCGCCTTGGAAAAATCGGTAAGCTTCAGACAAAGATAGAAAGGCAGATTGAGAGAGAGAGAGAGAGGAAGAGAAAATAAAATGCGTAGAAAATCATTTAAACGAGTTACCCGCTTGCCATCTTGGCCTCTTGACCTTAGGTGGCTAATGCTGGGTCACAGCTGTATACGATGGCTCACAAACTGCATGCTGTGGAGCGCAGCTTGGATCAGACGACCATGGAGCAAATGGACGAAATGGAGGTAATGGAGCTGCTCGAGTCCATGACTGAGGTGAAGAACGAGTATCAGAATCTGCGCAAGGACATACAGGAGGTGCAGCAATTGCAGCGTGACGTCAGCACCTCCATACGCTTTCAGATGAGCAACATGCAGCAAACATTTCAGATGCTCAAGAAGCGCATTACCAGTTCCCAGCAGCGTCGCCAACTACAACGGGATCGACTACAGAGCCCCACCGTGGCAGCCAACGACCATTAATTTATGGCAAGTTTAAGTGTAAGTGCACAAGTGCACAAGTGCGACATGTGCTGCAGTAGTTGACCTGGGCGGGCAATTTATGAATTTAAAATGATTTTTATTGATTTTGCATGCGTTGTATTCTGATATGTTTACCTGATAGCTATTGCCTGCTGGGGAAGGAATGTCCCTATAAGAATATGAAAGAATGGAGTGAAAGAGAGAGGGAGAGAGGGTACAGTGAATGGAAACCTGTTGCAATACAAACATAGTTATTAAACCTACATACGTACGTACACTGAAATCGTGTCAAATTGTGGGAATCGTGGAAACGAATCTTTTTACCAATATATACTTACATACACACATATGCATAAGCAATCAACCTTTGTATGTGTACTATAACAATATCAGAAACAACACCAAGCTTTTTATACTTAAAACAAATCCTACAAAAAATACCTATACTCGTAACTATATCTAACAAACATACATACATATATTCTGGGTAGTAATTGTGAACAATTCCTGAACTCTAAATACTTTATAAAGCAAAACCAAATGTCTGATACCATTTGAAAAGAATGCACTTCTTCAAAAATTTGCCTTAACATAACCATATTATACTAATTTTTGATATATACACATTTTAATATTAACCTTAAGCTTATCATTTCTATTATAATGATAGGCAAGCGCAATCTTTTTTGTTTTTGATATATGTTGTTATTAAATTGTATAAGCAAACAACGCAAAGCACATTAAAACAATAAATAAATGTCTTTTAATTACGCGCCAAAATAAATTCGTGATGGGTTTGGCATACGATTGTACACAAATCGATATTCACAACGCACATCATCAGTGAGCTTGGCGATACTATCGATAACTCCACCAGTTGTTTTACAGCTCTACGTCGCGGTCGGTTTGCACTTTTAACTGTATGTATATTTATGTATTTATATATGTATATATTCGTTTATTTGTTCCGATTTAAATCGAATAAGAATTAAAAAATGTCTTACTACCGTTATTAATACAAATTAACAGCTAGTTGGTCTAGCTAATGCGTAGTTAGTGCAGTGTCTGTGTTGGTGCGTGTCTTAAAGGTAAGTTCAGAGCGGCTCTTGAGTGCACGTCATCAAGCCAGAGGCAATCGCCTATTTTCAGTCGCAAGTGCAAAAGAAAGCAATCATAGCAAGTCTTAACAGTGAAATTGCAAGCAACAAGTGTTTAGTTTACAGTGTCCTACAATTGCAATCGGTTTGCATATCGAAATCAAAGAAAGTTGTCGCATTGCAATTATCGACTGGTGCAACAAGTGCTTGCGATCTCGCTCCCTCTCTGTCTTTCCTGTTATTGTCGCCCATTCTTTGCAAATCACTGCGCGGCGCGCGCGCCTGCGCCTACGCATTTTGTTGTTGTTTTTGTTTGTACTGCTTACGTGTCGCGCCGCGTCGAAATGTACGTTTACGCTTACGTAGTTGTGGTCGGTTTAACGTGCCTCGTCGCTGCCAGTCCACGACCGAGCAACACCACCCCAGCCGCTGCAGTTGCACAGGTCGAAGTTATCGACCAAGTCGAGAGCTTTTTGGATAATGCGCATTATCTCAACAATGAGGAAATTGGTGAACTTTTCGCCCGCCTCAACAAGGACTATCCAACACTTGCCCAACCCTATGTCATTGGGAACACAACACAGGGCCGTCCAATGCATGCCCTTGCCCTGGAAGCGCCTCCGCCCGAAAGCATTAGCGGTGATCTGTTGCGTCCCATGGTCAAGCTGGTAGCCAACATACAAGGCGACGAGGCCCTCGGTCGACAAATAGTACTCTACATGGCCGAGTACTTGGCCAGCCGCTACGAGACGGATGATCAAGTACAGCGATTACTCAACACAACCGAAATCCATTTCCTGCCCAGCTCAAATCCGGATGGTTTTGCCGTTGCTAAGGTGAGTCATCAACAAGATCCATTGAGATGTTTCCATTCCATTTCTGTTCGTTTTTGACCTTTAAATTTCCTTCTGATACGATCGATAAGCAAGCTGGCTTGGAAAGTAATCAAATAAAAAATTAAGAAATTCCCCTCTTCTTTGGGGTTTGCACTCTGTACAGGTTGTATATCTTGGAAACAATTCAATCTGAAACAGCTGCATATCAAAGTAACCCAAGAAAAAGTGAATGTACGTGTAAAGTATGATTGTGATTGAATGTATGGTAGTCCGCTAGTAGGTTGCTGGCTGATTCATTTTGTGACTTTAATGTTTAGGGCCATTATGAAACAACAGCCAAGTGTTGGCTGTTGTTGTCGACTGCTGTGCCTTTGCATTGTTCTAGACTCTAAAGAAATACGGCTCACTTCGTATATGATCGCTTCGAAGCGATCCCCAACCAAAAAAAGACACTATACTCCCTTTCACAACTCAATCAAAACTAAACCGTGGCATTCCACATCAGACCCGCTGCGTGCGCAAGATTAAGAAAAAGAGTCAACAGGGCTTTGATCCAGTTTTTGACTTGCTTGGGGTCATCGTAGCACGATCTGTTAATTAGTATCTGCAGATCACAGACAAGCTAAGTGCTTTTGTACATGTATATTTCACGTCAAGAGCGTATCAAGTTACCTATTAGAGAGCTCTTCAATCCAATTCAGACAACTCAAGTATTTGCTTGGGAGCCAATGTTAAATTTATGTTATCATTGAGCTGTTACTAACATTATGTTAAGTACATACATAATTTGTTTGAAGTGTTATTTTGATCAGTTTTGGCAAATGACACCACTGAATTTTCTGCCCAGTTGTCACAACTTCCAGTACTACTCTATACTATATACATATATATGTATGTATGTATGTATACATCCATGTATGTACACAACAAATTTCAAGTTCAGATTGCTTGTCTTCATTCACATTTATCGTTCGTTCCGGTAAATGTCATTGCAATTTTGTTGCTTTTCAATTTGAACGTCTCTTCACATTTCTACGAGTACATACACTGAACAAAATAGTTGCTATAAGTTTCAACTTAATTGTGAAGTTATTTGGAAATATTTAAACCGCATTTTATTAGAATATATAACAAAAATGCTGAAAAAAGCAAAGTTGACAGCTATATGATATAGTAATCCGATCCGATAAGTTCTGACAGCGTACCTTTAAAGCGGGAAGACTACTTAGCCCAAAAACAGGTGTATAGACGGTCCTGGCTTTATCAACTCGTAGTCCTGATCATGAAAACGTATATTATATACAGTTGCACATTTTGTGAAATGATTGTAATAGTCGTTGAAAGGGTATAATTAGATTGGACCATGATGTAATGGCATAAAGTGGATTATTTTTCATTTATATCGGGAAAATATATTTTTGCACTTGATGCAGAAACATGAAATATTACAAAGCACGTATGCGTTTTTCACAGTGCACTTCAATACATGTTTCACACAATGTGAGTCAAGCACGGACAGTTCACAAGACACCCCCTTCTGTAGGAACCCATGTACGCGTTTATCTTCTGTTGTCTTATCGCAACTGCTTGTGGGGCAATTCGGGTTTCATTGTAATCTATTTTGGGGAAGATTGGCTGGTTGTTTGCATACTGTATATACGCTTCTTTATCGCATTTCTTATTGGCAGCAACTAATGGTCTATTAACGTAACGTAAACACTTTGAAAGCTTATCACACTATTGAACTATGACTAACTAGAGCCTAGAGTTTAGATTGGGAATCTTGGTGCAGCAGGTGCATATAGTTTTGAATAGACGTACATGGATTATATTATTCCTTAGTTGGTTTTATTTAAACCAATTTCTTTTGATTGTGCTGACAGTGTTATGAGTACTGGGAACAACAACTAAGGCCAACATAATGTTGGATTAGTGTCAATCTGCTCACTACTACGACGTCATGTGTTGCAACGCGCAGTAATTACATGTAGTGCATGTGAGAAGAAACTGGTTTAGAAGGTATAGAAACGACTACTTCTCGACGATGACAACTTTAGAGTAAACAGTCTTAAAACAGTTTCTTGCCATTTGAGACCATTTTTGCAACCGGTTCATTATTGTTTTTTCATATATTTTGTGCGCATTAAAGTGACTTAGAAAGGGTATATGAGAGTCGTGTATACAAGAAGTAAACAAGTTAAAACTGCTTTGATGTTTGGATGATTACATCTAAATCGATTAATACATATGGGACAGCTTACACATTCATTTTATTAAAATTACAGGGTATCTTATATTCAACCTCTCGGAGCATCAGCATTAATGCTTTAATGTTTCTTTAGATTTCTGTTGTCTTTGCCAAAGTTGGTAAGTCCCCGCAAGAAGTTCAACATATGCAGTGCATACTGCAATTTCCGTTATGCACTTATCACTGTACTCCGCATTTTGTTGCTCACACGGCAAACTCAATTTATTTTACTTGCGGTCTTCAATGTTGACAGCATTTGTGCAACATATATATGCATACGATCATACTATGTATGTCATGAGTTTATCATATTAATCTTTCAGTATTTATATATTATAACTATAAACAAATTGAAAGATTAAAGAGTTTTTGAATTCCTATGTGCAATTAGGAAGTGTTCAGTAAATATGATTTCTTTGAGATTAAGCTTAAATCAATAGAGAAACTGATAAACTTTGGCATTTGTTCATGCGATTTAACAGCTGTGAATTGAGGTTTAGTCGACCGACAACAGCAATAATGAACTGATAAGAACGTAACAAACGCACACGCACATTCACACACACACACACAGTCGTTCCCGCTGTTCTGTCATTGTGTGTGGGTGAACTATTTTCTTTGAAATTGAGCCCACGTACAATGTTTTTGTTATTGGAGAAGCCGCTGTGACGTCACAGAGCGTAAGAGTTATCGATTTTTATGTAAGCTAAAATAATATCCTTTTAGTTGTTGACACATGTGACGTGCGTAGGCGTTGCTTGATGACGATTGAAGCATAAACACAACGCAACGTTTCCAGCGCTGCACGCTCTCGCTCTCGCCCTTCTCTTCTATCTCTCTCTCACTCTCTGTCGCTCTGTTACTCTCTCCTTGGCTGACTGGCGCAGGCGCCTGACTTGCATCTGGCAATGCCGCCCGCACACCGCACAGTCTGAATAGATTTGCGAAAACTGAAGCCGCACACAAACAAATACGGGCAAATAACATGTAATAATAAAAAAACCCAAAACAAAACAAATATCAAATAAAACGAAAACCGAAAACTATTAATTTGTGCTCAAACGCAACGTTGTCGCCACAATGCGGCAACAACAATACAAAATAACAACAGAAATATAAGCAACAACAAAACTCGTGACTGACAAGCGCAAAGCTTCGACGCGCTCTCTGGCGTGTAATTTCCCTACAATTATCGCACGTCGTCGCTCTCAGCAGCTGTAGCAGTAGCGGCGGCAGCGACGCCGACAGCGGCAGTGGGGCAGCGGGCGGACAGCACGGGCTTAAGGCCAATCAACGCAGCAAATTTTCAAACAGTACATTTTTTGAAGCTGAGCTGAATCGAGTGGAGCTGCTGCACAACAACAACAATAGCGAAAACGTCTACGGCAACGACAGCGACGACAAATACGGGCGCCGATACACACAGCTTGACGCTGAAGCTGTATCTAAAGCGGGCCGCTCGATTCATTTGCACGCCAGTGATAACTAGCGACCAGTAGCAATAGTAACAACAATAATCTAACGGCAACCAGTTAAGAGTTATCCAAATACCATAATGCAGTGGATTGTGACGCTTTCGTTGCCGCTGGCACTGGTATTGGTGTTAGTACCGTTAGTTGTCCAGGGCTACATTATCAAAGAGGATGAGAGTTTTCTGCAGCTGCCACACTACACCAGTCAGGAGCAGCTGGAGGATCTATTTGCTCGTCTCGCGAAAGCCTATCCGGAACTAGCACGGGTACACAGCCTCGGCCGGTCTCTGGAGGGACGTAATCTGTTGGCTCTGCAAATCTCACGAAGCACACGGCAACGAGCGTTGTTAACGCCGCCCGTCAAATACATCGCCAATATGCATGGCGACGAAACCGTTGGCCGACAGCTGCTTGTCTACTTGGCACAGTATCTCCTAGGCAACTACGAGCGCAGCCTAGAGGTGGGCCAGCTGGTGAATACAACCGACATATATTTGATGCCCACCATGAATCCCGATGGTTATGCTTTGTCCCAGGTATGTATATGGACCATATCAAATCAAATCCTGTCACCTGTTTGCGTTTACAATTGCGTTTGCCTGGAAAAATCAATACGAGAATATGTGAAATTTGAGACTCGCCGCCCACGCAGTTGCTGCCTCTGCCTCTGCTCTGCTGCTTCTGCTTCAGCTACTGCCTCTGCTGTTGTAGTAGTTGTTGTTGTTCCTTTAGTCGTTTACAGAATTTTCGATGCCTGCTCTGACGTCGATGTTGCGCACTTATCATTTGATTGCGTTAGGGCACAACTCTCTCCCACATTACCAACGTATGGTAGTATGCGCCCACGGCCACGCCTCTTTGATGTTGACATATTGCAAAGCTTGTTGCTTTTGCTTTGGTTGCTGATTTATTTGCGTTTGATTAACAGATGGACGGCCTATCGGTTGGGCTCCAGTAAACTCACGCACATAAAAATACCCCAATACAAATAATGAAGAAGCACATCCCTAATTGCTTATGAACATAATAAACTTACATGCATATGCTATCGATATCCATTTTGGATGTGCGCTTGCATAGTTTCTGCATTTGCAATCGAATCACCTTCTAGTCATTAGAATTCCGATGAGTGCCTGTGTGTCCGTGTGTCTGTGTGAATGTGTTATGTTGTTGTTGAGCGAGCTTCATCTGCGTGGCTCCATCCATTTGCCAAAGCTCTCTCTCACCCTCTCTCTCTCTCTGCACACTAATCTGCAAATAGTAAACCTCGAGTTGTTTGTTCTGTGGAGTTATTTCAGAAGCGTTTTACAAATGTAAATACTGTTTTTTTCCTCTCTTCTCATCATTATAGTAGAAGGGGGAGATATTTGAGTGGGCCACTTTGCGTGATCGGCCATTGTGACTAACCTACTTTTGTAAAAGTATACGTATACACACATACATATGTATATGTATATGTATTCTATACGTGCATAATCAATTAATTTATTATACAACCAAACTCGGACAATTACGCTCTCTCTATATACATGTATAAATGACTTTCTGATAAGTTTGTTTTGCGTGTGATCGATTGGCAGTTGCTCCAATTAAAAATTGCCAGTTGGTGCACTTAGCATCGCTTCTGATGGGAGGATCATGTAGTTGAGCTTTTGAAAAATCTTCCCCAGCTTGCACAACTGCCTGGGATCTCTCTCTCTCTCTCTCTCTCACTCTCTCCCTCTCTACCTCTCTACCTCTCTCTCTCTCTCTCTGTGCATACACTAATGATAATGTTGTAAGAGCTTTGCGACCTGACTGTCATATTAAAGACAAGTTTGGTCAACTCTTTAAGTCACATACGCGAACTGAATGCCAAATTGCCTACATAACAAACAATGCCAGAAGAGATATGTAATTCACGTAACCAATTAACTAATCAACCATCTCCCTTCTCCATCACTTACTCTCGGTTTCTCTCTTTTTTTTCTCGCTGTTTCTTTTTGCAGGAAGGCAACTGCGAGTCACTGCCAAATTATGTGGGACGCGGCAATGCAGCTGGCGTGGACTTGAATCGTGACTTTCCGGATCGCCTAGAGCAGCAGCATCTTAACCATCTGCGTTCACCATCCCGGCAACCGGAAACGGCCGCCTTGGCCGAATGGATTGTGAGCAAACCGTTTGTGCTGTC
This sequence comes from Drosophila funebris, assembly GCA_018901825.1. Classification (NCBI taxonomy): domain Eukaryota; kingdom Metazoa; phylum Arthropoda; class Insecta; order Diptera; family Drosophilidae; genus Drosophila; species Drosophila funebris. The sequence continues at coordinate 741,172 of JAEIFK010000033.1, forward strand.
CGCCAATTTTCACGGCGGCGCCGTTGTTGCCAGTTATCCCTATGACAACTCCCTGTAAGTGTGCCGCCTTTTGATAAGTGCGATAGCAGCGGCTAATTCTCCACGTTTTCAGTGCGCACAAGGATTGTTGTGAGGAGAGCTTGACGCCGGATGATCGTGTGTTCAAGCAGTTGGCGCACACATACTCCGACAATCATCCGATAATGCGACGTGGCAACAACTGTAACGATAGTTTCGCTGGCGGCATCACCAATGGCGCCAATTGGTATGAACTCTCGGGTGGCATGCAGGACTTTAACTATGCGTTCAGTAACTGCTTTGAGTTGACCATCGAGCTGTCCTGTTGCAAGTTTCCAGCGGCAAGCAGCTTGCCCACCGAGTGGTCACGCAACAAGCGAGCGCTGTTGCAACTACTTAAGCAGGCGCACATTGGCATTAAGGGTCTGGTGCAGGATGCCAGCGGTTATCCGATTGCGGATGCCACCATTGTTGTCTCTGGCCTGGAGGATAAACCAATACGTACCTCAAAGCGTGGCGAGTATTGGCGCTTGCTCACGCCCGGCATCTACAGTGTCTATGCGGCGGCCTTTGGGTGAGCCATTACTGAATTTCATTGAAGTGCATCCTACTATCTATGTTTTCGTTTCCCAACGATTGTTGATGATTCCAGCTACCAACCGAGTGCACCACAGGAGTTGCATGTGACCAATGAGAATGCAGAGGCATTGCGTGTCGACTTTAAGCTGTCTCCCGTTGAAACCAACTATGATGGTATAAGCAGTTATTACAATCCATACTTTCTTAGGCACTAGACGGTGGGGCAACCAAGCGCTGTCAACGAAGACACCACCATCACTATCACCACCGCCAGCAGCACCGCTAAAGCCATCGATCTATCGCCTATCCCCATATTGATCTGTTAACTAACCGATTGCTACTAACATTGTACCACACTATATATGCTGCATCTCTGCATCCAAGTGCACGCCCTCAACGCCTACTTACACACACACACACACACACATACACATATATATATATATATATACATACACATACAGACACATATTCCTTATGTATTTTTGTTGAGCATTTTGTAGTTTCGCATAGAAATTTTGAGTTTCATTTTCACATTAAGTTATTTGGCGCTTTCTTTTTTATTACGCACAGTCCTAGATTGTTCTCTCATTTTGCATACATTCTCACTTTCTATTGCTATCTTCATATTATGACGAACGAACACACACAAACACACACACGCACACACACAGATACAGACACAGTCACAAACTAATTATCAATTTGAAAGAGACATATATAATCCTATATAGAACATTTGATTTGTACATACATGCCTGCGATACATGTGTACATACACATACACACATGTGTAGGTATTTTAAAGGAGTGCGTTACTTGTAGAAAACCCTTCCCACACGAGCCATACAATGGCCTAAGCCCCCCTCTCAATTATACAAAATTATATATACTACAATGAATTATATATTTAGTGGCTTATACTACAAATGAAAACTAAAACCAAGTGTAAAAATTATCTTAACACCACTTATACAACTTTATAACTATGCAAGCAAATAACTAACCAAACAGCCTAATAGAAATATATATGTCTTATCTATTCATATATATAATATATATATATATATATATATCTGTGTATATATATATGTATATTCATATACCAAATTCAAGTCAAGATTGTTAAACATTATAGAATCCTCAGCGTGAGCAATCAGATCGTCTGAAAAATTGTTAACATATACATATACATATATATAAATATAAATATAAATAGATAAATAGAAAGATTGACAAGCACAAAATACAGCAAATTGAACAAATAGTAATAATAATCATTGCATATTAAACAATGGCATATATAGAAAAGAAAAACATAAACAAAAGAAACAAACAACAAAAATAGGCAAAATAAAATTTTTGATTTTTGCTTAGTGCGTTTTATTTTCATTGAAGTGAGCCCAGTTTCGAAACCGAACCCAAACCCGAACCCGAACCCGAACCTGACCTTCATAGAGACAAACATTACGTTATGTTCCCACAGTGTTTTGTTTTATGTTCCATATGAACCAAGGCAAGATCTCACAGATTTGAAACAAGCAAATGATATTATTACGATAACAATTACGATAACGATTACGATTACGAATCAATTTGAAGAAATTTTAATTAACTTATAGCATATTTATATATTATATTTAATATTAAAGAAATTATTTAGCTTAGATATTCAATTCGCTCGGGTATATTGTTCACACAGTGCAGTTAACTGGTTCGCACTAGTTAGTTTGAGGTTATGATTGATAAGTCTTAAGTTACTGCAGCTTTTACGTAAATACAAAACGAAATGCAATGATTTCTCAGGGTTTTGCTGTAGTAACTCGATCTGATGAAATATGTACATGTATGTGAGTATATATATGTATTTGGACATATATGTATGTACGTATATTCACATATAATTTGCCAGTTGAATGTACTTCAGTTGTGAACTCGGCATAGTTTTTATTTTTTATGGAACTAAGTCAATATTTTAGCTCTCTTTAGATTTATCTCTTTCTCTCCCTTTTTCCTTTTTAAACTATTAATCGAAATAAATGTTTATTGAAACGAACGAAACCTCAAATTGATTAATTGCTTACAGTACATCACGTCGCTCTATCAATCTATCAACATTCCGCATGTCAAACACGTGTGTTTATCGTTTACCTTTACGTGTTTTACTTTCCTTATTCCGTTTCCGTTTGTGTTTCTGTTTCAATTTCATTTTCTGCATTGCTTCTTCAAGCTTTTGAATCTCTCCACTTGGATTTGGATTTGGATATCGTTTTGGTTGTTGTCTTGGCTTAGATACAGTTATATTTTTAAGTTTCATTCTCAGTTTGTTTTCGTTGTTTTCATTTGGTTTTGGTTATTTGCATTGCATTCCCCATCCCCCCACCTCGGTGCCTACTCGCTCTCCACTCTCCACTCTCCACAGTCCACACACTTCAGCCACCCCATTCACTGTAAACATCATTTCTTCATTGATCTCTTTGAACTCTACTCAATGCAGGCAACTTTCGCAAACAGAAGGTGGAGCGAGCTGAGCCGCCAGAGCAGCTGAAGGAGAAGTACAATGGATTCCTAACACCTACGCAGTTCGAGCATCACAATTTTGCGGCCATGGAGAGGTGAGTCTGGTGTTGCATGCCACATTTTGTTGCAGTTAATTGAACAGCCTATTGCAGTTGGCTGAGGAACATGAGCGCCAGTTATCCATCGTTGACGCGTCTCTATAGCATTGGGAAGAGTGTACAAGGAAGGGATCTCTGGGTGCTGGAGATATCCACTACGCCGGGCACACATGTCCCTGGAGTGCCGGAGTTTAAGTATGTGGCTAATATGCATGGCAATGAGGTGGTGGGCAAGGAGATGCTTCTGCTGCTGACCAAGTATCTGCTGGAGCGCTATGAGAATGATGATCGGGTGACGCGACTGGTGAATGGAACACGGATGCACTTCCTCTACAGCATGAATCCCGATGGCTATGAGATATCCCATGAGGGTGATCGGACTGGCGGCCTGGGACGCGCCAACGCTCACAATGTGGATCTCAATCGCAATTTCCCGGATCAGTATGGGACGGATAAGTTCAATAAGGTCACCGAACCGGAGGTGGCTGCCCTCATGAACTGGACCCTATCGATACCATTTGTGCTCTCAGCGAATCTTCATGGCGGCTCCCTGGTGGCCAATTATCCGTTTGATGACAACGAGAACGACTTCAATGATCCGTTCTCCCGTATGCGGGATGCCAGCGTCAGTGGCAGGAAACTGAATCCCACCGAGGACAACGAACTGTTCCGGCATCTGGCACTTGTCTATTCCCGTGCACATCGCACTATGCACCTGGGCAAGCCGTGCGCACTCTTCCAGAACGAACTGTTCACCGATGGCATCACCAATGGCGCCCAGTGGTATAGCGTTACAGGTGGCATGCAGGATTGGAACTATGTGCGGGCTGGCTGCATGGAGCTAACCATTGAGATGGGTTGCGACAAGTTCCCAATGGCCAAGGAGTTGCCAGAGTACTGGCAGGACAATCGGGAGCCAATGATACAGTTCATCGAGCAAGTGCATCATGGCATACACGGCTTCGTACGCAGCTCTATCGGCACGCCCATTGCCCGGGCCGCTATTGGCCTGGACGGTGGCAATCAGACCATCTACAGCGGCACCTTTGGCGACTACTGGAAACTAACACTCCCTGGACGCCACAATGTGACCGTTCTTGCCGATGGTTATGCCCCACTCCGAGTTGAAGTCGAAGTGCCCGCCGTGGAGCCATTCGGCATGCGCCTGGACGTCACCCTCATGCGGGACGATCCCCAGCACTGGGCCTCCGCCAACGACTTCCGCATCATCGAGAATGTGGTGAACACCAGATACCATACCAATGCCGAGGTTCGCAGTCGTCTCGCCGAAATGGAGAATCAGAATGGTCAGATCGCCAGCTTTGGCTATGCGGACAACGAGTTCAGTCGACACTTCAACTACATCAAGCTGACTTCCAATGTGAGTGTGTGAACTGACTACCAGCAGTGCTCCCAGTTCTAAGAAATCTTCAATTGAATCTCTTGCAGATTGGCGAGCCTGAGGAGCACAAGTACAAGTTGCTGGTGATAAGCTCCCTGTATGATACAACGGCACCTCTGGGCAGGGAGATTATGTTGAATCTAGTGCGTTACCTAATCGAGGGTCACAAGCTGCAGGATGCATCTGTGGTGCAGTTGCTGGAGCGCAGCGTCATCTACTTTGTGCCACAGACGGAGAAATTCCCCCGAGGTCTTCAGCATGTACAATGCCAAGTAAGTTGGTCCAGCCAAGGTTAACTAGTGATAACTAATCCGATTCCATCATTCATCATCCGCATAGCAACACCGTTTGTGATCCCGTGCTGCCCGATGAGCTGGCCGAGCGCATACTGAATCCCGAAGCGGAATCTTCCCGGGATCTTTTGCTGCACTTCCTGCACAGTGAACACTTCGATCTGATGCTGACCTTTAGCGCCGGCAGCTCGGAACTGAGCTACCCCAAGGGTGATTCCATATTGGAGAAGTTCGCTCACAGCATACAGCGTACGGAGTTCAACTACTCGCCGCTGCAGTGCAGCACATCGGCCACCAGGCAGCTGCATCGCGAGACCACCGAGAGACTGACCAATCTGCTCTATAAGCTCTACAAGATTCCCATGTATACGCTGGGATTGTCCTGCTGCCGCATGCCAGCGCACAGCCAAATCGCCTCCGTGTGGCGCACCAACATTGAGAAGATTAAGAACTTTTTGGGCCTGGTCCAAACGGGAATCAGTGGCCTGGTGCAGAACGACAAGGGTCAACCATTGCGCGAGGCGTTCGTTCGTCTCCTGGAGCATGAGAGCATTTACAATGTGACACGGAATGAAGCACGATTCCAGCTGATGCTGCCCAAGGGTCTCTATGGCCTCGAAGTCAGTGCGCCCAATTATGAGTCGCAGATCATTCAGACGCAGGTGCAGCATGGCATCCTCAGTGATCTTGGGGCCATCAAGTTGCACGGCTTTACGCTGATACGTGGCGAGGTGACTGAATTAAATGGCCATCAGCAGAGCAACGGTGACAGCAACAGCGGCAGCACCACCAGCATCACAGGTGTTGTCCTGGACGATGGCAATCATCCCATACGCAATGCAAAGATATCGGTCATTCATCCGACGGGATTGACCCATCTCCGCAACTTCACCAACAGCATGGGCCAATACTATTTGAGAGCTGTGCCCGTCGGCTCCATAACGCTCAAGGTGGAGGCGCCACGGCACTTTGAGGCAACACGCGACATCCGCCTGCCCCAGGCTGGCCAGGCCACCGAGAATGTTGTCTTCCATCTGAAGTTCAATGCTCATGTATTTGGTCTGCCACGATTCCTGTTCATCATTGTCGCCAGCGTGTTGATCATTGTTGGCGTCGTCATCTGTGTGTTGTGCACACAATTCTGGTTCTATAGGCGCCACCGCGGCAAAATGCCCTACTACAATTTCTCGCTGCTGTCCCAGAAGGGCAAGGAGCAGTTTGAACTGGATGAAGATGCTGGCGATGATGGCGAAACGGAGCTTTTCCGTTCCCCCATTAAACGTAGGTGGATTTACGATTCATGCTCTCTCTCACTCACTCACATCTCTCTCTCTCTCTCTCTCTCTCTCTGTCTGTCTGTCTCGCTGTCTCTGTTTATTTTGTAGGTGGCATGACGATACAGCCGTACTTTGATGAGGAACAGCTGGAGCATATACTCCACACAGATGACGAGGATGACGAGGTGGTGATGGACATGGAGCCGGAACTGGAGCTGGATGTCGCCGATGACAGCGGCGATGAGATTGTCATGTTGCACAATCATAAAAATCGTCGCAAACATTAAGAAATCAAAAAGAGAAAGTTAAGACAACAACAACACACACACATACACAACATAACTGTGATTCAAAACGTTTTCAAAAAAACCAATCGCTCTTTTTATAATATGACTTTATATAATGATTATAATCTATTAATTTTTTCTTAATTAATTAATTTTTTTGTTATACATATATATATTTTTTTTTGCTATCTTTGCTATGTACATACATATATATACATATATCTAAGTACGATCGACAGCTTTATATACGACGATTCGAAATGATGTTGTGGCGAATCTCTAGGAAAGAACTTCCCTGATCAGATATATGTATGTGCTGTCCAACACCGTAACTGTAACTACTTTTAAGACTGAGCCTTTTAAACTAACATTAACGAGCAACAAGATGATGAGAAACATTGGCAGCAAAGCACGATGAAACATGATGAAACATGATGAATCGTGTTGAAGAAGAAGAAGAAGACATAGAATTATTAAACACACATTCCATGTGTACTTAAGAGAAGGAATCTTCAAGCAGAAACCTTAAAGAACATTCCAGGTCAATTGGCAACTATAGCCTTACAACAGATATATCATTCCTATACATATATATGTACATATGTACATATATGTATATGCAAGTAGCACATACATATGTACATATATTGTATATAGCAAGTTAACAGTTTTCCATATTTATTCAAATGCAATATTAATATGCAATGCTTAATACATATTATAAAGTGTGAACGCGCGCTTATGAATATCTTTTTACGATATACGATATACGATATTCGATGTACGATATACGATATATGTTGTATTATGTATGATGTATGATCTATATAGCTATAGTAATGCACGATTTTAAAAGTACATACATATGTACATTTACACAGAGCACTTATACTAAATCTATTAAATATATTCCAAGTGGTGCACATACATACATGTATGTATGTACATATATGTATACAGAGATGTGCGTGTGAGCAACTAAGTAAATTATACATACATAAATACATACATATGTATGTAGATACATTCTATTGATAACTCCAATCAATTGATATACATATGTAAAGTGTAATATGCATTATTATCTAAATAAATACAAGTACCTTATCCAGAAAACACAACTGAATTCGCATTAATAATACTCATTTCAATTGGAATTCCTCTACTGCATATGCTTCTAGGGTAATCAAAACAATTCGCTGGGGGTCCAACGATTCCCAGCGAACCTTATTAATAATATTTCGATGAAATGCATAGATTGAAGTGATGACGACACTAAAGTTGCAAAAATCTAATTGTTTCAATTAATACAGAAAAGTGATGAGAACGTAGCTCGATCGATGATGAATACATATGTATAAAAATCGATTACCAAAGCTATTTTTAATTCCCTATAGCCTATGAGCCTTGGCACTCATGATAAGCAGCATAAGCTCGATGTGTTCTAAAAATTTCATCACGATCGGATAATGAACTCGGAAGTAATTCAGGATTAAACATAGCTCCGGTTTCCGGTAAGAAGAAGAGATCACTAACGCAACAACGTTTTAATATGAGTTTATATTAGAATATCTCGTAGTCGTGCTCCCTCGGCTAGAGCGTTTTTACATGTTATACCCGGTGACACTAAAAAACGGTCAATGCAGAGTATTATAGCTTTATGCAAATACATGTAACAGACAGAAGGTATATTTATATTATAATCAACAGCCGAGTCGATTTCGCACCGTCCATCTGTATATTCGTCTATATTCTGTATACCATACACAGATCAAGTGGATTTCATTTTATAGTTGTGTATACAGGGCATCACACTGTCGGATGCACTCGATTATAATCTTTCCTGCTTGTTTTGATTGTTACTTAACATTTCTCTGTTTTCCAAAATGGATGCTTCAATTATATATTATATTTAACTCAAAGTTAAACTACTAGATTCATAGTTTAACTAGAATTTGGTTTGGAATAATCCGAATTAAATGTAAAATTAAGTTTGATTGCTTAGCATCAAGTATCACTTAGTCACTTAGTGTCATATTAATAAAAGTATTACTATTATTAGAATCCAATAAAAATATTGAAGATTCCAAAGTAAATCATTTCTGAAGATCTAGATTTTCAAATTCCTAATTCGAGTAATACTTTTAATCTTTCAAGAACTTCACTCAGTATTATGAGTTAAATTAAAAATATGAATTACTTATAAATAAATATATTTGAAGAAATAGCTAAAAATTGAGAATATGCTTGTAAGAGCGTAGCTAGATCGTTGTTGCACAACTTTTGTATACCCTATTGCTTGAGCTTAAAAATTACAGGATGTAGAAACTTTGTTCCGAATAACGCTGGAATCGAATTTAATTGTCATTTAATTTAATTGTCATTCAAGAAAAAAGACGTAGATTTGCGAATACTACATGTCTGCTATGGCGAAGTACGTAGACATACCCTGTAAATCGATGGTTTCAGCAAGTGAACAGATTTGTTCGAGTGTAAGTCAAGATTGTCGCAACGCAATTGCGCTGATTCATACACTTTCCAGACTCTGTCTCGAATGAACTTAAGTGTGTGTGTTGAGTATGTACATATGTATGTATGTATGTATGTATGTATGTGTGTATGTGTGTATGTGTGCACAGAGATGAAAGTATGTATGCGTGTGTGTGCTTGCGTATGGCCAGGATCAAGGTTATCGCAACGACAGCAAACGCGCCGCGATCTTATCAGCATATGTTGCGAGGAACTGGCATTAAGAAGCGTCTTTATCAGGGCCCCAGTGACAGCAGCAAGTCCAGATGATAGTTGACAGCGGCGAAAGTGAGAGACGCCTCAGTTGCCTAGAGCCGAGCAAGCAATACACAGATCAATACCATGTGGTGGACGCGACAAATAGCCTCAAATTGCCAACGACTCTCCGGGCAGCTGCATTTGCAGTTGCGGTGCTTTAGCACACCGGCCGAGCAGACGTTGGGCATCATTGGAGTGCCCTTTGCCAAGGGCCAGTCGAAGCAGGGGGTGGAACTGGCGCCGGATTTGCTGCGACAGAACAAATTGCGTCAGGTGCTGCAGAGCAGCGATGGTGAGAGAGTGAGCGAATGATGCGAGCGAGCGATGAGAGAGAGTTTAACAAAATGAAAGACAAGAACAGTTATTTTTGGATCGTTCAATTTATTCAATTGTTTATCGATTGTTCGATTACAGAGCGTCTGGTCATCACGGACTACGGCAACCTGCAGTATGCTGTGAATGAGACGCTGCTGCAGCAGCAGCGCCAGCATTACCACCACATACGCAACTATGCGGACTTCATGGCCTGCAATCTGGCGCTAATCGAACAGGTGCAGCAGATACTGCAGCAGAATGCCCAATTCCTTACCATTGGCGGTGACCATGCCATTGGCTTTGGTGCGTAGATCAACCTGAATCGCAATTGCAATCTCAATGGATTATATCCAAATGATTAATGCTTCTTTTTATTTTTTTTTGCATTTCTATTTTTTCATTATATGCTCGTGTTGAGGCAGGTTCCGTTGCGGGTCATTTGCAGCACACGCCAAACTTGTCGCTGGTGTGGATCGATGCGCACGCGGACATCAATCTGCATAGCACCTCGCAGTCGGGCAATATACATGGGATGCCCGTCTCGTTTCTGTTGCAACAGCTGCGTGCCACCTGGCAGCACGCCGCGCTCGACGAGATAGCGCCAAATTGGTGAGTGTTGCCATTGAACCGTTCGTCTCGAGCTTCATTGCATTTCTCTAGATTCTTTATTACACTCGCATTTGTTATCGTAATTGTAAACGTAAACGTAAACGTAAGCGTAATCGCTATCAGTATCGTTATGGTTATCGGTATGCTATCGCTAACGTTTCTTACAGCTAAACACACAAATTCTTGCAAATCTTAAAACTAGTTATTATTATTTTAATTGTAGTTTATGCTTTCATTTAAGATCTATGTAGTTGAAGCTGGGAGCTAGCTCCCTTATCACAGTTGTCTTAACGAACCAAGTTTTTGATTTTTGTTTTCGATTTATGGATTTTGATTTGTTTGTTTTTTTTTTTTTTTTTTTTTTTTTTTAAATTTTTTTTTAACGTTTTTACGTTTTTTCTTTAATTGTAATTCATTGCTTTTTCTTGAATTCTTTATTTTTTCTTCTTTTGCTGCGTTGGGTCTCAGTCTTTGGTATGTTTTGATTTTATTCTTTAGATTTCGTTTATTTGTCTTATTTATTTGGCAACCTAAAAGTTTGATAACATTCATTGTCTTTAGTTTTTGGCAGTTTCTGTTTTAAGTTTCATTTAGGAAGCTAAACCATTGAAGAGTCTTATATACAAACAATCGAATTCTAAACAGAATACAAAGAATTGAATCCAAAACAGAAAATAAATAATAATAAAAAATAAACAAAAAGAAATCAAATTTTGAAAAAAGTACAACAAAATGCAAAAACAATAATGATAACGAATTTGTTTACTTTAAACCAAAACATATAAATAAATGTATGTATTTATATGTATTTTGTGTATACGTAATACTGTATGGCATATGTATAAATAAGGAAACGCAAGAAGAAGAGAAATTAAAAACAAATCGAATACATAAGGAAATTTACGTCAATCGTAATACTAATGCTAACAATAACAATAATAATATTTGTTGTTATTTCATTTGACAAATGCGCTGAACGCTGAACTTGCGTTCTATTAAAGCTTTTAAAAACAATACATATGCAAGTATACATATATAAATTATGTATATATATATATATACACAGATCGATCTACAAATGAACTCAATACCCGTCAAACCTTGTCTTAGTATTTGAAGTAAACGAAATTAAAATCGAAATGAGAATCAAATTCAAACTCAAATCAATAGCAAAAGAACCCGCTACAAGTACATAAATCGGTATCTAGTATTATTAGTATATATATAAATATATATGTATATATATGTATATGTATATGGTGCATAATGGCTGGGAGGGCAGGGGGTGGTTGCCCCCCATTGAGTCTATTGGGCGCACCGTTGCGGTGGTGCTGGTGCTACAAAACAACAAATCAAATCAAATCGAAACCGAAACCGAAAACCGTAAATTCAAAATCGCTAGCTTAAAGTTAAATCACTGGCGTTGTTTTTTTTTTAAGTTTTGTTATTTTTTGTTGTTGCTTTTTTTACATACATACATAGATAATAAGTATAGTTAATTAATTTGATGTGGATCATATAAACTTAAAATTATAGATCACAATAATTGATAATCCAAATCGAGAAACCGATGAAAATATGATGCTAAAACGCAAAACGTAAATTGTTATTGTTGTTGTTTGATGATGAGCACAAGCGTACACTCTGATAGACAGAGAGAGAGAGAGAGAGAGAGAGGGGAGAGAGAGACAGATAGAGAGATAGGTAGAGTGGGAGCGTGTCTGTGTGTGGGTGTGTTCTCATAATAGGGGGTGAGAGGAAGAAACAAAACACTGAAAGAAATCACTGAGTTGCTGTATAGTTTATATACAATACAATAATTCTGCACAGAATATACACATACACGTAGATCAATTTGATAACGGAACTAAAGCTGGGAACTGTTTTTAGGGTTCTAATGAAATATGCATATATATGGATATGTATATATATACATATATGTATATATATATATACATATATATCGGTGGGTTCTTGAATGTGGTCTTCGCTCTGCGACATCTTGATCTTGATACATATTATGCGAGTATATTGTGGATTTGGATTCGGTATTGTGTAACATGTACTAGACTAGCTTTGTGTGTTCTGAGGATCTGGTGCGTTTGCTAAATATAAGTGAAAATAATACACGTTAATAAACTATACATATGTAAGTACGATCACAAAACAACACTCTCCAATCATCGGTCACACAATATTCGAATTTCTAGAGTTTTACAAAAACAATCTTAGCTTAGTGCTAGTGCTGAGGATGTTTGTTTGGATTGTGGATTGGAGTTGGAGTTGGAGTTGGCAAAGATTTACAGAACTGAATGTGTTGGCCCAAAGTTCGTTATTTTCCTCTACTCTGATGAGTCTGTCACACTAAGTTCTTTGTTAAGAAGTTCCCCAAATACTTGGAATCGGAAAACGCAGTACAACATAAAGATTGAAATTAAGATTAAAAGATCGGATGACAATCGGATAGATTATGAGTTATTTAATCTGTGTCCTGTCAAGGACTTGTTTGTGGATTGATCGAGAGGGGGGAGGGGGTGTAGGGGTGATCTCGTTTGTGATGTTCTCTTTAAAACTCATAAAAGTTGTTTGGTATTTTGTTTGTTGTTGATATTCTTTTTTTTTTTTTGGGTTTTTGGTTTTGTTGCGTCAACTGTAATTAAATCAAGGAAATTACAATACATAATGTGTGTTTATATACGAGTATATGGCAATACATACATATGTGGTGTATGTATGAACACACATATATCTACATATATATACATATGCGCATACGTATACGTATATGTATGTGTATGCATGTATGTGATGATGGCACAGACAGACGCACACATACATAGATATGTATATGGAAATAGTATATATGCACATACATCGATGGATGGGATCGCCATTCATGTTATGTTATAGTACATATGCACATATATACGGATCAGAGATCATGTATATAGGCATATATGTATGTATTATTATGCGTAAATATTTGTAAATAAGTAATTACAATCAATATCGAATGAATTATATAATTATACAATCATTATTGCTTTTAATTAATTAATTAACTAATTCAAGTTAAATGTAAATGTTAAATGTCAAATTCAATTGAAAATCGAACAACAACACACGCCTGAAAATAAATCAAGAGAAAGAAACAAATTAGAAATGCATTCGGCTCGCTTTGTAATTTTTTTTTTTTTTTTTTTTTTTTTTTTTTTTTTTTGGATTAGCTACAATAGAAAAAAGAGTACAAAAAACCATTTTTGAATTCAAAACTCATCATGGGCGATGTTTATTATTGAGGAAATTAACGTGTAGCAAATATTCAACGCTGTACAGAGGAAAGCAAATCAAATTATTAGCCTGGTTTATGTTTTGGGTTAAGTATGTTAGCAGTGTTAAATCTCTCTCATTTGGCTGCCTTCAGCCTCATCCACTTCCACTTGCTCTTTCTCTACTTCTTCTCCTCCTTTTCGAGTTTACTTCTCATTACTTACCGGAAAATAAATGACATCAACGATAAAACAAATGAAAACAAAGTGTAATAGGAAAAATCATCAAATTATTCGTTGAAAGAAAATTTGAGAAAAGAAAACACTTTTTAAGATTTGCTTTGGATTCATATACTCTATGATTCCTAACTATGCATCTATGTATATACATATGTAGAAGTAGAGAGAGAGAGAGACGGAGAGCGAGAGCAAGTGAGTGAGAGTGATGTACACTGCGCATAAGAACTGAGCAAGTTAACAAAATGAAATCATAGTGAAAAGCAAAAGTTTTTCATTTTAAGGACTTTTGTTTGTTGATCTATTAATTTGTTTGGTTTTGTTCTGTTCTGTATCGTTTAGGGTTTTTTTCATTTGGCTTACTTACACACTAAATCAAAATCAAACTAAGTAGATTGTAAATACACTGCGCAAAAAAACTTATACGCTTTATATAAAGACGGAACACTTCGTTGGTTGAAGACTGTAGCACAACAACTGAAACAATTTGGAGAAAAAGTGTGTGTGTCTGTATGTATATATATATATATATATATGTGTGTGTGTGTGTGTGTGTGCGTGTGTGAGTGTGAGTGTGTGAGTGTGTGTGTGCGTATGAGAGTTTAAATAAAGTGAACTTAGCACAAGTTACACTGTAACTGAAATCAACTGCAATCGTTACAAATCACAATTCACAAATGTTCAAAGAAAAACTGTAATGAACTGAACTCGATCCCTGGAAGAGCGGCGGGCAGGTGTACAACAAACAGATCGACTGCGAGAGCGAGCGAGTGAAAGAGCGCAGAGAATAACCAAAGAGAGAGAGAATGACAACAAAGGAGAAACAATAAGAAGGTTGAGCTTTAACTTAGCATAGAATTGGAATTGGAAATAAAGCAGCTGAGGCGACTAGACAAAACTAGGGTCAGCACAGCAGATGGAAAATAACAGTAGAAATAGAACAATAGAAAAGAGCAACAAAAATATGTAAAATATAAACACAAACGAAGAACTGAGTGAAAGGAATATAGAATATGAATATACCAAACTAATTGGAGAAAACTTGTACTTGAACTAGAACTTGAACTGATATAAAAACTGAACCAAGTTTTGTGTATTTTATATGCAAAGCAAGAAAAACTCATAATCATATATTTTGCAAATACATTTATAATATTAATTTTGTTTTGTTTTTGGTTGCATTGTTTCCATTTTTTGTTTTGTTTTTTTTCTTTAAATATCATTTGAAATGTTGGATAAATATTATTAATTAATTGATATAAATATGTTAATAAAAAATTAAATTGTCTCATCAACTTCTTGTTCATCATCATAATCATAATATACATATTATATATCTGGCGTATCTTGTATGTTATGCTGTTCTGGTTCTGGTTTTCATTTTGTTCTTTTTATTTTTTATATATGTATATTTTTTATTTTTTGGTTTAAGTTTTAGGTATAGTTTAGGGTAGGCTCGTCGTATTCTCTCGCCTTGGTGAACATTTATTTGTTCTTGTTTTTTGTTCTTGTTGTTGTTGTTGTTGTATAAATAAGTGTAAATATAAATAATAAGCGCATATTACTATAGATTATATGATAACTAAGCATAAGACTAAGGCTAACTAATCATAATTTATAAATTAAATTCAATTAAAATCAAAGTATTCCCGTTTGCACACAAAAAATAATATCGCATTAGGTAAAATTGCAACTTTTCGTCAAGTTTCGTTAAGTTCGGTTTGTGGAATACACTAAAGTGTGTGTATGTGTGCATGTGTGTGTGTGTGTGTGTGTATTTCTGTTTGCATGTGTGTGAGTCTTCGAACAACTGAAGAGAGTTAACGAAATACATATTCAAAGTAAGAAGGACGGCCGCATTTTGACTAGGAATCTCTCCCAAGATATGGAGATTAAGTGGTTGGCAGGTTGCTTTGTAACTGTTGTTATTGTAGTTTTTGTTGTTGTTGTTGTTGTTGTACACAAACATCATATTACTGGAATGTTACGAGCTTTGAGATCATTAGGTTGCTGACATGACTAGCTGGCGGCCGGAATTTGTCTATTCCAATCACACTTAAGGTATGTGCTCTGATTAAAGAGCGAAAGTGGTAACAGGAAAGGGGACACGGGAAACGGGAAATGGGAGCGTCAGGTGCTCGAGATCGATAATATCCGTATCCGAAATCGGAACAGGCTTGAGGTTAGCCATGCTCTCTGGGCACACACAAAGAACGTTTACGAATTGGTGGGTAGAGACATACATAAAAGTAACAAAGAAACAAACAAATATAAAGAAAATAACAAAAGATAAATAATACGAGAGACACAGAAAATAATGAAAACAAAAAAATTATGCGAAAATTTATCAAGTGTTTTTTATTGAAAAATTATTATTATTATTTGTTATTGTTGTTGTTGTTGCTGTTTTTGTTTTTTTTTTTTTCATGTTGGCAAAATTCAATCAAATTATAAAAATCATAAAATTAAACATAAATATAATGAGTAGTAATCATAATCATAATCAAAAGAAAACAAATCGAAAGGAAATTGTCAAAATTTATAAATAAAACTGAACAGAGGAAATCAAAACCATAAATCAAATAAATTAATAAAAACACAGTTCGATACACAAGTTTTTCATCTTTTTCTTCTACAATGCCCTTAACATTATACTGGATATATAGGTAATATATCTACATATAATATCCGCAGGTTGCTTTCTCTAGGGATTGTAATATGTGTGTATGTATATGTAGATGTGTATGTGTGTGAGTGTGTGTGTGTGTGTGTGGGCAAATGACAGAGTGTTTAGATAGTTGTAAATTAAAATCAAAAGCAATACATAAAAAGTTTAAGGTAAATAAAATCAAAATCATAATCAAATTATAAATTGTATCAATGTTGTAAAATGCAGAAGCATTCGTGACGCTTAATGTCCGAAACAGAGAGCGAAAGAGACTAAGAGAGACATATATAGAGAGAAAGTCGGAGAGAAAGAGAGAGAGAGAGAAGGAGCAGGATAACGATCGAACGATCCAAGGATCGATAGATCGATCTCTTAGCATGATCTGACAATGCTCCTGCTGATGCTGCTGTGTGAATTCTCTTACTCTCCAACAATGTTTCAGCTCTCTTGCGTGTTCTTGTTTTTTTTTTTTTGTATGCTTCATTCAAATGAACGGAATTCAAAATCGAATTTGAATTTAAATGTAAATTAAATTAATTATAAAATACAATAAATAATATTTTCTTCTTTTGTTTCTGTTGTTGTTTGCTTTTGTTTTGTTTCATTTTGGTTTTACTTAAAGTTTAAGAAAAAAATTATATATATATAAATCTATATATATATATTATTTATAAGGATATATATAAATATACCAAATTTGCTTAATTCGAAAATTACACGAAAAAAATAATTGTTATATTGTTGTGTTGTTGTATAATAATATTAATATATTTAAGTTACATAAACATAAATGATTTTCTTTTTCATTTTCGTTTCTTCTTGTTGCTTTCTTTTTGTTTCAATTTTTTTTGTGTTTTTTTTTTTTTGTTTGTTTTTTTTTTTTTTTGTTTACTTAATGAAATTATAATTGTAATTTAGCTGAGATGCATGTTTTGTTGTTGCTGTTGTTCTTGTTGTTGCTGCTGTTGCATTTGCATTTTAAAACTATTGCACAATATTAGAATTACGTAATAATAGTATTAATGAAAAAAAGGTTATTGTTGACAAATAAATTAAACAAAATCAAGTACATAATTTCACTTAATCATTAAACAATTTGTTTTGTTTTTTTTTGTTTTTTGTTTTTGTTTTGTTTGTTTGTTTGCTAGCATATACATATATATGTACACGATTACATATAGATATATATGCTCATATAGATAAATAAAACTAGCATGAATTATTGCAAGTTCGGTTGCATGCAACAAGCAAAAGCAGAAGACTCTCAATTCTCAATTCTCTATCGCTTTCGCGATCTTCCTGCTCTCTTTTGCTTCTTGCGCACACATTTTGCGCTCGCTCTTCGAGATAATGAAATTAGTACAGTTACGGGAATAATACATAATATACGATAATCTTGTATACATATATATAAAGAAAATAAATCTTTGGATATATTTTTACATTACAAAAGAAATGTAAATAAATTATAATTTCGCTTGAATGTCTGTGTGTGTGTCTGTGTGTGTGTGTCTGTGTGTGTGTATGAATTCAATAGAAAAAATTGTAAAAATGTTCAAGAAAGTGTTTGTTGTTTTTTTTTCGACTGGCGCGCTCAATTTTGCTATGCTTAAATTTTAGCTAGAATATAAGTTATGTTTGTTTATAGTATCGTTTTGAAGGACTTTCTATGCTGGGTTATCTTTCTTTCTTTCTTTCTTTCGTTCTTTCGTTCCCTTTCTTTTCGTCTTCCTTTCCGCTTTCTTCTTCTTGATCTACTGGTTGTTTATGTTTTTTTCTTTGCTATATGGTAGTTATGGTATATTTTAATTAGAATATAATATATAAATTTGCATTACTCATATTGTATATTGAAAATATTTTGCTTTTTGTCTACACTTTGACTTCGATCTGCCTTATTTTTTTGTTTTTGTTTATGTTTTTGTTTATGTTTTATTTTGTTTTGTCGCGTCTGCCTCACTTCTTTAACTTCCACTTCTACTTCTCCATCATCTTCATCTTCGTTTTCCACTTCATCTTCATCTTCTCTACTTCACTTTGCTGACTAGATTTTTTGTTGCAAATTTTGTTCAAACAAAAAATTGTTTCCTATAATTATGAAAAAAATAATAATAATTATAATTATGAATATTGTTTATACATAAGCTTTTCGCTTTGTTTTCTTGACGCTTCATCATATATGCTTTTACAGCATATTCATTTTCCTTGTTTTTAGTCTATTAATTTGTGTTTTTATTATAATTATTATTTCTTTTCTTTTTTTTTTTTTTTTTTTTTTGTTTCTTTTGCTAAGGATCGTGTTTTAAGGTATTCTTCATTCGCCCGGTTTTCAATGTATATGTGTGTGTGTGTGTGTGTGTGTGTTTGGATATTTTAGAACTTAAAATAGGTTGCGTTGACATAAATTAATTGTAACTAGACGTATTGTACCTACTATAAAGAAAATCATCATCGAAAGTAATAGAAATATAGTTATGTTTTGTTTTTGCTTATAATGAAAAAAGAAACATGGTTAATTAAGTCTCTTCCCATAGTATACGATAAATAAATATGCATGGCTGTAATTAACAACGAGCGCTCTCAATTATTTCAATACAAAGAAACAAAGAAATCATACAAAACGCATTTACCAAATTCAATTGAAACTCAAACTTGTAATAATATAAACTCTCAAAAAGAAGCCAAAACCAAATTGATTGATGTGTGTTGAAATATATATATATATATATAGTGTGTGTGTGTGTGTGTGTGTGTTGTGTGCTCTTATATAAGCATTTGATTCCACAGTCAACTGATAAAACGCTAAAATTGCACAGATCGATTCGTTTATCCTGAATCCTTTAACCACACAACATACGACATTTTGATGGGAAGCTACAGTAGGGTACAGTAACGTCCCATACAGTAGCGTCCTCACTTGTTGTAGGCAGCGGGGCAAAGCAACGTCTTTAATTTGTTTTAATTTCTTCATCATAATTTGTTGTTTTCATTTTTTTTTTTTTAACAAAAGATCACTTACGTAACTAGAAAAACGCTTTGCTAATGCTGTATTTTGTTTCGCTTTCGCTTTCGCTTTTGTTTCTTTTCTTTTTTGTTTTTTGTTTTTTTGTTTTTACTTTTTGTTTTTGCTTCTTCTTCTTCATCGTTTCTTGTCAAACTTTTGTCATATAAAAAATGTTGATGTTGCTTAAGTTGTTTGTTTGTTTGTTTAGTTACTGAGTTTTGTGCTACGGTTTTTTTTTTTTTTTTTTGTTTTGTTTTCTTTTTTTTTTTTTGTTTTCTCTTTAAACGCTAAAAATGTTAGCAAATGGTTTTACGCTTCTTACTTGCTGCTCGAACTATACATTATATAAAGTATATAAGGTATATATAAATATTATAGTATAATATTCACTAACAATTATTTACTTTAGTAAAATGTTTCAAATTTGCGCATAAATTATTGTATTACTTTCTTGTTGTTTAATCGCGTATAACTGTTTCCCTCCTCTCCACTCTTCACCACTCCATCACATCCCATTCCCTTTCTCCATTCTCCCTTCTCCTTCATGTAGCTTGCTGTTGTTGCTTTTATGCAATTGTCAGCTTTATGATTTAAACATTCATCGTTATCCTTTTATGTTGCACACATGTCCCAAATTTCTAGCTGCTTGCATGTGAGAATGTATTCATTGAGGTGTGTGTTGTGTTGTGTGTTGTGTATTCGGTGCGGTATGTGGCATGTGGCATGTGGCATGTGTTGTGCGAGTCGGACGCTAGTTTTGTTGGATTTTCGCTTGGCTTTCGTTTGGTTTAATATAAAAAACAAACACAAAACATTAAAATTTAAATACAACTTATATATATATATATATATATATATATATATATATATATATATATATATATATATATATATACATATACGTATATACATATGTATGTATGCATGTATATATGTATATATAGGTATTGTATGTATAATAATTATTAAATTCCATTAATTTTTGTTTCGTTTTGTAATACTGTAGCAGCCTCCATGTATGCACACTCGTGTGGTGTGCCCATATGTGTTTATCCTTTATATGGTTTTTAAATACTTCTTTTGTAAGCCAGCTAGACGAAAAGGAAAACAAATCTCTAACGCTCCAGACTCGGCACAAAAGAATAATGTATATATATATATATATATATATATATATATATATACATTTATACAAGAATCTGTAAGCTTTTCCTTCTGTTCATTGTTATACTAATTGGTATTTGGTTTTGTTTGTATTGTAGAAAAATTGGAGTGTAACTAACAGCTTTGGGTTTCGTTTTCATTTCGTTACTGGAAGATTTCATTGCTGCTTACTTAGTTATAATTTTAAAAATTTTCTTTTTGCTAGTTAATTTCATTTTAGTTAAATTTCATAATTTATATTATTATTATAATTATTATTATATTATTAATATTTTGTTTTTTTTTTTGTTTTGTTGATTTCTTTGTTTTGCTTTGCGACTAATTTGACTGCGGCTGCAATTGGTTTGTCCCTGCTTTGGGCGTCCTTTAGGACAACCGCCTCTTTGTTAAGTATTTTTCTTTTTAATATTGCATTCGACACACTCTCTCGAGTTTTTAGTTTTTAGTTTAGTTTAGTTTTCATTCTTAAATGCTAAACAAGAATTTTTCTATTGCAACGGCCGGCGATTGGCCGCCGTTTCGTTGTTTAGACGAGATTTGAAGCCAGAAGACATCCCTGGTAGGGTGTCTGCATGGTTGTGTGTGTGTGTGTGTGTGTGTGTGTGTGTGTGTGTGTGTGTGTGTGTGAATGTGAGTGTAATTTGTTGTGTGTGTTATACACATACATCTTGTTGCGCTTAGTTACCATTATACCATGCATATTTATATATGTATACGTGAATTGGTTGTGTGTGTGTTTGTGTGTTTCATATGTATGTGTGTGGGTGTGTGTATAAACTAGATAAGTATATGATGTGTGGGTGTGTGTGTGTGTGTGTGTATGTGTGTTTTTGGGTGTACTTGCTGTCCACTTGCATTTGTATCTGATTCTGATGCACTTCCCCTCCGCCAATCACTTTTGGGAGCTACACACTTTACTTGGCCTTGTTGGTCTTGAAGCTGACCTGCAGCACACGATTGCCCATGGTGTAGCCGTTGAGAGCACGTATTGCCATTGCGGCTTCATCGTAGTTGGTCATGGATACGAAGCCGTAACCTTTGCACTGATTCGTTGTGGGATCCTTGACGATCTTCACGGATTGCACAGCGCCGAAGGGGCCGAACAGCTGCCAGAGCGCCGCCTCCTCCGTTTCGGGTGCCAAATTGTATATGAATATGGGATAGGCACCACCCGGCCCGCTGGCCAGCGTTGTTGCTGCCGCCGCCGCAGCGCCAAGGCCATTGGGCAGCATCACATCGAGCATGTCACCGGCCATTGGCGAGAAGCGGGCGAGTCCCTTGTTAACTGGTGTATGCATGGCGCCACCAATGCGTCGCACCAGCTGCGGATTGAGGAAAGCGGGCAGTTGCGGCTGTATAATCTTGCTGGTGCTGCCGGGCGTATTAGAGAACTTGACCACAATCGGATCGGTGCAACTGCTGGGTGTGGTTCCATTCAGCGCAATGATCGCCCGCGTGGCCTCCTCACGCTTATCGAAGCGTATAAAGCCAACGCCTTTGGTCTGTGTATCATTACCAGCATTTTGCAGTATGCGCGATGTGATAATTGCACCAAATGGTGCAAAGATGGCCTCCAGCTCCTGCTGTGTCATGGTCTTGGGCAGACCGGATACATATAGATTGGCGCCCTTGATGGCATCTGATGATGGTCGCGCAAACGATACCTTGATGGTTTTGTTCTGCAGTCGCAGACCGTTGAGTACATTGACCGCCTGCTCGGCATCCTGGGGCCGCACATAGTTGACAAAGCCATAGCCCAGACTCTGTCCCTTGCTGGGCGCCTGAGGATTCAGTGGATCAATGTACACCTGCGACTTGTCACGTATCAGTTTGACGGATTCAATTTCACCCACGCTGGAGAACAGAGAACGTATCTCGTCTTCCGTCATCGTTTGTGGCAAATAGTTCACAATCAGATTTGTGCGCGTCTCTGTGCTCCCATTGCTGCCGTTCTGTGCACCGCCAGAGTTACCATTGGTGTTGCTCTGCACCTGCTGTTGTTGCTGTTGCTGTTGTTGCTGCTGCTGCTGCTGTTGTTGCTGCTGCTGCTGTTGCTGGACGGCGACAACCGCCTGCTGCACTTGCTGTTGCTGCTGTACGACCTGCTGCTGCTGTTGAACAACTGCTTGCTGGGCAACTGCCTGCTGTTGCTGCTGCAGTTGTTGCGTTACGGCGGCAGCGGCCGCGGCAACCGCTTGCTGTGTCTGCTGCTGCTGTACTTGCAATATGGCCTGTTGCACCTGTTGCTGCTGCTGTTGCAACTGGGCGGCAGCGGCCACAGCGGCCGCACTCTGCACAGGCGCTGCAGCATTTGTCGCTGCCACAGCAGCAGCGGCGGCTGCGCTTTGCATTAGTTGGGCTTGTGTATCCACGCCAGTGGCGCCGGTATTTGCCATCATAAAGTCCACTGATTGATTGATTATTGATTGTTGACAGTTGTTTGTTGTTATTGTTGTTGTTGTTGGTTTTGTTGTTGATGGTGTTTGTTTTGGTTTTGTTGTTGTTGTTGTTGTTGTTGTTGATGATGGGATTGTTAGATTGACGAGACCAACGCAGGCGCAGCATATGGAAGAAGAAGAGTTAAATGTCAAGATTAAACCATTTGCAAGGTGTGTTAGTAACGGTTATTTAGTATCAATCATCTACTTCAATTGTTTACATTAGTTATGTTTAGTTTAGTTTTAATTGATAAATTTGTTAACGCTTAGCGCTTAACGGTTAACAGTCAACGATTAACGGTTAGCTTAAGCTTTGCACCCTAGCGCCGCCCTGCGGCCCACTTTTACTAGCAACTTTCGTCAAAACTTACTTTTGCCTTTGCACGTACACAAGCACACACTCTCACAGACTCAGTCACACACGGACAAAGCGAGAGCGGGAGAGCGTGAGAAAGAGAGATTGAAGCTTACAATCTCAGACACAGACAAAGTCACTTTGCAAATTGAGCACACAGACACCACTTACACAAATCTATATACACATATATATATATATATATATATATAAAAAGAGAGAGACACACACACACTCACACGCTAGCACAGACCTATCACTGTCAACGGAGGAGGTAGAATTTTTGAGGTGAAGAGTTTGCCGAGCTTTTGGTTTGTCGATGCCGCTACGAGACCCGCTACGACCCAAGCACGCGATGCTACTGAGCGCAGGTCCTTACAAGACCTTCGTGTTATGCTGGCGTTAGCCTCTCCCGCCCTAACACAGTTTTTTTCTGTTAGTTGCTTTTGTTCCCATTCCTGCTCCTACTTCTGCTGCTCCTGCTGTCGTTGTCGTTCTTGTTATTGCTGTTGTTGCCGGGAATTGTAACAAAGCACGTACCCGGCCAAACCCAGTTATGTAATACATACACACGCATACATACATTTGTATATAAGAAAGTACACACACACACACACACATACTGTCAATGGCAAGCGTAGCAACGAACTCTTAAGCAGCAGCACAACCCCCTCATAAAACAAAACAATAAAGAAAAAAATGTTTAAAACTAAAAATGAGCAACTGTGCCCATCTAAAACCGACCAACCAACCTACTCACCCGCCACATAGACTACACTGCAGTGTGCAACAGCGAGACGAAGCAACCCTTAACTATCAAAAACAAGTTGTAATATTTCTTTTGCAAAAATTACTAACATTCACATATACAAACATACATGTATGTATATATGCACATAAATATGTACATGCATTTAAAAATATGTACATTTGGCTCTGCTAAGGGTTAAATACGAAAGTGAGAACAATGCCACCCCCCTTGGGTTAACAAACAAGAACCATGTGCGTATGTTTGTCAAATTACCGCACCTTGAACAGTCTGGCAACGCTGAAGCAACGGCTGCTGCATGATCTGTGAACTTGCACTCTGGGTGGTTGATGTTGGGTTCGTCTCTCGCGACTCACGCAAGTCAAAAGGTCAAATGAAAACTGACACACGCGAAAATATACACATACACACACACACACGCACATGCAAAAAATTTAACATACGTACATACTTTGTACATATATATTTGCACGCCCACACGCCAAGAGCAGAGCGTGCACGCTCTCAATTTCCATGACAACTGAGATTTCAAAGTGTCTCGACCACCGTCTTCTCATCATCTCATCACTTTAACACGTACATAATACATACATATATTTATTTATTTAATACTCACTTGTTTCAGTTAAAATTTTGCTGATTTTTGGCTCTTGTATTGTTTGCCAAACAAATTAATTTAAATTTTTTGTATATGCGCGCGCGCTCTACACGGCGCAGCTCAAACTCAACTCGCTGCTCCTTTCCTTTCCGCTTTTCCTTCTTTTACTGCCGTTTTAGTATGTTAGCAGCCTGCAGGGCAAGGTTTCTCGCACTTAATCCAGGATATGCTCTTTTTCCGTCCGTTTTGTTGGCTATAATTGCGACTATTTTGCTGCTAATAATTAAACAAACGCTTGCGTCGTTGTCGTCGTCTAATTTTGTTGTATGAAAAAGAGAGTAGATAAAAACAAAAACAAAAAAGCGGTAAATTTGTCTGCTCGTCTTTGGCATTCGTCGTTGGGGTTATCGTATTTATCGATTTTATCGATTTTTCCCAACACCTAGGTATCACAACAGCAACAACAGCAGTAACAACAACTAGCCAATAGATTTTTAGCCAAATTCTATGTATGTACATACACATCTATTAAAATACATATATATGTACATGTATTCATAGATGCAAAATTTTTATTTATTGTTACACAATTTCGGACATTGTATGAGTTGCCGCTGTTGTAAATTTGTGTTAGATTTTTGGTTTTATTTTCAATACTGATTATAACAGTATCTCTCAGTTGCTGCTGCGTCTCTGCCACTGTGCTAATTTATGGCGAGCGCTATTGGGAAGAGAGTGAGTGACCTACCGCCCTCACTCTCGCTCCCTTTGCTATACAATGTATGGCAGCCGCCTCCATTGTTGTTGTTTCTTGTTGTTTTTATGTATATACTTTAACTAGCGCGCATATTTCACCATTCATGTGAATATACAAGCTTACATACATATGTATGAATATACATATGCATGTTTGCTCACACACACATACAAGCACACATTCGGACGCACTTAGTATCTATAAGTTTTTTGTTGTTGCTAGACGACGCGCTTATTAAATTAAAACACGCGCTGCTTTTGTTTTTTTTTTTGTTGGGATGTTTGTTGTTCTTGCTTAATTTAAAAACAAATTACAAAAAAAAGAATTGTCTGCCTCAACGTTTGTTGTTACTGTTTGCTGTAGCATTGTTCTAATTTGTATTTCCGCGCAATTCTCTCTATCTCCCGCACTACATTTTGTTTAGCTTGAAGTGTTGCTGTGGCAACAAAACACTACCTAATACAACTACTACTTTTGACTAGTCACAATTTTAATATTTGGTTCGGATTTTTTTTGATTATTAATTTTGACCGGCGTTTTCTTCAGTAGCTATAATTTTTTTTAATTGCATTCAAATCAAATGCGTGTTGCAATCAAAAGTGTATACTACTATTTGTAGTTGTCGGCGTACAATGCTCCTTCCTGCACATAAAATCGATATGCTTGCTGCGCCCTTTTTGCCACTCACACAGCTACACAGACAGCAGCGTACACACACTAACGAACACAGTGCCCGTTTTACAGATACACAACACAGAGAGCAGGCAGCAGTGCGGCTACAGCAGAAGATTTTAACTCACAACAAAAACTACATACATACTACTATTACTACTACTACTACTTTTAGATTAGTTGCCAACACCGCCTCCAGCCCTCCCGGCACCGATCGTTTGACTCTTTGCCTCTTTTTTGAGTTTGTTGAACTGTTTGGCGCTACCCGTGTCGTCTTGCGTCTTGTCTACGATTTTCATACCCATTGCATATTATAATTTTGCGTTTTAGCATACATAGTATGTATATAAAATTGTTCCACACATACACAAACACTCGCACACTCAAAAGCAACAACAAAAAAATACATATATGAATATGTGTGTACATATGTTTGTATGTAATTGCACAATTATGCAGCGCGTAGCGATCGTTTGGCAATTTTAGTAGCATTTTTGTTAGCGTTTCGTTGTAGTGTTGTTGTTGTTATTATTCGTTACGCTTACGTTTTGTGGCGGCTGCTACTGTTATTGTTGTTGATATTGTTGGTTGTTGTTCTTGCACTTTACGTAGTTTTCTATGGCAATCCGTATATTTTGTTTAAATAATTGTAAACTGTATTTGTCGTTATTTTCATTACTTTTCAAAAAAAAAATAAAAATCAATTGCAAAAAGAGCAGAGCACACGAGCTGAGGCAGCGCACACGAGCGTAAAAACGTACTGCGGCGTACAACGTCTAGCGTGGAAATGAATATGACGCGAACGCAAACACAAACCTTGCTACCCTCGCTGGTTTACAAACCAATCTACATATAAGTTACGTATGTGTATATACGTCTGTAGCTTGTGTTTAAAGAGAGTGAGCGAGTGAAGTGTGAGAGAGCGCGCATTCGTTTTGTTGACCAGCAGTCGCTGTTGCTGTTTTTCCTGCTTTGTTTTCGTTCTCAATGTGAGTTTTCTCTCTGTATTCGCTCTTTCAGATATTCGGCTGCTGTCTGTTTGGAAAATCGAATCTGCCTTCGGTTACCCGGGTATCATATGTAGGTGCGTTATCTGATTTAGGGAATCTCCTTTTGCACCCAAACTTGGCTAAGACCGGCCGTTAGTTAATACAAATGAAGAGTCTTAACAAAAAAGTAAAATTTGCGCACAACTACAAAAACATTGGTAGCTAAATAAAGATACATTTACAATAAACGTTGTGTAAAATTAAAATGGCTGATTGTGGAGCTGCCATTCCAGAAGCCTGGACATTTGTACATATACATAGATATGTATGTATGTATACACTTTCGTGCATACGCGTACGTCTAACAAGCAAGTCTGTCATGCAACTAGCGATCAAACAAACGCCTCCTCCGTTACTAGAAGTCAGAAAGTGTTGCCAGAAAGTTACAAACACGATCGTTCAGTGAATGGCAAAATTTATTTTAAATTTAAATTCGAAATAAATCGAATTATAATCTAAAAGAATTAGCAAATTAAAAATGCAGTTTGGATCCTATAGATAGAAATAAGGTCGACAACCGTTTTATGAAGCTCTTTGTATATTGGCGTTGAGCCTGCTGCGCTCTTTCTCTTCTGCTCTTTGCGTGCATATGTACGTATTATCCTTGCAAAGCACAAGGGCTGTATGAGCTGTGTCAGCGTTTTTTTTTTCTTCTTTTATTTTTTTTTTTGCACTGCAACCACCAACGCCAGGGTTGTTTCTATGCTGCGTACACCCCCTATAAGCAACCCAGCAAACAAAACCAACCCAGGTCCTTGCCTAGTGAGTTCTATGGACTTGGGCAGGGTTTTTGGCATGCGTGCGTGCGTGTGCTTAATTGCGCTTGTATTCGCTATGTGACTGTGCGTGTGTGTGTGTGTGTACTTCCTGTTATATGCTGCCCGCCGGTTTCCATGTGCTGATTTTTATGGCCCGGCATTACAAATGTGCCGCCACCGCCGCCGCCTGTCTGTTCCAATTTACACGCAGTGAACACATTGTTATTGTAGTTACTTTTGCTGTTGTTGTTGTTGTTGCTGCTGCTGCTGTTACTCGCAAAAAAATAAAAATGTAACTCAACTTTTTGCTGGGGTGGTTTTAGGTTTTTTCGAGATTTGGGTTGCCAGACAGTCACAGCAATTCAAGGGGGGGTGGCCAGACGAGACAGATCGGCGACGTGCAAGTGCTTGTCCTTTGCAAGATAAGCATATATAAATCTCTGTGTGTGTGAGTGTGAGTGTATATGTATATGTATATGTTTTCATATGTATGTACATGTTATGGCAATGTCAAATATGGTTCCTGTTACTGCTTAGCGGTTCGCTGGGGTGTAGGTGTGGTGGGGGGGGCTGCTCTAGCCAAAATGGGAGCTAGCGATTAGCTCAGCACAATGTCAGATACTGCATATACTTATGTATGTATGTATGTATGTATATGTATGTATGCATGTGTATTTATTTGCATGGCGATAAGTATTTCTGATAATAATTAATTTGCGCCAACTTCTGTTTTGCTGACGCATGCTCCTCACATTGTGCTCGTGTGCATGTGTTTGTGTATCTGTGTGGGTCAGCCACGTGCTTGGGGCTCGCTGCCTGTGTCTTCTTCTGCCGCTCTCCCGCTTCCCGTGCTCTCTCCCTCTCCCTCTCCCTCTCCATCCTTTATCTTTAGCTCTCGCGATTTCTTTCTAGCGCTCTGACGACGCCACGCAGTATGCAGCACATTTTTCGCTACGTTGCATGATTTTACAATATCGAAATGGCCATTGGAACTGGGGACTGGGAACTGGAAAGTAAAAGGGAAAGGGGTATGGATTGTGAAAGGGGCGCAGGCAGAATAGGCACTGTCACGGGCACGAGAGCATGCTTAATCCTTTGGCTCCGGCAACAACAAAACGCATTGTGCCGGCACCTTGGCCGCATTACAACAAAGCTGGATTAAAAAGCAGCCAACACAGGATTACAACAACAACAGCAGCATCAGCATCAGCAACAGCAGAAACAAAAAGCCATTTGGGGGTTGGACCAAGTGGCCGCACCCTTAACCGATTTACGCTTTGTGTGTATTTTGAATAAACAAAAACTAAAAAATCAACAGCAACAGCAACAACAACAACAACAATCAACTGAACGATATGTTGCCGCTGTCGCTGCAGGCACTGCACCAATATCCCAATAAGGCGACAGCCAGGAGATAGCGAGGATAGCTTCGAACAGCAGTAGGATCAGACTGGACGAACTGGTCCGTGCATGATTCATCAACCCCCTATTTCCCCCTACTCCCATCCAAATCGAATACCAAAAGGAAAAAAAAGAAACCGAATTTACATTTACATAATGATCCTTAGGGCGCTTTTAACTTTGCACGTCTCGCTGCACAGCCCAGACGACAGATGCAGTTTTTCCCGAAACTAATAATAATAATAATCATAAAAATTTCCATAAGACACGAAGCCGAGCGGCGAGAGCATTGCATGCTGATCGTGAGGGGAAGACCTGGCGAAGGTGAGAGAGAGAGAGAGAGAGAGAGAGAGAGAGAGAGAGAGAGAGAGAGAGAGAGAGAGAGAGAGAGAGTGGGACGCAGCTATGCTGCATGCCATTTTAATTGTGGCATGTGTTTCCGTTACAGTTGCAGTTGCAATTGCTATTGTTGTTGCTTTTGTCGCTTTCCTTTTCACTTACAATTGCCAATTGCTCCGCTTCCGAGGCGGATCCTGTTCCAGTTACCCGTTTGCACAGTTGACTGCTCAAAACTGAGTTCCATTCACCACATTGCCACTGGGCATGTTGTAAGCGGGGTTGTGTGAACCAAAAAAAAAAAAAAAAATGAGAAAAGAAAAAATGCCACCTGGCCTACTAATCAGGATCCTTTGTAAACTGGCAATCACATGCAGCTGATCATCGAATTCCTAGTTTTATTCATATTAAAACATAACCTCAATGTCCAATGTCCGCTTGTTGCCCCAATCCACAAACTGATTATTATTCTTATTCTATGACTCATTTCAGTTTGCCGAAGGATCAGTTGGTTTACATTGGTCTGCGGGACATTGACCCCTACGAGGCGTTCATATTGAATAAATTTGGAATACGCTACTATGCCATGGATGTGAGTATTGTAGAGAAGGCGCACACTCACACACACACACACACACACGCACACATCCTTGCCTCGATCCTTGTGCTGCTTCTTGTGGCAGTTGTAAAAATTGTAAAATTCCGGTTTTAGTAGCTGGGATCAAATAACGATCGTGCGTGACAGCCTCAACAAAATTACACACGCTGTGTGTGCGTGTGCGTGCGTGTGTGTGTGTTGTAAATGTAAGCTTGGCATTTATAGGGGTTGCCCCTGGTCGTGTCGGGGCTGAGAAATCGAATCTAGTTGCACCCTTCTGTAGTTGCTGGCAAAGTTACAGGACACTCCCTAGCCAGCCTCTCCCTTCCCTTCCCCCATCCCTCATCACCCCGCCCGTTGCCTCCCCACCCTGCGATACTCGAGCGCCTGGTCGTTACATTATGCTCGCTGGCAACTTTCAACTTCCGATCGCACGGTGGTTGCAACGTGCTCAGCCACATCCGTTCGCATCCGGCATTCGGGATTCGGTATCCGGCATCCTTGTTGCCTGCCATTATTTATGGCTCGTGCAAAATCGACGTCTGTTGAAAAATGGTTTAATGGTTCTGAGCTGCAAATTTATTATAGCTCATTAGTTCAATCGAAATATGCGCGATTGGCAAGAGGGGGACGGGGTACGGGGTACGGGGTACGCACTAGGCTCACACTCCAATCACACTACCCTACACAGCACATATATAGATACAAATCGTTGGCTGTACCCATTTCTGGATAATGGCCGCCATAGGCGTTAAGCACTTGAGCTTTAGGCATCACACGATTCGTTGCTTAGAAGCTTTGGAAACTTTTAATGCAGTTACTTCGTTAGCTTTTGGCTCGCTTTGCAAAAGCTTTCTTCACATTATTCCCTTCATTATCGTTCCTTTGCCTTTTGCAGTCTGTCGATCGCGTTGGCGTGCCCAAGATCATCGAGATGACCCTCGACGCGTTAAGTCCATTGAATAAGATTCATGTGAGCTTCGATATCGATGCTCTCGATAGTAATGTGGCGCCCAGCACTGGGACCGCGGTGCGCGGAGGTCTTACGCTACGGGAGGGAATCAGCATTGTGGAGGCGCTGCGTGATACGAAACGTGTACAGGGCATGGATCTGGTTGAGATTAATCCCAAGCTGGGCAGTGAGCGTGATGTACGGACGACGGTCGACTCCGGTTTGGAAATACTGAAGAGCATGTTTGGCTATCGCCGATCTGGAGCACGCTACTGGAGCAACCTGGACACGGGCATCCTAGGACGCGAACTGTGATGACATTGTCAATATCGTTCCATTTGCATTTCGTATAACATTTATGTATATTTATGTATGTACAAGTGTTGTTTGTGTTCTTTTCTAATAGTTTGGTTTCGGCTTAATCTTAATTATGGATACAGGATGAACGGAGGAAACAAAAGAAAGAAATAAAGATACATGTAAAGAATTCGATGTTGATTTAACTGAGATTAGGCTTTGTACTTGATAGCCATGATACAATGGCCATGAGTCAGCGCTATTTATCAGACTTGGGCGGTGCAGTCGGCAAATACGCCGATATATCCACATTGGCCATAAGATTGGCAGTGTGGAGCAGCTCGTTAACGGGCACACTTGGCATTGCTGGCTTTGTTGGCGCCGCAACATTAACGGCAACGCTGACCGAGGGTGACAGCACTGTTGAGGCATAGAGTTGACGGTGGTAAATCTGCGGTGCAAAGATACTCAGGAGACGACGTTGTACGGTGAGAAGGAACGCATTCACGGCGCCAGAAATAACAATGATGCCCGATATAATCGAGCAAAGGCGTATGACGAAGGTCAGCAAGTAATCGCGATCGTGGCTAACAACTATCTTCAAGGCGGACCAGTCGTACTTAAAGTAGATGCCCGGCGAGCCATATGAGTTGCGTTCCGAGTCTGTAACATAAATGATTAGTCAATTCATCCTGATGGATGCACTGCAGCTAAACGTACCCAACTTGCGCACATTTTCAGTGACGGCGTATTGGAATGTGCTGATTGTACTAAATGTGTGCTGTATTTCAGTGGGCACCACCTTGATGAAGTACTGCACTGTGGTTGCCTCCTCGGTGATGATCGTCTCATCACCCTCCAGCGGCTGTACGATGCGTCGCGAGTATTGCCCAAAGCTGAGACGGTTAATGCGATGTGTAAAGTTGGCGGGCATGCGTCGAAACTCAATCATCCAATGATCCTCAAACAGTCCAACCACTGGCTGTGCACCACCCACCAAGTGTAGAACGCCGGCCACCTTGTTGATGCCCAGCGTCCCATGTAGACGACATGCATCGAACTTAGTCTCCGGCTGTGGCATTTCATGTAACTGCTGCGGATGTTGCTGGAGTGCACCTGGTGGCGGTGGAGCTGCTGCTGAATGCGTTTCACCCTCCGGTTTGTGAGAACGCGTATCATGGCGTTCACGAAGTATATCCTTGAAGAGTATATCAGCCACGGAATGATATTCCTCGCGCAAATAGTGATTGGTTATCTGCATTGATACAAATTGACGGCGATCCACATCCGACATTTTCCACCAGACGCCCTCGCGCTGTAGTGTGCCATAGGCAAAGACATCTTGCTGTGTCTCATCCATGAGATCAACGCCGGACAACGAGGCACAAGGCATCGCCACAGTTATGTCCACATGCATCTGCACTTGCTCATCCAGTGCCATATCTGGCTGGAACTGATAAATGATATCCGTTTCATGCCAGTAAAAACGTAGTTCCGTATATACCAGATAGACGATCAGCAGGCGACTCAACAGCGAAACTGCAAGACTCATATAGAATATAGAATTATTATGGCATATAGGGATCGTCTTGCTCACGTGTGCCGCCAATCTCCGTCGTCTCTGTGTACTTCTCCGGAACCTTTTTGAAGGCATCGAGAGTTTTGGCGAACTCGAGCAAATTGCTCTTATCGCCGCGGTAACGTAGTGTGGCTGACATTTTGGTTAAGTTCGACGATCTTCAGTTGCAATTATTTAAATTAGCTAATAATTTTTATTGTACCCCATTCACAACATTATTATCATTGCCACGTACTCTCACGTTGCAGCCCCTCCCGCTATGAAAAAGCCGTTGCGTGCACTGAAAATGGTCACTTCGGTTGATTGTGGCTATTGCGCAATTGGACACAGTAATATGATAGCAATTCTAAACAAACGAAAGCAAATCTCTTTAAAAATATGCATCAAAATATTCAAGAATGCAATTTATTGCCGTTGCCGGCTGTATTGCTGATACTTATCGATATATCGATGGTGGTATTTTGAAATCAAGAACAATCGATATGCGAGTAAATGTTCCGCGATATAAATCGAAAAAACTGTCCGTGTTGCCAACTACTTGATATGAACAACATTTTACAATTAACGGAAGACCTTTATGCATAATTTGTAGAGGCAAATAAATTAAATGTATACTTTGTCTATGTCTCAGGTGATAAATAATATAGAGCAATATAGAATAAATTAACATAAGTTGTTCTAAACAATTTTTTAATTAAATCCATATTATTAATTATAAATATTATATTTGTGTAGTATGTTTTATTAAAAATTTAATAACTATTAATTATGAAGATGCAAATTATAAGAAATTATCGATATGAGAATGTGAATTTCGCTATAGCTTGAAACATTTTGATGCCGTGTCTGAACCAGTTGGCAACTCCAACAATTGTATCAAATCGATAAATTGGATAACATTGTTGATCAGCAGTTTCACTTGAGTCCCACAGCATTGTTAAACCTGACTTGGTGACCGCAGCACGTTCGTTGTACTTGTGAAAAACGGTTAATAAACGTACATAAACAATCGTACTGTAGCATCAGTGCTTGAGCGAGCGAAACAAGTTTTGGTAATTAGCATGCACATATTGACATATAACGTTAGGTTTTTTGATCACTTGATTTAATGTCCAGCCATAATCATTATTTTGCACAACGTATATGTATTGTCATTGATACTGGCGCATATAATATATCCATGTAGATAGGTATATAGATATACAGATATATACTAATATTTATATATATAGAAAATCGTTAAACGTAGTGACTGTGACGATGGCTTTCGCTTCAAAGTGCGCATTTGTCGTCGTCACCATATTCGCCCTGTTGACGCTTAATGGCGGCGGCGGGGGAAGCGGTGTTGTGGATGCGCGCCGTAACCAAGGTAGTAACCAGCGCAAAACACCATCCAGCAGCAACTCGGGTCAAGTGACTCAGCCCAGTTACAACACCCACAACAATGGCGGCAGCAACTCCCACGCCGATGTGGCCAAGCTAAGCTATCCCAACTACAATTCACAACCGAATCGTCCGGCTAACACTCAGCCCGTTGGCTGGAATGTCCCCCAGGGTCCACCTCCTGCTTACTCAGCTTCTAATCCGGCTGGAGGCGGGCGCACTAACATGCATGAGTCACCACCGTCGTACCATGCACCCAACTATGGCGCTGCACCTGGTAGCAATGTGCACCAACCCATAACGGCCACCCAAAATCATGGTCAACAGTATGCTGGAGTACCACCTGGCGCTACCTACTATCCATCTGGCAGTCATGTGCCGGGCGGCAGCCTGCCAGCTGGAGCTTCTTATTACCCATCGGCTGGACATGTACCCAGTGGCGGCTATCATCCAGCTGCAGCACCACCACCAGGCGCTACCTATTATCAGGCTGGCTCTGCTCTTCCACCGGGTGCAACCTACTATTCCCAACCGCCGCAGCAATCTTCCTCAGGTCTAGGCTTCGGTAAGGCAATTGACTTTTGTCAAATTTCATCCATTTGATCGTCAAGTATTCTTTTAGGAACTGGTCTGTTGGCTGGAGGATTGGGCGGTGCTGTGCTGGGTCATGTGCTGACATCTTCCGGAGGTAGCTCGTCGCACCCCATGGGCGCTGCTCCAGCTGCAGCTCCAGCTGGTCAGGATCGCATCATTATCATTAACAATGGGGTACCGGTGAATACAACCGACGGCACCACCGTTATCAATGCAGCTGGCGCACCTATGAGCCCAATGAATGTAACTCAAACTGACGCCGCCGCTCCGCCCGCTCAACTGGCTCCATTCTCGCCTGAGAATACTCCAAATGCCATGGGCAATAACACTGATGCAGCTGCCGCTGGTGCTCCACCACCACCACCGCCGGGTGGCATCATTTGCGTGCCCACCAAGGTCAACGAAACAGACCCCGCAGATAGCACCAAAATGATTGAGGTGGAGAAGATTGCTTGCTATCCGGCCCCACAACCGCAGCCTGCAGCACCTGGCGCTGAACCCGCACCATTGGCACCGATAACACCGATGGCCACCAGCCAGCCACCCCCAGCTATGCTGGCACCCGACCAGGCAGCCGTTCGCTCGAATACCAACGGTGCTTCCAGCAGCAATCTGCAGAGCATTCTGCCCTTGTTGGCTACCTTGCTCGGTAGTTTGTTGCTGCGCCATGCTGCAGGTGGCAATTAAGGCGTCGCGTCGCGAACATTCCAATTTTTGCTTTGCACTTTTTATTAGTCTCACCCCGCCCCCGCCATGCCACTCCCCAACATTCGACCCCGCATCCACTCTAACACAGAGCACGCCAAGCCACATGACACTCGTGTTGCAGCGTATTTTAAAATTATGCATTGTTATCTAGTATCTGTCGGTAGAGTATTCTTAATTCGTATTTTGTAGATGACAACGCCTGATATTACTAATGGCCTTCACTTGTGATGAATATGATAATTATGTTGATGACGATGAAGATGAAGATGATGATTATGATGATGGTGGTGATGATGAGGACGAGGCAACTGTTCTCGAATGAAGCTACATTCTCCGAAACGTAAACTGTGAATCTCTTACAAAGTAATTACTCAAAGCAAAACAAAACAAAACAAACGAAAAGAAACGAAAAGATTACTAAAGAAAAGCTATTCGAATGTGGACCATTTAGTGGGAGTCACATGCTCCTCTATTGTAAAAGATATATCTCAGTGTATGTATTGTAATTGTTGCTTATAACCACATTGTAGTATTAATAGATGCTTTAAAGCAGTTTTACCATATTCGTATATTAGACACGATATTTGTTTTTGTATTATTGTTTTCTTTTTTTTTATTGTCATTCCCTATGTGTTGTTCTGGTCAATTGATTCAATAAAAGCTTTAACATCACACCCGCACTCAAGCTCCAAGCTGGTCTTTTACTTAATCATCAATCTATCGGATTTAGCTTAGATGTAGCGGCAAGACTTTCTTCCGGTAGACTGCACACTTCAACAATGAACACAACAACAAACACTTAACGCAGAAAACTTTCACTTTAACAAATAATTATTAAACAGCATTAACAGTTAAATATGAAATCAGCAGCAAGCCGAAAGTTTGCCAAAGCTTAGGTTCAGTTAAAGCTCTGCACGCCAGCAGATGATGCCAATTGAAAGACCACCGCAACCGAAAGAAACAAAATCTGGAAATACCTGGAAATGTCAGCAAAGATCACCAGGATCCCCAGTAGTCTTGGTTAATATACTCAATTGAATTCGTTGAAAATAAAGTGAAAAACTTATATGTCTATAAGTAGTTTTTATAGATCGATTATAATGAAACTGAGTCAGAATATGTGGGACAAGCCATAGCTAGTTTGATCACGACTCCGACAAGTTTCAACCAGATCATGAATATATATATATATGTATATATAAACATACTCCAAGAATATATGCATATAAATTACAGTTCAGATTAACATACATAGCAAGATTATGGAAAGTGGAAACAATTTTGACAAAAAGGAAACGTTATCTTTGGATTACACTTTAACCACATCTGAAGATAACTTTAAATTTGAATACTAATTCATTAAAATAGCAACTGAAAACACACATAAATATACATTATAGTCGGTTTGTACGAATCTCTTTTCAGTATTTCTAAAACAATTTTTGGCTGCATTCAAATGTTGAAAAAATAGTTGTTAGATTTGATAAAATTAAACATATTTAATTTAATACAAATTAGTTTAATTCATAAAGTTATAAATACGTTTTAATTAAAATATTTGTGTTGAATAGCTTCAAACATTTCAAATAAATTGACGCAATTCCTATGGCAGATGATGTTTTGACTCCGAAAATAAGTCCGAAAAATTAAATTTATTTTACTTTCGTTTATATGGCATACAAATATGCTTATAAATGTTTTTAATGTGTAGCCAATAAATGGAAACATAATTTATTAGAGAAAAGAAAAATGTTAGACATCCAAGGACCAAAGGGTAAACCGACCTCCAGGTAATGTCTACTAGGTATCAGAAGAATGGATGCGATTGTAGCTTCTCATCGCAGAAGACCTGTCTAATACGGTGGCCAAGACATTAGAGTGGACAGTCACTCCCTTGGTTGTTTTTAAAAACAATTGTCAATAAAATCTTTAGATTTGGAATCAGGAACAAGGTTCATACAATGACTTAAGCTATAAATCCCTCAACAGATTGATTACCATGACAATGACAATAGAACTGCTTTATAATATACAATATTATAGAATCAAGTTCGCAGCATTGATGGGCCAAGTTAACAGAGACGACACTGCTTAACAAACAAAGACAAAGTTTATATATGTTTGATGTTTTAATATAGTAAAAACCAAGTTTTTTACATTCAATGTGGTAAAAATTGATGGTTATTTCTTTACTCCGCATCATCGTCCTCATCATCATTGGAGCTGATTCTGAAGTAGCGCAGCTCGTATGAGTCCTTCTCGTTGGCCACAACACGGATCCAATCGCGCAGGCTGTTCTTCTTCAAGTACTTCTTAGTCAAGTACTTAAGGTAGGCCTTGGAGAAGTGCACATCGGAGCTGACGTGCAACTTCATCCTGGAACGCTCGAAGGTGACGTTGTTGCCAAGGTTGTTCACTTTGCCGTTGACCTTGAGGCGAGCCTTAACGTATTTCTCCTGCGAAGAGATACACAAGTTAGAAAGAGATCGCATATACATTTGCATTTTAATAACAATGGCTACCATTCACAAATAGTAGTTCTGTCTCTTTCTTTGTTAAGGCCAAAAGTAAATGGTAGTGTCAACAAAAGGCCCAAATAAAGAAGAGTGACCAATTTTTTAATGTGCCACTGAGTACACTGCCATTAGAGCGACTCGCAATGCTCTCACTCTCTAACGGCAAATCGGCGTGGCCTAATCATGTTCAATTTACGTATAACTTAAATAATATTTAAATTTATGGGAGCAGAAGCTGTGTGCATTATAACTGTATTACCTGATCCGTTGCGGCGACGTTGAGGCAGACACGCTGGGGCTGTATGCGCCCTGCTATTTAACATTTGAGAACGCGCGTTTAGCGCAAATGGTTTCCCCAACCTCAGACAGGGTGTAAGCTTGGTGGGCTCGAATCTAAGAGCCTATTAGTTGCTTTGCTTGCTTTTGGAGAAACCTGCAGCGTGACACGGAGTTAATGTGTACGCTTTTAGCAGGGCGCACTATGAATTTTGGCCTGACGCACCACGGATGTGATGCGTTCAACCCAGGGCCCACCACGTGGCGGTACACATAGCACGGCTTGACGCTGTTCACAGACGGTTGCACCAACTGGCCAGACCCGGTACTGGCGATCAGTGGCTACCCCGTTGTGCAGTGTCCAGAGCCCCTTGTCGACGCACTTCCCATGAATGGAAGCACCAAACGCGATGCATGTCGCACGAGCACGAACAGAAGTTTTGATAAAAACGCAAGAAAAAATATGCAAAGCCAATGTCTATACACAATGATATACAAAAGTATATCGATATATTGTGTCTTTACGAAGAGGAAGACAATCGACGACAGTGACGAGACAATTACGTGAATTCCACTGTTCCAGCAGTTGTTAACCGCACGCGGCACTCTTTCAGCTACGTTCAGTTTAATCGCTACTGAAAGTTTCCTATAACCACAACTTTTTATCCAGAGCCTCTGGCTGTTTGCGGCAATGAAAAGCTTGGTGTGGTATCTGACACTGACGTCACTGTTGCCGTTGTCATTGAGGTTATGTTCATCTGCTCCAGGTGATGCGTGATGCATGCGTGGATTGTTAGAAATGTGGCCGGCTTGCTCAGCCGTTGTGGTACTTACGAAATCGGCCACATCCATAATGTTGTCCTCAGCAATGTTGGTGCAGTCAATGGTGAAGCGGAGAGAAACCTTCTTCTTCTTCTGTCCCTTGCCACGCAGCACGTTCTTCTTCACAACTTTGCTGGGCGCTGGTGCAGCTGCCTTTGGCTTGGGCTTAGCAGCAGCTGGCTTGGCGGCGGGCTTGACGGCAGCAGCAGCGGCTGGAGCGGCGGCAGCAGCAACTGGTGCAGCAACCTTGGCGGCAGCGGGAGCAGCCTTCTTTGCTGGAGGAGCAGCAGCCGGAGTTGCAGCTGGCTTCTTGGCAGCAGCGGGAGCAGCCTTGGCGTCCTTCTTAGGTGCAGCAGCGGCTGCTGGTGCCTTCTTGGCGGCGGCATCCTTAGCAGCAGGCTTGGCGGCTGCTGGCTTAGCAGCAGCAGCGGGCTTAGCTGCAGCGGCTGCCTTGACGTCCTTAGCGGCTTCCGGCGCCTTCTTTACGTTCTTGGCAGCGGCAGCTGCTGGCTTGGCAGCCTCAGCAGCCTTGGGCTTCTCAACTTTGCCCTTAGCTGCGGCTGGTGCCGCCTTCTTCTCGGCAGGCTTGGCAGCCGGCGCCTTGGTATCACCCTTGTTGGTCTTGGCCTGTTAAAATGTAATGATAGTTATTTACTTTTCACACTTTATTTACGCCATTTATTATAATTGTGCACAAATATGAGTGTCCATGCACGCAAAATAGTACATAGTTAAGTATTTTGCATTTATTTAACACGTTTTACATGTGATGTCGCAACATTTTTATGATTTTTCGCGAGCACTTACAGTTGGGGCCATCCTATTACTCGAAAACCACGGAGGAAAAGAACCAAAACCTAGTGATGTACCAAAGTCATCGATTTTTTGAGCTGATTGTCGATAATTTTCAATGCTTTGACACACTATGCACTAACAGTGTTTCTCAACACTATTTAACTTTTGTTTGGTATATTAAAGCCTAAAATGTACGGTCCCACTGCTTGCTAATTTTAGCTTTGACTGCTTTTGGTTTTATTTAATTGCATTTAGGTTGGTCATACCAAAGTGCGCAGCCAACATAAGTGAACCACATACGAGAGTGACAGCTTGTTTTTTTTTGTTGTTTGTCTGAAGAGTAAAGTGAAAACTGCGTTTCTTATACAATTATTTAGCAAGAACAATCATGAAGTTCCAATATAAAGAGGAGCATGCATTTGAGAAGCGTCGCGCTGAAGGGGACAAGATCCGTCGTAAATATCCCGACCGTGTACCCGTAAGTACACATTCTTTTTATTTCTCTGTCTATATGTATTTTATCCAGCCTTACACTGTGTGTGTGCGTACATGTATGTATGGCGTGTGCGTGTGTGTTTTTGTGTGGGATGTTTGTATGTATGCGATTGTTTTGCGTCGTTCTATTTTATTGTGTTGTTGCTACACACATCAGCGGGGAAAATCAATAATGCGCAAATTGGCTCTACCTGCAATTGTTAATAATTTTATTACAATTTCTGTGCTTTTTATTGTCAAATATAGTTTTTTACATATGTTTCTTGCAAATAAAATGCACTTGTCAGAGTCAACACTTGCTAAATATCTAGTCAAATATCAAACAAATTTATGTGCACACATACATACGAAAAACTGGCTTTGTTCGACTTATGTGTGTGTGAGGAGCGGACGAGCTAACTGCTAGCTGACTCGCTCTCCCAGCTGTTGTAGTGTTGTTTTTCACTTGGCTGCGTCGTGAATCCCCCCACAACGTAAGCCCCCTGCCAGCCAACAGAATCACACGGCCAACCAGCCAGTTGTTTTTCTCTTCGTTTTTTGATTGTAAATCAAAATTTGAGTTGAGTGTGTTGTTTTTGTTTGTTGTTTTGCGAAAAGGCTTGCTGACTGCTTTAATACTGCGCATAAAATAAAAGCAAACGCAATCCATGATTTTGGCTATGACAGAAATTGTTGCTTTTATTTGTATTTGTATTTGTGTTATTGTTTTTATTTTTTTTCGTTTGCAAATGAATACTGAATTAGTCATAACGACTTTTGCTCTCTTTGTTGGATTGCCTATTTCACCACATACAAACGTTGTTACTGTGTAAACATTCTGAAAAGCAAATCTCTTTCCCCCTTATCAGCAAATTCAACCTTTATGATTTTCTTCTGCACTTAACGATGATCATGCAAGCATCCTTCTCTCTCTCTCTCTCTCTCTCTCTCTCTCTCTCTCTTGTTCTCACTCGATTTTTCTCTTCCCATTTTGCTTAATTCTTGCATCTAAATTTGATCAACAATTTGTGTTTTGCTTGTTTGGGTTTCACAATTTTGTTTTTCATTTAATAATTTTTATTTTTTTTTTTTGGCAAGCATTGAACAAATCACATAACAGCTGACGACAAACCAAATGCAGGCAAGGCCAGCTGGTCAATGGCTATAATAGTACGTCCATATAATACGTGAATATGTATACATTTGCATGTATTTATGTATGTAATGTACGAAAATAGTGCCGCGGGCCACCTTCACCTTGAGAACGGCCAATGACGTCGGGAATCATTTGGCGATATGTTAGCTAAGCTGTAAGCGTAGCTTAACAGCAATGTTAAACTACATTCACTTTTAACTGTTATTTGGATTGTTTGCCTTGCAAGTTGCAACCTGTTAAATGTTAATTGTTTTTTGTTGTTTAATTTGTTGTATTTATTTTTTTTTTGTTTTCTTTGTTTGCCAATTACCACACAAAAATGCAACTACACTTGTTAGTAAATATGTAAGAATAAATGAATGAATGAACACGAATGAGTGTGTATTAATGCATTGCGATATAGTCACGTAGTCGCCTTTTAAAAGACGCAATTTATTTATAATTTTAACAATTTGAATACTGTTTTGCACGTACCTGGCGTACCTAATCCTTCATTTCTTTTTGCTTTCCTCTTTCTGCTTGATGACAGGTGATTGTCGAAAAAGCCCCAAAGGCGCGCATCGGCGATTTGGACAAAAAGAAGTATTTGGTGCCATCTGATTTGACTGTCGGCCAATTCTACTTCCTCATACGCAAACGCA
Source organism: Drosophila funebris (assembly GCA_018901825.1). Classification (NCBI taxonomy): domain Eukaryota; kingdom Metazoa; phylum Arthropoda; class Insecta; order Diptera; family Drosophilidae; genus Drosophila; species Drosophila funebris. The sequence continues at coordinate 783,623 of JAEIFK010000033.1, forward strand.
TTCACCTACGTCCCGAGGATGCACTCTTCTTCTTCGTCAACAATGTCATTCCCCCAACATCTGCAACCATGGGCTCCCTGTACCAGGTAAGAGTGTCAACACCATTTCTACTGCAAAGCGATTACTCATTTCTCTTCCCTGCAAAATAGGAACACCACGAGGAGGATTACTTCCTGTACATAGCTTACTCTGATGAGAATGTCTATGGCATGGATAAATAGAAAGTGACTGCATCTCCCTAGGGGCAGGCGTTTTGACACCATGCAACACCAACCTATACAGAAAAATCTATATATATATATACATATATTTTACGTTTAGCATGCAGTTTAAAATATAATGCAAAAAAAAACGAAAATGAAAATGATAAAAAAAATGAACGATAGCTAAACAAATTGTGCAGGTCTAAGGCGGTAAAAAATTGAGAAAAAAAAAACACAAAAACAACTTAAAATGAACTTAAAAATGAAAACAAAAAAAATATATAAGACAAACACAAATGTTATGTGAAAATTATTTTATATCAACATTTTCTATACGCGCTAGTATTTCAAATTACCTATGCTTTAACATTATTTACTTGGCACCGTTTTGTTCAGTTTACTTTTATATTCTTGCTATTCTTGTGTACCGTAGAATTTTCATTTTTGTGAGGTATTTTTACTTCTATTCTTCTTTGTGTAATAATACTACAAAATTTTGTGCATATTTAGTGTGTATGGTTACGAATAGGACACTCTCGGTTAAGCGTACAATAATTAATCTATTATTAATAAAATAAATACAAAACAAAAAAAAAATATAAAAAAGTTGACTAACTTATCCAAAATACAAATAGCATTTGAGTGATTGTTTTTACATTTTTATAGTCAACAAAAACGTCATGTTTATTGCCCTCTCGCCTTTGTTTGTCTTTATCGGTCAAACAGTTCATCCATGAAAAAGATGTACCTGAATTGAAGTCAAGTACGGTGATAACTCAAAGGCCTAGTCTACCTCAATCTCAATTTGCAATTTTATTCATTTATTTTTGACTCAAATTCGATGCTCCGGTTGCATTCCTTACTGTATTATACGTAGAATTTAAAAAAACCTACAATTCGATCAATCTGAAGTGTGGGCAATCGAAAAAGATTCTCAAATTCTTTTGAAGAACTATCGTTATCGATTTTATCGAATGTTTGGCCAAAGCTTAAAATAACATTTAAACTACGCGTGATAATTTAAATTTAACAGCTGCAATATGTCTCCAATTGATAAAAGACTAAAAATATCGTAACCATAGCAAAGTGCCAAGTTGGTATTTTTTAAGTATTTATAATACATAATATGCATAGGTAAGTAAATGTTGTTACTGTTATTATTATACAAATACGGTAACATTTAAAAAACAGTTGGCAGCACAACTTTCTGAATTCAAATTAGCATACCCTGTAAATAACATAGATTAGTACAAGATAATGTTAGCTGGCCATTTCACAATAACGTTCCTTTTTGCATTAACATAACCATTTTGAGTATAACATTAACATCGACTGTTGTTTAGCCGGAGTTTGTACGTGTTGTTTTATGCAGGCGTAGACTTCGCACATTTATAAATTAATTAAGATATTGTTTTTATGTGAAACGAATCAAGTGAAGTTTTGCGACCGAGTTGCTAGGTGAAAAATATAGTTAAATAGAATACTAAATAGAAGTCAGGTAAAAAATGAAAACGACGTTTTTCAGTTTACAAGGCACGGGTTGACCGCCCACAGTTACAAAACAGGCGCCTCAACGGCCAAAAAGAAGTGCTAATTTTGTTGTTGTTGTTATTGGTGCTATAAATATTGTCCCTTTGTTATGTACAATTTGTGCGGAATAAAAAATATGTGAATCGTAATTGTTGTCAAGGCAAAACATCATCTCAGTGCAAGTGCGGTGCAATTGATTTTTGTTTTGAGCTTATTTTTGTGACGCATTCATGCTTTGTAGTTGCCTGGTTCTTTGTTGTTATTGCTATTTGTATATTGGTTTTGTTGTCAATGCCGTGACGACGCTGCGCCATTTGCCACCCCCAAAAAAAGTACAACAACCACAATAACAAGGGCAATAGCAGTGCCTAACGGCTCAACTGCAGAAGTTACCACTACTGCAGTTGCTAGTCTCTCATTACAAAGAAAATTTCATATGTACGTTGGCCACACAACAGCGTTTTTATTCAATTATCATATAGTGTGTACATACGTTTAGTGTATGGCGAGACCGTAGACACTATAGCAACAATAAAACGCAGACAAACAGCTGATTAAGCAGAAGCAATCATAAGCGCTACCCACCCCTTCGTGTACAACCCGCAAGCCATCAAGCCCGCATAAGCAGTTCGTACAAGTTCATTTGTGTATATATGTACGTTGTGCATGTGTGTGTGTCTGTCACGTTATGACTACTGTGTTAATGGTCCACTCTTTGCTGCTGATCAGCATGATTTTATGTACTTGTTATTGTTGTTGTTGTCATCTGCCACGCTTTATAGAAATTACAAACACACGTGTATTGAAAACGTACATATATATGTATGTGTTGCTCTGTTTTAGCTGTGAACGCATGTGGATTCGTTTTATTGGTGCTTGAGTATCGTATGATAATCCCTTGTTGTTGTTGTAAGTGTTGTGCTTTTCCCGCGCACACAAACACACACACGCACATACATGCAAACATACAAGCATTAAATACACATGCGTATTTTTAGTTGCTATGTTGCCAACTAACCCAAAAACTATAGCTCACCACATATAACTAGCTGCAGACTTATGAAATAAAGGTCAAAAAGAAAAGCTCTGAAATTTTCAGAAAATCGAATATTTGATACTCTGAAAAACTGCTCTGAGAGTGTTCATGTAATTCAATAATGCACATTTTAGCCATATTATTTTTAAAGCTCAATACATTTATTTTGCATTATTACATTTATGTTATAGCGGTCTAGTTAGTCGATACATACAAGGAAAAGCCTAAAGTATTCCGATTTGATAAGGCATATTATCGATAACAAATCAGCTGTTCAATTGCGAATCATCTACATATGTACAACAAACCATTTGTAAGCAAAGGAATCTGGTCACACTAGTTAACGAAAAAAAAAAATTTATGATCGACTCCAACTGCTTTCTGAACGCTTTGCAAATTGAAAACAAACAACGATCTGGCAACACAACAAATACAAAAATAACAATATTGAAAATTAAATTTAAGTTTTATGTTTTTTTTTTTGTATCATTTTGTAGCTGCTTGAAGCCACAGAAAAGCGCTTAAATGTCACAACACACCAAAAAGGACACAGCCAGCCATGCGAATAGCACACGTCAGCGCAAACAGGACGATAGCAACAGCAACAACAATAGCAACAATAAGAGCCAAAAGAAACAGGCGCCCAATGGGAGCGCTAAGGGCGGCAGCAACTCCAACAGCAACACCTCATTTACAATTAGCAACAGCAGCTCCACCAAAATGCAGACAGCCGCAGCGGCACACACAAGACCCGTCAACAATAGCAAAACGCAGTTAAGCAAAAAGGATAAACAGCAAAAAGACAAAGAGCGCAATGAGCGCGCACAGCTGGTGCTCTGGCGTCATCCTCTGCAGACGTCCAAATACTGTGCACTCGAACTGATTGCACTGCTGCGCACATGGAGCAGTAGGTGAGAAGAGGCTCACAGCCAAGAGTAGTCCAATTTGATATTAATTACGCTTTATATCCCTCTCTCTCTCTACCTTTCTCTTTCATTTTCAGTTTAATGCAGCAACGCGGCCTGTTGGCTGTTTTAATAGTATTAGGCATTGTATTTAGCATAATTTACAAAATTGATGGTCCTCATCAGATGGTCATTGAGCTAGTGCGTCGCAACACTTGGTTCTTTGTCTACTGGATTGGCCTGGGTGTCCTCTCGTCTGTTGGCTTGGGTACGGGCCTACACACTTTTCTCCTATACTTGGGTCCCCACATAGCCAGTGTCACTCTGGCAGCTTATGAGTGTAATTCCCTCAACTTTCCCAAGCCACCTTATCCCGACGAGTAAGTTATGTCCAGATCATAGGCAGATAAATGTGTAATACTGTTGCTAATTTGCAGCATCATTTGTCCGGAGGAGCCATATGACAAGCGTGTGCCCGATATTTGGGCCATAATGACTAAAGTGCGTCTTGAGGCATTCCTTTGGGGCGCTGGCACCGCATTGGGCGAACTGCCGCCTTACTTTATGGCCAAGGCTGCTCGACTTTCCGGCTGCGATCCAGACGATGCCGAGGAGTTGGCTGAATTTGAGGCACTCAATGCCAAGCGGCATCAGAAGAACCTTAGCCTCATGGACAAGGGCAAGCTGTTCATGGAGCGCGTTGTCGAGCGCGTTGGATTCTTTGGCATCCTGGCTTGTGCAAGCGTATGTAGCTGAATCTCTCCCTACTTGATGTATTTGAATACTTTATGACTTTTGTTGTTATGCTGTAGATTCCCAATCCTCTGTTCGACCTGGCCGGCATCACGTGTGGACATTTCCTGGTGCCATTCTGGACGTTCTTTGGAGCGACACTTATTGGCAAGGCCATCATCAAGATGCATATACAGAAAATCTTTGTGATTATCGCTTTCAACGAGTCGCTGTTAGAACGCGCCGTTGATTTACTGGCCTCGCTGCCTATCTTTGGCCGCAAGCTGCAGCAGCCATTCAAGGGATTCCTTGAGAACCAGAAGCAGCGACTGCATAGACAGCAGCGTGGACGCGGCGCTGGCGGTGACTCTGGCAATCTGTTGTCGAAGATCTTTGAGACTTTTGTTATTGGCATGGTCTGCTATTTCGTTGTATCTATTGTCAATTCGCTTGCGCAGAGCTATCACAATCGACTGCATAAGAAGCCTCGCAATTCGGCGTCGGGAGCAGCTGCGGTCACCACGCCCACTGGCACGCTGAAGAGGCATGCCAAGCAGAAGGCGCTTCGCGACTAAATGCCAAAACCACATTGATTCCGCCACCCTTTCCGCAATTAATGCAAAAATTCATTGTTAATATTTTTTTCTCAGTTTACTCTTTTTAAGTGATGAACGCGTTTTTTTTTTATTGTGTTAGTGAAATTCTAAAGGTTCTGCATCATCTGCTGAAGTGTGTCCCAATGTCTCGATGATAGCGGATGATTATGAGAGAGCCGTATAAATTAAATATATTGTGCAAGGTATTTTTTGTGCTAGTAGCGAGTGAATGAGATGGAATTAGCGATAGTGCTGCTTGGAATGACCGTAGTAGACTAGACTAGTTAAAAGAGCAAAAATAAATAAGATAAACAAAACTATATAAATATAATATAAATAGATATATAAATAGAAATATGAATAGAAAGCAAACACAACATAAAGTCAGCTAGGCCCAAACAGAAAGTATATTTCAATAGTATATCTAGCTATTTTTTTTTTGTACCCTCGATTGTATTTTCCTTCACTTTTTGATAATGCAATAACAAAATCGCAAATGTTGTGTAGAAAGTTGCTTCAAAATAAACAAAGACATTGAAAACAAAATATAAAACAACTGAAGAAACTAAATGCTGAAAATAAACGGAATTACGAATATGATAAGTAAACATTTACAAATGGCTGGGGATTGTTTCACTTATTTGCGAAGGGTGGAGCACGAGTCTGTGAAATGATGGATGACCCATCAACTGACTTCAAACACGAATGGATTCCAGAGCATCATCATAATAAATGATTGATTGAAGACCCCAAGTAGGCATCGAAGCAAGTTCAATTTTCTACAGTTTCCATTTAGCATTTGGGCGGAAATTCGAAAACCAAAGCCACAGGGGAATGGATGGAAAACTGCTGTTAACAACTTTCCCTTTGTATAATCTGCTTCAGTCAAAATTACAACACTGCATGGCAAATTGACGGACAAAGTTATAATTTAATTTTCCTGCGTTTAGCTTCAAGATTACTTGGAAAAGCCTTTGGCTAAACTGAAATGATAATTTGCTTAGAAGTTTGTCAAAACACAAAGAAAATCAATCATGAATAACTTTTGTTTCGTGCGACTTAAAGAGAAACAAGAGTACCGTAGTTGAGTGGACACAACTACAAGATACCCACTGCTCAATTCGAAAGAAGTGTCAGTGCTCTTGTCGAGTGGATACAACTACAAGCTACCCATTACTAAATTCGAAACAGATGAGAGTGCACTTCTAGAGTGGGTACGACTACAAGCTACCCATTGTTCAATTCGAAACAGGTGAGAGTGCACTTGTCGAGTGGGCTCGACTACTTGATACCCATTACTCAATTCGAAACAAGTGAGTGCTCTTGTCGAGTGGGCTCGACTACTTGATACCCATTACTTAATTCGAAACAGGTGAGAGTGCTCTTGTCGGGTGGGTATGACTACAAGATACCCATTACTCACAAGTGAGAGTGCCTTAGTCGAGTGGACACGCCTATAAAATACCATATCACAACACACACGCCGCAAGCTGCATATATGTGCTCTTTTTCTTCCATTAGCCCGATCCTATATGAAATTACGAGTTTATTATCTGATCATCCTGAAATTTTCGGAACACATCGAGATTGCGCTATTTATCAAATTCAGCTCTATAGATTTATAAATCTGCGAACGGAATATGTTAAATTTGTTATCACTATATCTTATAGTGGTTGAGATCGACAGACAGACTAACGCTCCTTTTTGCTTTCATTTTTAATTATAATTACGGAAGCGGAAACGACTCCAACCCCCAAATGTGGAAAGCTTAGGGTCTTCTCCGGTATACCCTGTACCATGTTTACACTGATGATATTCTGCACACTTTTGCGCATAATGAAAAATAATCTATTACCCAATCGGGAAAGATTTTTCAGCGTAAAGAGATATAGCTTTCAGATCGACAGACACAGACGCACGGATCTCAACTTGGCTGTAGATGCTTGTCATGAAGCTATGTTAGAATGGTGCATGTTGATTGAAGAATTTATGTACATACATAAAATTATTTGTCCTGGCTCGTTACTGGCAGTTCAAATGTTAAGAACCAGACGGCTACTTTCATATTATTGAGTAAGTGCGTGCTAAGACGGCTTTTAGGAAAATTCAACCTACAAGTGGCTGAGAGTCGGACTAATCGGGATCTGACTCAATGCAAAGCAATCTATACAATCATAAGTAAATGTACCCGTGTGTGTGTATGTATGTGTGATGCATTGACCGGGAGAGTGAGAGCATTAAACGACGCTCGCTCACGAAGCTTACTTTCGCTTAACGAATGAGCATGTCAAAAGCAAACTCTGAAAATTTGACTTTAGTGTAGACCGGCATTACCCGTGTATATGTATAAATTTTATTGCTAATTTAGCAATGTTATTTGTTGGCACTCCAAAATGTAAAAATCACATTTCCTTAACTACTATGGGGCAAAGTAACCAGGTAACCGCGGGTAACCAGATAGTTTATGCTTATACTTTATGGGGTTGAAAATGCCAGCTTCTGTCTCATCCATTGTCAGTGGGAGAAGGGTATAAGAAGTATGCTGAAATCAATATGGGCGTTGTCATTTGTTGATTGCAGCAGAAACTGATTTGAAAACATGTTTTGGGATTAGATCGGGATTAGATAAGCCGATAGTTAAGCGACTTAATTAAGACTTATGCTATGGCTACTGAGCAATATGGACCACATTAGCTTGTTGAACTTGTCAGATTATTGAGTTTTTATCTAGATTCGATCATTAGAGACAGAGTCGTGAATTGATTTCACTGTCACTAACGCCGTTGACTCATTAAGCCAAAGAGCTTAGAGTCCAGTTTGTAGCGAGTGGCAGCTCGAAGGACGATTGCCTTTGGCTTACAGTTATACGCTGCTGGCGACGCTCTTGTCGTCTCATTTACGATGCCGACTGCGACGCCGACGCGCTTAGAATGCCTAATTCAGTCAACAAGAAAGACAACAGCAACAACAACAACAAGAAGAAGAATAAGGTCTAACAACAATGTCAACAAGGAGACACGAGAAATGAAAAATGGAAGGTGGAAGAACTGGAGAGATGGATGACAGACAGTTGGACAGCGCTAGACAGGACAAGACATGCGAAATGTCAGTGCTGAAAACTTGTCACGTACATTAAATATTTTCATTTGGCTGTCAGCATTTATTCAAAAATTGACACACACTATACAACACAAACACACAAACAACACCCGCATGAATGCCAAAGGATAATGTACTCGTACAGTATGTGCCTGATATGGGCGTCAGTTTCATTCAAATGATTGGACACATTCTTAACGCTTACAGGTTTCAGGCTGTCACAGTGCAAAAATGCCAAATGCCAAATGCCGATGGACGTGTTGGTAGTTGTAGGCGTCGCGCATAAATTCCACTTGAATGCACAGGAGGCGCGCACTGGCCACACCCCAATGTGGCAGACAGCAGCGACGCGTCGCTTAGGATGGGCCTATGGCTTGCGGCTACGTGTTTGGCAAGGCAATAGTCGCAGTTGCCGTCGCCTTTGCGTAGCAACAACAACAACAATAACAACAACAACTTATGCCAACACTTCTACTCTATGCTACAAAGGAACGGTCATGTCGCCAAACTAACTGATGCTTCCTACTCAGACTTCTCTCATTTTACCGACAGCCGGACAACGCAACGCAAGGCAACAACAACAAGAATAACAAAAAATAAAAAGTTAGCATTTTAGTCAGCGCACAAAAGCATGCAATGAAATTATGTGGCATGTGGAGGGCACAGCCGGAAACAGTCATGGCCGAGGGACTGAGTGAGAGAATGGGTCAGACAGAGCGCGATGAATAGCGTGAGTGTAGTAGAAGGACAGAGATAGATATAGGGCGTTCTTATGCGTGCTCGTGCTCAAGTGCTGTTCCCCCAAACGAGCTTTGCTTTGGCTCAGCGCGTGCAAATATGCGAAACTAGGGACTGAAACTGAAGCTGTTTGATGAATGCGGCCTAACCAACCCCATCGCCCCAACCCGCTCATACCCTTTGCATGTGCTAATGTTTCAATTGGGGTTGGCACAATCGATTGTTGAATGCTATCGTTTCGTGCTTATGCGATACCTCATCGTTATCGATCGAGTGCATTACAATTATTTGCTTAATTTAAATAAAAATAATATATTCATTGAGTTTGGATTCAATTAGGTCTTTAACAGCAATCTTATGCCTTGTGCTAAAACTTTCTATAATACATTGCAACAGGAAAATTAACCTTTTTATATTTAAATAATTTGCATAAATAAGCAATATTTGTATGTTTGATTGTTAAATAAAACCTGAATATGCATTGCAAAAAGCTTGTTTACTTAATAAAAATGTAAAATGTCAGAAAATAAATGTTGCGATTATTATGCACTGCACAGTTTAATCGATGTTCAGCTGTTGTCGATAGTTTTTGGCGGCATATGGCACATCGCTAGCAGCTGTTGCGGCCTGTGAATGGGGCGACTGGCAACTGTAGCTGTGGCTGCAGCAGCAGAAATTACATAGAGATAGACGCGCACCAGCTGCGTGCGCATTAAGACGTGTTTCATTTTGTTGTTGTTTGCCTGTTGTATGCCGCTAAACAACAGTTGGAATAAACAATAACAAGCGTTAAACGAGAGTGCGCCTGCTGGCAGGCAACGTATTTTAAATTTTGCATTCTATTTTTTGTATTGCTCTTTAGCGCTCAATGTAAATTTGATTCGTGTGCATTCAAAATGTTAAATAAGCGTATTATGTGAGAAGATGGATTTCGCGAATCGCAATAATACGGCTAACAAGTTTGTCTGTCCCAGCGACAGGCAGCTGGCCTTGCGTGCCAAGTAAGTAGCAAAGAGCAGCAGCCGAAGAGCAAGGACAGTAAGGTGATGAGTGCGCTCAAAAGTAGACAACATAAGTTGTCAATGCAACAATTGGGCGCAGCTCCAAAGTCTGTTTTTTTTTGTGTGCCTGTGTGGGTGAGGATGTGTGTGTGTGTGTGTGTGAATGTTAAACAATAGTGTTAACGTTGACTAAACTTAAGCAATGTGCATGTGATTGTAAATGTGCTGTGCGCGTCATAAACAAAAGCTGGTCGCGTATATTGTTGCTCTAGTTGCCTTATTTGATGGTGTTATTGTTGTTGCTTTTGTTGTGGTTGTTGTTGCTGTTATTGTTCTGGCTGATAAGGAGACAAGCGGCGCGCAACAGTTAGCGCTAAGCACAACAATAACAACAATGCCAACTCAACTGTCGCGTATGTGTCGACAAAAGCTTTAGTTATAATTTAATTAACTTTGACTGCGTCAGTTGCCGCTGTCCTTTGCATGTGTCTGTATGACTGACTGACTGTATGTCTGTCTGCCTGTGTGTGTGTGTGTTTGTTTGCGTATGTAAGTGTATGTTTGATTAAGCCACATATAATGTAGCGCGTTTTAGCTAATCATACACACACTTACACACATGTAGTCGGTGGAGCGAGAGAGATACTTTTGTCTCTGTGTGTGATAGTGTGTGTGCATGGCCATGAATTGGCAGCGCGTTGTCAAGGACTTAAGACAGGCAGCCAAAGCACCATGCTGTCCTTCGTCGGCGGCCTAATCATAATTGTTGGCATGCCGCTCGCTGAGCTCGGCAATGCCGCTGACAGATTAATTAAATTTTAACAATGCTCGAATTTATTTATGAATGCCAGCTTGTCATGGTTTATAGTACAGCCCAGAATCTAAGATGCTCGCAACATGATAATTTATTGCAATTTAACGACGACTATACGGCAGACTAACAGACTGGCCAACTGACACTGGCCTAAATGGCAGGAGGGTGGGGTGTGTCTGCTCATTTATGTACATTTACAATTATATTAACACACTCACTTCCATCACATATACACACAGACACACAGAGACACACGCGCTCATGCTCACGCACACGCACAGAAGCGCAGGACGCTAGAAGCATATGTTGTGTCAAAGTTAAAATGTGTAGCATACTGCGAGGCGCAATCCCAGCTGACTGAATATGGGAATTGAGCTTTACGCTGAATTAAATAGAAGTACATACACGTACAAACACGCATACAAACACACATTGGAGTACATTTATGCATAATGCCAAGCCGCAAACACACGCACAGCAGGCGCGCCGGATGGCAGCTGTGTGGCAGCAGTTGGGCTGCAGGTTTCAAGTGCTCAATTTACACTTCCGTTCGCTCATTTTTCGCAGCTCCATTTCGAGTGGATATACATAAAATAGCATAGGAACAATGCCTCGGCGCAGGGAGCAACACAATAACGGCTGTGCGTGACGCATGCACACTGGACATGGATACCGGGCAATGTGGCTAGCTGGTTGTGCACATCTGGGCGGGACGGGGCGTTGCGGGGCGGTGCTGAAGTACTGACAAGCATGTACTTGAAATTCAAATTACAATTCAAGGCAGCAGTAGCAGCTGTTAATGCAAATGCGACGAACTGTGGCAAATTGGCTATCGCAATATCAGACAAAGAACTTGCAATCGACCAGAACATCTTTGACCAAATAATAGTTATCGATAACTAAAAGATCATCTGCCCACTGATCGACAAAACACTAACTATGTGTTATTGTCATTTATTGTTCTTTCTTTGGATATTTTAATTGTGAAGTTAGATTATCAATCATTTGCAAAGTCATTAACTCGTAATACACGATATGTCCATGACAGTCAACAATTTGATCGTGTGAGGGCTTCGAGGAGTTGTCGCACGACAAGTGAACACTGTGCGCTAAAGAGAAAAGACATCGATAACAAACAGATCAATTGCACGCTGACGAACACAACATGAATTTAACATTTTAAATACCATAGAAAGCGCATTTGCTTAATTATTGAATTCAGTTTCTTTAGTTATGAGAGTTATGCATAAGCATTTGCAAAGTCTTCTCAATTGACTTGTCAACGACAATCGACAGCCTGATCGTGTGGGGGCCACATGGAGTTGTCGCACGATAATGCGACAATATTCGTTGCGTGACTAGCTATCGTTATGTTTGAAATATAAATGATTGTGCACACTTGTTAAGTGCATTTTGCAATTGCATTTTAAGTGCTCCAAATGGGGCAAACAAAATATTAAATACACGCAAAAGCAAATGCAAAACGCAACTCCTTCCTTGCCTGTTGCACTAACTCAAACGCCATTTGCAGCTTCAGGCAGTTTGCACGACAGCAGCTGAAACTGAAGCTGTTGGCCCTCAAGGCAACTGGCGAGGTTAAAACACACATAAAACACATATATATAGGGAGGGGGAGTGGGCGAATACAGTGCGCATTCAATAAAGTGAGCTGACTCTGCAAAACATTTATATATATATATATTACATATAAAACAAAAGAGCTGAACAATAGTATTATCGATAGAACGGGACTGAAAGTTTGTTAGCTTATCAAATAGCAATTAAAATTTAAGATTGAACTGATTTCAAAACACGTACATCATATCGAGTGTGTATGTTAAATTCAAATGGCACGTGCAAGTCAATAAACCCGAGGCAAAGCAAGGCAAGGCAAGGCAACCGAACGGCGGCCGCAATACAAGGAACACACGAACACAAATACGAACAGTGAAATAAAGAGTGACAGAAACGAACACGAAGGGAGATTTGCATGTCAAACAGTTATAGTAGGGTGAACCTAGTTTGTATGTGTGAAGTTAATGTTACGCTTTCACCTGCGTTATTTATATACTTATATTAAACTAATACTAATGCTTGGCAACGTTTTTCTTTCTCTCCGGTTTAATATATTTTCAAGTCGTTATGAAGTAGTTCCAAATTCGTATCTAAATTGTATCTGATGCTGAATTGAGTAGGATTTACAGCGGGAATCCTCTTTGGATCGTATTCAAATAAGTTATGAATAGCGAAAAAAATGTGTATATCCATTAAAAGTAACAAAGTAAAAAGTTTTCAAATTTTTGGCTCGACTTAAAACAAGAACATTTCAAGAATGTAACAAGTATTTCAAGTCCAAAGCTGGTACTTTCGACCTTTCTTTATGTCCACGACGAAAGTTCATGAAAGTTGTCGTTAACCTCAATTTGCATGTTGAGGGAATATTAATATTTTGTTTAGTTGCGGCAGAGCTAAGTAGTTAAGTTGGCAGTGCTATATTCACATATTTCAATAAAGTGCTGCCAACTTTACCTCGGGACTCTGCCGTACTTAATTTATATCCTTGTATAACCAGAAATAAATGTTGCTGTTAGAATTTCAACATTTTGTTAATTAGTTTGCATTTTCCATTAGGTTGCTCAACGGCAATTGCTAAGTAAATAAGTAATAATAATGATTCTCCAAGTATCCGATTGGGTTTCGTGTTGTGCTTTTGAATGCATATATTTCGATATCTATAGAACGATTTCAGGCATCAAAGGCTTAACTGAAGATATAAAAACATATGAAAAGTGGCCACCCTAATTTACATATGATGTGCTAGTGTATGTGTGGGTGTAAGTGTATGTGTGTATGTGCCCGTATAGCTGACAGGCGACTGCGTTTTTAATGTCATGTGTAAGTGATACCAAAGTGGCTATAAACGCGTTCGTATCCGGACATGGCCCTGAGCTCTTTAAGCCCAGGCGCCGTTGCTTCTTAATTAACTTTGAACTTGACATTTTGGCCATGGGATTGAGGCTGTTGCTGTCGTTGTCGCTTTACCAGCTGCTCCAAAGAGCAACAGCAACAGCAACAACAACATAAAAACCGCATTAAGCAGCCAGCACTAATGATGCTCATTTGGCGCACACTGACCCTCTCCCCCCGCCGTCACCATGCACAACCAGCACACCCATGACACACACACACACACACACACACATCCAACGAAAACCAGTCGAAAAGGCTACAGTCGACCGCATTCGACAGTATAATACCCTGTACAGGCTTCTATATTAAGAGTATTTTGATAATAGATACTTTGATTAAAATAAAAGTAAGAACATAACAGGTGTTTAAAGAAAACCCCTTTGAAACTCTCATTTTGCATATGAATTTTTTGCTTGCTTATAGCAGCTCACTTTCACATATTTATACATATTCAATCAAAAGCTGAGTGTTGCGACACTTAATTTACTTATGCCTGTGTCGCAGTAGTTCCCTATCTCGCTCGCACAAATATGCACACATGGTAAGCAGACGCATGTGTCACAGTCGTTCGCTGTCTCGCTCGCACACATGTGCTGCCTGCTGCTCTACGATTCCGTGGAAAAATAACATTTATTGCTGATTATCTGTCTTATTTACAAACCGATCTTGATGAAACTTGCAGCGTTCCTTCTACATATCATTCTTAACGCACCTGTTAAGTTAGAAGTGACTACGTTGAAAAATGTGGCTATTATTCGTTTTTTTCGATTTGCGGGGGAAGGGGGGAGGTATCCAAAATTTAAAATAAACTTGATCTGCGTATGGTATACAGGAACCTTGATGCCAAATTTGGTGTCTCTAGCTCTTATAGTTGCTGAGATCGACGCGTTCATACAGACGGACAGACGGACAGACGGACGGACAGACAGACGGACATGGCTCAATCGACTCGGCTGTTGATGCTGATCAAGAATATATATACTTTATAGGGTCGGAGATGACTCCTTCTGCCTGTTACAAAAATTTTTTTCACAAAGTTAATATATCCCTGTACAGGGTATAAAAACACACATACAACTAATTATTCACACACTAACAAGTTGCCGCTTGTTGCAGATTGAAAGCCGGCTGGAGCAGTTCAAAGACCAATGAACCCTTGCGTCCGGAGGAGCAGGAGGCAATAATATCCGTGATAAGGCGCAATGAGGAGATCGAAATTGCGGAACGACAACGTGTTGGACGTTTGGTGGAGCGCGTCGAGAAAATCAAGTTGCATGCGGTCGAACGGGGTCCCAACTGTTGCCGCCTCTGTGGCGACACATTTGGCCTGTTGCGGCCGCAGCGCATCATCTGCGAGGATTGCCGCAAGTCCGTCTGCACCAAGTGCAGTGTAGACATCAACATACGGTACAATAACAGCGAGAGGACGCGAGAGATTTGGCTGTGTCGCATCTGCTCGGAGACGCGGGAAATGTGGAAAAAGTCGGGCGCATGGTTCTTCAAGGGATTGCCCAACTATGATATGCCACGTAGTGCCAGTGCCACGCCCACGCCCACAGGGGGCGCAACGGGGCAGGGGGCGGCGGGTAGCGTGCGTGCGGTGCAAAGTTGCCACGGCACTCCGACACGTGCCCCGCGGATCAAGAAGCTAACGATACGTGTCAACGACAGCAGCAGCAACAGCAGTGCCAGCGGTCACTCCGAACCCGAGGATGAACTGGATGGGGCAAAAGCAACACCTGCCGCACGGCTGCAACGGGATGAAAGCTTTCGATTGCGCGCCTACGGTTCCATACGCAGTTTCATCGATGGAGGCGAACGAAAATTGTCGAATTCCTTCTTCTTTGGCCGCCAGCAACAGCAACAACAACAACAGCAACAGCAACAGCAATCGCAACATCACCATTCCCACCAACAACAGCAACTGCAGCAGCAGCCACAGTCCACGGACTATGACAACATCAGCATTTCAAATGTATCCACAGTGGCGCATCTGCGACGTGAGAGCAGCTTCTTGCGACGCAGCTCAGTCAGCTCATCGTGGTCATTCAGTGACAGTTCGGGTTCCGGCAATTCGGCCACACAATCCCAACAGTTGCAGCCTCCCCAGCAACACCAGCATCAGCAGCAACAACAACAACAACAACAACAACAACAACATTGTCGAGATCCTCTGCTGGGCTGGCTGGAGATTGCAATTAGCTATCGCGAGAGCTTCCACAGTCTGGACTGCACCATGGTGCGGGCCCGAGACTTGCCAGCCATGGATGCCTCCGGATTGGCCGATCCTTATTGCAAGCTGAACATTATAACGCCCGAAGCACATACCAAATACACACGCTGGCAACGCACCAAAACTGTCCACAAGACCCGCAATCCGGACTTCAATGAGACCCTTCAGTTTGTGGGCGTTGAGCCCGAGGAGCTTGGCAATTCCCTGCTCTATGTGGCGCTCTTCGATGATGATAAATATGGCCATGATTTTTTGGGTGCCGCAAAAGTTTGCCTATCCACGGTGAGTAAATAGAGAGTTTCGCTAGGGTTTCATTCCCGTAAGTAATTCCCTAAGAAATCGCTTCAATTCAGAAACGAATTGAGGAAATTGTGATTGAGTATATGGAATCTAAAATTGGGAACGTATCTATAATATAAATATAGGAATAGAATATTTAAAGTTTACAACATTTTTAAAAGTATAATAGATATTTCAAGCAGTTGAAAAGCTGAAATTCGACTGAAATGTATTCAAGACAGTTTGGAAAATCCATTATCACTGTAAGAAAACTTATGAAAAACTGAAATATTGTTGTTGATCAGTAGATTAGCTTGAAATATATAGTTTTCTTTGCCTGAAGCCAGTTGCTTCAGCCTATTGTATGTTTCCCTACAGAACTTTAATCGATAAGAATCTATCAAAATCGGGTTAATCGGTATCTTGCTCAATGCGAAGCAAACAGTACAAGTAAGCAGTGTTTCCAACTTTTGTCGAGCAAAAAAAGCTGTTTTTAGTGGGAAGATCCAAAAAAAAAAGCTAAACATTTTTGAAAAAAATCTGATGTTTGTTCCCTCGTTTTAAGAGCCTTATTTTTATAAAAATTTATTATATCATCTAATTCGTGATAATTATTATCTGTGTCAGATCTATCCTAAATTGTTTGGCGAAAAAACTGCCTTTATGATCAATTGGATCAATCGCCGAGTGTTGCGCTACAAATAATCAGAGCTCCGCCTCCTGCTCCGCCGTTTTTGGTGTATATGCAGCAAACGGTATTTTATTTTTTTGTTGAAATCCTCCCTCAGCATTTTGATGCTTTCTGGTGCCGGCATGGGCACGCAAATCACTTAGCTGAGCCGTAATACTGCATTTGCAATAACTGCAATTTACTCTTGTTGAATCAAACAAGTCATTGCGCAGCCAGGAGCTGAACTCCTTGCTGTTTAGCCACACATCCCGGCATTTTTGTTTCTATTCTTTAATCATTGTCTTGATAGTGACCACACATGAATGATAAATCTAAAAATTTTCAAAAATTAGGAATGGGAATCGAACTTTGAACTAGAGTTCTATCGAATAATTCGCAATAAGATCAATTGAACTATTTGAAAGAACTAAGTTCGTTATTCTTGTTCAGTTAGTTCCACTCTTTGATCGATTACTTCGTTCATCGAAAAATAATCTAATGAACTGTTTCGTTTTAATTCAACTACAATGAACAACTCCACATACGAATAATCCCTGAAAAAATATGAACTGCTCAGTAGAAAAAATCGGAAAAAAAGCAAAATATTTTTTAAAAAAGCCAGAATTCCCGCTGCCCGCTGTTTGGAAAATTTTCCCGTAATCGGACTTCCAAAAAAGCCAGATTGACGGGAAAAAAGCTGATTTGGCAACACTGCAAGTAAGTGTGCATGTGTGACGCAGTGCTGCCAGAATCTCTAAAGCAAAAATTGCTAGATTTGGCAAAAAAAGTTGCTAGAATTTTTGTGAAAATTGCCAAATCATTAAAGTTTTCGTTTTTAACAAATATATATATATATATATATATATATATGTATTTAAAAAAAACTTAAACAAAATTAAGACTATTTATAATGTTGTCTTGTTCGTCAGCTTCACTTAAATCAGCGTACTTCTCATTTCCAGTGATTTGAGTCAAGTACTCATATGGTAGAGCAACATTTTCCGTCTCTGCGTCATAAAGCTTTGCCCCTATTGTGGATTTGCAATACGCACAATATGCTCTCGTTGGATCAGTGCAATCCATTGTTTGAACTCCCCATTTTGCAGCCAGCCATCTCTAAGATTTTGCTTGTAAAATTTTGGCATTTTAATAATTACAAAACACAGAAAATTGTGGAGACAAACTTGCAAGTTGTGCATATAATCGAACCTCTGAGTTGGATACCAGCTCCGATATCTTTGTGAGCCATTATTAATCGTAATTAGTGCAATCATTTGCAAAAAAACTTAAAAAAAAGTGCAAAAATGTTAATCAAGTTGCTAAAATGGCTAAATAAAAATTAAAAGTTGCTAGTTTTGTGGCTAATAGCATTTCGAAAAGTTGCAAATATTTTTAAAAGTTGCTAGATCTAGCCACTAAATTGCTAAAGTGGCAGCACTGGTGTGACGCAATGAGCGAGAGAGTGAGAGCGTAAGCAAGAGAAATTAAGCTCGCTCATAAAACCTACTTACGAGCAAGGATGCCGTTCGTACGGTCTTAAAAAAAGGTACAAATTTAAAGACAAAGTGCAAACTGTATAAATGTTAATTTTTGTATATTTTATAACATTATTATATTAATACAATTTTGAAAATTGACCTAATCTATACATTCCGTTCAAACTAAAACTAAACATAATTAAAGCATTTTTTCATAACAATAGTTTCCAAACAAAAAAGGTACTATTTTCAGAAAATAGATACCAAAGTACCAACGCACCAATAACGCGCCTGTTTGGTACTAAAGTACCAATGTGGCAATCGCAATCGCTCTCGCTTAACGAATGAGCATGCAAAAGCAAAGTCTGACAATTTGAATTTAGTGTAGACCGGCATTACCCGTGTATGGGTACACTTACTTTTGTCTGCTACATGTGTATAAAATGCAATGCCTATATAGACACAATTCATGCGAAGCATTTAGCAGTGTTATCAAATTATATTATATTATAATAATATACTTGATGCAGGTGCACAGCACATCGCAGTATCGCATCTCAGTGCCGCTGGGCGTGGAGGATCATTATAGCAACGAGGCGGAGCTTGCACAGAGCTGGCCCAATGGCAAAATGCTTATCTCGTTGTGCTACAATACGAAACGGCGTGCGCTGGTTGTCAATGTGAAGCAGTGCATCAATCTGCTGGCCATGGACAATAATGGCAGCTCCGATCCCTTTGTCAAGCTGTAAGTGATACGATGGATATCCTCATCCTCAGATAGTTCAATCTAATGTTTATTCCATTTGATTAGACAATTGAAACCGGATGCGCACAAAAATAAGAAACATAAGACGAGTGTCAAGTGGCGCACACTCAATCCCATATACAACGAGGAGTTCTATTTTGAGGCCAGTCCACATGATTTGAACAAGGAGATGCTCATATTGACCGTTTGGGACAAGGATCTGGGCAAGAGCAACGACTTCCTTGGCAGCCTACAACTCGGTGCTCAAAGCAAAGGGGATCGACTGCAGCAGTGGCAGGACTGCATACGGCTTCCCGATCATTTTCATGAGAAATGGCATTGCCTGGCTCCTGACAATCCAACGCATTAACGTTGAGATCATTCCAATTATATATTTACATAAATACAATACATACATATACATGAACATATATATTTTTGATATGCCGCATGCATGCATGTGTGTGTGTGTGATTGGGAGTGTGGTGTGTGTGTGTTTGTGTGTGTTTATGCTTACAACAATCACGTGTCTTTTTTGTGTCTCCTTCAATTGAAATCGCTTCGCATATCATTTTGCTCAACATAACCTCAATTTCATATGCCATTCGCTTGCTTCTTTCTATATAACACACACACACACACACACTCGCACACATGCACAGAGAAGCACTCACATTCACACACATACATCCACATGTATATATATATATATATATAAATATATATATACTGTATATATAGCTTTGTTTAAGTGTCCTTAAGAAGGGTTTTTTTTTTTTCCATTTTGCACAAAACTTTTGTCAAACATTTCAAGTAAAAACTTAACAAAAAATGCTAAATAACAAAACAAATTAATTAAAATAATAAAAAATATTTTTGATTCACATATTTACTACTACTATTATTATTATTATTATTATTATTATGTATTATTCAAACTATTCTCTCGGAGCACTATGTTTATAATACCCTAATCATAAAAAATATAAAAAACAGAACAATTAATAAGTCAAGCATTTGCCGAATGTAATTTATTTATATATATTTATGTATGTATATGTACAAATAAATCAAGAATCAAAATTAAAATTATAAATATTATTATAATAAAAGAAGAGATATAATAATAGTGAAGAAATTTATTGCATTTTGTTTGTTTATTTGCTGGTGGGAGAGGAATGCTCGCTGTTAAAATCGCTAGCGTTTTTAGACGCCATAAAAATAATTCAAGCTTTTTCTTTGCAGAAAAATGTACATTTAATAAGTTTTGGCATATAGAGTTAATAATTTGTATACGTATGTATGTATGCGATCTATTATATATATGTTTATATATGTTTGCCTCTATTGGTTTGACTCCATTCAGCTTCTGTATAGATTCAAAAGATTCGACAATTTGTTTGACCCTACGGAGGTCCTAACAGGTATAGAACGAAGCTTAAGAACTAAATAAAGTTTGGAAAATTAGATTGCAGGGGTCACATGGGTCATAGGTCACAGGTCAGATGTCACAAGTCACATGTGACGTTTTAGGGATGCATTTGCAACGTTATCTCTATCATAGGATCGCTCCAGAAACTCTCGACTTCCACAGTAGACAAGACGATGGTGTTGTTGTTGTTGTTGTTGCTGCTGATGTTGTCGTTGCTGTTGCTGCTGATGCGTTGCACGTTGTTGTTGTTGTTGTTGCTGATGCTGCTGCTGCTGATGATGTGGATGTTGATGTTGTTGTTGATAATGAGCGCCCACTCCGCCGCCAGTTAACGGCGCTGCAGCGCTTGTTGTATGTTAGAAGAGACGTTTCTCATAGCTGAAGAGGCCGTGCACGTTGCCTTCCAGCTGGGCTGAATGGGTGCGCTTCATGAAACGCAATTGTCCATTGTAGATCATTTGTCTGTGTGCCAGATCAGAGACGTAGTCATATTTAGTAGTCAGTATTTGCTGTTGGTAGTTGATAGTTGATGGGAGAGCATGTGCATCTTACCTCAGTTTGCTAACCGAATTGGCGCCAATGTCCTGGCAACTATGCTGCAGACCGCACTCTAAATACGGCAGATAACGCAATACGGATCCCTTGTCCACAATGCTACCGCTGACACCCTGGGCGACCTTCATCTTATCCATTTCGTTATGATAGTAACGCGACATGGCGGCACCTTTGGCATCGCCACGTTCCATGGCCTCCAGTGAGCCCATGCCTCGGTACTTCTTCAAGCGCACACCGTCGGAAAAGAAATACTCGCCGGGTGCCTCCGATGTGCCGGCCAACAGAGAGCCCATCATGACAGCACTGGCGCCCAGCGCCAGAGCCTTAACAATGTGGCCAATCGATTGGATGCCACCATCGGCAATGACTGGGACACCGAATTGTTTGGCAAACGTGGATACCTGATAGACGGCGGTGGCCTGGGGGCAGCCACATGCCATTACCTCCTGTGTGATGCAGATCGAACCGGAGCCCATGCCCACGCGTAGGCCATCCACGCCGGCATCGATGAGGTTCTTAGCCTGGGCACGTGTGACAACTGTGTGGCGGAAGAAGGGTTGTGGGTGGAGTTGGGGAGTTGTGGAGATGGGCAGACGGGAAGAGGGTGACGATATACAATATATATATATATATGTTAGTATTAGAGGATTAGCATGCCAAATATGAATATGTATTGGGTTAGTTACCATTGCCACCAATGACCTGGAGATCAGGATACTTCTCCTTGATGTACTTGATCATCTCAACTTGGTAAATGGAATTGCCCTGCGACGAGTCCAGTATGATCACATCAACGCCATTCGCCACCAAAAGCTGTAGACGAGCCTTATCCTCGTTGCGTGTTCCAATCGCAGCGCCGACAAGCAGCTGCTTATTGGAATCCTTCGATGCATTTGGATATGAGCGTGCCTTCTTTAAATCTGTGCGTGCAATCATTGCAACAAGTTCACCATTCTGGTTCACAATGGGCAGCTTGCCCTTCTTGCTCTTCTCCAAAATGGCATTCGCCA
Organism: Drosophila funebris; assembly: GCA_018901825.1. Lineage (NCBI taxonomy): Eukaryota > Metazoa > Arthropoda > Insecta > Diptera > Drosophilidae > Drosophila > Drosophila funebris. The sequence continues at coordinate 805,650 of JAEIFK010000033.1, forward strand.
TGGGCAATGTGATGCCATTAGGTGCGGTTACCAGCTCTGTGGTCATTATGTCGGCCAACTTCACCTCCGGTTGATTCTCACGGAAATCAATGTCACGTGAGGTGACCATGCCCATCAGTTTGCCGCCCAGTTTGCCATTCTCGGTGACCGGATAGCCGGTGAATCCGTTCTTGCGACGAGCCTCGAGCACATCGCCAACGGTATTGGTCGGCGACATCACCGATGGATCACGCATAAAGCCATGTTTGTATTTCTTAACCTTGTGCACCTCCAACGCTTGATACTCCGGCGTGCAGTTGTGATGGATGATCCCAATGCCACCACACAGCTGCGCGTGGGTGCCAAAAGATCGATCGATTTTTTGCATTTTTTTTTATTTTCGTTTTGATTTTGGTTTTTGGAAGGGAAACATTAGCGATTATAGAGGCGCATAAGAGTGTTCAATTACAACCACAACTGGAGCGACACCGATACCAAAGCACCAAAGGCGATGTGCATCGGCCGATCGTTATCGGTTATCGACACTAAACTGCATTACTGCATGCTTAATACACTACAAGGCTGCACACTGTTTCGATATGCGAATTCGAGTTCGAATTGAGTTGACAATTGATCGCTCAATTGATACTTGATAACATTGATGACATTGCAAGCGTAAATGTGAGGAAGCATGTTAAAGCTAAATCCAGATATCGAGACTCAAGCTTATAGATTCTAGACAATTAATGCATTATGATTCACATTACAAATAATTAATGTGTGATGACTTTAGATTAGACTTGACTAGACCACAAATTGAAATAAACAACACAGATTTGCAGCCTTGTTTGTGGTGTCTCTTTTTCTTTTTTAATGTTGTCGTTGTTGTTTGTTGTTGTAACTTGGGTGCGACTTACCGCCATTGCTATGGCCATCTCCGATTCGGTTACCGTGTCCATGGGCGAGCTGACAAGCGGTGCACGTAATGTGATTTTCTTGGTTATTGGCGAGCTAAGATCAACATCCTCGGCGGCAAAGTTAATGTAGCCGGGTAATATGAGAAAGTCGCTAAACAAACAAGACAATTGCCAAACAAAGGAGATGAGATGTGGGAAGGGATATACGTAGGATACGTAGGCATATTAATAGGTAATAATTTGATGTGAGAAATCTAAAGTTCAGCTAAACAATATGTATCAAACTTACTTGTAGGTTAAGCCATCACCATTTTTAAAGAGCTCATTGCAGCTTAGCCCATCCTGGAGCAGCTCCATTTGAACATCATCATTCGCACCTTCCACATCTCCGCTGCCCTTTAAGCCATTGACTCTTGGCTTCAGGCTGGCACCTCCATTGACGTCGGTGTCGGCGACCGCGACTGCGAAGCTGCTTGCCATGCCGTGTGTTCAACTTAAACAACAATACAACAACAGCAGAAACAACGAAAACAGCCGCAAAAGTAAACAAATAAAGAGACGGCAGACAGTAGACAGACTATAATAACAACAACACTCGAATTGACGGTGTTTCTATTTGATATTGTTAATTATCACTGCTGCTATTCTATATGTATATAATTTTCCTTTTGGCCAAATTGCAGATTGCAGATTGCAGTTTGCTGTTCGCTGTTGCTGCGCCGCTTCCTAGTGACGATATATTGTTCAAGATGACAGTTAAGCACACTTCAATTGCAATTGCTAGTTATTACGTTGCCTCTGTCAAGCGAGTACAAAAATAAAAAAAATGGAAAAAATCAAATGGTAAAAGGTTAAACGCGTCAATTGAGCCAACATGAGAAGTGGCCGTCAACGGACAGAGGGGCACAGACAAGTAGCCTGCGTGTATCTGTCGACCAAAACACGTGGTTTTAATATTTACCCGTCCAGCAGCTTCTCAACCATACGCGTCAAAGAATGGCTATTTACTGTTCCATTTCGGGCTTTGGAGAAAAGCATGTAGCCTATCGATACATTGCAGCAGTCGATATCGATGCTTCACAACGCTCGAACTTAATGAACTTAATATCGATATCGACCAAAGCTCAATGTAAATATCGAAATGCAGCCATTCTCTTTGGCGCTATTAGTATTATTTTAAATTATGTAAAGTAGTTGAACAAATAATATAATATAATATAATATATATAATATATAAACATTTAAGCTACTTTCATGTTGCTTAAACACTTAACAAATAACTTGGCTATTGCTAAACGTTTAACATTTATAGTTGTAAGCCGATATTGGAGTAAGATATTATTATACATATCTGTAATTTGAAGAAAAAACTGTTAGCGTTGATAATTATGAAATATTTTGAATTAAAATAATATATAATGTTACCATTTCATATAATAATGAATGCTGGTGAAATTGCATAAATCAACTGTTAGCTTTAACACAGATGCGTTTGTAATATTACAAAGCGGTTTGTGTATTGGCTACACTAAATTGAAACTTTTTCACTAAAGCAAGCCTAACGAAAATTCGAACCCAACGAAATGGAAATATTCTTCGGCATAGATTTCACATATTTTGTCTAAGTATACTTTTATGCCCATTTCTAATTTTTATAAATATATGTTCATACAAATATTTATTTATATTTTAGTTTTCGAGTATGAATTACTGTGACGACAGTGTGTATGTTCTGTTTGCGTTTACAAATTGGTCATTACAGCACCATTTTGAGTAAAACATTAACTCAAGCGAAATAAAATGAAAAGCTCATTGCGGAATCAATTTGAATCAACATCACATTACCATGTTGCAAGAGTAAAGGTTAATGTTAAGAGAACAATGTAATTTTAACAGACCGATGTAACATTCTGTTATTGGATTTTATGTTGCATGCTTTTAAGCGCGCCATCTATAACTTCGGCCTGCAAACGAACTACCGAACCAAAAGATGAAACGAAGCGCACGAAACGAAACAAGAAAACGAACAAATTTCTCTCTCATTCTTAAAATTTCACTCGCCGCGAGCTGTTGTCGTTCGCGCCCGGATAACGATATTTTACAGTTGGTTTTTTGTTGTTTTTTTTACGAATTCGAATATTGCTGCAAATATGTATATGATTATGATTAACAAAGTTGTGGCCACTGGCAGCATTAAATGAAGTGCATATGTGTGCTATTGATATTTTGCTTTTCAACAAGCAATTGACAAGTGCCCGTTGTGCGGAATAGGCGCCAAGACGCCAGCAAGGACGCTGCCGGTGTCGGCGTTTTCAACTAATGCAATTGCGTACATTTGTTGTTGCGCTGCGTGCGGTTGGCCTCTCTTAGCAGCCCCTCCGCCCTCCCGCCCACCTTAGCCATCGCCATCGGCATCGCCAACAGTGCAGCAGCGGCAACAACAAATTGTGATCGCAAACAAATCGTAATTTTTGTTTTTGTGTTTGTTTCTGTTGCAGATTTGCAAAGTGACGTGAGAATATGTGACAAGCAAGCAAGCAAAACCCATAAGAAATGTTCAACTGAAAGAGCCAAAAGCGCTTTAATGTAAGCCTAGGATAAAGTTAAGGATGTATTTAATGTAAAACGGAATTAGCGATACCCCGCTATGTGTTCACATGCCCCTATTCTACTCTAATTCATAAGTGCTACAACACCAACAAGAACAGCAACATCAAAAGAGTTCATCTCAGTTGTTGTTCAGCAAGTTGTATGTAAATGTTAATTAAGTACAAGTTTAATATAGTGCAAGTATCTAATAAGTGTGTAAAAAGTATATAGATACATGCATAAATACATAATACATATGTACAAATATGTGTAAATAATAACTGCAATAAGAATACTATTACAACAACAACAACAACAACAAACTACGGATTAAATAAAAACAAAATAAAAATCATCTGCTTCATCTTGAATCAAAGAGTGCAAACACAAAAGCTTAAAGCCCAACGCGTTGCATTAATTGAGATAACACTTAAGAGAACAGCAAAATAACAACTACAACAACGATAGTGACAACAAGAACTCTAACTTACTACAGAGGTGTAACGGTTAAAGCTCAACTTTGTAGCGCTGCTGGCAGAGCCACAGAGCATGGATTACGCCTTCATCATAACAACAGGAGCAACAACAGCAGCATCCGCGCCAGTGGAAAAGCTCACAAGAGGATCACATTAAATGAGCGCCAGCCGGCCACAAAAATGCCGCCGCTGCAAGGACGTCGACAGTTAATGTAAGTACAAAATAAAAATACAAATAAAAGGAGAAAAAATTATTCGGTCGAATTAGATTTAACACATACATATGTATGTATTTCTGAAGTAACGGTTTAAGGTACAACACAGGTTGCAATGGTGGTTGAATGTGTCTGTAGTGGGGGTAGTGCGCTTAAACTGGGGGGTCAAAGCACATGTTAACCGCGAACGGCCCTTGGTTCGTTGGCCTGGCCGATATCTGGCGCTCTCTGTTTATGAATGAAACGCAACGAGGAAGCAGCGCTAAATCGAAAGAGAATCGAAAAATTGCCAAAGAGCAAAAAGAGCAGCAGCATTCGAAGAGAGCGCGCAATGCGGAACGCAATACTCAAACACAGGCACACACACAATCAGACAGTCATGCATGCTGAGAGCGAGTGAGTGAGTTAGTGAGAGAGCAATCACAAACGTCAGGCACTGGCACGGCGCGAGTTCATTGACCTTTGCTATTGAAATTTTTGGGCAACGATACAAGCACACACACATACACACAGGCATACATACATATGTATGTATATGTAAAACACACGCACTCATACAAATATAAATGCGCTTTTATTTACACATTGATAAACAATCGACTGTTGACTTGCCAGTTGCTGTTGTTGTTGTTGTCGTTCTTCTTTTTTATTATATTTTACGTTCGCTCTGTTGCCTTTTGTATGCTCTTTTCATATGCTCAAAGTCTGAGAATGCATTTAACATGTGACTATGCGTATGCTTGCATGTGTGTGTGTGTGTGTGTGTGTGTGTGTGTGCGAGGTAATGTGATGCAATTTGACACAGATTGAGATAGTGATCTAACCCTTTGCTGATACTAGTCAGCATTAGATAATTATGTACATACTATGTATGTAAATTGTAGTATAAGTAAGTGTGTGTGTGTGAGTTTGTATACAATATTTGTACCTGCTATGGGGAAATTAGGAAAGGGCATGCAACTTTCGTGAAAGCTGCTTTCCATCGTACTTCAGTCTTCTTCCTGATTGTTTTGCGCGTGTTTGTGTGAGTGTGTGTGTGTGCCTATGTTTGTATGGGTGTATAGCGGGTGGGTTGGTGAACGCACGATAAGGAATGGTAGTAATAAAACGCTTGCGAAGCAAAAGGAAAGCCAACTAAGAATTATGCTTTGTGTTTTGCTTTTGGATATTTTTTTGTTTCTATTTTTTTTTTTGTTTTTTTTTGTTGGCTTTGTTTTGCTTTACTCAACATTTGATTCGAATTGAGTTTGGCCTGTTACCAAGGCCAGTACAATTGCCGAATGTAGTAACAAGGGCACAACACAGAGATACACATAAATATTAAGTGGATGCTGCTTAATTTGAAAAGGAGTTGCTTATGTACAGATGTGCATATATGTATGTATATGTACATATGTAATTTTGTATGCATGTATGTATGTATGTATGTGTTACTCATACCTACCAAGAAACCAGCGACAAAAGGTTGAACCTTCAAAATTGGTTTCAATGTCATGTAACCCCCATTTTACAAGCATACAATGTATGTTTCAGCGAGAGCAGCCAAAAAGAGGGAGGAAGAGAGCGCATACGCATACACAAAAATACACACACACACACACACACATACGTTTACACACTCAGACAGTTGTCAGAGCACCCAATTCTGTATGAGGTAGGAAATGCCCATGCACTGAAAAGCAGCGTTCGATATTCGTTCAGTGGAATGATTGCTACCCAAACTTCTTCCAGTTCAGAGCTCATCATCCACAGCAGCAACAACATCTTCATCTCCCTTTTGCCGGCAAACGAGGGATGAGACTAAGGAATGGACAGTCATATCAAGAGCAACAACAGCATCAACAGAGGCGGGGACAAGGGCAAGGGCAGCTGTAAGCTGTAAGCTGGTGTTTTACACTTCGCAACTCGTCAGGCAGCAGCATTTACAATATTACGTATACGTTGACGACGACGATGACGACGACGACGGCGACGTCGACAACTGTTTGTTATCTTTTTGTTTTATTTCGCTTTGCATTTTAATCAATGCCAATGAACTTGACGTTTATTTAATGCATGTCCGCGTTTATTCGCTCGCCTCTCACCCAACTCGTTGCTCACAGCTCGTTACTCGTTGCTTTCTACTCGCTTCTAACTATACACCTGCTGCTCACCCACACACAGCAACAGTAATAGCTTATCGGGCAGGAGTTATATACCATGATTTAATACATATAATTACATACATACGGTTATCATACATGTATGTGTGTATGTATGTGTACATACATATATACATAAGTACTTAGGCATACGTACATACATATGTACATATATGCCGTTGCTTGATCCCAATCGCTAGGTCTCCTGGTCTGTGTGCTTATCGCTATTGTTGTTGCTGTTGCTATTTGTGTTGTTGTCATTGCTATTTGATAGCAGTGACAATACTTTCTAGTATAGGGAGCATAGGAGGAATATGCCTGAAGTCTACGCACACACACACTCAACAAGTCTGTACACACACTCGCACACACATAAATCGAGAGGTCAGCGCCTCGATAAAGTACGCGTAGTTACATCGTTAGTTGTATTATTATTGCCTTACTCCCAGAGGCAGCTACCTCAATTACTTCGCTGTTCAAGTCCAGCACTTTATTACATAAATATGTATGTAACTATATGTAGTATATATATATATATATATAGTATATACAGATGTATGTGTTGTTAGTTGTTAGATAAGTTTAAGTCAAATCAATATTTATTAGTTTTATTCTAACGTTTAAATATGTTTACCAAGTTAAACATTTACATATTCAAATTACATATGTTTCTGCATATCTTATTATTTGCTAATAAGTATATTTAAGTTAGGTCTGAGTCTAAGATCTATAAGGAACAACTTCAACTAATACAGTTAATAAGATCAAAATTGTATTTTCTTTAAAAAAAAAAGGAAAGAAGAAGAAAGTTTTACTTGAATCTAAACTAATTAAATTGAGTTAAATTTAGTTTAGCCGACTCGAGAAATTAAAAATTCTTTTTAGTTTTATTAGTGTGAAATATTTGAATTTCAATTTTAAAATTCAATTATTAAAAGTTCTACTAAAATTAACCTAAATTACAAAATAAATTGTTCTATTTGATATGATTTCTTAAAAACAAATAAAATTAACATAATAATACATATTGTATTTCATACGGAATCGAAATAGATTGCTGAAGTTCGCCGTGCAACTCTAATTAATTAATTAAAACTAATTACAAGATAATATGCAAATTGATTGATAGACTGTGCAATCGATGACTCTTTCAGAGTCCGCGTGCGATTCCGTGTCCGATTCGGAGACTGAGTCATAGGGAAGAATTGGATACAATTTTTTGGTATCAAGTTCGCATTCGCAGACTTCTTTTACCAAGCATATTGTCGAGTTGGCCGATTTGTTGTTGTTATTGCCGTTGGCTTGTTGCAATTTTCGCTGCTTTCTTCAAAGCAGAAAACGAAGAAGAAGAAGACGAAGAAGTGAAATATTGAGAGTTCAGGCAGAGCGATCGGTCGGGCGGTGTGTCGAACTGTCGTTTCGTCGGTTGTTCGCTCGGTCAGCGGTCTAATCCCCAAACGCTGTGGAATGTGCTTACAATTCATATACATGCATACATATGTTAATACATACATTTGTATGTTCGAGTAGTATAAACATACATACATGCATACATACATATGTATGTACATTCATAACATTCATTTGTAATGTACAGGAATCTGTGCTTTTGCTTCTATTGCTGCTGTTGCTGATCCTCATCTTTCATATTGTGTATCTGTCCCTCTCGCTCTCGCTCTTGCTCTCGCTCTCTCTCTCTCTACGCGCTCTCACTTGTCACTTGTCTATTTCTTTTTCGCTTACACGTCGTTTGCTTCTGGCGACGCTTTCCAACTTGCCCTTGCCCATTATTCCATTTCATTTCAGCTCAGCATTTCACCATTTCCATTTCTCCAATTTCTCCATTTTCGCTTAGTGCTGCGAATACGTGTGTGTGTGTGTGTGTGTGAGTGTGTGTAAGTATGTAAAAGACAAAGTACTTACTTGGCTTGGCTTGATTCATTGTATTATTGTTTTCTTTTTAGTTTTTGCAAATACATATAAATATGCATACATATGTATGTATCTATGTGTGTGTCTGTGCATGTATGTATTGGTATATGTAGTAATAGCAATCGCCTACGATATGATTGTGTATGTGTGTGTGTGTAAATAGCAGAAATAGGTACAATGTTCGTTCAATGACCTTTTACTTTTACACTATTCAACGTTGCCCATGTTTTTGTTGCCCATCGTTTTACGTTTCATTTGTGTGCATGAGAGTGTGTATATATGTATGTACACAAATGTATGTATGTGTGTGTGTGTGTGTGTGTGTGTGTGTGTGTGTGTGTGTGTGTGTGTGTGTGTGTGTGTGTGCGTTAAAGATATGGTTAAATTAGTCACTCATCGTCGATGTCGGCGTCAGGAAGCACAAATTGCGTAATTTCGCACAGTGACGTCAATCGGATACGGAAGGCAAATTCCTTAAGTACATATATACATAAGTATATATTCATGCAGATATCATCACATTATTAATTATGTATTTGAAATTCCATCATGAATTCCAAAAATTTTGAAATCCTCTTATCACTACAAAACATGATAATCAAAATTAATACAATATGAAATTAAACGTTTCAATATTCACACAATCCAAACGTAATTTTTGTTAAATGTAAATTCCCAGCAAAGTTAAAGTTGCGTTTTGCGGTTGTTGCCATTGTACTACACAGTCTACGCACACACACACATACGCACACACACATGTGGCCACATATAAATTCAGCCGTACTCACGCACTCTTTCTCTTACGAGCGAAGAGAGAGAGAGAGTGCATGCGAGAGAGCGCGCACTACTCTCGAAAGGGCACGTTCGGTGTGAATGACCGCCGCTAACACACATTTGTGCGAGCGCTAAAACAAAAGCAAAAAATCTTAAGCTGCGACGTCGGCAGCGTGGAATACGAGGAAGCGAAGCAACCGAACGACCGACAGCAGCCGCAGCAGTAACAACAACAAAAAACAACAACAACTGAAAAGTAAAACAAGTAAAACAATTGCCAGCTGTTGCGGCGGCTGTGCTACAAAATGCCCTGTAAACTGTTCGAAATGTAAAGTGTATGCTCAGTATGCGGTCTTTTAACATTCCAGAGTATTAAATGTTAATCAGGAAAATATAATTCGTTGTATTACTATTACCTAGTAATTTTTTTAATAGTGTTCAATGAATTTAAAATAATGCAAATATTATTAGTGATGTGTATCTTAAGTGATAAAATGCATTATCAAACGATGTTTATTTTAATGAAATATATTTAAATATTAATGCACATCAATTTCCTTGGGATAAAACAACTCTACAAAAGATAAGTAAACTATAATTGCTTAATTAGTTAACTGCATAACAATCATATACCCTTTTAGAGTTTTATCTGTAGGGTATAGAAATATTGAAAATACAGCACTGAAAAGTTGCAGCGTTGTCGTAAGTTGGCGGCGTCATCAACGCTGCTGCTGTTGACGCTGTGCACCACACAAATTTGTCTCTTGTGCTGTTGTCAGGCGAGTTACAATTGACAGTTTGTTAGTCATGAAATGTTTGATAATTTGATTATTTCATGTCAACGTTTAAGTATCTAATAGTAAAGATCCATTTTAATGTGTCAATCGTCTATTTGTAATTGTTGGTTTATTAAATTTGTTTTACATTTTTTATTTTAAGTTTAAGAATGGCAATGATTTGAAAATTTTGGAAAGTATGATTTGAGCACGGTTGGGCGAGCTTTTTACTGTACAGTCGAACCGGGACGGCCCTATTGGTGGCTCCAATAGCGTCAGCAGCAAACTAAATTATATACAGACATACTATATATACGTATGTTTGTGTGTAATCTGCTGTTGCCTCCTCTGCCGCCTGTGCGGCGACGCCGCTGCTGCTATTTGCCTTACAAGAATAAATAAACAAGCAGGCAAACGAACGAGCGCAAAAAAAAAACACAGAAAACCGGCAATGTCATTAAACCCTAAACAAGAGCGAAAGCAACAACACAAAATGCGATAGAACATTGACACGAATACAACAACAAGAAAAACCAGAAGCGTTATGAAATACTCAACGTAAGAGAGCAACATTCGAGAGCAATGAACGGCCGGCCGGCCCGCACACAAACACAAACAAAACCAAAACACACACACACACGGACACATGCACATATACATTCACAATCATCTGTGGGGGCGCGCACACGATTTGTACATTGACTCTCTTTGGTTTCATGCGACGCTCTCTTAAGCTCCAAAGCCAAAGCGAACGCAGGTGAACGACCGACCTAGCCATTTGTTTTCCTTTTGTGCGACTTGTATGTACGTGTGTTTCTGTGTGTATGGGAGAGCATCTGCATCTGCGTGTGTGAGTGTGTATGAGTATCTGTGTATGCATGCATGCATGTGTGTGTATACGGCTGCTGCTGCTGGGGAGCAAGTGAGTCATTTTTCACGGTTGAGACAGGGACAGAGACAGAAGACTGCTGCTTGCTGCTTGGGCCATGCCAAAACGAAATTACTTTGATTTCATTTATTGCTGATGTTTTGTTTGCCATCTTCTGTGCTGTTGTTTCTTCTTATTTTCTTTATTGCCCAATGACGACAACGGCAAAGTTGATGCCAAAATGGCAATGAGCTCCGCTGCACTTCCTTGTCGCCGTCTGCATAAGCGATCACCGCACCCACAACACTCACACTCGATCACAAACTACAGTCCACCCCGCTCTCTCTCACTCTCTTAAACTTTAACGCTCTCGTCCCTCTTTATCTTTCCGTCTGTCTGCTTCCATTTGCTGGCCGTGCGAATTCTTCGGAGCTTAATCCATAGGACAGTCGAGTGCGTGAAAGCAAGCGTGAAGAAGAATACATATGTGCATATGTATATGTATGTATGAACAGGCAAAGCATTTCTCGATCGCACTCTCACATTCGCACCCACACACACACAATCGCAGTCAGAAATATATGTACATACGTATGGATATATCTATGTACATATGTTTGTCTGCATTTATCTCTCTCCCCTTTCTGTCGCTTTCTCGCTCTCTATCTTTCTTTCTTGTGCTCCAACATTGCGCTCACTGTATGTCTTTGCACGCATGTTGACCTTGACTGTGACTTTCATAAAATTGGTTGTTGTTCTCGTTGTTCTTGTTGTTGCCTCTGTCCGCTGCTGGCTGCTCATGTTATTGTTATTGTTAGTGTATTCTTTGTCGTCATTTATGAATTTCATTTTTATTTTTATATGCCATCAAATATATTTACATACATTAAATATTTAGTATAATAAACGCATTCATATACTACTTATACATTTCTAGGATTAGTTAAAGAATGCAATAAATGTGTTTAGAATTTTAAATAAATGCGAAATTTGAAAATGTTCTGATAAAAGTTGATCAATTACAATGACATTTCTAGGTAATTACATTTCCTGGCACATTTCGACAGTCGATAGTCGTCTATACTATCGATAGTCACTACGGGTTGTAACTAGGTACATGTATGTACAAAATGATACAATGATTTTGAGCTTACGTCATAGTCTATTTGTATATTTTCGTATCCTCTACAATATACAATGCTAGATGAATCATCAATATACTCATAATGCTCAGGATCACGTCACAAAGTATTTTTGTTCGGCTTGGGAAGGTTTCAAAGGCCTAAACAAAAGCTTGAGACCTGACATACATATGTACATATATTTTCCATTTTAAAAACTCAATGAAAAGATTTTATTTTATACATTACACATATGTAAATAAACAATAGATCAAAGACTTTATAACTTTCTCTATGTAAACAAAAGTTCAAGGAATATAAATTATATTTTCAATTAAATTCAAAAACTACGATTAAAAAAAGCAGATGATTAGACCTTACCCCCTTTCATATGCATAAATTATTTAAAAACTATAGATGTGCATATAAACAAATGTAAATGTAAAAATAAATATAAATTATATTTTAAACTAAATTTCAAATCTTGATATAATAAAAAATGGAATTAATTTAAATTATTTGATTATTTTTATAGAGTTGTTAATAAACAAATGAATGTAGGAGTGTGTACAATATAAATTATATTTTAGAATATAAATATATATATATATGTAAATAAATGAATAGATCGAAGATTATAGACGATAGACCTTAGACCGTTCACTATATGTAGAATATTCAAAGAATATAAATTAATTTCAATCATTTCAGGTTTATGGTTATACAAGTAGACAAATGATTACAGCTAATTATAGATAATGGACGTAAGACCCTTTCACTACATCCATTAACACGCAACTTAGACAATTCTAATAATAACGATTAAATTTGAGTTTATAAATGAAATGTAATTATTTCAAAGTTATAAATGTGCGAATCAATATTTCATATACATACATAAGTAGTAAGAGGTATCTCGTAGTCGTGGGCTTACTCTCATCTTTTAGACAATTAAATTATTTTTCTGTGTCTGCGCAGCATTAACATCCTAAGCACAAATGTTAAGCTGACTAATTGTAGGGAGTGTATAAAGAGGAAATGCACATTTCGATGTAACACAATATTGTTTATTCAATTCGCATTCATTTCTCCTTGCTCTGTGCGTGTTTATCCGTCGAATAAGTACTTTTTACTTCATTTTTTGTTGTGTCTTCCGCAACTGGGAAACATGCAAAACAAGCCAAGCACCTTTTTTATGCGTTTTTTTTAAAATAGTATTAAGTAATTTCAAGTCTAGCTATTTAATGGCCTTTTCGAAACAACCACAAATGAACAAATCAATTTTAAAGGAAGAAACGTAAAAGATATTGAGAAATTAACTAATTCGATTTGATAGCGAGGAATATTACGGAAGTGAAATGGGAGAGAGAGAGAGAGAGAGAGGAATATCTTGTTGGTTGAATATGAAGACATAAAAGAGATAGCGAGAAAGGATAAGAGATGATTTGTTGTTTGATTTTAAAAACTTTTAAGGTTCTAATATACAGAAAGAAAAACAGTCGAGAATACTCCACACAGGGTATCTAATACATTAAGTATTTGGATTATAATAGAAGTAAGTGCCTAATAGGTGTTTAAAGGAATGAATTCTTTGCATTCCCATAGCAGCTAGCTTCTGCATATGTGCACATACTCGATCAAAAGCTGAGTGTTGCCTCACTTCATTTACATTTGCATGTATCGTTCGCTGTTTCACTCGCACACATGTGCTGGCCGCAGGAACAAAGCACAAGAGATTCAGGGCAAATATTTATTTTCTGATTATCTTTGTTATTTATAGTACGATCTAGATGAAACTTTTAGTATTGCTTCTACATGTTATGTAAGTTAGAAGTGTCTATGCTGAGAAATGTGGCCATGATTAATTCAATTTCGAAAAGAACTTGATCTGGATGGAGAGACAGACAGGCTATTGATACTGATTAAGAATATACATATATACTTTATAGTGTCGAAGATGCTTTCTTCTCCCTGTTACATACATTTGCACAATGTTATTATACCCCATTTTGCAAATTTTTTATGGACACAGGGTATAAAAATAAACATATTTTCGGAGAGGAAACATATTTTTTAGAAGAAGGGAGAGAGAGAGAAAGAGAGAAAGAGAGAGAGAGATAGATAGATAGATAGATAGAAACCCATTTCATAGTCTTGAAAAACGTTTAAGAATAGTTAGGAAAGCAACAAGACAAAGTCAGGCAGTGTGAGTGTAAAATGTACACTGTAAATACTCGTTACTAGTTACAAATTGGGAATCGTTACAGTTATTCGCTACGATGGAATACAATGCCAGAGATTACAAAGTAGCAATTGGAATTCTTCAAGCTGTAATTTAATGATCTTAACTGCGTTGACTTCCACTCATAAAGGTGTTTTGGGTCTTGAGAGGGGTCTGTTTCAATGCCAAGGTGTATACGGGTGTGTGCGTGTCTGGGCATTGCCAAAGGTTCTTAGTGGGTGAGGGAGGGGGAAGGGGAAGGAGAAGGGGGAAAAAGCCATTAAACGTAACCTTAAACCTGAAGGAAACGCAATGAAACTCTAGCTATGCGTGACGTGAGAGTTCGTCTTGGGGTCACACAGTTGCCTCGGGCTATAAAACTGTGTAAATCAGTTAAGTAAACATAGCATAACTATACAAGGAGAGTGAGTAACCGATGGAGCAATGTGGCAAGTGGCACAGTGGAAGATATTCGAAGAGTGGGAAGACTTTGTCATAATCATCATCAACATCATTCCACGCAACATCATTCCACAATTTCAAAGTTGGGCTTCACTTTCTGAAGGCGTCCACTCGCGAATTATCACGTCTGTAGTTCCTCATACACACACACACACACACGCACACGGACGTATGCATTGACACATACTTGGACACAGATGGGCACGCAAAGAAATCACGGCAGTAAAAGCCAAAGCCCAAAAACCCGAAAGCCCGAAAAAGGTTTTTAGCGCTTTCTACCCAAAAGTTCACTGAACTTGCAGCGTCCACAGCTGCGGAGGAAGCAAACAGCAATAACAACAACAACAGCAGCATAGTCAAAACGAAATTGCTAATAAGCAAAAGAGAAAGAAACAGAGAGAGGGAAGAGCGCCCGCATGCCCATCTATGTGTCTGTGTGTGTGCGTATGTGGGAACAGGAGCGTGAGCTTGCAAGAAAAATAATGATGGAAAGAAAGAGAAGAGAAGCAAAGCGAAGGGGCAGAGATGAGCAGAGGCAGATAAAGAGAATGAGTATGGGTACGGGAACGGGAACGGGAACGAGAGCGAGAGCAAGAGCTAGAGAGAGGTTGGGGATATGGGCAACGCTTTTTGCCCAGCGGCGCGCGTCAATTTCGAGTTCAATGTCAAACCACAAAAAACGACGTTGACGTCGACGTCGATGCCGACGCCGACTGCGACTGCGACAACGAAGATGATGACAACAACAACTAGTGAAGGGCAATGCTAGCATAAGGGGAAGAGTAGCAGGGGGTGGGCACAGTTGTTGTAGTATTACAGGGTCGCCCTTTGTGCGAACCACACGCACCATGAACATATCTAGTGGGCGGCAAGACAATGACAATAACAACAACAATTGTAATAAAAACAATGACGACAACAACAACAATAACAAATGAGATACGCGAGTTGCGAGCTGTGAGCTGAGAGCGGTGAGCTGAGAGCTGAGAGCTGCGGTCTGTGGCATCGCCCCCGGAGGGCGTTAAACTTCACGGTCATGGCTTTTTCTTTCTGTTTTGTAGGCGTCGTCGTCAACATCGACGTCGCCGTCTGCGTCAACGTCAGCGTCAGCGTCATGTGTGATTGATAGCGACCACAACGCAATGTGACGCATTGATGGCCACTAGACGAGTTCAGTTCATAGGCTCGACGATGATTTGGCTTGCCCTGCTCTGGGTGGTGTTGATGGTGCTGGTGGTGCTCACTCTCTTCCCTATGCCAGCATGGAGGGAATGTGGAGGCTAATGACCGATAAAAGAAGCACGCGCCAACATCAACGCAGCTGATACTGATACGAAGCTGGCAATCTAAGTCACAACCACAGACAGAGACAGCAACAGAGTCAGTTCACGCTGTTGTCGAGCATAGCGTTCCTAGAGCTGATTAAGCAGTGTCACTGCCACAGCGAGGCAAGCAGGAAGGCAGGGAATCAGGGGGGACAGGGGGACAGGCGGAGTTGTGATCCTATAGAGATTGAAAGACAGATGAAAGACATGAGACAGGCAGTCAGGATTAGCAATTTAACTAGGGGATAACAATAACGAAAGCAATGGGAATATCAATAGGAAAGAGATGGCAAGACGCAAAGGAATTGCAATTAAATATAAATAAAGATGCAAGTTTAATAGTCATAAATATATAAATACGAATAGGCATAAAAATGGGAATAAATAATAAGAGAGTGTAGTGTATAAAAAAGTGCAATTGGAATAAAAAATTGAAAGATACTAAAAATATAAATAATGTGCTAAATAATGCATAAAAAAGTATGAATAGAAACGGACATATAAACAGAGTTACAACAGGATCAGTGGGATAAAATGTAATTTAAATATAAATGAAAAAGTAAGAGCTATATATTTGTGTATAAGAATTAGGAATCTAGATTGAAATATAAATCAAATATAATTATAAATATATTATAGAAAGACGTAGAGATAAAGCTATGGGTTATAACATAAGCATAAAACAGAAATGGAATCTAAAATATTCATTGATTTATGGTTTTCAATAAGACAAGTTATCATTTAATTCGTGATCTTTGCGGGATTATATAATTGTCAAACAGGAAAACGCTGTTCCACTTTTCTGAGCATTCACTTATTATATAATAATAATATATATAAATAATATAATATAATAATAATTATATTACTCTGCCAGATGAGAAATTGATTTTTTAAAAGCAAAACTACATCATAAAGTTAATTTCTTATGAATGTTAAATTAGGAAATTGAATAAATATTAACTTTATATCGAAAAAAAAAACCTATAAAGCAATTTTGCATACACATATCTCAGTTACTTCGACCGTTCATACTTATCAATACTTCTTCTGCTTGTTACATACATTTGCACAAAGTTATTATACCCTTTTTGGCCATTTTTAATGGGCACAGGGTATAAAAACAGCAACACGAATACGCAAGAATATAGAAGAACATAAATAGGAATATATAATTATAGA
The DNA here is from genome assembly GCA_018901825.1 of Drosophila funebris. NCBI lineage: Eukaryota > Metazoa > Arthropoda > Insecta > Diptera > Drosophilidae > Drosophila > Drosophila funebris. The sequence goes on from JAEIFK010000033.1 coordinate 822,628, forward strand.
TTAAAAGGAAAGGATATGATATGATTGATAGATATGCATAGAATGCATAGAAATCGAAAGAGTAGCAATAGTTTGAATAGGCATAGAACTAACAAGAGAAGACTGTGAATTGTAGACTTAATAGAACAAGAAGCAGAGGTTATCCGTAGCTCTGAAGAAATTTAACTATACAAAAGTTGTTACACACAATAAAACAGTTTTAATTTAATTTATTTCATTTAGTTGAAATAACTTAATAAATTAATTTGACTTTCTTACAAAAATACAGTTAGATATATGATATAGATTGATGTGATAAAGTTTATATGTATATCTGAATTAATGAATCTGATCAATTAAAGTGCACGATGTTTATAAGACACACAAATGAAATGAATTCCCTTTTGATTGACCAACTGCAAGTTAGTTGCTTTGAGATCTTTACAGTCGATATGTAAGTTCAGCGTTGCCACCTCATACCAGTGACATATTAAGTTGGCTGCGCCTGATCAATTGAGGAAAAGCCGCGGAATTCATAAACAACTTTGAGAGCTTTTTATGAAATGATGTAAACAGAGATTTGCCGATCAAGAATATACATATATATGTATATATATATATATATATACACATATATATATATATATAATAAATTATTTGTTAATAAAAATAATAAAATAAAGTAAAAATTGGTAGGGAAGAGAACCAGAAACTAGAACAGATCGGAATTGTATTTAAAGTATGAATACGAATAGAATTAAAGTAAACATCTATAAAGGAAAATATGAGCCGCTAACGGAATATGAATACAGATAAAAGAAGGGGAATAGGAGTAAATAAAAGACAAATAGAAATAAAGAGAATATAATGGAAACAGGAATAGGAACAAGAACAGGAACAGAAACAGAAACAGGAACAGGAACAGTTACAGGGCCAAGCAAATGGAAGGCAATGTTCGGTCGCGCATTCAACCCTAACCTCAGACAATATAAAACTATGCAACAACACAGTGCAACATGAACAGCAGCCCTCCATGCACCATGCACCCCAACTGCCATCAGTTGCAACTTTGCTGCTCGATGAAAACGCGCGCAAAAACCAAGCGGCAAAAATGACAACAACAAGAGCAGCAACAGCAACAGCAACAACAACAGGGTGGGACAGAGTGAGTGAGAGAGATGGAGAGAGAGAGAGAGAGCGCGCGAGGTTGGCAAATGGCCTGTTGCGGCATTACGTCACGGCACAATCAGCGTGATAAAGACAGGCGTAGCCACGAATAGGGGCAGCGCAAGGGAGATAGCGCAAGAGAGGAATAGAGAGCAAGAGAAAAAGAGAAAAAGAGCGTGGAGAGAGAGAGAGGGAGAGAGGGAAAGAAGTGCCAGCGAGGGCAACGACCAGCACACATTTGGCGCCCAACAAGCGCCAAACAGTTGTGGGCCAAGTTGGGTGCTGTTTGGGCTTACTAAGTTTGGCTTCTAGCACCCAACCCACCCCCTGCCCTCCCTCCTCACCATTCCGCACTCCCCCGCATAAGCGGTCTTTGTGCTCGGCAACGGCATACATTGAGCTGCTTCCTTTTGGGTTGAACAACCTTTGGCGACCCTGAGAAGAGGTCAGCAACCCCTACAACAACTCACAACAGCCGCGTGCGCGCTCTATCTCTCTCTCTCTCTCTCTCTCTCTCTTTCGCTCTTTTCATGCTCTTTCAATGTGTGTTTGGTGCGGTAGGACCCAAAGAGGGACACACACACACACACACAGCTGGTCGTAAGGGAGAGAGACAAACGGAATCGTTTGCTCTTCGCTCTTCGCTCGCTGCGCTCTTCGATGACGAAGAGCCCCTGAATCGTAGGGGGACGTCGGATGGTTGGGACGTCGGGAAGTGGCAAGTGGAAAGCAACTTGAACGCGTCGCTTTGCGTCTGTTTTTTGCCGGTCGTTGCCCGTGTGCCAGCTTTGGGGTCGTTCCTGGTCGTTATCCTATATACCGAGAAAAATCTATTTTTATTTTGCATGTCTTCTGCCTCTGCCTCTGCCTCAGCCCCTGTCCCTGTCCCTGCCTCTAGCTCCGCCTCGGACACGCTTCATTGTTGTTGTTATTGTCGTTGGCTCCATTGGGTTTGGATCGCAGTGTGGCAGATTGGCAGAGGACGGTTGTAGGACTGCCTGAAACACCGGGGTTACCTTTGTTTGTATTGTGCTCTGTTATGCACACAATGCGAAACAACAACAACAACAACAACAATAACAGCAGCAACAACAACAACAAGGCCAAATGTAAACGTCTCTGTGTCGCGGTGCTGCCAACTGTTGACAAACAAAACGATGCCAAAACCAGAGGAAGAAGAAGTTGGTGTCCATTCACACGCACACACACACACATACACACACACATACACACACACATACACACACACATACACACACACATACACACACACACACACACACATAGCACTTCATATCACTAAGTTGCAGGCAACTTTAACAATCTCAATCTCAAAATCACAATCCATAGAGTTGCAGGGTATCATCAAGTTGTGCAAGTCATGTTTCCCTGCCTTGTTGACACGCCCCAACAAAAGTGTTATAGCTACAATTTGATTTTAAGTTTTTTTTTATTTATTTAATTTTATTTTATATTTTCATTTATTTTTAATTTTTTTAATTTTAATTTAATTTAATTTTTGTTCATGGTCAACTGATTTGAAACGTTTCTTAAACTTCAAGCATCACTTTGCTTACACCAAAGTCAGTTTCTTATCGAGCTCGCACTTTAATTTATCTATGCTTATCTTCCCTTATCAGAGACTACAAGTTACTCGAGTCAACAAGTTTAGATACTTCTATAAAGCTGCAATAAATTGATCAGTTACTTTTCAACAAATATATGAGTATTATGCGCTCTTTACACTACAAAGCTTATGCACATTTTTCTACCTTTTTCCACATTTTCTTACATTATTTTCCTGAATAGAAACTGTGTAAAAACTGAGAAAAATGTACAAAAAAAATATAAAAAATAAATAAAATAAATAATATAAATAAAATAAATAAAATAAATAAAATAAATAAAATAAATAAAATAAATAAAATAAATAAAATAAATAAAATAAATAAAATAAATAAAATAAATAAAATAAATAAAATAAATAAAATAAAATAAATAAAATAAATAAAATAAATAAAATAAATAAAATAAATAAAATAAATAAAATAAATAAAATAAACAAAATAAATAAAATAAATAAAATAAATAAAATAAATAAAATAAATAAAATAAATAAAATAAATAAAATAAATAAAATAAATAAAATAAATAAAATAAATAAAATAAATAAAATAAATAAAATAAATAAAATAAATAAAATAAATAAAATAAATAAAATAAATAAAATAAATAAAATAAATAAAATAAATAAAATAAATAAAATAAATAAAATAAATAAAATAAATAAAATAAATAAAATAAATAAAATAAATAAAATAAATAAAATAAATAAAATAAATAAAATAAATAAAATAAATAAAATAAATAAAATAAATAAAATAAATAAAATAAATAAAATAAATAAAATAAATAAAATAAATAAAATAAATAAAATAAATAAAATAAATAAAATAAATAAAATAAATAAAATAAATAAAATAAATAAAATAAATAAAATAAATAAAATAAATAAAATAAATAAAATAAATAAAATAAATAAAATAAATAAAATAAATAAAATAAATAAAATAAATAAAATAAATAAAATAAATAAAATAAATAAAATAAATAAAATAAATAAAATAAATAAAATAAATAAAATAAATAATAAATCAAATAAATTAAGTAAATAAAAACAATAAAATAAATCATATTTAATTAATTATTTAGATTCATCTTATAATTAAATATAATCACCAATTATTTTTTATTGAATGTTTAAATAAAAAAAAAAACTACGCTAAATAAATGTTGAGGATATTTGAAAGATGAGAGAAGTTGACAGCTTTCGCTTATAAAGTATTTCCTTTACAAGTTTTATTAAATATAGAATTGTTGGCACTTATTATAGAGTATCTTCTCGTTGAGCACACTTAAATACAGCAATCATATGTGGTATCATATTAAGGCATTCGTTTCCGACTTAGATTCATTTATAGCAACTGAAGAAATGGGTATCTGCTAGTCGTTCACTCTCAACAAGATCCCTCTTTAATGCATGTAAACATTGAATAATGATTGCTACAAGTTTAGACTCAATTTCCACATCCAATAACAAGAATAAGCCCGTAATGATTTCCCAGACACGAAACTGAAATACTTAATATTGTAAACATTTAACTTGGCCTATTGAATTGTCTTAATCGAAACTACGTACATGAAGTTAATAGGAAATTCTAACAAGTAGAGTCCACATACTTGAAATTTAAACTTCTACAATTTATATATGTAATTATTTCGCTTATGTGTGTTTAAATGATTCTGGATTAATTAATTGCGTATGTCATGGAAATTTGACAATAGAATTTATATACTTATGGAGATTGCTGTTATAATAGAAGTTAGTAAGATTAGAAAGCGCTCAGTTCCACTAGAGATAAAGCTACATATATATAGAGAGAGAGAGAGGGGGGAGACAAGGAACGGTAGACCGTATCATTGAATTTGTATACCCTGTATTACACACACTTTAAGCCTGCATACAGGGTATGTTCTAGTTGCACACTCCTTAAATCCTCACCTTGTCATTGTGTGTAACTTAAACTAACTAATTACTTTCTATGAAAATCCAATCCAAGTTTACAAATAAGACAACAACACGTAAACATTACTTTGTTTTTGGAAATTGTGGCAACTCCACGGCAATATGCTAACGGTAGTCTGCCAGTAAGACGAGACAGATTAACTTAATTTATGTAAATTTGCAAGGTGGCAACGCTGCTTTGTTATTGCATGAACTGCCAATATTTCCATTACATTAGTCTGTGTATCAAGCTTACTGTAAATACTCGAAATTGTGGTAAGGTTAATTTCCATGTCTTACCCCTCCCGCTGTCGACGCACTCAATTACATTTTAGCGGGAAATCCGCTGTGTTCTCAGCACTTTCAGTAAGTTTGTTCTACGTTGATGTTGTTGTTGTTATTGTTGCTTTTGTTGTTGTTGTCGGCGTACCATCGGGTGCTGTAATTTGTTTTATTTTTGTTGCTTTCATTTCAATTGTGCTATTGCGAAATTCTTCCGCATTTTTGTTCTTGTTGCAGTCGTGCAATGCAGCGGACGAAGGGTCACAGGGTGCTGCAGGTGCCATGCTATTTGATGGGGTGAGGGTGGGGGGGGGGGGGGTGTCATAGTTAGTATTAGTGACATTTTAGAGTTCAAGTTGCGACAGGCGACACACAAGTGTTTGCCCAAGTACATACTTACATACATATGTACACATACAGTCACACATATATGTACGTACATAGATATTTGTAAGTATATGCGTGTGTTTATGTTACTGTTGTGGAACGTACTTCGTTGACCTTTCTCGCTGTCGGTGTTTGCCACTGCCGCTGTCGACGTCGACGTCGACATCGAGTTCGCCGGGTTAATGAAACCGATTGACACACAAACACAACAACAACAACGAAAGCAATTTCAAAACAGACAAGTCAAATCAAGAGTCAGCACAATCTCATAACATGCCACCCAAGAGCAAGCGAACGCTTTAAGAGAGCTTCGACCAACAAAAACAACAATAAAGAGAGCGCATGCGTTGTCAGTCCAGTAACCGCACAAGCAGCAAGTAAGAAGAAGAAGGAGAAATTATATATATTAGCATTAAGGCATAAACATACAAAAACATACACAAGCACATGCATATTAACACAAGTTTGCATATACGGGAAGTATTTCATTTATAACAATACATATACATTTGAATACATTTCATAATATTTATTGCTGCGTAGTTGTTGCTATTTCTGGCACCAGACTTACGGTTCGTGTCTTAACTAGGCGCATTTATGTGATTTGCTAACAATGTCGATAGTTGCGCACACCCTAAGCTTTCATTGTCGGCAAGCTCTTTGGTGGCGCCACCTATTGGGCATGCCATAACATGGCGTATTAATTGTGGCGCCATCTAGGCCACAGTCAATGGCAACTATTATATGCGGTGGAAATACACGCTAAGCTTAGCAGAGACACAAACGCAGCCGTAAAGTTAACGTTTTTGCGCTATTTAAATATTTTTAGTTTTTATTATAAATAATTGTATTTTATTATATAATTATTTATGATTTTATTTTATGTAATTAATTTTCTTTTGTTTATTGTTACAGCACCCGTCTTGCCCGCGTCCACAGAGTCAATGTGAATATTGGCAGCTATATTAATCGCACGGATCTACCAAAAACCATAAATATAACAAATATAATAACAACAACAAAAGCAGAGATTTTACGAACTCGAGACAAAGTCAGAAGCAGCAGTAGCAGTAGCAGCAGCAGCAGCAGCAGCAGCAAATACAGCACTCAGAAGAGGCTTGGGACCAGAGACGACGGGTAAGTAGCACGTAATCGTAATCTGACATTATCGAATCATTCGATATCCTAAAATTGGCAGCACTCATTTCCGTTGCCCAAAAACAAAAGAACAAAATCAAAATATATTAAAAAAAAAAAAAACATAAAAAACAGGAAAAGAGAAAGAGAGAAAGAGAAAGAGAAAAGTATTGGCCAAGGTTGTTGTTACTTTGCCTGGATTCGCTTAGTTGGCTGAAGGATTGCACGAATCCTTCGGAGGGTACAATGGACTCTGGCTCATGACAAGTTGAAATCTGTGCCAACAACCTTCGCAGCCATGCAAAATAAACACATACATACACATGTACGTGTGCTCATAAATATGCAGTTGCTTTGGCCGGGTTGGTTAGGTGGTTAGATGGTTAGATGGCTGGATGGCTGGATGGCTGGGTATTGGGGTGGTTGGTTGGTGCTCCATGTCTGGAGCTGACTGCCTGGTAGGCAGGCAGCTTGGCAGGTTGGTAGGTTGGTTGGCTGCTTGGTTGCTTGGTTGCCTGGTTGGTTGTCGTGTCGCCGCCTTTTCGAGCACACTCCAAAGTACGTGACTTCGACTTTGCGTCGACGCCAACGTCATCGTCAAGGATTCGCATGTGTTGACTGGACTTGCCTTGCTTGGCATGTCCTGGCATGGCTTGAATCAACTTGGGCTGCATTGGGCTGGGCTGGTCTGGTTTGGCTGGTTTGTTTTGTTGGCTTTTATGTAAGGCCATCCCATGCTCCAATCTCACCTGCCACCTCCGCCCCTCAGGCTGTCCTTCAGTCTGCGAGTGCAACGAACGCTGCCCTTTAACCTACATACACATAGGATGTGCACACATAACCCAAACCAACAAGCTCCTGGTTGGGTCTCTTGGATGTCCTTTGTGTGTGTGTGTGTGTGTGTGTGTGTGTGTGTGTGTGTGTGTGTAGTAGTAGTCGTAGCTCTGTACATGACAGCCCCTGCTTAACATGATATCATGCATATCCAATTCCAAGTAAGTCTAAGCTGTGGTATATAGATATGTATTTAAGATATATCGATGCGAGATCTAAGATCTGAGGTATCTTATGATCTTATGTCTCCGAGAACTTAAGGATTCCCTCGCTCAAATATATTATATGATATAATATTAATGAAATTAATAATTCATAATTAATAATTATTATCGATGTATATGTATCGAAATAATATTAATCATTTAAGCAGGTGTAACACTAACTAACAGTTATTTTAGCTAGAAGACTGCAGCGAACGACAATTACGAAGTTCCTCAGTTTTGCAGCTACACTGATGAATCTTGGTAAGATGCTGAGGTATCTTAACCAATCTCAGCATTGCATACTGTCATAAATGTACATGCCTGCTGACCAAAGTCGATTAATAACGGATATCTATATCATATAGCTGTCATAGCAACGATAGATCGAAATTAAATAATAGACTCAGTATGGGAATTTGTTGTTTAACAACTTTTTATTAACTTTATGCATTTCCATCTTAGATCTCAATCATTTTGTTAAAGAAAGTTTGGCGAAAAAGATTCAAAACTCTTAAGCAATTTATTCAAGTTGTGTATTTGAATGACTGATGATGTTTATTTACTTTAATTGATATAATGATTTCTTAATTTCTAAAATATTATAAATCTACAATTCTTTTAAACTTTTCAATTAAAATTTGCGCTGTAGAATGGATTGTAATTGCAGATAAGATGGCAACATTGTGTGAGCTTTAACGATCCAAGGAGTAATCCTGTTTGCAAGTAAACACATCACGTTCGCTTTGAAAGTGTTGAGGTTCAAGTTAAGATCGATTACACTGAATAATAGACCATCTACATTTGCCTCTGCTGCTGGCCATCTATGAGTAACCTAAGAAAATGTTGGATTACCAGTTATTGGCGGCGTGCATGGCACATGGCACATGGCACATGGCACATGGCACATGGTAAACGAGCTTCCATCTGGCAATCAATAGCAGCCGTAGCCGTAGCCGCAGCCGCAGACGCTGCCGCAGCGGGAGGCGGACATGTCTATTACGCCATCGCCATCGCCATCGCCATCAACATTGCCAAAGCAACAAAAACTGCATCGGTGGCAGTGGCAACAACGGCAGTGGCTGAAATATCTTCATGTTCATCGTCGCCATGCTGAAGCCACTGCAAGCAAACATGCATGTGATTATGTCTGGGAGTGTGTGTGTGTGTGTGTTCGTCGCTCGAATTGTTGGGTGAACAGGCGGGTCGGTCGGTCGGTCGGTCGGTCGGACGCCTTCGCGTCGCTTCTATTTACATTACCATGCTCACTCGCTGTCGCTGTTGGCGCCGCCGCTAGCGTAGCTTCTAGTTGCAGTTGCAGCGACGACAACAGCGACGGCGACAGCAAAAGCAACATCAACAGCAACAGCAACAGCGACAGCGACGCATCGCAGACGTTCAGACGAAAGCGAAAGGCCATTGTCCGGAATTTTGTTGACCTACTAAGAGGCAGAATGTAAAGTACGAGGCATAGCTACACTGTCATTGCCGTTGCCGAAGTCGCTGCCGAATGAATCAACGAGCAGCGAAAGCTTTGCATGCTAAAAGCTTTGCCTTCTGCTCTGCGCCCGTTCTGCATTACGTTTGCTATATGAAAGTTCACCGCTTCTCGCTTCAATTTTAGCTATGAAATAGCAACAACAATCGCAACAACAACATCTAATGCTCTGCATTTTCGATATCTACGAAGTCAAAGCCGAATTGTAGCGAACGTCAAGTCTATGAGCAGCAAGCATGTCATTCACCTTTTGGCCGTCGCTCTCTTGCTCTCTTGCTTTGCGCTGTTCCTACAAACCAGCTACATATGTTCTGCGTTGTCTGCTTTGCACACTCTCTAGCTATATTTCTCTCGCTCTCACAGTTTCGATTCAAGCTGTGCTCACAGCAAGCGGGCGGGAAGGGCTTAACTGGCTGGCTGGCCCTTGTTACGGCCTGTTATGCTCATTGTTATTGTTGCTAGTCTAGTACTTACGCTCTCTCATTGGCGGTGCGCAGCTGGCTTAACGCCTACGCCACAACACAACGGCACAACGACAATGGGAAGTCAAGAGAGTGACAAAAGAAGGGTCACAATAGAAAACGAAGCGTTGCCGTCAAATTTGATGAGCAATGAATGATGTGTGTGTGTGTGTGCGTTAAGTTTTTGTTTTTACTTTCTCTTTGCAAATAGAAAATAATTACACACATATCAACATGTACAGATATAAACCTACATATGTATATATACATATGTACGTGTATAAATATACACACAAATTTACCATATGTCTGGGCAATTATAAGAGCTTTGAACATTCTATTTCTGCAACTGTTCATTGAATTGCATTGGATCGTTTCCTGCATATTCATATGTCACCTAATTCAATATTCATGAGCTTTGTATTAATATGTCTTGGTCTCTGTCTCTCTCACGCTCTTCAGTCACGCTTAGCTGCACAGAAAGTTCAAATTAACAGTGCACGGCCGCTTTGACTGCACAGACGAAAAGCACAACCCCCAACCCAGGCCACACTCCACCAATCGCTCGACCTAACTTGGGTAACTTTGGCGAGCTTTAACCTAGTTTAAGGTCATTTCCAAGTCAAAGACAATCAACAACTCGCAGACGGACGTTTGTATGTCTGTGTGTTTATGTGTGCAATAGAAGAGTTTTTGTTGCAATTACCGCCATTTGTGCCTTTCTGTTTTGACATTTGGCGTGCAGGTAAAAATAAGAGCATAAAACAGTGGAGTGGGAGGAGTATGAGAAACGATTGCATCGCATGCTAGTAATGAGATAAGCCATTTGGCATTTGTCAAGGACTGTGTTATTTTCTGTTTCTATATTCAGTATTCTGCTGCTGCATCTTATCTAACTGTTGTTTACACACGTTTCGATGTTTAACGCAATTTTTGACAATGTCCAAAATTAAGGTCACAATAATCTTGACATTGCGCGAGAACAAACGATGACGACGACGTTTGCTGCCGCCACCCTCCCTCTTTTATTACCCAGCTGCTCATCACCGAACTCGTCTCTCGTCTCTCTCTCTTCTCTGCTATCTCGCTCACTCGCTCTGTCATTTTGTGTCTCTGTCTCTGTCATTCTCGAATTTGTAGCTCTGCAGCTTATCATTCGCGTTGTGTGCGTCGTCAACAAAATATTTTTTTCTCGAAGCTCTGCCCGCTGCCCGCTGCCAGCGTCGAAGTTGACGTTGGTGATAATGAAATTGAAATTTCATTGCTAATTGCGTTTAATATTTATAATTGACCTAAATAATTTGTGATTGGCTTGCAAAAACAACGATTAACAGAAACAGAAAGAACAAAAAGAAAATAATCCTACAAAGAAAGCTACTAAAGAGGGTCAGTCGATGAGGGGATGACAGACGGTAAACGGCTGCTTAAGTATAGTTCCATTCGAATATCTAATAATAATCGATCATGCATTGTATATGATCAACATATGTAACACAAACAACAACAATCACAAAAATTTGCGAATCAAACGAACTAAATGTGCTAAATATGTATGTGAGCACACAACAATATTACACACACACACACACACACACACACACACACACACACACACACACACCCACACATACGCATACATAACGCAACATTCATGCATACATATGCAGACGTAACCGAGTTTAGGCTCCCCTCCGTCACCCTTTGTTCATACATCATTCTCGACTGCGGCTGCTGCATCTGTTTCTGTTTCTGTTTCTGTTTGTGCTTAGATACTCCTTAAGAGGGTATTATCATTTTATCATGCAATATGTAACCAACTACATAGTGGCCAGTTTCAAAAATAATTTATCATATTTTTATAATATAGTATATATATGAGTCGGTTCTAAGTTAATGCTGCTGAAAAGAAACAATCTATAACAGAACTTCAGTATTACTGGTAATAAATCATTATTCGGTTTCTCTATATTTGAGCTCTCGCTCAATTAGGAACACATGCTGAAACGATTAACCAATTTTTATCAAGAAGTAATGATCATATCCATATATACACATGTTTTCTCTAAACTGCCCTTCGTTCTACAAGACCGTATTTCTATTCTAAACAGTATGTACTTAATTACATACTATGATATACAATATAATATTTATATAGCAAATTATATAATAATGAACTTGCGTTTATCAATCAAGTGAACATGCAGTTGTCAACACGACAAGGGTATTTACTGTTTAAGACGCTTTCAATTGCTTGCATTTAGTTGTTGTTGTGTTTGTCTTTGCCTCGCCTTGGCTCCGCACTGTTCGGCTCGGGTCGACTCGCCTCGCCTCGACTCGGCTCGGCTCTCTCGCTCTCACATTCAAACTTTTTGCTCTTCGCCCTGTTCCAACGACGCGTCGTTCGCTCGTTCGCAACAAAAGTAGGTGAAAGGTCTTCAACCTTTTTGCATGAAAACAAAATTGTGCAGTGCATGGCAAAAGGGGCGGGTGTGTAAGTCTCAATGTGTGTAAATGAACATTGTATGTGTGAATGTGTGTGTTGCAGTTCTTGCTAGCATTTGTTGTTGTTGTTGTCGTCTGTAAGTAGCGAAACAAAATAAAATTATATATCTACATACACATGCATACATACATATAAAAAAGCAAGCGAAAAGGCGAGCAATTGCAAAGCAAAGTGCATGGCCAGGTGGGATGTGTGGGCACATATACGCGTGTGCGTATGTGTATGTGTGTGTGTGAACGGGGGTAGCAGTTGGTTAAGTTGACTGACTGACTGACTGACTTACCGACAGAGCAAGCAGTGACAAATGCAACTGCAATCATTTGCTATTTTTAGCACTGCAAACGCCAGCAAATACAACAACGCAAAACACTCGCACACTCACAAAAACACGCACATGCATACACATTCACACACACACACACATGCTTACAGCCTGGACTTGGACCTATCCCAATAGCCCAGTGCAGGCGGCAGGTCGCGTTAGCAGCGCTGTCAACGTCGCGCAGTTTTCCTTTTCGCAATGCGAGCGACAAAAGAGCGAGAGCAGCGCAAAAGCTTTCTGCACAAGAGAGCGTTCGCTGTCTGTACGTTAGCAAAGCTTCTGGCGAATGCATTGCAACAATAACAACAGCAACTACAACAATAATGACAGCAAGAGCAATACAAACGTCCCTCACCGCGACCCTCAAAAGCTTTGTGGTCCGCACAGAGACAGGCGCGCAGACAGAGACATTGATTTTCAGCTATGGCGAGTCGGGGAACAGCAGCTGCTCCCTCGGACTCCCTGGGTTTCCCGTTTTGGGCCCAGGCCCAGGCCCAGGCCCTGGCTAATGTCCAGCCGGTAGCCCGGGCGCCTAGCTGTGCCAGCAGTACCATAAATAAACCCAGGGTCGTGACGTGGTCAGGCTTCTGTCCATGACTCGCGGTCACTGACCACATTCGTCCATATTCGCGGGCTGCGCGTAATGACCCACCTCTCTTTTCAACGCCCCCGCTCTTGGCACCTGTAGCATCTTCATTATAAACGGCTCTTAAGTCCTTTACTCATTTCAATTATCGCTAATCCTTGGTGTTTGTTTCTTTGTTCCTCTTGCAGCCATTCCCATTTCCATCTTCGCGAAGTGGGATTCGCAGCCAAAGACGTTGCCACAAAAGCAGCTGCCTCGCTTGAAGTTAAACCGGTAAGTCCTCTTCCCAATGATGACATTAGTACTGTATAGTAAAAATGTTTTGTCCCTAAGATTCAAGTGTTCAGACAGACGAGCGATCAGAACATCCTTTAAATGGGCGAAGGGAATTTTGGCTTGAGCCTATAAGGCCTATTGACCGTTAGAAGTTTACATTTTAGGAACATAATTAAAATACTCTCTGCAAGGGTAGAGTAGTACATTGAGTAGTAAAAGCTAAAAGTAAATTGCAATTTGATCGAATCTAGTTTATAATTTCTTGCTTCAAACATTTCATAAGAGATTTCTACTTATTTCAAGTCAATATAAAGCGGATTTTGTTAGTTTAATGCACGATACACTATGATTGCTTTGCCGTGTTAATAAATATTGAATCAGCAATTAGTAGCTGTATAATAAATATAATTAATTGAATTAAATTTAACTTCACTTCCTGTAAATTTCAAAAGTGCATACTACATGATTTAAGTACATTTATGTGATTTAAATAAGATTTTACATTGAAATTGAAATTAAAAAAAAAAAAACAAGTCTCTTCCGAAATTTAATGCCAGATTTTTTTCTACGACTTGTCCTTTGTTTTTACACATTTTTTCGATGAAATAATTTCTCTTTTGCTGTTTATTCAATTCCTAATAAAATAGAATTTGTAATTCTCGAAAAAGTGTAAAAACATAGAAATAAGTGCATAAACTGAATGGTAATCACAGCGAATTAGCTGTAATTTACAACTTTTAACGACGGGTTACAATTCGGGTTCGGGTTTCAGTTCGGTTCGGTTCAAGAACGGTTCAAGAACAAACGATCATTCAGAGATCATAATTTCGGTTGTAAGGCAGTCAATAGTCCTGCTACAGTATGCATACACAATTAAAGACACACACACACACACAAATGCACACACACTGGCACGCTGTCATGTCGTAGCCAATAATAAATACCGTTTTGACAAGTTGGGCCCAAGCATTACAACAACAACAGGCGAACCGAAAAGAAAAGCAACAACAACTGCGAAAACAAGAAAATCAAAAGGCTGAAATAGAAGCGCAAAAATAAAGAAAAACAAATACAAATACAGACATGCACACACACACACACACACAGACACACATACACACGCATGTACAGAGAGCCAGACAGGCACATACATATATTTATATAGTATATACATATACATATATATATCTAGATATATGTATATATATATCTAGATATATGTATATGTATATTGGTTATATATGTGTGTATCTCAATATAGAAGAAGAGAAACTGTGCCAATGCCCTGACAACGGCACAAGGTGATGATGCAAACTGCAACACGAAGTCGACTACGACGCCAGTGACGCCAATTGGAATGATGGGTGGAGATGCATAAGGTGCGGGGCAAGCGACAGACATAGAAGAGAGAGAGAGAGAGAGTGAAATAGTGAGTAAGAGGTATGCACCGGCGTAAGTGGGAGTGGCTGGGGTGGAGAGATGAAAGAGAAAGATGACGATGATAATGATGATGATGATGATGATGATGATGATGATGATGATGATGTTGTTATTGCTGTTGCTGATGTTGTTTTCATTGTTGCGTGAATATGCAACATGACATGCCGCACATACACACTCGCCACACACACACACACACACACACACACACACACACACACACACTTGACAAAGGTGCCCAGTCGGTGGTTAGAGGCAGACAACGCCGCCATCTCCTCCACGTCCCTCTCATCCTCTTCTTTCTCCTTCGCCTAGTTTAGCTCTTAATAGAGTCACCGTTGTAAGCGTTTGTTGCGGGTGTTGTTGATGTTGATGTTGATGTTGCTGCACCAGGAAGGCCGAGTCGCTGTCGAGGCCATTGGGTGTCACATACGTGTGTGTGTGTGTGTAGGTGTAGGGGGGGGAAGGGCATTGCTGTGCCATAAGGCAGAAGGAGGCATGTTGAATGAATGATGGGGTTGCAAATTGTTGTTGCGATGCAAACAAGGAAGTAAATTTTCGAAATGGACGCCGTCAGAGGCCAAAGCGAATAAAAAGAAGAAAATAAAGCCAACGACCAAGGGAGCGATGAAGGGAGGAAGAATGGGTCTGGGGCTGGTGCTGGGGCTGGGGAATGAGTGGGAGAAACTGAAGTGTCCATTTGGCCATCTTTCAAGTGTTTGAACAGTGCACTTACCTTCCGCCCCTCCAAACAACTTCACCCACTTTCAGCTTCTCATCAACTTTTGCTTATGCAATGGAAAGTGGCAAAGCAAATCAAAAACAACGGCAACGGCAACGGCAACAGCAACAAAATTGCATAGAAAGAAGCATCAAGCATCAACAAACAACACACATACACAACAACACTTTACATGTGTTTGACTTGCTTAAAGTTGGTAAAAGAAACATATTACTCAAAGGAGAAGGATTACCTCTAGAGAATGAAACTGAGATCAATACGATATTAGGCAATTAACTCAATCTAAATGCGTGCCACTTCAGCGATTGTTATATCAATATGATATCATTCTATTAAGAGACAATTTATGCAATACAATAAATACAATTAAGCAACTCCTCATAATATACAAGAAAGATATGTCAGATGTCATAATTAAGCTGCATTTCTTTCTTTCTTCTTTTGTGATTGCTGCAGATAAAACTGAGATCAATACTAGATCAATATGATGTCACTCTTTTCAGAAAGTCAATATGATATGATCAATATACTATTAAGCAACTCATTCTTTGTTGATTGATTGTTATCAATGCAGATCATTTAAATAATTAATATGATATCATTTTATATAAAAGAACTCTATGTTCTTCTCAGATATTCAATAAAGGAACTGAGCTTAATATTTTATAATTCTATTAAGTAATTTTGAACTTTTTGTTCTTCATTCAAAGTATTCAATAATTGTAAATGAAAGCGTTCTAATCGATTAAGATCTGCATACCTGATAGGGTATCTGGCAGTCAGGCATTGTGTGTGTGTGCTTGTGCCCGATTGCATTTGATTCGCTTGGCGGCTGCCTCAAGCCGCGCCGACTGCCAACTGCCAACATCCAACTGCCGCCATTGACTCGTTGACCGAGCGACTCACTGAGCAAACTATACAGAGACATACACACACACACACACACACACACACACACACACACACACACACACACACACACACACACACACACACACACACACACACACACACACACACACATGCATAGATATGTACAAGCACATAGTATATTATGTATGTAACTACATTTGTATGGTTTGTGTTCGCGTGCAATTGTGCGCCACCTTTGAATTGAAATTTGTAAGCGAAATCGAAAGTTCAATAAACTTTCACGTAATCGACAAATTGTGAGCGATGTTGTGGATGTTGATGAGGAGGCGATGCTAGGCGATGCAATTTGTTGCTGTTTTGTTGCTTATTTTGATGTTGTTTTGTTGTTGTTTGGCCGCATTCAATGCTGAATATACTCAATGTGTGTGGCTAAAGGGGCGTATGCGTAATTCACACATTGCACATTACGTATACGCAGCGACGATGGACGGTGGACGGTGGACGTTTGACGGTTGACGGTTGACGGTCAAGCAATAACATTTGTGCAGTCTGTGCAGTGTGCATGAATATGTACACACATACATGTATGTATGAATCTACATATGTACATATTTATATGGTTGCACGCATACAAATATATGCACATGCTTGCATGTATATGTGTATATATGTATATGAAGTGCGTATAACATTGAGAAATGATTGCATTGCCAATTGCTTTGCAAAGCTCTAGCTCCGTCTATGTCTCTATCTCTGTTGCACTCGCTGTGTAATGCCAGACTTGCTAGTTACTTGAGTGCTGGCAAAGAAAGTGAACAAGTACGAAGAAACAGACAGCAAGATACACGGAAAGAGTGAAAATAAATGAAATTACATAAAAGTAACAACGAACCCACAACACATACAGACACACACGCACACACACGCACACACACACACACACACACAGGCAAAAGCAACAGAAACAATCACATGAATGCCAATCAAGCACAAACAAAAAAAAAAAGTAACCGACAATAGCAACAATAACAACAAAAGTAACAGCAAAAAACTGTAACAGCAGCTTAAGCATAGAAGCAAATGCAAACAGAGAGCAATCTAAAGAGAGCAAGAGAGAGCGGCGGCGGCAGAGAGAGCGTAGCAGCAACAGCAGCAGCTTTTGATCGCCATCGTTTCGTCATTGCACTGAACTTTATGCTCTCTGCATTCTTCCTGTGGCATTTGTGTGTTCTGCTCTCCCCTCTCTCTCTCTCTCTCTCTCTCTCTCTCTCTCTGTCTGTCTCCCCTCTTGTACGTATTATTGTTTTTTTGGATATTGTTGCCGTTGCTGCTGCTGTTGCTCTCTGTATCATTCGGTGGCTTTCACAACTATTCCCGTTCGCTTGGTCGACTGCTATGCCCAACACTTTACTCAACTTCACACCACTCCGCTGCGCTTCACTCCACTTCACTTCACTACACTTCACTTTACTTAACTTCACAGTGCGTGCTTCGCTCTTGTCTGCTTTTTTTCCGCTCATTCGACGCTTTGCCCGAAATTGGGTCAGCCATTGAACCCGTTGCGACGACTACACAAGCGTCGGCATTGGCGTTGGCGTTGGCGTTGCTGTTGACGGTGACGTTGACGTTGACGTCAATGCTGGCGTTGGCTTTGGCATCGCTTTGCGCGTCTGCGTCTGCGTCTCTGTCAACGTTGCTGCCTTAGTGTCGAGTAGTCAGCACGTGTTCTTTGGGTCAGAAGATGGTTGAAACAATGTACTTATGACTTGCGTGATTAACTGGCGTCGACGTCAACATCAACGTCTACGGTGACGCTGACGCTGACTGCGACTGTGACTGTGACTGTGGCTTAAAACGTCGATCTTCATTCGCATTGCGCTGCGATTGCAGCTTTTGCTTTGGCCAAGTCGTGTATGAAACTTAAGGTTATGGTCAATCGCAGTGACGGACTGACCCCCACCTCTTTCTCCTCTATCCTCTTGCCACTGCCACTGCCACTGCCACTGCCATAGCCAAACCCCGCAACGCAACGCCACGCATAAAACAGACAAGAAAAAAAAAAAACGAAAAATATAACCGAAACAAAATTTCACTTTCACATCAATTACGACGTCGCGACGTCGCAGCTCCATGTTGAAGTACTGTACTTGAAAAAGTTCAACTACACACACTTGCATGTGTGTGTGTGTGTGTGTGTATGTGTGTGTGTGCGAGCTTCAAACTGCTGTCAAGCCCTGCCATCAAAATTGTTTGACGCAGATCGACAACTAAACAGCTGACACCCTCAATTTCCACCCCCGCCCCCTCCCTCACCGTACTGATCCCGCTCTCTTTTGTCGCTTTCTTTTTGTGGGTCGCCGTGTCTATGTATAAACATTTGAATGATGACCACTGCACTGGCGGCTCCTTATATATGTACATAAGTATGTAAATATGTATGTACCGATGTATTTATGTACATATGCATATATATATATGCATATGATTCATTCAAATGGACATTTCAATCGCTGAACACTTCCCCGCGCATTGTCAAATGTCAATGAACGCTTAATGGTCAACTTTACGCCCTTTTTCGCAGCCTTTGTTGGATGTCAACTTGCTGGGAGACCCAAAACTGGAAGTTCAAGTGTCCGAAAAGCAGCGTGAAGAGCAACACTTGGTAATACCCTATACACAAGTCGAGCATAGAGAGCACACACAGTGGCTGAGGGAGAGCAACAGCTAGAGCTAGAGAAAGAGAATGAGAGAGAGAGAGAGAGAGCTGTAACAAGTTTGCCGGTCGACCCTCAAGTAGAAAGTGTAAAGGGCATTCTAGACACCTGCAAAAGTCGCACTTTAAATACCCTACAATTAAAACAAAGCAGTGAAACTATACAGCAAGTAGCAGATCTATATGATGTTAAAATTGAAGTTGATTAAAGTTGAATTAATCATGGATTTATCATAAATATTCAAGATATAGCCGAACTACAGACGAGATATTGCCATTTTAGGGAACTCGATAACTAGTATATAATCTAGAATCCGGAACTTTAGAATGCAGCATCTTTTGAGCATATTATCGATTCTATATGGACATTAAGATCAGCTATGAAACAGACAAATATATATAATAAAGTATATCTTAGTTTATCTAATCTATAACTCATTGAATTAGATTAGACATAAATTAATAAATTGTATCAATTGGGTTTATAGCTGCTTCCATAGCTTTTCGCGGTTCCCAGCAAAAGTTGATAATGATTTCTATGGCAACTTCAATTGTGCATTAAGTGTTGTGTTAACTACTTGTTTAGTCTCGTTAACTGTTTTAGTTTGGTTGGCTTTGTTTAGCTTTGTATTTGTGTATTGTTTGCTTGTTTGTTTGTTTGTTTTCTGTCTTTTGTCTTTTGTTTTTATGCTTTGTGGAGGGTAGCGACCCAACGTTGAGTTGGAGTCAAAATTCAAACCGGTTACAGTTACACATACAGTTTGAAAATTGTCGGTTGTTTTTTTTTTTTTTTTTGGGGGTCAACATGTGCTCTCTCTCTCTCTCCCGCTCTAACTACATCTTGCTGTCCCTCACCTGCCCCCACTGTGCCCCCATCTCTGCCCCCATCTCGGGGCGCAAGTTAAATATGACTTGCCACACCTTCACACCCGCCATCTTCCGCTGCAGTCTCCATTTCTTCTTCTTCTCTTCTCTGCTCTCGTCTTCCGCTTCTTGCATGTCATTCTGTCGCCCTTTTTTTTTGAGTGTCTTTCTTGTTGTTGTTGTTTTTTGGTAGCTTAATGCGTGCGTGTTGTGCGTTGTTGTTGTTGTTGCTCTTTTTATACACATATTTCTTTCTTTCTTTCTGTGTTTTTGTTTTTTTTTTCTTCAGAAAATAAACTTGAACTTGCCCGTTCACTTTTACTCCATATCTTTCCCTTTTCCCCCTTCTTTTTCACTGTCTCTCTTCTCTCTCTCTCTTTCTCTCTCTCTCTCTGTCTGCCTCTGTCACTCCCCCCGCTCCGCATTATTGTTTCTCTTTGGAGTTCGAGTGTTGCCCCTTTTGGTTGTTGTCATTCTGTTGTTTCAGATGCTTTTGGGGAAGATTACATGGCATCGTTGGCCGTTGATCATGAAAATTTTCAATTCAAGTTTAGTGAAATTTAACGCTCACAACACAATGTAAATGCAATCAGACAAAAGGAGCCAATCAAAGAGAGAGAGAGAGAGAGAGAGAGAGAGAGAGCGGAAGAGTGAAAGAGCCAACCAGATGCAATGCGATAATCAAGTTCAAAGTGCGAATAAACGCAATTACATGAGACACAACTCCGACACAGCACTTGAAACTGTAGATGAAATGGAAATTGAAACCGAAACCGAACCCAAAACAAAAACTGAAATACGAGATCAGGAAACAAAAGTAGACATATGAAACTCTACTCAAACATATCCATAACTCTATGGGGTATCTTCTCTATCTTCTAGAGCATTCAAACTGTACTACTATAGACCCGATCTATAATGCGATCATCATGATATCTTTATGAGACGTGATGTTGATAAATCAAAGACTTGAAGAACACATTATTAAACTCTATGATAATATTCAATATTCCCTCATGCAATTCACTTACTTTCCTAGTTTTGTACTTCGCTTTGCGCTCGCTAACTGCAAAATTATTTGTTTATTAGTTTTATTGATTAGGCCGCAGTCAAAGCAAATGTCGTGAATTATATATTGTTTGTTTGTTCATGTAAATGTTGGCCTATCATTACAAACTAATGGGTATGTCAAGCACTCGTAATGGTACTGCAAATAGAACTACTTAAGTACACAAGAAGTCATAACTTTTGCAACATTTGTTTCAGCCATTTGAAATGCCTCTTCTCTCAGTTGGTAATAAATGATATGTGGGTTATCCAATATCATACTTACATATATCAATCATTTACAATTTTGGAAAACCTTGTCGTTAGTCCATAACTGAGTATACAGGGAAGAGTAATCCGATTAGACTTCTGAGTGATTCTCAATATTGAAGGCACTTTTTCTTTAGAGCTGAAAATGCTAACATTACAGGGTATCTCAGTGTCATCTTCCTCGTTTGTAGAGTGCAGAGAGTGCCAGATTCTCATAGCACTGAAGACATGAACTTTACAGGGTATCTAAGTGCATGTTTCTCGATTAAAGAGTATAGAGTAGTGACTAGTCGACTAGTCAAATCACTGCTAGGGTATTTGACTGCTCTTCTAGGTCATTCTCAATATTGAAAAGTTATTTCTTTCATTAGAACTGAAGTCCCAAACACTACAGGGTATCTAAGAGTCATGTTTCTTAATTGTAGATTAGAGAGAGTGCTAGATTCTCAATGGTGTTAATACTCTCTCCCTAAGAACCGAAGATGTACACATTACAGGGTATCTAATAGTCATGTTTCTCGTTTGTGGTTTGTAGGGTAGTTGCTAGTCGACTTCTCAGTAGACTACTAGAGTATATCAACTGCTCTTCAAGCTGATTTACAAAATTCGTTCTCTCATCAGAACTGCAATTATACAAATTATAGGGTATCAAGGAGCTGTTGTTTCTCTTTAATAGACTCAGAAATTTGTCGCCTAGCGACAAGCGAAAGAAATGACTGATCAACTGGCTGGCTGACTGACAGGCTGGTGGTGCGCCTGTTTGGGTGGTTGGGGTGGTATGGGTGGTTGTTGGCTTGCGCTCTTTGCTAGCCGAAACGCCCACGACAGCCGCCAAATGCGGCAGGCGAAAGTTTACTGGGACTATGACCGCTTAGAATGTCTACACACATAGTACACACACACACATGCACACACACATACACACATACACATCTGCAACACATACGGAACAGACTCTGGAACTTAAAGCGGAATTTGTGTTGCTCTGTTGCGTTGTTGTTTTGTGTGCAGCAGGCATTGATGGTAGTGGGAGAAGGCAGGCGGAAGACGTGAGGCGGGAGGCGGAAGGCGGGAAGCGGGAGACGAGAGGCGAGTAACGAAGA
Source organism: Drosophila funebris (assembly GCA_018901825.1). NCBI lineage: Eukaryota > Metazoa > Arthropoda > Insecta > Diptera > Drosophilidae > Drosophila > Drosophila funebris. Next base: position 844,880 of record JAEIFK010000033.1, read on the forward strand.
GTGTGAAGAGGGGGAGGGGCAGAACCGCTGGGGGCCTCATAGAAGTGTCTGGTGGCAGTGGCAATGTGTGTGCGTGTGTGTGTGTGCGTGTGTGTGTCTGTGTATTGCTGCGCTTATCTCAGAGTCGTTGCCTTGAATGTAGGGCAGTAGTTGGCACTCAAGAGTTGTTGTTGTTGTTGTTGTTGTTGCTGTTGCTGTTGCTGTTGCTGTTGCACAGAGCGATGCATGTACAACTCATGTCCCAGTCCACATATAGATGCACTTATATGCACACCCTCATACACACACACACACACCCTCATACACACACACACACATGCAATTACAGAGCAACACATGCACACATCATGTTTATGCAGTTTTTTGTTGCTTGTGGCAAAGTCATTGACTTTTTGGTTGCTTGCCACACAAATTCGGCCTGGAAATTGTTGCAGTTGCAGTTGCAATTGCTGCTGCTGTTGTTGTTGTTTTCGTTGTTGCCACTGCTGCTGGCCGTTGATTAAATGTTGAGCCAAGATGTAAAGGTCGAGGATATTTCGGCAACTCTGCTTTGTCTCTCTGTTCGCCTCTCACACCAGCTGTTCTCACGAGAGAACTTTTGTACTTGGAGAACTTGAGCGACGTTCTGCTCTGATTTGAAAGTGAAATTCTAATTTGATAAAAGGTAACCTGAATGCGAGCTAATTCAAATATAATATAATGTAATGCATGTTGTTGCTGCGTCTTTTAAATATGCATTTCCTTAAAAGGTAATGTATCTAATTGTATTGGAAAATATCATAACTTAGCTGTCGACTCAACGCTCTTAGGCAAGACAGTTATATACTCATAGCATTACTAACATTGAGACTAATTCTTTACGAATTTTCCTAGACTTTTAAAGTCCAAGAAACATTCAAAAATTAAGCACAAAACACATTATTTTGTTAACTCAAGTTAGTTGCGAAACAAATGTTTGAAATAATAAATAGATTATTTAGCTTTCAATAAGCTATGCTTGAGTTATGATAATTAATTCAAATTAAAATTATCGAAATATTTTGAAATTGTTTTTGTTTACTTATTAGAAATAGTTATTAGAAAATGTAGATTTAAATTTCATTGTCTGTTGTTATTGATTAGACATATCAATTGATATTACTTAAGAAATCCCCACAATTTCGTTTTAGTTTCGATTCTCTGTTGATCGTTGATCTAAGTAGCTTTTAAAGTTAGAAATTTAAAATGTAGCATTTACTTTATTAATCTACTTAAGAAACCACTAAACTTATGACCATCTTTGCTTAGCTCACTCAAAGCCAATGCTTTCAATTCCTGTGGAGAATCATCCTCTAAATCTAGCAGATATTCCTTTTATTTGTTTTTATTAATTTAAACTCAAAGCTTAAGCAAACTTATTATTATTATTATTATGTAAACTGCAATTTCAAAGTAGTATAACAAATGAGACTATTTAAAATCTTCAACAAATCAATTCCCCGACTAATTACACACACACATTACACAAGAAGAATAACAATGATTTGAAATATACTTTAATCACACTCTCTATTAATGCAAAATATTTCAACACGATCGTATAATACACACAGAAGTTACTTGAATTAATGAAACTACTCGAATTTTCCATACAACACTGGCGCCATCTAGCGCTCGTTGCTTTTAAGGTATTATGTATGTATGTGCATTAATGTATGTATACACATACATATGCTTACGAATACTTCGAAGGCTATCTTAGAAATGGGTACAGGGTATCTCGTAGTTGAGCACTCCCGATTTGGCATATTTATTTCCTGAGTGCTGTTATCCTGTTGCCTTTTCACTGTTACCTTTTCATCTGCGCTTTGTTTGTTCCTTGGCATTTTGTGGTTTTGTTTCCTCTCCTCCTCTCCTTCTTCGTCTCGGACTCTTTCTCCCTCCCACACTTCGCCCCAGCCGAGCGTTGCTTCAGATAAAAATACTCTCTAAAATGAATAGCACATAAATAACGGGAAAGGCGAAGCAGCGCCAAGCGGATGACTCCCTCATTCAACAGCAACTAAATGTGTGTGCGTGTGTGTGTCTGTGTGTGCCTTTGTCTGTGTGTAAGTGGCATACAATAAAACGTTGCTGTCTCTGTAAATAAGGCATAAGAATTGGGTTAAAAGTTTATAGAGCAATGCAGAGATTTCAATGCATGTCTATAAGTGTCTCTGTATGTGTGTGTGTGTGTTTCTATGTGTGTGTAAGTGTGTTTATATCAGCCGCCTCAAGTGGTTACATGGTCGCCGTATGGTCGAAGGCTGCGCCAGTTTCAATTGCACATGGCAAAGGCGTTTGTGGCAACAATGTCGATGAAATGTCAACGAACCACGTGTGGCCACGTGCCACATTCCCCACGCCATATGCCCCATGCCCCATGCCCCATGCCCCATGCCACATGCCACATGCCACAGTCTACAAGTCACAGTCCACAGTCAACAGTCCAGATGCCACTGGCCACATTGGATCACTGCACACACAGGATGAACAACTGCTCTAGGCCTAAAGGTGGTTAGTGGGCCGGATGGTGGTTCACGGGGTAGGGTGTAGGGGATAGGCCCACCACATGGTGGACAATGCAAACAGATGCCAAAATAAAATGCCAGACATCAAATAAAACTAACCCAGTTAACAGTACACGATGAATAAGAAGAACTGCAAAAAGTACACAAAAGAAACGACCACCCAACTATCCAACCACTCAGTCGACCTCCCAAACCACCCACAAACCACCCAGCCAACCAGCTAGGCAGCCAGTCGAATGCTATACTTGATAGGCGCATCGATTAGGCGCGGTCTGCATTCAGATGCCTTATCAGCGGGTGGCAGGAGTAGGGGAAGGGGTAGACAGAGAGAGAGAGAGAGAGAGAGAGAGAGAGTGGGGTACACATATCAATAGAAAACGCAAGTGGGGGGAAATATTTGAAAGAAAAGCAAATAAGAGTAATAGTAGGAGGCCTAAACGGCGGCAGAGGGAACTGCATGCACAAGGAACATACAAGAGCCAAAGCCAAAGCCAAACAGTAAGAAGCAAACGAAACGTCCGAACAAATGAACGAATGAACGAACGAACGAGCCGAACAAACGGACGAGTGAGTGAGTCGGCAAACAAACGAATGAACATGCCGAACATACATATTAAACAAGCGAGTGAGCGAGCGAGCAAGCAAACGAACGAACCAAACTGAGGAAAATAATAATAATAATGTGCAAATGAAAAGCTAAGCGAACGAGCGCACAAATGATGATGCGGCAGAGGGTGGGCAGAGGGAAGTGCTCGTCGTCGTCGTCGTCGCACTAGGTCAAAGACCTGTAGGAGGTCGTTTCAGCCGTTGCAGTGGCAATAGGCAACGTACAATACCACGGCGATGGCGACGACGGCGGCAGATAGCAAGCACACATATACGCATACACACGAACACACACAAAAAAGACAAAAAGCTGCAACAGCAGCAGCATGCACTATTGAATAACATAAGCTAACGACAACGACAACAACGTCGCGACGTCAGCAGCGCTGCATGTGCAGCTGAGAGATAAACAGACAAATAGTCAGAGAGCGCAAGCAGTGCGCAGAGAATAACTTAAATTGAGAGTGATAGAAAGAGAGAGAGAGAGCATAAGAGCTTAGAAAAGCTTCATAGTGCTGATGACGTTGGCGTGCAGTGCCGATGCTGCTGTTTCTCTGCTGCGACTGCGATTGTGACAGCGACAGTGACAGCGACAGCGACTGCGGCAGCGACTGCGACTGCTACTCCAACGACCCAGCGACCGAGCGAACGAAAATGAAATCGAAAACAAGAGTGAAATGCATTTGGTTCGCCATATTGCTGTTCTAGTATGTGTGCGTGTGTGTTGTGTAGCAAAAGGAAGAGAGCGTGAGAGCGTTAGAGCGAGAGGAGGAAGTTGAGCTGCGTTTATGACTATGATTATGACAGTGTGACCATATACTTATGTATGAAGTATTACTCAGTTAATCCATACGTTCCACATGTCACATTCCACACTACATGTTGCACACTCTTTGCTATCATTGCAGACATGCCAGGCAGAGGAACTGCTAATTGCACGCAATCGTTTGGTAGGATCACACAAAACAGGTGAGTGATCAATGGGCGCCAAGACAAAGAGAGAGAAGTGAGTGGATGGGGGGGGAGGGGGTTGGGGAAGGGAGGTTTCATTATGCAATAAGCAATGACAGTTAGCAACGCTTATGCAATACTTGGCAACACACACTCGTAACAACACCCACAAACCACATATTCCCCTCGCTGTCAGTGTCCAAGTGCTCCTCAAGGTGTCACTCTCGTCGTCTGTCGTCCGCCGTCCGCCGTCCGCCGCCTGTCTGTCCCCCTTGATATGTCAGGCACTCCATAAACACTGCACCTACTATGTAGCGGTCGCTTAGGCCTAAACATTTATCGAGGATCCAATCAAGTTATAAATGCAATTGCGTATACTTAATATTGCACATGCAAATTTAAAATACTTGTATAAAGGACTCTAAATGTCATATTGATTGTAATTAATGTTGTTATGAAATTATTTGCAGTTTGTTAGATATACATATATATAAACATATATATATATCATACTGATCAATCCTCAGAGATCTTGGGGAAAGTTAACTATTAGGGTATAAAGGGTATACAGATTTCGTTGCCAAGTCAAAGTTGTTATATTTGTACCCCATCAGTCCCCCCACTTCCCCCTCTTGATATGTGTATAAATTATTTTTTTATGTGCCAAAGCTGCAAAAAGTTTTCCGCTTTTCACGTTCAACGACGACGATCGCCGTTGTCTTTGATTTTGTCGCTGTTGTTGTCGCTGTTGTTGTTGTTGTTGTTGTTGTTGTTGTTGTTTTCCTTGTTGGTTTCATTTGCGCAACATTTGCGCACTGGTCGAGGTTGAAGCTGTGCTGTGGGGAGTGGGAAGCGTGCTGCTGGGAGAGGGGGGATGGCGAGTAGTGAGTGGGGAGTGGGGAGTGGGGAGTGAGGGAGTTGTTGCACTGGGTGTCGGTGTCGGCCATCATATGATTTACAATTTCCATTTGGCGCTGCATTGCATTGCATTGCATTGGAGGTTACGTAAGCTAAAGTTAATGCCACATAATCATGGCTGAAGTTGCAACAAGCAAAGCGCCGCACCGCACCACACCGCACCGCACCACACCGCACCACACCGCGTTGCAATTGCAATGGGAAATGGGGAAATGTTGCACTCGTCGCGGCAACGGCAACGGCAACGGCAACGGCAACGGAGACGGTGACGGCGCGAGGAGACCATGACACGCCATCTTGCTGCTACTGCAACTGCAACAATAAACTGACAGCTTGCCCCACTCCCTTCCAACCACCTAACGCACTCCGCTCTCCCCTCGCCAGTCCACAGCATGCGCTGCAGTTTTTCCTGGCACTTTCTCTCTCTGTGCTGTGGCGCTGCTCATGCTGCAGTCGATGAAGTAATCGACGACTGCCCCAGCGCCAAACCCCTTCCTCTCCAACTCCCCCCCCCACCCTCCGGCACTCCCTAGGCTAGGCGCTGCAGCACGCAACGGGGTAAGTTGATCGTCGCTTCGCGTCGTTTGTGGCTGCAGCTTTAACTGTGACTTAATTTTATTTTTTTCTCTCCGTTTGCCATTTTGCTTTCATGGAAAACGGGTTTCAGTTTTTCTTCCACAACAAATGGTAACGGACATTTGTTGTTGTGGTTGTTTTTGCAAAATATACCCTGTACTCATCGAATGGGCAGTTAAGACGGCAATCGCGACGAGTTAGTCTCCTCATTGACTCATTTCACTGTCACTTGACTCATTTTCCACAGATTTCCTTAACTTGTCGCAGTTTTTCCCTTCTTTCTCAATTCCTATTCATCTGAATATCCTAAGAATTTCATCAGTTCACACAATTTGTATTTGAACAGGGTATCTCCTAGTCGCTCTCTCTCGCCTTGTTTCATTCTTACGTGGTTTTCCTCTTTTTTTTATTATATTTTATAACTTACTATTTGCCGTTTTTCTTTTTGGGGCCTATCTTTGCCTAACGATCGCAACGATCGCGTACTTTTCAGTTTTCAGTTTTCAGTTTTCCTTTTTCATTTTCATTTTCATTTTCATTTTGTCAGTTTTCAATCTTGGCGTGGCCCAAAGTGGCTCACAAGTTGTTGCCTTGGTTACGTTGGCGATAGTTACGGCAACAACAACAGTTGGCCACGTTGGCCGCGTTGGCGTCATCCAAGGAGCCGACGAAGGCGCCGCAGTTGAAGCCCTAGACCTCGGGCGTATGTGTGGGCGTGGCCGCAGACCCCAGAGTCTCAATAGTTTCAGCATCGCAATCGCAATCGCAAGGCGAGCATTTAAGCCAAGCTGCAGCCATAAACGTGAAAGTTGCAAGATGTACAGTGAAGATAAGCAATGAAGTGCAGCTTTTCCTAAGACTTTGGCCATCAATTGATAAGTCCTTCGATCCACACTTAATCACATTTGGCTTAATCCAATGTCAAGCCAAAAGTCAAAGCATCATTTTCACTTTGTCTCTTTATTGTGATTACGTTTCTTGTCACTTAAATTATATTTATATTTGCATTTTAACTTATTTATTTGCAAATTCAAAATATTTAAAAATTGTATTACTTGAAAATGAATTTCTAAACTTTCTATACCCTGTACAGCGCTATATTAACTTTATGCAAACTCTTTATACCCTGTTTACAGCATGTATTTCTGAACGTACACATTTCCAACTCAACAGGTGCTTAAAGAATAATGTTCTGAAACACATGTGAAAGTTTCATAAAGATCGGTCCAGGAATTCAGATAATAAAGTGGAAAGAAGAGACTAGAACATTTCGCAATGAATCGCACTGCTTTGCCAACATGTGTGTGAGACACATAAATATGTGTGTATGCACATGTCTATCCATAGGTACACACACATACATACAACATAATTATGTGTGTATGCATATGGAAATTAGAATTCATTGCACGCTCATAGCTGCTAGCTTTTGCAAGAGTACATATCCTCCCCCGAAAACTGAGTGTTGTGTCACTTCAAATGCCGACAAATTTTCCCAATTTGTATTTGAAATGTTAATAAATGCTTTTGTCATTAAATAAACATAAACACGCCGATCAGTCGAGTGCGCTCAACAGTATAATACCCTGTGCAGTCACCTTAATTAAGTATTCGAATTATAATAGAAGTAAATAACTAACTGGTGTTTGACTGAATGAATTCTTTGCATTCCCATAGCAGCAAGCTTCTGCATATGTGCACATACTCGATTAAAAGCTGAGTGTTACGTCACTTCATTTACATGTTCATGCATCGCAGTCGTTCGCTGTCTCACTCGCACACACGTGCTGGCGCAAGGAGCTTTCTTTCATTTCTGTTTATCTCTCTTAAGCATAGACCGATCTTGATGAGACTTTTCGCATTGCTTTTATATGATATTCATTAAGTTAGAAGTATCGACGCTAATTTGCGGAGGAGGGGGAAAAGTATCGGAAAAGTAACATAAGCTCGATCTGGAGAGAATTTATGGATATATGGGTATATACAGACAGTCGAACAGACGGACTGACTGCTCAAGAATA